>CM056056.1:78824654-80024654 GCA_029574335.1 Rana kukunoris
TATTAAATAAAAATATCGGTTTAGGCATTGTTTATCAGCAGAATTACTATTGAGATTATGTTTAAATTTGGGTGGAGCTCCGCTTTAACATTTTTAAGGACAGAATTGCTCCAAGACAACAAAACCAGATGCTTGGATTAAAACAAATTTAAAAGCTGCTTGTTTATGAATTTAAATGAAGCAAACCTGATTTTAAGCAGCTATTAATTTAGCATAAAACATGTAATGTAAATTCAACTTATGAATGGAAGCCAAATAGTCTTATTGTCCCAGGCTCCATGAAATACCAACATGTGTAGAAAAGCCTTTCATCTTCTGGTGGATTTAGTAAGCACTGGGGAATCATTAACAATTATACAGCCCAAAAGACAAATTGCTTGGTTTAGTCTGGAAACTATAGATATTGCAGTGCAAGTATAGATGAATGAGAAAAAGACCAAATACATTTAGACATACAAATTGTGCAGTTTCCCATAGCTAAAAATCATATCCCATTGTTCATTCCACCAGAAAATGTAACACGTATAAAGGAATATGAATGGCTGCCATTGGCAACTAGATTTTCTTGTTGTACCAGTAGTCACCCTGCCGTAAGCAAATGACTAATGAAATTTAGTTCTGGGGGTAGTCATTTTCTCAGGCTAAGTAGCTCACTTGGTTTTCCCCTAAAATTCTGTGTTGCTACTGTTCCTGGCTGCTACCAGTTGGTGTCACAGACACCTGTAGCAACAGACAGGGGAGCTGCAGCAATGCTAAGGTATAGACGGTTATATTAACACACAAAAACACTCTCCTGCGCTCTGGTGTTTTCGGTTAAAGTAGTCCAAATTCAAGGCAAAGTCTATAATCTTGCAGCCCTCCTCAGAACCATGGGAATTCATAAAACTAGAAAAGAAAAGGAGGGCACACCGACCTAGTGCATTACCGTTTTAAAGGATTTTATTAAATAATAAAACAATGATCTTACGCACACAGGGAGTTATAGAAAGCGCTTCTCAGGCAATCAAACTGGTACACAGCATAGTCAGCAACACCCGATGACAACACGGATCGGATGGTAAAAAAACGGCAACTACCAGTTTGATTGCCTGATAAGCACTTTCTACAACTCCTTTGTAAAAAAGATCATTGTTTTATTATTTAATAAAATCCTCTTAAACGGTAATGCACTAGGTGGGTGCGCCCTCCTTTTCTTTTATAAATAGTTATACATCACTCCCGGGCAACCACTAGGAGGGAGGTTTTTTGCCAGTGGTGCAAGCTGGAGGAGGCTATAAATATTTGGGGAGTGACTTGGTGAGGCCTTTTTCTCCCCGGGCTGTGGCCTGGAGAGGTGTGTAGCGATTTTTGCTGGTTTGGGCTTAACATTCTGAAGCTGTCCTGTCTGGCCAAGGAGGATATAGCAACCAAGGTGGAGAGCCATGGGAAGAAGTCACGCTAAAGGGGGAATGAGTCTGCCCCTCAGAGTATCCTTGTACTCCCTTGTATATGGAGATACCCACTGCCAGACTGTGGGGCTCTAAAGATCGTACAGCCAGTGCTTGCCTGATGGTCCTTATTGCTGCAATACACAAGGGTCATGTTTGCTTTCTGCACTGTGATTGCATGAGTATGTTTGGAGTCTGGCAAACACATACTGGAGGTATCTAATGCCCCAACTCCCTGTGGGCCTGAAGCAAAAACAACAACATCTGGAAAAGAAAGGGTGAATGGCACCCAAAGTTTTTTCCTTCCTCCACTTTGGCTCTGGCCAAAAGTGCCTTTGAGTTGGAGAAGCAATCCACTGATACAAATCAAGCTGTCTACTCTATTAGCCATTGCAACGATTCTTTATGAACTACATGGCAAGATACAGCTAAAGCATTTAACCTGAAGCCTTAGGCCCCTTTTATACACGCAAACCATTTATTTTAACTTATTTTATATGTTCAATCACATTTTTTCAAAGAAAAAAAAAAGAAAAACAGTCTGCATGTGTAAAAGAAGCCTTACTCATAGCATGTTTGTACAAACATTGAACATTCACTGAGGCCACGTTCACACTGGTACGACACGAGTTTAGTACTACTTTGGATCCAACTTTATCCTGCGACTTGATGTCCGACATGCGTCCAACGTCGATCCCCGACAATACCAGGCACGGTGTCTGGTATGAATCTTTTGGAAGAACTCCACACTAAAAAAATAAATAAAAAAACACCCCCCACCCCAAAGCTCCTTGTCTGCATGTTGATGAGGACAAAGGCCTCTTTCAAACGACCGTGGTCATTGGTTGTCGGGGCTTATCAGAATGTGGGAGCCCCTTGAATAAGGGGCCCCCAGATCCTGGCCCCGAACCCTGTGTGAATGAGTATAGGGTACATTGTACCTTTATTCACCTAAAAAAAAAAGTGTCAAAAAAAAAAAAACACTACATGGCTTTTTAAAGTAATTAGGCAGCTCCGGGGGTCTCTGACTTCTTCTCCGACTCTTCTGCCTCCTCCCCTCTCAGATTTTTTCTGCTCTGTGTGGAGAGAGGAGAGGGGAGGGGAGGGGAGGGGAGGGGAGGAGGCAAAAGAGCCAGAGAGAGAGAGAGAGAGAGAGGAGGGGAGGAGGCAAAAGAGCCAGAGAGAGAGAGAGAGAGAGGAGGGGAGGAGGCAGAAGAGCCAGAGAGAGAGAGAGGAGGGGAGGAGGCAGAAGAGCCATAGAGAGGGGAGAGGAGGGGAGGAGGCAAAAGAGCCAGAGAGAGGGGAGGGGAGGGGAGGAGGCAAAAGAGCCAGAGAGAGGGGAGGGGAGGAGGCAAAAGAGCCAGAGAGAGGGGAGGGGAGGAGGCAAAAGAGCCAGAGAGAGGGGAGGGGAGGAGGCAAAAGAGCCAGAGAGAGGGGAGGGGAGGAGGCAAAAGAGCCAGAGAGAGGGGAGGGGAGGAGGCAAAAGAGCCAGAGAGAGGGGAGGGGAGGAGGCAAAAGAGCCAGAGAGAGGGGAGGGGAGGAGGCAAAAGAGCCAGAGAGAGGGGAGGGGAGGAGGAAAAAGAGCCAGAGAGAGGGGAGGGGAGGAGGCAGAAGAGCCAGAGAGAGGGGAGGGGAGGAGGCAAAAGAGCCAGAGAGAGGGGAGGGGAGGAGGCAAAAGAGCCAGAGAGAGGGGAGGGGAGGAGGCAAAAGAGCCGGAAAAGGGAGGGGGAAGAGGCAGAAGAGCCAGGGAGGGGAGGAGGCAGAAGAGCCGGAGAGCAGAAGCAGGCTGACCATTGGGACTCTCGGGGGCCCCCCCATCAGGGTTGCCAGGCTCAATAAACCCAGGGACAGTATGTAAAAATCTGTGTTTTTTTTACATTTGTCCTTGATATGTCCGAAACCGACATGCTTTTGATAATGAAAATCCTGAGATTTTAGCTGCCCTGCCTCTGCACTGCCTCCTGGCGTCGTTGCCATCTGTAGGCCTGGGGGCCCCATTATCTTGTATTGCCCAGGTTTGTCAGTCCACCCCTGTGGAAGAGACTCCCAGAGCTGCCTAATAAATTACTTTAAAAACCTGTGTAGTGAGGTTTATTTTTGACACTTTTTCCAGATGAATGGGTAGGGGTACTATGTACCCCATACTCATTCACACAGGGTGGGGGCCAGGATCTTATTAAAGGGGCACCCAAATTGATAAGCCCCCGCCTGCAGACCCCAGCCAGGGATGTTGGCAAGAGGCCCTTGTCCTCAACATGGGGACAAGGAGCTTTGGGAGCACCCACCCCTATATTGAGGGCATATGGCCAAGTGGGGTTCAGGAGGGGGACGGGGCGCTTGCTCGTCCCCACCCCTTTCCTGACCAGCCAGGCTGTGTCCTCGATTAAGGGTCCAGTATGGACTTTGGGGGGACCCCCACGCCATTTCTTTTTGTGTAAGGGGGTACCCTTAAAAAACATACGAGACTGAAGGGCCTAGTATGATCTTAGAAGGGAGAACTCACAATTTTATTTTATTTGTTTGTAATTTGTTCATTTGTTTGAGCTTAAGACCATCAGAGCATAAATTGCATGCCAAAGTCGGATCAGGCAAAACGGTGATTCGACTTCAGTGATATTCAATGGGCTGAAGTATGATCAAGTCGGACCAAAGTAGTGCAGGGAGCATTTTCAAAGTCGGCCCGACTTGTGTCGGACCAGTTAAGATGGCTTCCCATAGGGAAACATTGATTTTTCAAATGTCATGCGACGTAAGCGCCCAATGTCTAAGCATATGTTGTACCAGTGTGAACCCGGCCTAAAAGAGAAACCCTCTCCCTCCAGACAATTAGGTAGAACAGGTGAGTGTAATTAAAACTAATTAGGCAGCACAATCTATTCTATTAACAGAAGAGCAATAACAAATTGGAGACCAAATGTCATGGGAATAGAAAAAAAAAAATGGAACAATACACAATAAGTAATTTGAATTTGAGTTTTTTTTTATTTTATGGTGAAGAGCAAATAATCAGACCACCTAAAATAGGAGCTATACGGTACATTGAAAATTGAGCAAGAAGCAAAGTGGATTTTTTTCCCCCAAATGGGGATACAGTCTAGCCTAAATCACAGATGGGATGTAGACTTATTCTTAAAAGATGTAACAAATATGTTTTTATTCTGGCAAGATATGCTGGTCTGTGTACGTATTGTCCCACATTGGCAGTCCCACCATTTTTATAAGATATTTTCAAATTTTCCGCTATTCAGAGTACAGTGGAACCTCGGATTGCGAGTAACGCGTTTAAAGAGAGTTTCGCAATACGAGCACTATATTTAAAAATAAACTGACTCCGTTTGTGTAATGGAATGACCCGTGACGGCCAGAGACTTTTGAGGGATGGGGGGTACTCCTGTGCCAGCCTCACTGACTCTTGGTTCTAAGGTCACCCTGTGCCCCTTTTGGGCATAGGGTGACAAATAAATAATTAATGTATTGCACTAGATCTGAACAAAAACAAATCTCCTGCGCTCCGGTATCTCTTGCTATGGAGTGGTGTAATCCAATTAGACGGTATCTTCCAGAGTCTTGCAGCCCTCCTCAGAATCGTGGGAATTCATGAAACTAAGAGCAGAAAGAAAAAGAACGGAGGGCGCACCGACCTAGTGCGATACCGTTTGGGTGACTTTTATTAAAATATTAAAATCAATCATACTCACAATTTGAGTTTTAAAATAGAGCCTTGAAAGACAGCGCAGCGACAAGACACAGCAACACCAGCAGACTATGATAGTCACTTGAGTCTACAATCGATGTTTTCAGAGCTGACGCGTTTCAGGGGCGTACCCCTTTCTTCAGCGCTTGGTGGTCTGTAGTGGTCCCCCACAATGATACTTGCAAGAGTATATATACCCCCACACACATACACAAAACCATAGAAGTGGGCATGTGCTGAAAGGTCAGGGGTTCACATTGGGCACGCCCCCCCCCCCTACACACACATTTTCCCCAAACTACCCCCCGTGCTGGTCAACCCGCCTGTAGCAGTGTATCAAGTAGTCTCCACAATGGGGGCCAGCCCTAGTGGGGGATGGGAATCTCCATGTATAAAACGTCAAACAGATATGCATAGCAACTAATGTGCCTGCTCATATGTGCAGGCACGGTGGGTCAGAGCAAAATGTTACATGGGGAATTGTCAGCCCATTGTTGGAAAATAAAATCGTGCCATTGCACGCCTACCTTCTCTCCTAAGAGGTACCGGTTTTTCACATATATTTGTCCGGTCTGCACTGCCAATATATGCTGGAGCGCACGCCCGCCAGAGCATGAAGAATGTGCGCTCCAGCTCCACGGAAAGCTGTAGCCATTGCGCATGCGCAGAATTAACGATGCGCCGCGCGCAACAGACTCCCTGCCACCGTCACCAGTGCGTTCCAGCAATCACAACCAAAAGGCTGGGACGTCACTTCCGCTCATATGCGGCGCTCTTACGGAGGGGATTTGAGTACTCGCCCTCAAGTGGTGGGAGGGCGAATGCAGGCAATTGAACTGGGCAAATATGACACTCTCAGCACATACCAAACCACAAGACAAAGCAACATAGGACGCTTTAAAATGAGTATGTATGACAGGCATCTATGAAGTGCGCACATATGCACTCTCAGGCATGTGCAGAGCAAAAACACCGGACTAATTAAAATACATTCCACTATTTAAAACAATTCAAAAATGTGTTTAAAATAACAGCTAAAATCAAAGAAGGAAATGTATACTTATGCCTGGGGACAACTATTCAGATGTACCCCATATTAGAACATTAGTCAAATATTGTAGTAATGGTCCAGAGCTATATTATGTTGCAATGTATGTACATGTAGACAAAATACACATACAACTATCCTATGGGGGGAGCCACAGACCATCTTGAAACCTATATTATATACAATGTGCAATTATATTGTTACAGCCTCCCTCCACTCCATTTGGAATTCTTACCAAAGTATCACTCTGGATCCAATTCGGTCAGCCGCAGGTGGCTCTAGAACCGTATACATGTATTAAGTTATTTATTCAGTTTCTATTATTTTGTTTCTAAAGCTATAAAGGTTTATTATATATATGTGTATAAAGGGAAAAAAAAACGCATTAATTGATTTTATTTTATTTTTATTTATAATATATATAGTATTTCCACTACATGGGATGAGGTAATAGTGCAGTGGGGCAGATGGAACTAGACAGCCTCCTTCAATTGTCAAATCTCATATCCAAATGCCCTTTCTGTAATCAAATACATATATATATATATATATACATATATATTATATATATATATATATATATATATATATCCACACATCATGTGATGGTATGTAGTTCAATTTCTTCATTCAACCCGTTCGGCACCATGGTACCCAGGGTAAAAATCCAAAAAGCCTCTCTTTTACAAAGAATTTGGTATTTTTTCCCACTGTCCAAACCATTTTGGATAGCCTCTATGCCAAAGACTTTTAGGTCTTCCACTTTGTTGTCGTGGACTTCTCCAAAATGTCTAGGTATAGAGCCTTTATCTTTTTTTGTTAGGATACTGCTTCTATGCTCAGATTCTGAGAGAAAAATTCAGGGAAAAGGGGTACGGAGAAACACACATTGAGGAAGCCTTTCAAAAATATCTCCAGCTCTATGAGAAGGAGGGACCAGCAAGTGACAAAAGCACAAAACATATGGAGAATGAAACCCCAATGGTACGTTTTTGTACCAGATACAACAGTAGGGCCCCTACTATACAAAAGATCTTCCAAAGAAATTGGAAGATTCTAGTAGCGGATCCATTCTTGAAGACGTGTATCCCACCCCATCCCAACTTGGTCTTTAGAAGACCGAAAGACCTGAGAAGTATAGTTGCCCCCAGTAGGGTCAAGAAAAATAATAAAACCAAAGGATTGGAAGGCCCCTGGTCCACAATTTTCGACCAAAAAGGAAGCTACAAATGTGGTGTGAGCAACTGTGGCAATTGCATACATATGCACCACAGAAAAAAAGAGATGTCACTGGGGCCGATGGGAGACGTCATATGATTAAGCAATTTATCAACTGTGGAATTGCGTTTGTCATATACGGTATCCTATGCCCATGTGGCCTACTATATGTAGGACGAACATCACGGCAACTAAGGACCAGGATGAATGAGCATAGAAGCAGTATCCTAACAAAAAAAGATAAAGGCTCTATACCTAGACATTTTGGAGAAGTCCACGACAACAAAGTGGAAGACCTAAAAGTCTTTGGCATAGAGGCTATCCAAAATGGTTTGGACAGTGGGAAAAAATACCAAATTCTTTGTAAAAGAGAGGCTTTTTGGATTTTTACCCTGGGTACCATGGTGCCGAACGGGTTGAATGAAGAAATTGAACTACATACCATCACATGAGTGAAAATATATGTATATATGTATTTGATTACAGAAAGGGCATTTGGATATGAGATTTGACAATTGAAGGAGGCTGTCTAGTTCCATCTGCCCCACTGCACTATTGCCTCATCCCATGTAGTGGAAATACTAATATATATATATATATATCAATTAATATGTTTTTCCCCTTTATACACATATATATAATAAACCTTTATAGCTTTAGAAACAAAATAATAGAAACTGAATAAATAACTTAATACACATGGAGGAGCTCAGCTATGAGGAAAGATTAGAGGAACTTTTATTCCTGTTGAGAAGAGGAGAATAAGGGGGGATATGATCCTTTACAAATACATAAGAGGTCATATATATTGGTGTTGAGTTATTCACTTTAAGGTCAACACTGAGGACAAGGGGGCACTTTTACGTCTGGAGGAAAAGAGATTTCACCTCCAAATACGGAAAGGTTTCTTCAGAAACTGTGAAAATGTGGAACAGACTCCCTCCAGAGGTGGTTCTGGCCAGCTCAGTAGATTGCTTTAAGAAGGCCTGGATTCTTTCCTAATGCAATAATATAACTGAGTACTAAGTTTTGTAGGTAAAGTTGGTCCGGGGTAAATCCGATTGCCTTTCGGGGGATCAGGAAGGAATTTTTTCCCCTCCGGTAGCAAATTGGATCATCGCTCTTGCTGGGGTTTTTTGCCTTCCTCTGGATCAACTGTGGGTATGGAGTTGGGTGTATGGGAGGATGTACTGTGTTTTACTTTGTTTTATTTTTATTTTTTTATGGTTGAACTGGATGGACTTGTGTCTTTTTTCAACCTAACTATGTAACTATGTAACTATGTATACGGTTCTAGAGCCACCTGCGGCTGACCGAATTGGATCCATAGAGTGATACTTTGGTAAGAATTCCAAATGGAGTGGGAGGAGGCTGTAACAATATAATTGCACATTGTATATAATGTAGATTTCAAGATGGTCTATGGCTCCCCCCATAGGATAGTTGTATGTGTATTTTGTCTACATGTACATACATTGCAACATAATATAGCTCTGGACCATTACTACAATATTTGACTAATGTTCTAATATGGGGTACATCTGACTAGTTGTCCCCAGGCATAAGTATACATTTCCTTCTTTGATTTTAGCTGTTATTTCAAACACATTTTTGAATTGTTTTAAATAGTGGAATGTATTTTAATTAGTCCGGTGTTTTTGCTCTGCACATGCCTGAGAGTGCATATGTGCGCACTTCATAGATGCCTGTCATACATACTCATTTTAAAGCGTCCTATGTTGCTTTGTCTTGTGGTTTGGTATGTGCTGAGAGTGTCATATTTGCCCAGTTCAATTGCCTGCATTCGCCCTCCCACCACTTGAGGGCGAGTACTCAAATCCCCTCCCGTAAGAGCGCCGCATATGAGCGGAAGTGACGTCCCAGCCTTTTGGTTGTGATTGCTGGAACGCACGGGGTGGTGACGGGTGGCAGGGAGTGCCTGTTCTGCGCGCGGCGCATCGGTTTGGAACATCGTGGGCATGCGCATGGAGGGGTGTACAGCTTTCCTGTGGAGCTGGAGCGCACACTTGTTTGTACTTTTTGCTCACTGGTGGGCGTGCGCTGCACTGAGCTGATTGGACCAGAGATGTGATCCAGAGGTGCAGGGTGCTGTATAATGTACCACACTGTATAATGTATTCCAGAGGGGCAGGGTGCTGTATAAAACCGAGGTACCTCTATGTAATTTAAAAGGGTCCAGAGAAATGTAAAGGGGTCCAGAGCAGAGGGCTGCTAGATGCAGCTGTGTACGATTTTAATGTTTCCAGAGGTGCAATGTAATTTAAAGGGTCCAGAGGTGTGCTGTGTAATGCCAGAGGTGCCTATGTGCTGTGTAACATGCAGAGAGTGTAAAAGGGTCCAGGGGTTATGTGACCAGAGGTGCAGGGTGCCGTGCCACAGTGCGTTTTTACATTTTAACGCCCCGCAAATGGGTACGCACTGGTGACGGTGGCAGGGAGTCTGTTGCGCGCGGCGCATCGTTAATCCTGCGCATGCGCAATGGCTACAGCTTTCCGTGGAGCTGGAGCGCACATTCTTTCTGCTCTGGTGGGCGTGCGCTCCAGCATATATCAGCAGTGCAGACCGGACAAATATATGTGAAAAACCGGTACCTCTTAGGAGAGAAGGTAGGCGTGCAATGGCACGATTTTATTTTCCAACAATGGGCTGACAATTCCCCATGTAACATTTTGCTCTGACCCACCGTGCCTGCACATATGAGCAGGCACATTAGTTGCTATGCATATCTGTTTGACGTTTTATACATGGAGATTCCCATCCCCCACTAGGGCTGGCCCCCATTGTGGCGACTACTTGATACACTGCTACAGGCGGGTTGACCAGCACGGGGGGTAGTTTGGGGAAAATGTGTGTGTAGTGGGGGGGGGGGCGTGCCCAATGTGAACCCCTCCCCCTGCGGGGGAGGGGTGACCCTGACCTTTCAGCACACTTTCAGCCCACTTCTATGGTTTTGTGTATGTGTGTATATATACTCTTGCAAGTATCATTGTGGGGGACCACTACAGACCACCAAGCTCTGAAGAAAGGGGTACGCCCCTGAAACGCATCAGCTCTGAAAACATCGATTGTAGACTCAAGTGACTATCATAGTCTGCTGGTGTTGCTGTGTCTTGTTGCTGCGCTGTCTTTCAAGGCTCTATTTTAAGACTCAAATTGTGAGTATAATGATTGATTTTAATATTTTAATAAAAGTCACCCAAACGGTATCACACTAGGTCGGTGCGCCCTCCGTTCTTTTTCTTTTTGCACTAGATCTGGACATATTACAGGTGATTTCATGTTGACCCAAAACCGGTCAATAAGAATGACTCTTTAAATGCTTAACCTAGGCTGTTGAGATGCTAATTGAATCAGGCTTCTGAAAGACCTTTCATTGTGGATGCTAATGAGACTGTTAAATGTGGAATGTGACTTGTCAAGCTGTAGTAATTAACCCCTCTAAACGCGGGGCCAGACCGTCTGGTTAAAGAGTAGTAATTAACTCACCTGAATGTCATTATCTAAAAGTCTGAGGGATGTGGATTGTAGACTCGTTAGCCCCCAGTGTGTGATGTGTGGGTGTGTCTTTGTTCCTTTGATTACTGTAACATGCCTGTAACTGCATAAAAAGCTGAAAGTGTACCATTAAAGTTTATTCATTTGAATCAGAACACAGAGCGTATGTCTCGTCTCTCTGAGGGAACTCTTATGGATCAGGTCTGCTGGCTTGTCGGACAAGCGGTCGTGGTTGGGGCGATGGAATGGATATCATAAACGGTGGTGATCGTTACAGTTTGCGAGTGTTCAAGCCAAAGAGGTGTGCAGTGCCGCATTTGGCCTGTGGTGGGGGGTGCCGGAACCAAGCAGAGCGTAATCCGAGTGGAGCCATTTAGAAAACCTCAGAAATACTCTGTTAGAGCCTTTCAGAGTTCAGCCAAGCTATCCTCTGGTCTTTTTTTTAGGCTCTCCGTCGCTGCCCCACCTCTGCCCGCATGCGGTATTGCATGCCATTGAAGTCAATGCGGAACAAATTTTAGTTTCCATTGACTTCTAATAATTTTTTTTTTCTTTCTTATCTTATTGCATTTTAAGCTACTTATTGTATATACAAGTCTTAATCTCATTTTAATATGGCATAGTTTTTATATTATAAAATGTTTTATACACGAGTATCAATTATGTTATGTCATCAACATTTTTATATATTTTTATGCATGGATATTACCGTGGCTGTCTTTCCCCATCTCTTTGCTGTAATTATGTGTTCCTTTTTTTATTTTGCTACACTACCTTAAGATGGCAGTGTTGTACCTATTTGTATTCTCCTTGCTTCTAAACGCCTGCATTTCCAGGGCCGATTGCTCTATTAGCTTCGCTTTCCCTTATTCTCCATTTATCTCAGTCAAAATGGCGGCGCGCGAGTATTTAAGGGCATACGTGGTGACGCGGGACATGCAGCCAATCCCAGACGACGTCCGTGGTGACGAAACGCGTAGGCGCGGCTTGCTGTTCTGACATTATGACGCTGTTCCCATCGAGGAATTGACGAGCACATACGAGCAGGAGAAGGAAATACAGCAGCCGGTTATCCACCGCATTGGAAATATCGTATTGCCAATCTTTGTCTACTCAAATGTGAGTGCAATTACCTTTTGGCACATTAAACATACGCCTCTGGTATTACGCTAGGGTCTCTTTGTCTTTTGTCTTCCACTGCTGAGCAAATAGAGATCACCACAGGGACCCTACAGAAGGTCAGGAGGGAGACCTAAAATCCCCATGCTTATATTGACCGCTGTCACAGGGGCCAATAGCACAGGGTAAGGAGACTACAACACTATTCCCGGATGCTTTCTTGGTGGATGCAGTTTTCTTAAACTCTTTCCTTTACTCTTGGAGGATTGATTCAACACATCTTTGTGGGACTCATTTCACTTATGGCACATATACTATTGTGATGTTCACCAGCAGTGTAATTATTTAGTGCCAACTGCACCATTTGTGATCTTTCACTTTTTGGTTTTATGGACTCATTCTTTTATTCTTCTATTCATTTATCATTTTTGCATTATTTTTTTAACACCTGCTTTTCATACGCATTTATAAGTTTGTGTTTGAATTTTTCATAAGCGCCGTATCATTCTGTTTTTTATATGTCTTTTAATTTTTGTATCACAAAATTTGGATACTGGCAGCTAAAGATCATTCATTTGTGTTACAGTTCCATTCTGCATTTCCATTCGTTATTGAGCGCAGTGTTTTCCCTTTGGGAATTTTTTTTTTATTTGACTTCTATGGGGAAACTTTGGATTATGAGCATTCTCTTCTAACGGATTATGCTCATAAGCAGAGGTTCCACTGTAGATGGTGCTGCTTATTTAGTTTTAATTAAAATCATTTGTTCGTCCACTTTGTCTGGAGGTAGAGGATTTCTATTTTATTGGGCGTTTGTACAAGCATTCTATGAGTAAGGCTTTAGCAGAAACAGGTTAGCATATTTTTCCTGCATTTTGTCATGTAGTTAAAGAATCCTTGAAATGACTGATACCAAGCAGCAGGCTTTATTGTGTCATTAATTCAGCCCACCATTGCACTGGGGGCTCTTTCCCGCCGGGGTGTCATTGCACACCATGCAAACTAACACATCAGTTAACTGCTTAAGGACCGCCTCCTGCATATATACGTCGGCAGAATGGCATGGCTGGGCACATCCACGTATATTTACGTCAGTAAATAGTACCCAGCCGTTGGCCGCGGGCCTGCGGCGCGCGCCTGTAAACCCGGTCCGAAGCTCGTAAACACGGCTTCCCCGTGCTTCACTGTGGCGGCAGCATGGATCGCGTCATCCCTTTTATAGGGGGGACGCGATCGATGGCATCACACCTACAGCCTCACCCCCCTACAGTTCTAAACACACACAGGGAACACAACGCCTACAGCGCCCCCTTGTGGTTAACTCCCAAACTGCAACTGTCATTTTCACAGTAAACAATGCAATTTAAATGCATTTTTTGCTGTGAAAATGACAATTGTCCCAAAAATGTGTCAAAAGTGTCCGCCATAATGTCGCAGTCACGAAAAAAATAGCTGATCGCCGCCATTAGTAGTAAAAAAAAATTATCAATAAAAATGCAATAAAACTATCCCTTATATTGTAAACGCTATAAATTTTGCGAAAATCAACCGATAAATGCTTATTTAGATTTTTTTTACCAAAAATAGGTAGAAGAATACGTATCGGCCTAAACTGAGGGAAATTTTTTTTAAAATATATATTTTGGGGGGATATTTATAGCAAAAAGTAAAAAATATTGCATTTTTTTCAAAATTGTCGCTCTATTTTTGTTTATAGCGCAAAAAATAAAAACCGCAGAGGTGATCAAATACCACCAAAAGAAAGCTCTAGTTGTGGGGAAAAAAGGACGCCAATTTTGTTTGGGAGCCACGTCGCACGACCGCGCAATTGTCAGTTAAAACGTTGCAGTGCCGAATCGCAAAAAGGGGCAAGGTCCTTTACCTGCATTTTGGTCCGGGTCTTAAGTGGTTAACAAACGAAAAACAAAAATCTCCTGCGCTCCGGTATTTTTTTGAAAGGTACTATGAGTTGAGTTCGTTTAGGCAATAGCTTCCAGAGGCTTGCAGCCCTCCTCAGAATCGTGGGAATTCATAAAACTAAGGAAAAAGAAAAAGATGGAGGGCGCACTGACCTAGTGTGATACTGCTAAATGAATTTTTATTAAAATATTAAAATCAATCATTATACTCACAATGTGGAGTTAAAATCAGGCTTAAAGCCTGATTTTAACTCCACATTGTGAGTATAATGATTGATTTTAATATTTTAATAAAAATTCATTTAGCAGTATCACACTAGGTCGGTGCGCCCTCCATCTTTTCCTTTTTTTTTTTTTTTCTTAAGTGGTTAAACATTAAATCACATTTTTAATGAAACCAACACATAGCTATAACTAGTACAAATGTGTTAGCGACACAATAGGGTGTATTGTAAATACAATACCTAAACTACCTCAACTTATGATCTGAAGGGACACATATAGAACAGCATGAGTCATACATTTCACATGCATTGCATCTAATAGAAAAGAAAAGTTTCTCTAAATGGAGAAAAAAAAAATGATGATTTAACATTTCAGCCAGGACCCTTGGAAGCAGAAAGATGGCATATCTGCTAAACTGGGAATATAAAAAGGCCACTTCAAGCACACGTTGAAAAACACAAGCAACGCAATGGATCTGATCACCAACTATGAACATTGAAGAGCATAGGGGGTTAACGCCTGAGCTATAGTAGGCTTAAATGTCAGAAATGCACATTAACTTTGAACAAGGTTTTCCAGAACATGGGATAAAAATGTTGGCTGCACTGCTGAAATCCCCTTTTAAAAATGTTAGCTGTCTGGCTGTCATGCTGATAATCTGGGTTTAATGCGTCCCGACTTGCTTGGAGCACTTCTATAGCTGAAGAATTCTGACCTTTCTCCAGCTATCATTAGCTACATTATTGTTCCGGGCCTGACGCAACTATTATTGCTGGAGAAAGCCAGGCAACTAGCATTTTCATAAAGGAGGCCAGTAATGACAGTCGACACTTTCTCATGACAGATTTACTTTAGCATGGATTGCATTGGAAACGTCTCCAACTAAAAAGATTTTTTTTTATTTAGCAACCTCTGGAATGGGCCATTTCATAAGTAATATTAACAGATGAAATCTGAAAAGGTGTTGCGAGTTACACATGCAAAACAAAGATTATATACTGAATGAATATAAAAAAAAACTATAAATATACAAGCATCAGAGGCAATACCTTTTTGTTGGACCTGATCCAGAACCTTGGACTTTTCACACTACCAGGGAACTAAACTGAGGTTGTTTTATTCAACAAATACCAGTCTTGGTAAATATAAACCCACTTACTAAAATATATAAAGCCTCAACAAATCTAAGTAATTCCAGGCACACCTTAACTACACTAGCCTTAGAACTGTCCCCTCCTAACACCTGTGCCAACATGCGTAAGTAAGATGTACATGCTTGCCTATTTTCAGGCCACTCCAGTCTAGTCAAAATGGATGTAGCATTAAAGACCTAGTTGATATCACGCTCAAAGGCATGAGCTCTGAAAATGCCATACAGGCACATACAAGAGTGGCTCAGAATTATGGGGGCTCTGCAGCATATGTGGCAACTAATTTAAGAAGGTCTAGACATTGCCACTTAAATCACAGAAGAAATTCAAAATGTTTAACCAGCTAGGTTAAGTTTACTTTATATTTAGGTCACCAAGGTGCACTTACTTTTAGTTTAAGATTGCAAAACTGATAATAGGAAAAAAATAATAAAAAAAGTTAAGAATTACCCTTCTTTGATTTTGCTCCTATCTTCAGTTTAGATGGCCAGGCAATCTGTGTATTTGTTTCCTCCATAATCTGCAGAAAAATGAAAATTAAGGCATCTTTAGTAATTTAATAGTTCCCTTTTGGATCAAGACAAAAATTCTCACCATCATAGCTAAGGTTCAGAGTCTGGTTAAGAAACCGCCTTAAAACATCCGATTAGGCAGACAGCTTTGATCAGATACCAATTTCGGTTTCCTAGTAAATATCAGAAAGCTGACTATTTTAGCACATAAATATTAGACATTTCCCACCATGTGGAATCAATTTGTGACCATTTCAGCCCATTATAAATCCTTAACATGATAAAACACAAGTACAGTATCTACAAAGATGCAGGTTGGAATTATGTTATATAAAATAGGGCTAGAAGAGAGTGTACATACACCCCCACACACCCGCACCCAAAACGTGATGACTGCATATAGGATACATCATATAGTTCAAAAATGTCCAAAGCGCAAAATTGTGTGCCAAAATGGTACAGGTATTCTTTATGATCATTTATTTAAAATCACCTAGCTCAGTGGAACCAATCCACTTCGGAAAAGTAGATTACAGAAATCAAAATGGTTTATCATGGTATAGTAGGAGGTAGGCCCCCATTATGTATTCTATTTCCATCTAAACTTAAAATCGTATATTTGTTATGCAAAATTCTGTGGTGGTCGGCAGTTATCGAGAAAAGATAGCAAAATATAAGCACACTGTTAATGCAAGCATTATTATTAAAATGCCAATTGACGGCTGTCTCACACAGTGCTACTAGAAAAAGAATTATACATCAATTACGCAAACACTAAACAAAGATAAAAACATATTTAGCTTCTCTATTCTTCAGGCATTGCAAATGTACAAATGTGGTACTGAGTACATCTCAACTAGGTGGTACCGAGAACCACTGATAAGACCCGAGACATCGCTCCACATTCTTCAATGGAGCTTGGATGTGCCAAGCAATTTAATATTTGATAAGGAAAAAAACTCAAATAATTTGATGACATACTGTTCATAGCATACAGTTAACATCTAAAAAACACTAGTACTCAGTGAAAACTAATGATAGTCTGGCATTCCTTTAACCCAACACTATGAGACTGTCTGCTCTTATAGGCAGATATTAAATACTAATGGATTTTGCAAGAGATCAAAGCAGAGCATACATATTGTGAAAGACTAATCACAGGTAATATTAGGCAATACACCAAACTAGGTGGCCAGGTTGAAAAAAAAAGTTAATCGAAAATATGAATAATGGCTTTTTAGGAAAAACAAAATCTAAAGGCAAAACGCTTTTTTCGTTTTAGATGGTGGGGAGAGATATTAGAGCACCACTTTTTTTTGGTGTTTTCTGTGTCGCAATTAAGGAGATTCCCCCTCCATTTGTCCTAGCTAAAAGGAAACCCCAAATTTTGGGTTGCCACCATAAGAGAAGAGCAGAATCTTCCACAGGGGATGCTAGTTCTGGTGACCCTGGGAACCACCAAGGATTTCTCACTTTGAAGGGATTTCCTCTTGCTTCCTGCTGTGGTAATGGAACAGAAAGTGAAGTCAAATCTCTCCAATTTATACAGATGACCAAAAGAGAATATAACCCTCCCTTACTCTATCCAAAATTGGAAAAAAGTTGCCTTCAATTCTACATTAACTACTTGTCTTTTGATTACAATGTCTTAGTGCATTATTTACAAAAAGCAATAGCCAAGCAGAGACCTCAAAGCAAAAGGGATTATAAAAACAATGAAATGGTGTGATTTTGTTAAAGAGGAAGTAAACCCCCGCCGATTTTTTCTATTTTTTTATTGTTACAGTACACCATCTCAGCGCAATGCATTCTACAAATAACACTTTTAAAAACGAGTCCTGTAAATAGCTTTTTCGTGCAGTTTTCATTAGCAGCATTTCCGGGTACTGAAAGCGCCATTGCGACTGCTGTTTAGTGATTCCTTTTCATACATCATTTCTGCCCTTAGTGTTTCCCTGTTGTAAATCTCGAGCATGCGCCGTATCACTGTAACCAAGCCTCGATCTCAATCTCCATTACCGCGGAAATGTCATTAGATGCTGTGTCTGCGGGTGCAGTGTACTTTCACTCCCCTTTGTGACGTCTTGTACAGTCACACGGGGGGAGTATTAGGAACATGAGAAGAGCTGTAACAACGCGAGACTTCTCCTCTGTCGGACAGAGGGGAAGCTCGCTCACATTCAGAGCCGGAAACACAAAAGAAAAACCGGCCAACTTTAGATGCCGGTTTTGACGGGCAGAAGTGCGCAGGCGCGGTGACGTCATCGTAATTAAAAATACGATTTTACAGCTAATTACAAAAAACAAACAGATAAATCAAGCGCTCTCCAAAGGAAGTAGATGTAAATAAATATATATGTGGGGAAGGGTAAATGACAGATACTGAATCTGAGAGTGAGAATGAAACAAGGGCAGCACAGTTCCTTTCCACTGAAGGACAAAAGTTTATGAAATTATTCAGTCCATTGGATCAAGTTCATATATGACTAATGTAGTAGTACTCATGCTGTGAGGGCTGCCAGCTGCCAAGAAGAAGCAATTCTGAAACAATACAAGAAAAACAAAAAGCGGCGCCCTCTAAGCATAGTAACTTTTTATTACTGTGACAAAACAAAACAATTCTTATGAGGATACTACTCACAAGGCTGCAGGGTTCATGGGCATAAAAGGTGTCATCTGTGCCTGGCTTCCGGGATGGGTGTGCTCAGCTGATGTTGGTAATCCTGTGATGGCTGAATGCTCTGGGTTCTCACTGTAAAGGAGAATGCTGTATAGTTCGTCAGCTGATCCAAAAGTCCATAGGTGTCCCTGAGTGTATTCCAGCGCTGGTCAGACAGGGAGCTGTATGGACACGATGGGACAGCGTGATGGAACGCAGCCGTGGAGCGCAGGCAGCTGAGCTTCAGTTCCGGGTTAGGTCACAGGGCGGTGCGCGCGTTCGAGGCATGCGTGCCTCTTCCTCAAGGCTGAGTACACTTTCACAGGCAGCGATGAGCTGCCTGTGTTATGGGCTAATTTTCAAAACAATGTTATCTCCCAGGGCATACAACCACTTTAAGTTATGTCCTTAGGAGACATTGTTGGGCCATGCTTATTTCTTGGGAACAAATGTAACAAAAAATCTTTAAGACTCATAAGGCTTTTCATGATTAATATTAAATTATGGTCATTACCTGAACCTGATAAAACAAACAGAATTGCTTCTTTTCAAAGAGTGAGCAGTTGGATAAATAACAATGGTTTAGGTATTTATGGGTGGACTGATGTAACGAAGCACTGTCGAGGAATGTCTCACACAAAATGTGTAAAAGGAGTGTGACAGGAGTCAGTTTGGGGGGGGGGGGCGCTTATGGAACCCAGGTTACCTTTGGAAACTCCTTGTCCGGCTCCCCCCGACCTTCCTATGTGCAAGTTACCCTGTGTCTATTCTGGGCGCAAGGTGACTCGACTCACCGTACAACCACACTGAATTCAGCATTTCATGTTACATCTGTCATCCTGGGTATTCTATACGTGGTTTGTATTGAAAGAATGAAGGGGCATTTTCACTTGGGACAGTAATATTTCTGTACAATATCCCTCAAGGAATATATGAAGATAAATGCATTCCACCTTTCAACTGCTGGAATATTTTATAAGCTAGGTCTCACACTGTTGTAGACTTTTTACTTGATAGTTTGAGGTGTGGCGGTATCCCATTGTTATATTGCCTTGGGAGCAACCTATTATGGGATATACAGTCTATGTATACTAGCTGTGAGAGGGGAGGGGGGGATTTCTCCAGCAGCCCCTCCTAAAGACTGTTTCAAGTTGGATAGTTGAATATAACCATGTGTCATGTACTGGAGGAGGTAAATTTTACCCCGCCCTGTGTCATTATGCAACGAAGGGGGGGGGGGGGGTTGCCTCAGTGTATGTAAATATTTGTGCCTGTGTTTGAATAAAAAGTCTGTTGTTGCTAGACATGTGCACAACAAAAAAAAAATATTTTTTTTGTTTAATTTTGCCTTTTTTCGTAGATTCGTAATTTCGTAAGACGCAAGTTTTCCTATTCGGACCCGTTTTATTTTCGTTGATCCCGAATGATTTGTAATTCTATCCAATTTATTTTCGTTGATTCAAAATTCATAAATTTGTTAGATAATAATTTTCGTTTAATGGATGCGTAATTTTGTACTTTCGTAAATACATCGCGGTGCCGTCATTCGCAATCTCGTATTTTAGTTTAATTTTCAACCCGCGGCTAATCCATATTAAGATTCTAAATTGCCAACAAACTTCAAAATGAGCAAGTTTTCCAAAAAAATCTAGGCTTTACACTGTCTAATGTGACTCAGCTTATCTCTTTTGTGCCAAGATATTAAGATACATCACTCACTAACTTACACTGCTCATTCGAAAGAACGAGTCGAGTACACAAATTTACGAACAGACAAAGAAACCGATTTACAAAACACACAAATGAAAATACGAACATACGAATAAAAATACAAAATTACGAACAAACAAAGGATTTAAATAACGGAATGCAAATCGTTAGTTATAGAGGTCCTTGAAATTCTTTTTCCATTTCGTTGTTTCGGATTTTAGAAAATTTGTCCAATCGTACGTTCGTAATTTTCGTATTTTAGTACTTTCAGCTATTCGGATGTTAGTATTGGTACATTCGGATCAATTCGAAAAAATTTGTACAAAAATCCATTCGTTACGAACGGAATCGCACATGTCTATTTGTTGTCACCCTACACTGATGCCTCAACAACAAGTGACTGGGTAGGCTAAGGGACCTTGGATCATGCTGGTATCGGACAAAGAAATCAAATACAGCAGACATAATGTGGAGTATAGGGGGGTCTGTCAAAAGTAGGATGTGCGATACCAGGGTAGGAGAAATGTGCATGTTGGGACGTGGGCTTTTTATCTACTCTCCCATATTTGTGACCAATATGAGCCTTTTTGATAAAAAAAAAAAAACACAGGCAGTGCTGAATATCAAAGAGTTAATGTTAGAGATGTCACAGCAAAGGAAAGGATTGTCAAACCTGCACATAAAAGATTGGATCTGTGCATTTCCCCAGTTCAATATATACCAGTGATTTACATGGAGATGAGGAAGAAACAAGATCACTGCAAATCTGAAGAATATATACAGAGTCCAAAAAAAAAACAACAGTAGCTGAAATCGGTTTTCAATACTGGGGTCTCCGGTTCCATTCACACCTATGCTTGGCATCTGCCCTATCCTTTTCCTATTGAGGCAAGAAAAAAATTTGACCAATTTGTTGCCAAAGCACCGCTTCACAACACATCTATCTTTGATGGGTCAGGTACAGTACATGGTTTACTATGCATTGTAGGTGCATTGACAATGATTGAAATGATCCCCAAACCACATATGCACGACAAGGCTGGTCAACATACAAGCAAAAAGGTGTGAATCCCACTACTGTGTACGTATGCAAGGGCATTCGAGCCGTTCAGTGCAGATAATTAGGATTGTTGGCATTGTAAAAAAATGTTTTATAAAAAAAAAATAATAATACATGAATGTTAAAGCGGATGTCCACTGAAAAAAAATAAAATAAAAGCCAGCAGCTACAAATACTGCAGCTGCTGACTTTTAATATTAGGACACTGACCTGTCCTGGAGTCCAGCGCCCCCAGCTATCCTTGGTGAGGGAACCAGGAAGTGAAGCGCTCCGGGTTCACGGCCCGGTTCCCTACGGCGCATGTGCGAGTCGCGCTACGCCTGCCGATTGGCTCCCGCTGTGTTCTGGGACTGGGAGCCGAGTATTCCCATAACACAATGGGCGGGACGTCATGCCCGCAGTTTACCCGAGACTGTGTGGCCGGAAGTGGGTGCAGATACCTGTCTTTAGACAGGTATCTGCACCCCCCCTCCCCCTGAAAGGTGTCAAATGTGACACCGGAGGGGGGAGGGGGGTTCCGATCAGCGGGAGTTCCACTTTAGGGTGGAGCTCCGCTTTAATAATAAAAAAAAAATTATAACCATAAATGTTTGCACTGTCAATCTTCAGGCTCCAACTCTAAGAAGAGCTGTTGCATGTACATGAATAAGTTAACGCATTAAATTCTTCTGTGAATAGTTTTATATACACAAAAGAAAAAAGAAAACACATGAGCAGATTGTGATGTTTTTTTCTACTATAATAAAACAATTAACCAGTCCCTTTTAACTAATCAAAGTCTGGTTTCAGGTTAACAACACTGTGCAAATCTATAATCACCTTCAAGCATCAGTTGCTTCTCAAAATACTGTGACTGGGCACATCAAACATTTAAAACAGGAATTTATATAGTGATTTTAATGTTTTTCACTCAAAATGGTATGAAGTCAGTTCTTGGGGTTGCATGGGGGTGTTGTGTGTGTACACTGCCTTTGCATTGATAAAGTGCATTAAACTTGTATGTAATTTCCATTATCCAAATTGAAAGAGCACCTCCCATGGTCTGTAAGGCGGCAGTAGTATTTCCCAAAGGCTGCGCTTTTTAAACTCCTCTCTGCTTCCTACATCACCAATTGCATTCAATTTCCATGGCAGCCCTGAATCTGATAAGTAACAGGGAGATTTCAGGTTAATCTGAAACAGCCAGTCTGAACTACAGTATATGGCCATTTGTAAACCTAGCTACAACAGTTGCAGAATTCTACAATTTATATGCATTTCCTCAACATAATCCCAGCTCATGGCTTCTCTGCCAAACCAAAGCTTAGGAACAAATCCTAACACAAAGTGAGAAACCCCAACTTATTTTACTGGCAAAAAAAATTGTAAATGAAGGGATAAAACAGATTAAACACTTAGAAGCCCTAGTGGAGACAATCTGAAGCTGTAGATAAATTGTACACTGGGGCCATCGAACATTTTAAAACTTAAACCATTATTATTCATTGCTATAATGAAGTCAGACCACTTATATAGTGACCTTTGGCTGTTTAACTCTACTAATGCCTGCAGTATGGGTATGTAGCGCCCATGTACTTCAAAATACGGGTGCTAGTAAATTTAAGGGGAACAATTAGAGTGTAAAATTACTCTGATCTCAATTGTGATTGTTTAGAGCTCTCCGTTACAGCTCGGCTGTGGGCTCATTTTGTTGTACCTGGGGTGTTTTAACCCTGGAACAGCAGGTGGCAGCAGTGGAAGCTGAGGTTCGGGTGCTCTCTTCAAGCAGCCAATCGGAGGCCTGGGCCTCGCTGGGCATGCTGGGAGGGGGTACTTACGAAGCAGACGCCATTTTGTCTGGTCTTCCCTTCTGGTTCCTGGTGCGGCACCCACCTTTAGGGTGACCGTACATCACCGCACCCGTGAGTTATGGCCTACCAGGCCCAGGGCGTAGGTGCTACGTGGAGTTCCTGGTTCCGGAGCCAAGCTGGTCCGGAACACTCTGAGCACAATGGGGACCCAGTGACTGACTGGGTTTCCACCATCGGAGATCCTAAGCGAGTTGAGCCGTTCGGTGGGGAATCCAGTTGAGGGACACCAATCAGCGGCTGGTGGCCCAACAGCACTGGAACGAACCATCGGAGATCGAGGTACTGGACACTGAGGGATCGATTCCTCCCTCAGTCAGTAACCTGGCGACATTGGGGGAAGATTCAGGCAAACCTTTTACTCAGGAGGACTTCCTCCACGTTCATACTCGGGCAAGGCCTGTGGTAGAGGCGCTTGTCCGACGGTCATTCAGAAGAGCCTGTGGCAGAGGCATCCTTCTCAAGTTCGAGTGATAGTCTGGCTGCCAGGTCTGTGAGGGGGGGGGGATCTTTCCAGGTACGCTATACCCACTAAAGTTGGAGTGGCGCAGAAAGACTGATTGTTGTCGGAAGCAGGATTGCTTCAATATCCAAGGCCTGAGTCTGCTACTCTCCTTCAAACCCCTTTCTTCTATCCTTCCTCACCAGTTTGATTGTTTTTACCTGGCTGGGTAAGGGCACTTATAAAAGACTTCCTATTCTGCGGACATTCCTTTATTGCCACTGGATTCATCCTAGACACCTCACCGGAGCCACCAAATAACACGCCATCCCAAATCTAGCCAGCGGCTCCTGCGGGGGGGGGGGGGGGGGGGGGGCTACAGGTAAAAATACCTTCTGCTGAAAAGAACACAGGAAAGTTGTGCTGCTTCTCTGTAGCCCAATGCAGTGGTCAGGCTCTCCAGTGGGCTCACACGTCCCCTGAACATTTCTCAAATTACCAGCTTTGCTCAGAAAGCCATAACACTGTTGATCAAAACAGTGCTCAAGGGGCATTGAACCAAGGGAGAGCTGGTATGGCCATTGCTTTAAAACAGCTGTGGTCCAACTCTATTTGCTTTTCAGCACAGGGTATTTTAGCTTAGTAGTGTAAAAAAAAAAAAATAGAGCTCTATGTTACTGTAAATGCAGCCTGATTGCATTAGGACTTCATCAATTTTGTTTGCTTCAAGTCTATGGGAATGCAAAAACTAATTGGGAGGTCAAAAGCAGGTCAGAATGAGGTTAAATGCATCTATTAATGAATTCTGAATGATCTCAGACGTGTCCTGGACACTTTTGTTGCTTTCCAAAAATATGCTTCTTAACTCGACTGCCAGGAAACGAACCTGTGTACATGTACTAATAAGATAACAGAGGAGAGTTCAGGGGCAGCTGAAAAAATGCCCAACTACTCCTAAACGTTCCGTTTACCGAAGCATCCCAAGGCCAACAAGATACTCGTCACAAGTGCACCCCCCTTCTGTCATTTAAACTGGGACTATTGAACAGCAGGTGTGATAAGATGTTATAGTACCCAGCTAGAAGTACATGCACCATGGAGCTGATCTAGGTTATCTGCCGACACGTCAATATTAAGGAAGGGAAGATACGCCTTATGACTGGGGATGGCGAGTAACGTTTTCTGAAACAAAAAATGAGAATGGATAAAAAATCCTGCACATTACTACCAATCCTCTGGTATCACACGTTTCCTTTGACATGTTTGTGTGAAACACAATGCATGACAGTGCTTCCTGAATCAACCCACCAATAGATTACTAAACTTTAATATGTACCTAAATAATGTGTGCTCATAATGTATAAACAATGCTGATCACTTTATTAGATTGAGGAATGGGTACCAAAGAGTTTTTTTCGGATATTGGAGAGCAAATCAGACATATGTACCGTTAATCGCAAGATATTAGGCATTTTGTGGTTTGTCAAGCTCAAATATTCTAAAAAATGTCCTATATTCCCGGCGTTTTTGTAAATTTTAAGTCCCACATAGGGGGTACCTCTATTCCGTATTGTCCATCAGGGATGTGGTAACTCACCATAATGTTCTGCTATGGTGAAAACATTTGTCTAGATTGAGAAATGCGACCAAAATAATTGATCAAAAAACTGTCGATTTTTTTTTAGGGGAGGGGGGTGGTTATGCTTTGGGCACCCAGAGGATAAAAATAAATGTGTGCAGCTCACGACAAATTATGGGTGTGGCAAAACTATGCAAACCATGTTTACAAAATAACCATATGGCACAGTTCTTGTGTGCACAAGTCTAAAGACGCAATAAAAAAAAAAAAAAAATACTAACAATTCTTAGTAAGACCCCTTTTCACATGGGGCAGACTCCGGCTGCGATCCACTTGCTCAACAGGGGTTCTCTCCACTGAGCAGGTGGACAGGTCTATGTCCAATTCACTCATGCAGAGCGCACATGGACACCAACCACTCTCCTATGGACCGTCATATGCAAATGGACCGCCTCTCAGTTTACACCCGACCGCCATCCAAACCAATCCACCGGACGGATGGCAAAAGTATCCCCATCTGTCCGTTTTTAATCGGATGTAGGCGGGTGTAAACAGACTAATCTGTTCACACCCTTCCCTCTATAGAGAAGAAAGGAGGTTCCGATCGTGTCCACCAGAAAAACTAATAAGCGGACCTGTTTCGAACGACTGTAAAAAGGGACAAAAAAAAAAAAAGTACATCTTCAATTACAAATGCAATCCTGCAAACTAGCCTACTTCGAAACAAAAAACACTGACTGCTTAGCAAACAACAACTGTGGTACAATATAGCACAAGGAGTGCAGTAGTCCAGAGCATAAAATATATAGCAGGACATACAGAGTGCAGTCATCAAGTGTATATTATACAGCCCAGTGTACAGAAGGCAGTGAACGTACATTTACAGCCCACCCTTCTTTCACCCTGCAGTGCCGTTTCACCCCTCCTCCAGTCCCTCTGGGATTTGCTCCTCCCTGCACAGCTCAGCTCACTTTACGGTTTTCTCTACATCACACACTCCTGCATCCCTCTGCAGATGTCTCTAGCTTCAGCTCACTGCACCATGCAGCTCCTATTGTATGCTCAGTGGTCAGGGCGAAAGATGCACCATGCAGCTAGCACCGTGTCCAGTGAGCACAAGTACAACCATCCATGTGGCCAATCAGGTTGCTCCTCTCCAGGTCAAGCTGTCAATCCACGGCCCGAGGAGGATACCTGGTCAGTCCTGCTCCTGCCCTTTTAGTGGCCACTGGCACGTGCCAAGGGTGGATGCTTAGAGTGGATTTTGGTCCCCATATCCAAGTACCTGTGACCAAATAACCTTGATTATGAAAAGCCCATCAGTCATATGGACATTTATCACATTTGTTGCTTAGTAATAAGCATGGTTCAAAATGTCTGCCAAGAATAGAAGGATATCCAGATAAGTATGCAGATCTTTGCCCTAATTTTACTTAAAGTTTTACAGAAAAATAGACTATAGGCCTGGATAAAATGTGGTATAGTCCAAAAGTAACAAACCACAAGACTGAAAGGAGTTTAGTAAAAAAGGTCCATCACTGAAAAACGGAATCCTTAGTTGTCTGCTAGAAGGCTCTGTGGCATCGCTGGCACATAGTGGAATAGCGCAAAAGATAACGTCTGCGGTGAGCAGTGTACCATTACCTTCTTTTTGGGGGGGGGGGGGGTGTTCTAGTTTTGTTTTAGTAAAAAGTCAACATTAAAGCCAGTGGAGCATGAAAAAAAATGTCAACAGTAAATGTCATTAACTGTCACTGGAAAGTCAGGAAAGAC
The DNA here is from genome assembly GCA_029574335.1 of Rana kukunoris. NCBI lineage: Eukaryota > Metazoa > Chordata > Amphibia > Anura > Ranidae > Rana > Rana kukunoris. The sequence continues at coordinate 78,851,554 of CM056056.1, forward strand.
AGTAAACCATGAGCCAAAAATGAGTCATCCCTCATCACAATCATGTTTGCTGAAATTAAAAATTTGTTTGAAATTGAAAACATATGAAAATATTTTAAAGTATTGACTTAAAGCCACAGAAAGAAGCATTCACGATCTTATTCAACTGTGACCACAGATGGAATAGGCTCATAGCTGAAGTATGACAGCATCAAAACCTTTATACAATGCTAATAGACTAGTCAAATATGCATTTACAAAATGACCACGACAACAGATGACCACAAAGTCAGTATGCTGACCTAAAATAAAAAAAATAAAAATGGGAAGCAAAAAGAAGGTGTGACCTTTTGAAACCAACCATCACTGAACAATCTGTTTTGGACCGTCACGAGCCCCACCTTTACTCTTCCACTGTGCCAATTTGTAAATGGGATGCATACAGTCACCAACGCCCTTAAAGTTCCACCGCATGTCTGCATTTATGTTTTAGCATTCTTTAGTGTTTTTTGAAGGAAAAAAAAAAGTACACAAAAAGATGACATGGTTTTCAACACAACAGGAAGAAAGCTGGTGGTCTAACTGGTGAATAACCAAAATATTAGGAGGGCAGACTAAGACACGCCAAAACTATAGAAACATAACACATATAGTATCTCACAAAACACCCCCTCACATTTTTGTAAATATCTTAATATTTGACAACACTGAAGAAATTACACTTTGCTACAATGTAAAAGGAGTTTATAGCTTGTATAATAGTGTCAATTTGCTGCCCCCTTAAAATAACTCACACAGACATTAATGTTTAAAGCAGCAACAAAAGTAAGTACACCTTTAAGTGAAAATGTTCAAATTTGGCCCAATTACCCATTCTCCCTCCCAGTGTCATGTGACAGTGTTACAAGGTCTTAGTTGTGAATGGGGAGCAGGTGTGTGTTAAATTTGGTGTTATTGCTCTCACTCTCTCATACTGGTCACTGGAAGTTCATCATGTCACCTCATGGCAAAAAACAGAGGCTCCGACAAAAGAATTGTTGCTTTACATAAAGATGGCCTAGGTCAGTGATGGCGAACAAGGTCTCCAACATCCACCAGCTCCGTGATGTCCTCATGGAGGAGTGGAAGAGGACTCCAGTGGCAACCTATGAAGCTCTGGTGAACTCCAGAAAAAATAATGGTGGCCACACAAAACATTGACATTCTGGTTCTAATCGATGCATTGATGAATGTACTGTATTGTTTAAAAATATCTTTGTAATAAAATCATATAAGTTTTATAAAATTAATGTTATGAAACTCATCTTCTCAGGCAGTTATAATCCCAATTCCATATCCCCTTTGTTTAAAAAATAACTCGGGATGAGGTGCCAAATTCTTTGAGGAAACCCGGGCATTATTTCAATACATAACTTACTTTACATTGTAGAAAAATGTCTTTAGTATTGTCACGTGAAAAGAAAAATTGTGCTATAATTTGCTTGGCATGTTTTAAAACACACATCATATTCATCACAAAGGACAACACAATTTACATAAATCATTGTGCTTTAGGTACTCTCCAGCCTTGGTTGTGGGGGTAGGTTTGCCCTGCAACTTCCTTTCAATGACATATGCTCACTTGCTTGGCGTTTCAGCTCCTCCTCCACATCCTGCTATGAAACCCAACAGAGCCATTTGTTGTAGTAAGCACAAAGGGCTGTGGAGTGCAGGCATAAGAGCAGTGGAAGAAGGTAAGCAGGAGTTAAAGCAGCATGGGTTTACAACACCCAGTCCTTGGCCTTTATGTCTGACTAGGGAACTACTAAAATCCTCATTCCTAGCAATATATGCATGCATCAGGACTACTAGAAAGAAGACCTTCTGTAGAGCTCATATTGGAAAAGTAGTTCAGTGTAAACAAATAATTTATCGGAAAAAAAACACTACACCTCACACAGAACACCATCAGTGCTGCTCTCCAGATGTTTGACCACTAATGCCGCGTACACACGGTCGTTTTTTGCGATGAAAAAAAACGACGTTTTTTAAAACGTCATTTAAATTGATCGTGTGTGGGCAAAACGTCGTTTTTTGTCTTAAAAAAAACGACCAAAAAAAAATTCCAACATGCTTGAATTTTTTGTGTCGTTTTTCAAAACGTCGTTTTTTGTTTCACAAAAAGTCACCGTGTGTAGCAAAAACGTCTTTTAAAACGACGTTTTTCAACCCGCGCATGCCCAGAAGCTAGTTATGAAGCGAGCTTCAATGGAAAAGTGTGGTGAACGTAACCTCGTTTTTTGTGAAAAAAACGATGGTGTGTATGCAACATCGTCTTTGAAAGTGACATTTCAAAAACGTCGTTTTTTACTTCACAAAAAACGTCGTTTTTTTTCATCGCAAAAAACGACCGTGTGTACGCGGCATAAGACTTTGGGCTAGAAACCAAGCTCTCTTCCAGAAAAATAATTAATTGTCTAGAGAGCATTTATCTTTGCTTAGCAACAATTGGCATTCCTGGAAAGGGATCTGCACATCCAAAGATCTGCCAACATGCCAATGTGTTTCCGATTGAACATGCCTTGTTATGTTACAAAAAAAAACAAAAAAAATAAAAAAAATAAAAAAAACACACTTAATTTGTTATCTCCAGAGGCATTTTATGCATCTATTTTGCCAATTTAAAGAAGACCATTTAGCTACAATGAATCAAATGAGTATAAACAGACTGTTAATAGGTTTTCTTTTCAGTACCATTACTCCACAAAAAAAAAAAAAAAAAATTAAGCAGAAAACTATTTAGTAAGAGAAAAACCATTTCCCGTTAAAAAGGCAAACTCCAAGCAAACTGAGAAAGCAAGGATCAGTAAAGTTGCTGTGTAAAAACACATGAAATGCTGTAACCGTATAATCAATTTGTTGTTTGAAAGTCACATTTAACAGATTTTCAGAATCCTCTTCCATCACCTCAGATGGCAAAAATTTCCCTACAGTCATTAATGAGCTTGACTTGCTAAGGAAGTCAATGACTGGAACTTGAAGGAGGCCAACAGAGTGATAAGCTTATGGAGGATACATCTATTCCCAGTTTTTATTTCCATGTAGAACATCCCTTTAAAGCAGTCCTGGGCATAAATGTTTTTTAAATGTCTATAAAAAGGGGCTTTCTTGTATTCAAAGAATGTGTTCTAGCTTAAATGGTTACCGTGTTGCAAGTGAGAAAATCGCATTAGTTGTCTTGACATAACCTCGCTGCTGTAGTCTTCTGTGAAGGAGGGTAAATGTAATTAAAAGCAAAGTTCCAACCAAAAATGGAACTTCCGCTTTTCGGAACCCTCCGGTGTCACATTATTTCAGATAACTGTCTAAGACACGTATTTGCACCCACTTCTGTGCATAGACTCCCATGGAAGTCATGCCACTTCCTAGCCCCCCCCCCCCCCATCTCCTGGGAAACACACTGGCCCCAGGAGAGAGCAAAGACACGTGCGGGCGCGCCACGCTACTCGCGCACAGTAGGGAACCGGGCAGTTAAGACGCAACGCTTCACTTCCGATTCCCTCACAGAGGATGGCGGCAGGGGCAGCCGAGAGATTGCTCGGCCTCAGCTGCTGACATCGCGGGAGCGCTGGACATGCAAGTTTCCATTTTTTAAAAGCCAGCAGCTGCAGTATTTGTAGCTGCTGGCTTTTAAAAATAAAAAATTTGCCTGTCTATATCACTCACTGGTAAAAATCACTGCCCAGTCTTTCCCGCAGCGCAACTTGCACCAAATCTACATGTAAAGTTTTGCACCAGCTACGCCCACCCGTCTATTACTTCCTGCATTTCCCATTGCATGAAGGAAAATGTAGTTGTGTTCCCATATTTGGTGTGTGGCAGATAAGGAAGTTCTCCCAGAGAATGGAAACAGATATGAAGCTATGGCAAGATGGATGTCACAGGGGAGTAAAACAAGAGGATTACAAGTAAGACCCCTTAAGTTAAGGGGAAAACAGTTAAAAAAAAAAAGTCTGTCATTGTCACTGACCTATCCAAGTACAGTACTGTACCAAGATCAGGCATTCTGACACTTTGAGGCATGTATGTTTGCTCTGTGTCAATGACATGGCTCAAATTAAACCAGAGAGTCAGGCAACTAGTATTCTTAGGACCACGCCAGCAATGGCAAGCCCCCATATTACTCTCAAACATTAAACATTATTTCAATGATGGACTGAGCTGGACCACTACTAGTTTTATTTCAATTTGGAGCCATAATTGATTCTCCTCCAGAATCCTGGCTTCCACTGTACCATGATGTAGTAATCAGACCTAATCCCAGGGTGGATACAAATATTTTTAAAACTGATTTTTTTTTAATGAGATTTTTGATTTGTCAAACTTAAATTTTAATAAAATGCTTTTGTAGTAAAAAATCTAAAGCTAGTTTTTTATTTTAGAAAAATGTACTTTATTCAGCATGAAATTGAGCTTATTTATGTAACATGAGGCTGTATATTCTGAAATATTTACATTTTTGGTAAACTTATTCAATGAATCCAGGGTGAGATAACACGCACTGCATTGATGCAGTCACACAATTTGACAGTAACCATGAGATAAACCAAAGTTCAGGAATAAAACTACTAGCGATATAAAAATCTACTTGATTTAAATGAAATCCACCAATACAATTTAACCAATAGTAGGACAAGGGATACTTTGTGCTGGAAGTTAAGTAATATGACATCATTGACCTTCGAGAAAAAAGTAGTGCTTTGGATGATTTACTAAACATTGGTTATGGTTGGTACTTTTGGTAACTGGCCTGTAACAAGTAATTTATGACTTTTGGTTTAATGTTTTTTTAGCCTTTTCAAAGGGTTTTATCATCCAGTCCTCAATCTGAAACCAAGCAGCCAACATGGATAGCAATGGGAAGCCTCTGTATTCCTCTGAGCATGAATTTTCAATGGGGTAAAAAAAAAAAAAAAAAATGGAGACTGCCATAGCTGTGACCATTTGGCATCAATTTCTTGAGGCACTTAACCAGAACAAGTATGCAGTTTAGGACTGTTCAAGTTATTAGTCTTTATCCGTTAGCCTAATGTACCAATAAAAACACACTTTTATACTGAAACTTTTCTTTATGCAGGGTATTAATATCCTAATAGTCCTCATCTTTTACTGGTCATTGACTCATGCCGCGTACACACGGTCGTTTTTTGCGATGAAAAAAAACGACGTTTTTTAAAACGTCATTTAAATTGATCGTGTGTGGGCAAAACGTGTTTTTTTGTCTTCAAAAAAACGACCAAAAAAAAATTCCAACATGCTTGAATTTTTTGTGTCGTTTTTTAAAACGTCGTTTTTTGTTTCACAAAAAGTCACCGTGTGTAGCAAAAACGTCTTTCAAAACGACGTTTTTCAACCCGCGCATGCCCAGAAGCTAGTTATGAAGCGAGCTTCAATGGAAAAGAGTGGTGAACGTAACCTCGCTTTTTGTGAAAAAACGATGGTGTGTATGCAAAATTGTCTTTGAAAAGTGACGTTTCAAAAACGTCGTTTTTTACTTCACAGAAAACGTATTTTTTCATCGCAAAAAACGACCGTGTGTACGCGGCATCAAAGTACCAATGTTCATGAACTGAAGCTTGAGATTCAAGTACTAGCATTTGATAAATACAGTTAGCAATCAATTTTTAACCGAGAGCCTGCCACCCAGGTTGTCTTTGTGGTTTTAAGCACACAAAAAATGGAAAAAAAATTAAAAAAAACGCAGGCTTTTTTTTTATTAATAAACTGCATAGACCATACAATTTCTAAGTCCGGCCTGTGTGCCAATCGCAGCCCGCCTGGTAATTTTGACAAGTATACCTATTGTGGCCACCAACAAATCCCCAGGGGCCATAAAAGATATGCTAGCTGCCTTTGAGGGGATGGAAAGGGCGTGGGACGAAAGCCGTACATACAGGAAAATTTCCTGTTTACATGGCAGCCTCTGTAAAAGTTCTGTCTCCTGAGCTGCCATTGGACGGCTGTTCTGTCCATCATAGGAGGCGGGATTTTCTATTAAAGAGGCCACCGAGAAAGCAGGAGTTACTCCTGTATGTCTGTTGGCGCTCGTCCCGCCCCCTCCATCTCCTCCAAGGCTGCAGATGGGCATAAATCAGGCTGCTGCATTCATGGCACTTGTGAGGCTGCAAATAGTCACCCTTATTTTGCTTCACAGTTCATTTAAAATGTAAGATTTTTTTCCTGAAACTTCCCTCTTAAAGTGAAGGCGTGTGTGTTATTAGCCGATAAATAAGGTATATCCAAATAACACGCCAAAGCTCATCTCTTCACCACACACAGCCACAAAAAATTCTTGTTGGGCAGTGTATTAGTGTTCGAACCAACACACTGAAACCACATTTTTATGGTTTAGAGAATGTCAGGAAAAATTAACTTCAATCAAATCCGGGCCCCTTTGAAAAAAGTTTGGACACCCCTGGCATAGACTGAAGATAGGTAAAAATGTTTGCCTACACAACCAGAGCGTGCACAATCCCAAAAATGTTAATAAAAATTCAGTGCATCTCTGCAATACATGCACATTTCCTTTTTAACGCCATTAAACCTGCTGCAAGTACAGAAATACAGTGCGCTCCCAACTTCCTGTTTGGGATGATCATTGCCTCTCTTGCTCTGAAACCTCAACAAGCACAAAGGAGCCTACTGTACTATAGCACCACACAAACATCTCCCCCCTCCCATTCCTCCGAGTCACACTTCCCATGCATACGTTTACCTAGAAAAACCATACTGCCGCCGTGACTTCCAAAATAACCTGCCCACAGTGTCTGTAGGGGGAAGGGCTATAGGAAGATGCTGTGTGGGTGGTAAGTCCACAACAATAGAAAGTGTCTGAGCAAGGAATACTATATCAGGGCTACCAGGTATTTTTTTCTGTGACAGCTGCAGATTTAAAAAATACCAATTTCCAAAATTAAATCGGATTGTAGTGCTTGGGGTTGCATCCAAATTAAGGTATTTGTCGTGAAAACTATAATTTACATAAATTTGTAACTTCTACGGTGCTAAACATTGTTTTTTTCTTTTTTTGGGGGGGGAGGGGGGGTGCATACTTTCAACAGAATGCAAAGAAGCAATATTAATCTGTCATATGTTTAAGAAAGGCATTTTTTCCCTTGTTCACTAAAACATGGCAAAGCGAAATATCACCAGTTAAAGGCATGCCAAGTCTGAGTCCAAGTGTTTAGAAAAGTTATGCAATGGTACATATGCCAGCTGCAGCACTTGGAAAGTCATCTGTGCTCTTTGCTGCTCTAGCAGTGACTTATACAAAGTCTACTTCTCGTGTAAACAGAATTGTAAGTAGAACCAAGAAAAATATGATGATTGGCATACATGTAATGCCTTGATTTTTGGTTCATCAACGATACCCAAAATCTAAAGAGGTATACTCGAAAAATTGCATTTAACAACTTAGACATACCAGTGCCAGTTTTCATTCTGGCAAGTGCATCTGCACGTGGCTGCCCTAACTAAATCGTTGCATTTGCCAGTACTAACATCTTTTAAAAAGCCCTGAACCAATGTCTTCAAAAACACATGCTTGCGTGTTCACTGAGTATTTCCTACTTTCTGAGCCTACTGCACTTTACATCACACAAAACGAGCATAGAAGGGAAGAGCACATTATACAACACAAGGTTTAAGCTTGACTAAAGTGTCCAGTTTGAAGCCTTTTAAATGTTGCACTGATGTTTGTAAAAATTCTGCTAAAAGGAACTTTCTTGCACTCTGTTGCCCGGCGTTGTCCACAATACTGGAAATGTACATGTTTGTTCCAGGTGAATCATCTAGTGTAAGAAGGAAGCTTCAAAATCAAGTCTGCAATGGCAACTCTAAGGATCTGCCATGCTGTTTAAAGTGTATGCACACACTTAGTGCCACTAATAACCACATTAAATGTTGAATTTTTAAATCAAAAAACAGTGTCAAGGACTTCTAAATACTGTATTTTACTATACAAGCTCAATTTAGTGGTAAAAATAAGAAGTGTGAAATGCAATACTTCAGCAGGTGTTAACAGAGCGACTTCAGAGAGTAATCTTAATGCGGGTGTACCAAGATGGATGTGACGGAACGTCACTTCAATATAACTTCTGACAAGACACCCCTAATGGAGCATATAAGTGGCTTTGTCTATGTACACTTTAAATGGTGTACATAGACAGCTCACAGCCATGATGTGCAAATGGTTGAAATAGGCTGAAAATGATCAGTAGCAATAAGATGCAAATAAGGAAAAAATTTAAATATTATAGGGTAAAGAAAGAAAAAAACTAATGGTCATTTAGGCTACAAAGCACTTTAGCAAACAAAAAGTCGACTATTTTGGGTTAAAAATGTTCCACCTGTAATCATATGAGGGCCCTTTCCAACCTTTGTAGTCTCATGCATTGCTGTATGCACACTTAGGCTGTTTTCACAAGGGGCGTTGGCGGCAAATCACTGCTGCCTAAGCGCTTTGGCAGTGGTGCCAATTGATTCCAATGGCAGGGGCGGTGGAGAAGTAGTGTATTTACTGCACCGCCTGAAAGATGCTGCTTGCAGTCTTTTTTGTAATATCCTGCAAGCGCACCGCTCCAGTGTAAAAGCACTTGGGTTGCAGGAGAGGCATTTTTCAGGTGCTTTACGGGCGCTATTTTTAGCCCAAAAGTGCATAAAAACACCTCAGTGTGAAATGGGCTCAGACCCTTTTCACACTGGGGTGTTTTTCAGGTGCTTTAGGGTTAAAAAAAAAAGCCTGAAAGAAGCTCCATCTGCAATCCCAATGTGAAAGCCCAAATGCTTTCACACTAAGGCGCTGCGCTGGCAGGACGTCAAAAATAGTCCTGCAAGCAGCTTCTTTGCCTTCCCATTGAGGGAGCTTTTTTTAACGCCAAAGCGCCTTAAACTTGGGCTTTTACATTGGGATTGCAGGTGAGGCTTCTTTCAGGCACTTTACAGGCTTTAACGCCAAAGCGCCCGAAAAACGCCCCAGTGTGAACGGGGCCTTACAGTAATAAACAGAGGCATGCTGCCATCTGCAGGCTAAAATGTCAAGTTCCCCTTATTTTTTTCCTAAATTCCAGCTCCCCTATGTACCAAATGGAGCATTCATGTGCTTCTTTTGCAAACATAAAATAGCATTGCATTTATTTACATGCTCTTAACTTTCTGTCTTCAAGGCTGTTTAAAAACTCTGCTCAAATACGTCTGCCTTACTTCCTGAACAGACTTTAGGTCATGACACAGGCAGGAGTTGACCAGTTGAGGTTAGATGATCCAAGGTGTGTGCCAATTAAATCAGCTGGTCAACTCCTTTCTGTATCGTGACCTAAAGTCTGTTCAAGAAGTAAGGCAGGAGTAATGGAGCAAGGTTTTTAAACGGCCACGAAGACAGAGGTAAGCGCGTGTGAATAAATGGAAAGCTGTTTTTTTCAAAAGTACATTAATGCTATACTGGTTAATGGGGGGGGCTGGAATTTAGAATTAAAACAAAAAATAAATTAAAAAAAAGGTTAAATTAGCCTTTAAGCCTTCAGCCTGGATGTGGTTACATCATAGATGACAAAGTAATCACAAGAATTGCATAAGAATGCGCTGTGCTGCCCCCTCCCCCTTTCAGAACACAATAGCTCAGCAGGAGATCGATGTACTAAAATTGCATCATAAGTAAAGCGACCTTCTCCCAACTCCTTCAGTTTTTTGCCAAACCCAGGCTTTAGACTGCGCTTTCTAATCTCGACAATAGGCAATTAAGAAAATGCCTAATATAAAAGTTGGAGTTCCACCCATTTTTTTTTATGTTTGTCTGTGCTGCATGCCCTAATCTCATAGTGTTCAGAATGGACAATTTTTATTTTGTTGCTTGTAAATACCTTTATTTTGTAGTCCTTCATTACTTCCTCCTCCTTATTAGCCTAGGCTATTAAGTCACAAGGCTATTTGCAAGAGTTTCTGGGATAGGCATCATGTTTCCCAGTAGTCCTTGCAAACCTGACTGAAACCTATTACATTGCTTGTGCAGCACTGAGCATGTGCGAGATATACAAATCTAAAATCCAGGAAGTCATACAGTCTGGCTTCGTGATGCCCACACTTAAGATGGCCACGGTCTATTTCTAGATTATAAACGATCTAAATGCTGTAACAACCTAACAAAATGGACCTTAGTTTACAGATTAACTTTACCAGAATACATTTAGCTTGTGTATTACAGGGGTATTTAAATTTTAAAAGTGAAATTGTGGGTGGAACTCCCCTTTAAGTTACACATACCAAGCAAGGGAAAATTTTGATTTGTGACTGGAATTTTGCATTATTAGGTTTCTGTTCTAGAGGCACCCATGTAGCAACATTTCTTGGTGCAATTCTCTTGTTGAGAGAAGCACATGCAGCATTTGAGACAGCATAGAGCAACACCAAGTTACCAAGGGAACGTGGATGTCAACAGCTCAGTACACCATTTCAGGACCAGCAGTTCAGTGGACTCGATACATGCCTGTCAAGTTCCACCTGTGAGGGCTTTAGTGAACAAGGCATCATGTAGCCCCTTCGGCTCCAAAAGGGGAATATGTAAAACACATATTAGAGTGAGAGCAGCCAATGATCATAGAACCGCTTAAATCGTGCTAAAGCCTGCCAATAGCTAGTTTAAAGCGACAATCAGCGCTCATCAAGAGCTGTGTTCAGAATTTAAGAGACTGATGCCTATAGTATAGTACACAACACTTGTTTTTTTATGCAGGCTAAAGAAAAAATTAAAATAGGAGTCACTGTACCAACTGCTGCTAACCAAGCAATGTTAGTACAGCAATCTCCACCGCTGTGCTATTGTGTTCTGATAGGGGGTGGGGGACACACACAAACCAGTCAGCTTTCTCAGCCATTGGCTGAGAGTGCCTATTGGCAGACCTTTTTTGATCATGGCCCCTGAACAGCCGTCTTCCGTCAGAGCTGCTGTCATACACACAGACCAAGTGTCAGCCGATTCCTATTGAATCGACTGATGCCACCTGACATTCGGCCCATGTGCACTAGGCTTATAGATGCATCAAGCTGAAAGCTTTGTAGACATTTGCTATACACATTGATTTTTTCAGATTCGTTTTTCAAAGATAATGCCATGTAACCTAGACCTGTAAACCATTGGCCTGGGATAAAAATGTATGAAACGTATCATGTATGTAGTTTAGGTCCCACAATAGCATTTAACACTTCATTTGTTGATCAACACTACCAAAGACACTTTGTAAAATATGTACACCAACTAACTCCTGCCCACCATTCAAGCTCCAAAACGTAGCTAGGTGATTTTTTTAAGCTCAAATGTGCCTTTCCTAAACGTGACTTGTAGGGGGGGGGGGGGGGTTCTGCCTCTAAATGCTAATGTGTGCATTGCCACACACAGGCCAACACGGAACAGCGTTTAGAATCAGAAGGAAAAAAGCTCAAAAACACTTATACATCAGGCGTTTGAGCTGTGATGTGCCTGAGCCCTTAAAGGGGTCGTAAAAGGAAGTTTTCACCTTAATACAATTTATGCAATAAGGTGAAAAAGCATCCGGCAATACCGGCCCCCCCAGACTCACCGTTTTACTTACCTGACCCCTCGAAAGTCCCGCACTCGCCCCCGACATCCTATTTGCCACTTAGCCTGACCATTGATTGGTTACAGTGGATGGATTCAAAGCAGCACAGCCATTAGCTTGCACTGCTGTCAATCACATCCAATGACGCGGCGTGCCAGGGGGAAGAGCAGAGTGATACAGTTAGCGGCTATGGCCACCGGCTGTATCACGGGAGCGCGCCCGCAAGACCTCAACACCATGTAAGCTTGCATGAAGGTGTTGAGTCCTTGTGGGGGGAGCCCAGTCAGCCGTCGAGGGACCCCAGAAGACCAGGTTCGGGGGCCACTCTGTGCAAAACGCGCTGCACAGAGGAGGCAAGTATAACAAGTTTGTAATAGAAAAAAAAAAATCTTTAGTGATCCTTTAATGTTTACAGTAGCAAGTTCCACAGACTAGCTGAGCTCACTTACCAGAACTTACTTTCCAAGAGGAATATATAATACATTCTGGTGTGCTTACATAAAATGCTCTATTTAACCTGCTATATTTCTACTTGTTATTGTCTGGTAAGCAGATTCCTTCCACAGACTTTGAACATTTTAGCCTTGGGTATATGGATGTAATGATGGCTACGTCAAAGTCAACCAACCACCTTTCCCCAAATTACAAAGAAAATAAACCCATGGAGACTGGTTTACATTACTAGGAATCTTTACTTGGCCAACAAAAAATTGTAGCTGGAAATTTTGAGTATTTGACCAAATTGTTGCTTTGCAATAACTGCAAGACAAAATTTCCCATGGCTGTTTGTGTTGCTGTATATTCAGAGACAGGTTGTCCATAAATATGCTCACAAAGAGCTAAAGGAACAGTGGGTCATATGCAGTGCAACACACAGGTCCAGTCAATAGCTAGCAAGTGCCAAAAAAATAAAAAATATGGAGCACCAAGTTTACAAAAGGGAAACGTGTGTATATATATATATATATATACACACACACACACACACACACACACACACACACACACACAGTGCAGAAAATAAGTATTTGAACACCCTGCTATTTTGCAAGTTCTCCCACTTGGAAATCATGGAGGGGTCTGAAATTGTCATCGTAGGTGCATGTCCACTGTGAGAGACATAATACAAAAAAAAATATCCAGAAATCACAATTAATGATTTTTTAACTATTTATTTGTATGATACAGCTGCAAAGAAGTATTTGAACACCTGTCTATCAGCTACAATTCTGACCCTCAAAGACCTGTTAGTCTGCCTTTAAAATGTCCATCTCCACTCCATTTATTATCCTCAATTAGATGCACCTGTTTGAGGTCATTAGCTGCATAAAGACACCTGTCCACCCCATACAATCAGTAAGAATCCAAATACTAACATGGGCAAGACCAAAGAGCTGTCCAAAGACACTAGAGACAATATTGTACACCTCCACAAGGCTGGAAAGGGCTACGGGGAAATTGCCAAGCAGCTTGGTGAAAAAAGGTCCACTGTTGGAGCAATCATTAGAAAATGGAAGAAGCTAAACATGACTGTCAATCTCCCTCGGACTGGGGCTCCATGCAAAATCTGACCTCGTGGGGTCTCAATGATCCTAAGAAAGGTGAGAAATCAGCCCAGAACTACACGGGAGGAGCTGGTCAATGACCTGAAAAGAGCTGGGACCACCGTTTCCAAGGTTACTGTTGGTAATACACTAAGACGTCATGGTTTGAAATCATGCATGGCACAGAAGGTTCCCCTGCTTAAACCAGCACATGTCAAGGCCCGTCTTAAGTTTGCCAATGACCATTTGGATGATCCAGAGGAGTCATGGGAGAAAGTCATGTGGTCAGATGAGACCAAAATAGAACTTTTTGGTCATAATTCCACTAACCGTGTTTGGAGGAAGAAGAATGATGAGTACCATCCCAAGAACACCATCCCTACTGTGAAGCATTGGGGTGGTAGCATCATGCTTTGGGGGTGTTTTTCTGCACATGTGACAGGGCGACTGCACTGTATTAAGGAGAGGATGACCGGGGCCATGTATTGCAAGATTTTGGGCAACAAGCTCCTTCCCTCAGTTAGAGCTTTGAAGATGGGTCGAGGCTGGGTCTTCCAACATGACAATGACCCGAAGCACACAGCCAGGATAACCAAGGAGTGGCTCTGTAAGAAGCATATCAAGGTTCTGGCGTGGCCTAGCCAGTCTCCAGACCTAAACCCAATAGAGAATCTTTGGAGGGAGCTTAAACTCTGTTTCTCAGCGACAGCCCAGAAACCTGACTGATCTAGAGAAGATCTGTGTGGAGGAGTGGGCCAAAATCCCTCCTCCAGTGTGTGCAAACCTGGTGAAAAACTACAAGAAACGTTTGACCTCTGTAATTGCAAACAAATTCTACTGTACCAAATATTAACATTGATTTTCTCAGGTGTTCAAATACTTATTTGCAGCTGTATCATACAAATAAATAGTTAAAAAAATCATACATTGTGATTTCTGGATTTTTTTTTTTTATTATGTCTCTCACAGTGGACATGCACCTACGATAACAATTTCAGACCCCTCCATGATTTCCAAGTGGGAGAACTTGCAAAATAGCAGGGTGTTCAAATACTTATTTTCCGCACTTTATTATATATTACATACACACACACATACAGTGTGTGTATGTATGTAAAAGCAAAAAATATAAACTTACATAATACAAACAATATTTTCCACTAGGCGTGTGAGGGTTATACCATTTGTCACTTTATTTCTTGACATGAAGCAAATAAAGTTGTTTTTAATTCTAATATTTTTTTTTTTATAAAAGATAAAGTCAATAGACTCATGTTGTAATGCGATGTTGCATACCTTAAGCAAAAAATAAAACGTTTACGTAACAAAAAAGGCAATTCAAAAATAAAAACAGCACAATGAAATCTTAAGGCGAACTTTAGATTTTGTTTTAAAAGTTTTAGCTGGTGTAGTACAAGTTTCCTGTGTCATGAAGTTGTCATAAGAGCCAAAGTGAGTCATTCACAGCAAATATATTCATGTAACCAATACCGCTTCTAAAGAGAATTCGATTAAAAACTCCTGGAGATTGGGTGGTAACCATAAGGACTGATTATCATCCTTTTATGACACAGATCTGAATCTTTATAGTCTAGGCAGGAAATAAAGTGGGAGTCACAGTGCATAGCAGACAGGCCTGCCACAGCTCCCATGGGCTTGAAAGTGCTAGAGTCTCTACTTTTTTGCATTATGCAGTACATTTTAAATATTTTTTGCGAAATAAAATCTTAGGCACAGCTAAATCATAGTGTATGCAGTATAAATAAATGTTATACTACAACAGTCAGAATGAAGAATTAATTTGTTTGTTATATGTAGATGTAACAATAAAATTGCCTAATGTAATGCAAGCATTAGAAAGCATAAACAAAACATACTATTAACATTTTCAAAAACCTGTAATTACACTGCATACGTACATTAGTGAGAGAAATTATTAGGTAGGTATATTCAACATAGAAAATAAATGAAGTCCCTATCAATGGGTTTCCACACTTCCAAAGGAACGAATGCATGCTCCCCCTCTTTGCTTAGTGGTTACATCTTCCAGCCCCTACATCAGTATAGGACACTGTAATGATGTGTAGGGGGTGGGCAGATGAAGTTGCAGAGTACAGAAGGGTACCAGGCTTCCCACATATCTAAGTGTGTTAGGTGCAGAGGAATTTTCATCTGAAATATCACCATGACAATGATGATTAATTGCAATTTTTATATCATTACCAGACATAATTTTTAAATGAATGTGGCCCACAAAAAAAAACTTTACTGTAATTTAAATTCTTAAACATGATTTCAAAGAAAGCAATTTGATGTCAATGAACATGATGAATTTGATAACAGGGCTTATGTAACAATCTTTCATTTGATTTACCCAGTGCCTAAGCTTCAATGTTTGGGATATGTAGTTCAACATATGGCCATAAAGTGAATAGGATTGGCTCACCATAACATAGAAACACAGGATGAAGTATTTAGGTACAAAGGGGAATGGGAAAGAAACACTGCATGTCAGTCAGCTTACCATCTTGTATAGTAGTACATTCACATGCTGGCCCAGCTTGCAGTTGAAGTACTAAGCAGATAGGAAGCCCAGATGGTCACACTGCTGAAAGCACCTTTGTTGCAGAATGTCCATAAAAATTGAGTAAAAACATTTTAGACAGTGATGTCCCACAAACATTTTTTTTTAGACCCGCAAGAATTCTGCCCTGCAACGGGTTATGCTGCCGTCTTCAGGAGATTGCATACAACCCCTCCCACTTCCAGGCGATTTCAGTTTTGTAGCAAGTATTAGTATGAGTGGATCACAAGAAAAGAGGGGTGGGACCGTTGTTCTTTCCTGTAAGCCAAGAAAAATAATTGTATGGTTTTATAATTGTACACCAAGTAACCCAGGATGAAGTATTCAGGTGGACAGCAGCAATGAAAGGCGAACAAGCTCACAAACAGGTTACCAGTGGTGGCTTAACAATTTACAGGAGGTGACTGATAAGCTTATGCCGGCTTTGACCATAAAGTTTAGGTCCGAGAAGCCATCTGGTTAAGCCTAACAAAAACAAACAAAAAAGACTAGGTGGCAGCCTTACAGATCTAAGGAGACAGATGCCTGATGCTGAAAAGCCGAAGATGCACAAAGTGATCTAGTAGGGAGCACTTGAAACGGAAATATAGAACACAACCCATGAGTTTATAGGCTTGAATGACGATTTGTCAAATCCATCTGGCAATGGTGGTATTTGAAGAAGGTTGTCCTCTATGGGGACCTTCAGGAATAATGAACAAGGAAGCTATAGCCAAGAGAAACAGCCAGCATAAACCACATTCAGAAAAAGCAATAAATCTCCTTAAGATATTTAGAAGCAGAACAGAAAGACATCCTGGTTAAGATAAAAGCAAGAAGCCACCTTCAGAAAAGAGGACTTGAGCCTCACAAAATCCTTCTCTTTATCAAGAAAGATTTGACTCTCGCCCTCCTTCCCGATTAGGAGAGGGACGAGGCAGGGGTGTCCTTTGTCCCCTGTTTTGTTTGCCCTGGTGATGGAGCCCCTGGCTGAGGCCTTGCGGAGGTTGAGTGAGGTGTCCGGCATACCGGTGGGTTTGGTGGTTGAGAAACTGGCATTGTACGCAGACGATTTAATCCTCTTTCTCAGGGACCCTGGTCCCTCGCTAGCTAGGGCACTTTTGCGACACATTCTGGCCTCCAAACCAACTGGAGCAAATCGCTCATTCTGCCCATTGACCCTGGGGCAGGGAGACTGAGGGATCCAGCTTCCCCTCTGCAATGGGCTGACACTATTAGATACTTAGAGATTAAAATCTATTCTAATACCCAGGATTTCCTTAATCTTAACTTGTCCCCGGCGTTGCAGTGGTGTAAATTAAAACTGAAGGCTTGGTCGAACCTCCCTTTATCTCTTATCGGGAGAATTAATTTAATTAAAATTAAGCTCCTACCGGTCTTGTTGTATATCTTACAGCATTCTCTGGTCTGGACTCCAAAACATTTTTTCTGGCAGCTAGACTCCTCAAGGGCCTCCTTCTTCTGGCAATCACGACCGGCTAGATTCAGTAAAAAGATCCTGCGTAGGCCGTGAACACAGGGGAGACTTGCCTGCCCTGACCTTCACACCTACTACTTAGCGGCAATGCTCACTCATGCGCACAACTGGCTGGTATCGGATGATACTAATGCATCAGTTGTCCTGGAGGCAGCTCACTTGGGATCCTTTGAGGCCCTTCGCAATGCCCTCTATAGGGGCTCGGGGGGGTTCTCCAATAATTTTGACAACGGCTATGAAAGCGATTAAGGCATAGTACATGGTAGTAATCAAACCTAACTTGGCAAAGGCCAGATGGTCCCCCAATACGCCACTCTGGTGTAACCCCAGGCTGCGGGAATTCCACTCTCTGCAGGACCCGCGTTTGTGGGCCAGCAGGGGCATCAGGTATTTAAGGGACATATGTGACGGGTTGGGGCTATTAACATTTGACAGGCTTAAAAATAAAATTTCAGCTTTCGAACTCTTTCTTCTTCAGGTTCCTGCAGCTCCGCCACGCCTTTAATTCACAATTCAGGTCACCCCAGCTTTGGCTGGAACTTGAGGACTTGGAGATTCTCCTGGCTGAGGTTGATCTCTCCAAGCCACTTTCCCAAATTTACCGTGCACTCCTGCCATCCATTCAGGTAGGATTGGATGGTCTACATGACTTGTGGCGGGCGGAGGTGGGGGAGCTGGATGGTGAGGACTGGGAAGATATGTGGGACTATCTATTCCAGCAGCTGGTTGCTACTAGGGACAAATTGATCCAATTCAAGATCCTCCACATGATCTACTATACGCCCCAGCGGCTGCATCGCATATACCCGACCCTGTCGGCCAGCTGCTGGAGATCCTCTGGTACCCCAGCAGATTTCGTCCACATATTTTGGGATTGCCTTTAGATTAGGGACTATTGGAGGGAAGTGACTCAATTCATTCATGGCTTAACTAACATCCCTATTCCCCTAACACTTAGTGTCTGCATCCTCAGCCTGGTGGAGCAATTGGCACTTGCCAAAGCAACAAGCACCCTTATAAGGTATCCTCCTTTTCTACGCAAGGAAAGCCATAGCCTTGAAGTGGAAGTCATCTACCCCTCCCACTTTGAACGCATGGAAGCAGATGGTTAATGCAACTATACCCCTCTACAAAGCGACGTATTTGTCCCGAGAATGCCCCAATAAATATGAAAAAGTCTGGCACCTGTGGACTGACTCAGAATCCACAACAGATGCTCAGCCCCCTGGGGAGTAGCTCAGAGACTGCATTGGTATCCACCTGTAACACTTGGAGTTTTGACCCATATTCTGATCTAGTAAAAGGAGGTGATGCATAGATATTGTGATGACCGTACTCATTCCCAAGGGCCCCTGTAGCTTCCAATTCAGTAACTGAGAATTGGGAAGAGGTTCTGCAAGATGCGATAGGTCCCTTTTGTATTTCTGACATGTGTAACATGAGGTGTTTAGGTAGCGTTCCGCTAGACATGTCTAGTGTTATGGTGTGAGGTTAACGGTTTTGTTTGTTCCTTATTTTGTTTTTTTGTGTGCGTGTCGCTACGTGCACGGTTTGGCCGGGGTGTGCCCCTATGGCCCTGTATTGTTTCTCAACAACATTGAAAATACCTTAATAAAAACAATTTGAAAAAAAAATAGATTTCTTTACAAGTTAGAGCCACCAACTCCAACACAATCTTTATTGAAACTAAACCTTGCGAGCAAAGGAAGACAGCGGAAGATCCCTAGCAGGTTCAAATAACCAACAGAACCAGGTTGAGATTCCCATTGAGTAAATGGAAACATACAGGAAGGATGCGAGACATACCGAACAAAGACCTTCACTAAGAAAAAACTGCCAAGGCCAAAAATTGATCCTTGATGGTACTGAATGACCATCTCGGAACAAAACTTGTGTCCTCTCTAATAAGCGTTATTGAATTTTTGCATTATACAAAAACACATGAAGCATTTATATCACATTATACACACACACACACCTCCATTTCCCATTTGCACTCAAACAATATTTAATTCTCAACATTTTACCCCGATAATATATGCATCATTATGTAATTATTTCCCTCCAAGATTGTAGCTCTATTAAATGTTCTATATCAATATACTCAGCCGATTGCTCAGGCAGATTGGAGACTAACCACCAATGCCAGATCTTTACAAAAATTTTTTAGGGCATCCTCTATGTTTATATGTCTGTTCCTTCCATCCTATACAGTTGTGGCCATTTTTCAGAGAATATGTAGGAGAACACAAACATTTTTTAATCATGGTTTGTGTTTGGCTGAAGCCATTTATTAGCAATCAACTGTGTTTACTCTTTAAATCAGAATGACAACAGAAACTACCCAAATGACCCTGATCAAAACTTTTTATACCCTGGGAATTTTGGCCTGATAACATGCACACAAGCTGACACAAAGGGGTTTGAATGGCTAGGGTAACCAGCCTCACCTGTGATCTGTTTGCTTGTAATTTGTGTGCATGTATGAGTTTCTGGACTCCTGACAGACCTTTGCATCTTTCATCCAGTGCTGCACCAGTGAAGCAATATTGTCAAAATATCTGTGGGAAAAGGTAGTTGAACTGTATAAATCAGGAAAGGGATATACAAAGGATATCCAAGTGTAGCGCCTGGTTACTTCCAGAACCGGTGCTAGTGTAAATTTAAAAGGGGGGGGGGGGTTAGACAGTTATGTTGACCATGTTGATTTGTTCAGATTTGAAGCTTGTGTCCCAGCTTGACTGTGGGCTCATGCTGTTCCTGGGTTGCAGTTCAACCCCAGGTCAGCAGGTGGCATCAGTGGAGTCAATGATTTGGATACTTTTCCCAGTAGCCTTTCAGGAGGAGTTTCCCTCGCTGTGCATGCTGGGAGAGGGTTTTAATGAGGCAGACGCAATTCTCCTGGGTCGTCTTCACGTGTGGTGCCCGCCGTCAGGATAGCTATACCACGGCACCCCGGCGAAATGGGCATGCTACGCAGTGTTCCATGTTCTGGGACAAGGTTTGCCTGGAGCATTAGAGCTGTGGCTGGGGCCCAGTGATCCACTGGTTCCCAAACCTAAAAAAGGGATCCCAAGTGTTAGTTCTGAAGAGGAAGCTGTTCGGAGGAAAGTCTACATGAGGAGTGCCAAGAGAGGCTGGCGTTCCAATATAGTGTTTCGACCATCCACCAGGGATCAAGGTAACCGGGTGCCAAGAGGCTGGACGTCGGTCGCCTATCAGTCGGTAACCTACTTAAACTACCTGAAGGAAATCCAGGTGTCGAATCTGCTAAGGATTATCTCCGTTGTTTCAACCATATGGAGGGTCCTGTGGCAGAGACGTTTCCCGAAGTTTCGAGTGACACTCTGGCTGCCAGGCTTGTGAGAGGACTGTCCAGGTGCGCTATACAGATTCCGGCTAGAGTGGCGAGAAAATAAGTTGTTGGAAGCAAGACTGTTTCCCTATTTGCACCCGAATCTGTTATTCCTAATTTCTACTATCTCTCTACTCTTCACCAAGTTCTACTGTTTTTACCCAGCTGATTAATAAAGAGCACAGAAAAAGAGGTGGACATTCCATTACTGCAACTTTCACCAAATACCCCTAGACGGTAGAGGAACACGAGGCAACGTGCCACCCAAAACAAACCAGCAGCTCCTCCAGGGGTAGTGCTACACAAGGAATTGAGAATGCCAATCAGCGGTGTTAAAACTAATCAAGAAGTGGAAAATTAGGGGGTTCTGTTGAAACCAAACCACGGTCAGGTTGACAGACTAACATTTTCAGCCACAACTGCCAGGAAAATAGTTTGGGATGCAAAGGAAAACCCACAAATAACTTCGGGTGAAATAAAAGGTCTCTCTGAAAACATGTGGTGTGGCCGTTTCAAGATGCATAATAAGAAGGCACTTTAAGAATGATGGGCTGCATGGTTGAGTCGCAAGGAAAAAGCCATTACTATGCAAATGCCACAAAGTATCCCACTTACAATATGCCAAACAGACAAGCCTTGCATGGTACAAAGTTATTTGGAGAGATGAGACCAAAATTTTGCTTTTTAGCTACAACCATGAACACTGCTTTGGAGAGGAGTCAACAAGTCCTATGATGAAAGATGGATCGCTAATGTTTTGGGATTTGTGAGCTACAAAAGGCACTGGAAATTTGGTTAAAATTGTTGGCAAGATAAATGCAGTATGTTATCAAAAAAATACTGGAGCAACATTTGCATTCATCAGTCAGGAAGCTAGGCATGGGACATACTTGAAGCTTCCAACATCACAATGATCAACATCACAATGATCTATAAACACAAGGCCAAGTTGACCTGTCATTGGCTACAGCAGAATAAAGTGAAGGTTCTGGAGTGACCATCTCAGTCTGACCTCCATATCATTGAGCCACTCTGGGGAGATCTCAAACATGCAGTTCATGCAAGACAGCGCAAGAATTTACAGGATTTGGAGGCTGTTTGTCAAGGGGAATCGGCAGATTTATCATCCGAGCAGATAAAGAGCCTCATCCACAAATCCCCCAAAAGACTTCAAGCTGTCATTGATGTTAAAGGGGGCAATACACGGTATTAAGAACGGGGGTATTTAAACATTTGATCATGGTCATTTGAGTAGTTTATGTGATTATGATTTAAAAAAGAGAAAAAAACGGTTTATTGAAAATGGCTTCAGCCAAACACTAACCATGAGTGAAAGAAAAATGTTGTTATTTATATTCTCTGAAAAATCAAATTCAAATGCAAGGGTATGTGAACTTCTGAGCACAACTGTATTAGGATTAATTGCTTTGGATCTATTGATCCATCATTGGTTATTAGTTTGATATCCATCTTTCTAGTATAAGTTTACAAACTATATACGTAGTTCTCAACCACATCACCTGCACTTCAACTAGGAGGATACCCTTTGGTATAATCTCTAGCAATGCTATTTTTGGATCAGGCTGTGCTTGTGTAGGGTCCTCTTTCAGGCTTTACATGTCCAAGTAAGGGTTCCCACGTGTTCCCTGAATTTTTTTTTTTCCCCTCTTGTGATTATACAAGAAAAAGCTATGCACTTTGAAACAAGCTTGTCAGAGTGCTGGCGACATATTTTATTTATGCAGGGCATAAAGCGCATACAAAACATCAACCCTCAAAAGGCATATAGACAAAAACTCACCCAAACCCTAACGCATGAATGAAGAGCTGAATGCCGGTGCTCAGGCTTGTTGTGTCTTATCTCCAAAAATAGCAAGAATTGCCAGCAACTCTATTGTTTCTTCTTAAACCTTTAGTGAGCACTAACAGCAGAGCGACATCTAAAGTGCTAACATGTTTCAGTCAGAGCCCTTCTCAAAAAAGACATACCCCCCAGGAATCTTCAAGAACAGGCTTCCAGCAGCAGGAGCAGCAAGGCTCTGGACCTGTAAAGCACTCTGTAGGTAACTTGCACATTATATCAAGGGTGTCCAGGAGAGTGTTTAATTAGAGTCGCGTGCTCACATAAAAGGCCAGTCCTGCATTCGGATATGTGAGGCAGGCTGGGGGAAGGAGAGATTATAATGGGCTGTCCTTACAGCTTTGTTTTTCTATATTTAGTCTCCTGAAGGCAGCAACATAACCCCAAATATCCAATAATTCTTTTGTGTGTTCCTTAACCACTTAAGGACCCCCGCATGCACATATACGGCCACAGAATGGCTCGTACAGGCACAAGGGCGTAAATTTACGTCCCCGCCTTCGTGCGGTTAGTTTGATTTTTTTTATAACAAAAAGTAAAAAAATTGAGATTTTTTTCAAAATTGTCGCTCTATTTTAGTTTATAGCGCACAAAATAAAAAATCGCAGAGGCGATCAAATACCACCGAAAGAAAGCTCCATTTGTGGGAAGAAAAGGACGCAAATTTTGTTTGGGAGCCACGTCGCACGACCGCGCAATTGTCTGTTAAAGCGACGCAGCGCCGAATTGTAAAAACACCTTGGGTCATTTAGCAGCGTATGTGTCAGGGTCTTAAGTGGTTAAAATGACAGATTAAGGGAAAAAAAAAAAAAGTATGAATGAAGTCAATGCAAATTACAGACCTACAAAACGAAATTAAACCAACAGGTCCTCCCTCAGCTTTTGACTTTGGCCCTACCCTAGAAATGAACCTGTGTTCACTTACATAGGTAGCATAACTATTTTGTTAACATTTATAACAATCATGTTTTGTTCAGAGACTTATTGAATCTGACAAGTAAAACAGTACTTTAAAACATCATGAAAGACCCATTGAAAAACATGAGTTAGAGTAACAAAAACAAATTTAACACTTAACATTGGGAATGGTGTCAATTTAAATGTCAATTTCTGAAGATCCACAAGTCAGACGGATAATTGCTTGTTCCCAGGGCATTCTAGAACTTGTAGTTCCTTGACAACTGTTAGAATGGTTTATCGATGTATTGCAGAATTTTTATATGTGTACATTTTTAGCCTTGGGGAATCTACTGGCAGTTTACAATGTCTTCTCAACATCTGTAAATGGAATATTTTTCCTTTACTTCAGTTACAAAGATGAATAAACAGAACATGGAAAATCTGTCACATTCCAAAATCATCAATTCTTGCAACGGAATTTTACTAATATATTCCAAAGTATGCAATCTCACTTTAAACATAATATGGTTTAGCCCAGAGAAAGAAAACGTCAATGAGGCCTGAACTGTTGATGAAATTCTACACCACAGCTGAAAATGAGAAACCTTCAAACTAACTGGATGGCTCAGCAATGGACAACACAATCCATGTTCAGACTGAATCAGCTAATGCGAACTCAGTGTGCCAATATATGGTTTTTAATGACTAATCTCTTAAGAGAAAACATATCCTGGGAGGCTTCTATATAGACTAGGGCTTTCTGATCTCATGATTCCAGCATCACCTTTCACATAGCTCCGTTATTACACAGTAAACTATTTTACAGGGATGCCATTGTACTGCCTGAAAGAAAAAAAAAAAAAAAAAAAGGTTGTGGAAACCACTGGCAGGTATAATTCAATTGAAGGTTTTTTAAAGTTTCTAGTCTTAAATACATTTTGCAAAAACAATAAAATTCTGTACTTAAGATGCCAGTTCTTAAAGCACTCTGGATATTGCAAATGCAAAACATCCAGCATTAATCATGCAAATTGTGTCTTCTTTTTGGCCTTCTCTAGCAGTTTTCTGTGGACCCACTTCACTCTAGGCATACACCCGGGCAATACAGCATCTTTTACTTACATCTATCAATCTTATAAACACAATCTCTATTTTTTGAATGACATAGGCAAGGATGAGAAGGAGCACAAGGTTATGCTTGTTTAATATAGTGTTGAAAGTGGAAAGAGTATGCAGGTTTACTAGCCAGTGGTTTCCAGCACACTTGCAGTGCGCAGACCATGTTAATGGGAACAGGGTCCCCTTCCACACAACCCTGACCGGTGGTTGTGAGGGTCAGCGGGTGAGAGGTTTATTGGAATCTGAAAGCCTCCTTTAACAAGCCCCCCCCCCCCCATGTCACTAACCCCTGAAGAACAGTCTAGGTGATGTCAATAAGATAGGGAGAAGTTAGAACGTGAGCTTGGATCCATAACAGCAAGCTGAGTCCATAGTTGGAGACATCGACAGCAGATAAGATTACTTTACTAGTGCACCAACATTAAATGCTATATTTGAAAAACATAAAATTCATATGTGAAAGGAGTAGCAAGATACCCTTATCACATGCGTTAAACGTTAGTAAATTGACCCAGTTTATCGATAGTGGCTATATCCGCTGGCAAGCGCATTTTAAAAATCTGACATGGTTGTACCCAAGCTGAATCGATTGATCAAATGTTAGCAAGGCCCTGCTGGACTAAGTTAATGCTTTCTCTAGCCATCAGCAGAACAACTACATTCTCTC
This sequence comes from Rana kukunoris, assembly GCA_029574335.1. Taxonomy (NCBI): domain Eukaryota; kingdom Metazoa; phylum Chordata; class Amphibia; order Anura; family Ranidae; genus Rana; species Rana kukunoris. The sequence goes on from CM056056.1 coordinate 78,876,649, forward strand.
AAAATGCTTGTATTAACTGAAATTCATGGATTGCTTTTCAGGCATTATCAAAATACATTAAAAACTCAAATTTTAAAAGCTAAAACTGCCAATAGGATGTGCTATACAAAAAACAGAATCCACAGCCACAATCAGCAATTCCAGAATTTGGAAGAAAACTGGTACTGCAGAGTAATTATTAGCTGATATAAACTCCTGTGTACAGACGCAAACAATTGGTACCGTCCTACACAATTTCTTTACTCAGAGTTAATCTGGATAACATGTTTTTCATGAGCTACTGTAGTAAAAGTTATTCTAATACTTTGTTACCACAGTACACAGATTTACTTTGGACTAATTACATTATTTTTCCTAAACTGTTAACCACTATTTACTTATCTGGATTTCTATAAATAAGTGTGGATTTATGTACACAGTATTCACTTAGCCATGAAGGAAAGCACAAACTAATGCTTATTGCTGAATGTGGGTTTTCTCACTTCACCATATGGAACCATTTGAGACACAAGTGCATGTAAAATTGCTTATAGTTTTCAAATGCCTGACGCACACTCTCGAAACCAGATGGTTGCAGAATCAAGAAACACAATACATTGAAGGACCAGGGGGATTGCCAATGTGAAAAAAAACAGACATTTTCAACTTTTACACTTTGCTTTATTTAACCTAAAACAGGGTTTGACAAATTTGCTTGGAATCTAGGAACCAGCTAAAAAAGTTAGGAGCCAGAAACGCTCCCCCTCCCTCCAAGCTCGCGCACAGAAGTGAACGCATACGCGAGTAGCGCCGCATATGAAAGCGGTGTTCAAACCACACGTGAGGTATCACTGCGATTGGTAGAGCAAGAGAAATAATTCAGGCCCTAGACCTCCTCTAACTCAAAACATGCAACCTGTAGAATTTTTTTAAACGTCGCCTATGGAGATTTTAAAAGGGTAATAGTTTGTCGCCATTCCACAAGCGGACGCAATTTTGAAGTGTGACATGTTGGGCATCACTTTACTTGCCGTAACTTTATCTTTCACAATATAAAAAAAAATGGGCTAACTTTACTGTTGTCTTATTTTTTTCATTTAAATGTATTTATTTTTTCCAAAAAAGTGCACTTGTAAGACCGCTGCACAAATACGGTGTGACCAAAATTATTGCAACGTCCGCTATTTTATTCTCTAGGGCAGGGGTGTCAAACTGGTGGCCCTCCAGCTGTTACAAAACTACAAGTCCCATGAGGCATTGCAAGGCTAACAGTTACAAGCATGACTCCCACAGGCAGAGGCATGATGGGACTTGTAGTTTCGGAACAGCTGGAGGGCCGCCAGTTTGACACCCCTGCTCTAGGGTGTTAGCATAAAAAAAAATATAAAAAGACGTGAAATAGGCCAAGCAGGGAGATGACAAATAATAAAATCGTTTTAAGAAAAAAACGAAAACAGTTTTTACTTGGGGAAAAAAAAAGCTATATAAAAGCTATTTAAACCAGCTCCCCCCACACTCACCATTAGGCAAAAGGTGCCAGATGATTGCCACAATCACTTCCTGCTCTACTCCACTTTGGGAAGGAGATGGGCGGGCAGTAAATACAGGCAGAAATCCCCATTAGTATTGCTGGTTGTCTCTTGTCTTCATACCAGCAGTGACCACAAGATGTCACCAGACTATAGTAGGAATTGTGGGCCGCAAAGCCGCGGCCTCAATTTCAGGGCCATAGCGCTGCTCCGCAATTGCGCAGCGGGGGGGGGGGGGGTGGAGACGCAGGATACCCTAGTTCACCACGGGTGCCAGGTCGCTAATTCTAGTCACAATAGCGACCTGGCGCCCAGGAATTGTCGAACTCTGACCTAAAAACACATCAATTTATCTTACTGAAAAAAAGTATTTCAGGTACCAAAGGGCGATTTGGAGACTATCTTCCTTACCTTGATACTTTTCTGTCAACAGGTTAAATGCAACTATCCTAATTTTGACCAAAAATGTAACTATTTTATTAGGATTTTATGAGATAGACCAATACAAAAGTGGCACATACTTGTGAAGTGTTAGGGTTTAATGGTTTTCAATTTTTTTTTTTACAAATAAAATATGTGAAAAAAGTGTGGCATGCATTTGTATTCAGCCCCCCCTGAGTAAATACTTTGTAGAACGACCTTTCACTCCAATTACAGCTGCAAGTCTTTTTGGGGATGTCTCTACCAGCTTTGCACTAGGAGAGTCAAATATTTGCCCATTCTTCTTTGTAAAATACAGATACTCAACTGAATTTAGGCTTGGACTAGGCCAGTCTAACACATGAATATTCTTTGATCTAAACCATTGTAGCTCTGCCTGTATGTTCATTGGAGGTAGACCAATATGGGTTTGTCTCTGGCCGATGCCGATATTTAGAAATTGGGGCAGTCGATGGCAGATATATGATGCAGATTTTAGTGGCCAATATTTAAGGCCGATAAAAAATAAAAACTAGTGGCGGGTGGCACTGGTTGGAAGGCGACACTGGCAGGTTTCACACTAAGCAGAGTCTAACCAACTGTGTGAAAGAGGAGAGAGAAAGGAGCTGTCAGCTCGATGTCAGGGGTGGGCGGGACCCAGCAGCAATATTGCACCAGCCAATGGGATGGTATCTGGAGGCCGCTACATGTGGCCTGTCCCCTTTCTAAAGCAGTTCAACCATTGGCTGGTGTAATTTTGGTGCTGGGTCCCGCCCATCCCCAACATCGAGCCGACAGCTCCTTTCTCTCTCTCTCGCTCTCTCCTCTGTTACTGGTTACTGGAGAAGGGAGGAGCAACGGCAGTTAGTCTAAAATATCTGCCTAATTTTAATTATCGGCCGATACCGATTTATCAAAAATTGCCAAATATCGTCCGGCCGATATAACGGTCTACCTCTAATGTTTAGAGTTGTTGCCCTGCTGGAAGGTGAATCTCCGCCCCGACCTCATGTCTGTTGCAGACACAACAGGTGTCCTAAGATTGCCCTGTATTTGGCTCCATCCATCTTCCACTCTGAAAAGCTTCCCTGTTCTTGCTGAAAAAAGCATCCCCACAACATGGTGCTGCCACCCCCATGTTGCACGGTGGGGGATAAGCAGTGTTAGTTTTCCACCACTCGTAGAGTTTTGCTTTTAGGCCAAAAATTCACACATTTTGGTCTCATCTGATCAGAGCACCTTCCACATGTTTGCTGTTTCACATGGGACTGTCGGTGAGTCAACAGTAGGTCAGAGGAGGAGCCGCTGTGAGACACAGATTACAGTTGCTCTTTAAAAATGATGATTTAAAGCAAGTTGTTTTAAAATCAAGCCTTTTTACTAGTACATTTTATTTAAATCATAAAAGTTTAAAATCAACATGATTTAAATCAAATCCACCCCGAGATCCACGGTGAGTATAACAAGCATGCTTTACTGCATATACAGACTGATTTTACTGTTGTGGGTTTAGCAACTCTAAGCTCTAAACCCAACCAAAGGTTTGGGGGATACTTAGCTCTTAAAATGATGTCCTAGGAAAAAAAAATTGTGCATTTAATTTTAGGTTCCAGTTATTTTTGTTAACAACTAAACCTTTGTATGCTTTTAGAATATATGGGTTTCTCTCATTTATAATGATCAGTCAAGCTTTTGCCATTTCTACCTATACAACCCCAATGACCACACTGCTGCATTAATCACTAAGCTGATACTGAGAGTAAGGCAAGGATAAACATAATAGTCCTAAAGCAACAACATTAAAGATTAGCAATGGCAGCAAAGCCATGATCCCAGATGGATTACCTCTGCTGATCACTATGTAGCTCAATTAACGGAATGCTCATGTACTCCCCTCTAGGTTCCCCATAAGCCAAAACAGGTCAACAGGCAGCTATAGATATACACAAATCTCAATTGTTACTCAAAGTTCAGCTCAAGCAAACCCCTTCCTGTCCCTTGACACTCTCAATCGGTACTTTGTGTGCCTAATTGACCAATAAGAGTCTCAGGAGATAATAGGGATGTGCCAAAGCAGGATACTTACAAAAAACATTGAGGCTGAAGTTCAGCTCTCTGGATCTACTAGTCATTTTGACTCAGTTTTTTCTTATTTACACATGCCTGCAGGCTTAAATCCTAATCTGTATTAGTGTGCAGACTGGTATCCATTCTGTGCCGGTGAAGGGGTGAGTGCCTTGCACTTAATTGAAAATGTCAAAATGACATCTTAATAAAAGTTAATCTACCACAGTGGAGCTACCGAGCACAGACATCAAGTGAGCTCTGGTGCACCATACATCAAACAGCATTATGGTGTAAATGGGCCAAACAGGAAACAGGTGTTTTTCTAGCCTTGCCATGCTCTGGCATTGATCCTATGCAGAAAGACACCAGTCACCTCATTGTGAGAACAGACCCTATAAGTAACCCATGCTTGACAGTTTTTAAAACAGTGTACAAGGACACATAGAACTAGGTGCCAATGAAGCACCAACCTTTGTGACCGCATATAAAAAAAATTGAAAGCCCCTTCAAAACATGAACAACATTATTATGGAATGTGTAAGACAGGGAACATGGAAAGTTTCTTTCATAAACAAATCTTACATAAAAACATAAGAACGGAGCTTACATAATATTTATTGTTCCTGTAAGGGAGAGAGCAGCCCCAGTTACCATTTAACCAACAGCTTGTTCAACATGGTTCCACATTTGAGGTTTATCGTAATTAATCACTGATCTGCTCTGAGCTGTTTATGTAGTGGAGCAGTGTGCATTTCATCAACTCCTCTATCTAACAGACAAAAATGAATAAAAAAAAACTTGCAGAAGTATGAAAGTTTGGCATAGAATAATACAGAAGGTGCAAAAAAAATAAGGTCTGCATTTCGTCACACAATGATGAGCTGTGTATTATACCTCACATCAGTTTTTTGTTTTGCATATGTTACTATAGTAATGACAAGTACACAAACTTGAGACAAGACAGGCGCAGGCTATACGTATATCATTTAAATAATTAAACACTCTGAAAGTTACAGAATGCCTCAGATTTCTGTGTATAAAGCATTTTGAGCTTATGTAAGTTTATGTTATGTATGTTTACCAGGCACCTTCAGGGGGAAGCCATGGTTCTGTAGACCCCAGAGAGTTGTGTACCTACCGCTTTGTTCAACTCTATAAAAACTAGCCATAGCTTTAACGCCCGTATGATCTGACTCTGTTACTTAATGATGGTACCACGCACAGAATACAATTATAAGGGTGTCCCAAAATTTGAAAACCATTTTGTACCTATTTGTGTTGAACTTCTATTCCAACAAAAAAATTACAAATGTTAGCCCATACCTCCTCAGCTAATTCTAAAGCTCAAGAATCCTGCTACAAAATTTCTATCAAGATCCGACAGATTATTCCCAAAGGTATCCAATCTTTTAGGCGGGCTGTGGACAGAAGGGTACCTTTTTACACTTTTGGTGGGACTGCCCCATTCCCCGATTGAGTGGATGTCTGCAATTCTCAATAAAGGTAACACCAGATTGCAGATGACCTACTCCCTATGCTATTTAATGACACAAAGTAGCCTGTGGGGTGTTGCAAATGCTCATTAATGGCTCACCTCCTTAATGCTGGTAAATGTATCATTATGATCCATTGGCAGTCCTCGGTTGAACCCACAGCCAAAGACTGGTTACAGAAGGTACAAGATATAATGGAAGCAGAGAAGTGGAAGGATCAGTGTGCGAACACCTATACAATTTCCTTTGCATAAGCAATTAACTCCCTGATTAAAAGAGGTTTACTCGGATATGTACTGACCTTTACACTTCATACCGAGGCTGGTCTACCAGGTAACGGTTTGATTATACTGCGTCTGTTGATTGTGGGGCGATATATTTCTCTTTATTCTTGGGAAAGGGGAGGGGTGATATTACCCACCATTTTTCTTTTGTTGACTTTTTTGGCATCTTATTACAGCGTGCGTGTGTAATTTTATATATTATTATATAAATAAAACTAAAATAATGTGGTTGCAGAAGCGTGCAAACCCTACTATAACTGGGGATGTAGCCGTGTTCTGATTTAAGCAATCACATTCAAGCTCATGCTGAATCATTACACACTAGCCATTAGTGTTGCTCACGAATATTCGCATTGCGAATATTCGCTACGAATATTGCATATTCGAGTATTCGCGAATAACTCGAATATTGCGGCGAATATTCGTATTTTTTCAAATTTATTTTTAAAACAGATCACATCCTAGTGATCTCCATCGACATCTAAAAGCATTGCTGGTATGATTAGAGAGAGACCCTGGGCCGAGTAGCTGATGCGATTCTTTTATGTTGCCGAAAATTCGCATTGCAAATTTTCGGCAACATAAAAGAATCGCATCAGCTACTCGGCCCTTCTTTTGCATCAGAGCCAATCAGAATAACTCGAATATTCGGCAAAAGGAATATTGCACGATTATCTTCTCCGCCCTTCTTTTGCATCAGAGCCAATCAGAATAACTCGAATATTCGGCAAAATGAATATTGCGCGATTATCTTCTCCGCCCTTCTTTTGCCCCCTTATTCTCCTTTCTTTTAAGTAGAGTTAGTGTAGAGTTAGTGTTTAGTGCATATTAGTTTAGTAATATAGGAAATGATCTCCGTTTATGAGAATTTCGCAATCATTTTCGCATTAGTGAAATTTCGCATTAGCGAAATTTTGCAAAAAATTTTTTGGATAAAATATCACGAATATTCGATATTAGCGAATATTCTTCTATATATTCGCGCAATATCGCGAAATCGAATATGGCGTATTCCGCTCAACACTACTAGCCATCATTTAAAATGCCTCCGATTAACCCCAAAAAAAGTTCAACTGTTCTAGTAGGTCTTTTCTGGCATTTCTTAGTCGCATCCTACAGCAATAGCCATTTGAAAATAAAAGAAGAGTGGGCAAATATTGTCAAGATGTGCCATGCTGATACTCATACCAAAGACTGAGTGCTGTAATAAAATCAAAAAGGTGATTCAAAGTATTAGTTTAAGGGTGTACACACTTATGCAACCATACCATCTTAGTTTTACTTCCCTTCACCTAAAAGATTCTAGTTTCTTGTTCAATTAAGCTGTACAGTTTATAGATCACATTATGAACCCTTTCACACTGGATGTTTTTCAGGCGCTTTTGAGCTAAAAATGGTGCCTATAAAGCACCTGAAAAATGGCTCCCCTGCAGTCTCAGTGTGAAATCCGAATACTTTCACACCGAGTCGTATGCACTGACGGAACGTTAAAATAAAAATGTACTTCTGCAAGCAGCATCTTTGGGCAGTGTGGCCAAACCGCCAGCAAAGCAATGCTTTGCAGGTGGTTTTAACCCTTTCAGCCGCTAGCAGCTGAATACCTTTGCAAAAAACGAAGGTAAAGCGCCACTTAAATAGCGGTGCTTTACCACAGACGTCACCCGCGTCCCAGTGTGAAAGCAGCATAAAAAGGTGGAAAATGTTCTGAAATGATTTACTGTATTTATTGGGGTATAAAACTCACTTTTTTACCCTGAAAAAATAGAGGGTAAACTGTGCCTGCCCTGTTATACGCAGGGGGCTGTGGAAAGATTTTTTCCTGAAACTTCCCTCTTAAAGTTAGGGTGCGTGTTATACGCCGATAAATACGGTATATTTGTTTTTTTACATCACAGAAACCAGACAATTTAAAAAGGTGTGTAGAATTTTTATGTCCACTGTATAGTGCCATTTTATGTAGCCTTCCCTAATGCCCCTTTCCATAACACACTCCTCCTTTTCTCTACCTACCCCTTGGAAGTCCCTACAATTATTGATGTGCTCTCTGCATTTTCCTGTAAAGTAATTGTTGGTGCAAACTCCTCATCTAGATTGTAGGACTCTGAAGATGTGTTACAGATATCCATAGCAATCAATATTGGTAATGTTTGTATTTTCTCTTTAACCACTTGCTGAGCCACCCATAGCCGAATTACGGCTACAAGGCTCTTTGATAACTCTTGGTGGGCGTACATTGACGTCCTCCCAAAATCGCGCGCGCACACAGGAGTGTCCATATACTGCCAGGTCCAGAGGACTCGGCGCATCACGGTAAATGGCCGCTAATGGCGTTCGTTTACCACGTGATCGCTCCATCAAATGAGGGAGCGATCACTTGTTAACAAACCTGAGTCATGTCATGACACCGGTTCCGCTCTCCCCTCTCTGTACCTATCGGTACAGTGCGAGAGGGGAAGAGAGTGGATGGCAGCAGCGCTATAGGCAGGATATGTGACAATTGCAGTCACAGTTCCATCCATCCTGCCATGCTCACCCATCCCTTACATACCGGGCCTCTGTATGTGGCCAGGCTGTGGAAGTCTCACACATGTGGTATCGCCGTATTCAGGAGGAGTAGGAGACTATTTTGGGGTGTCAATTTTGGTATGTTAGAAAAATTGTATAAAAATGGACAACTTTGTGTAAAAAAAAAAAAAAAAAAAGAAGGAGGAAGGTTTTAACCCATGGTCATATGACGTCCTTGACTTTGTGCGGGGATATCTGAATGATGCCTGAAGCTACAGGCATCAGATATCAGCTTTTCCCTACACCATAAGAATGATCATAGTGGCTGTTCCACTGCTTGTTCGTTTTTATGGGAGGCGTTCCCCCCCCCCCTTCCGCCACCCTCCAGGGGTTCTACCAACTCACTTTCATTTCAGGCTTCCCAGCCTAGAGGTCTTATTGACCCCATATCTCACTGTCAAGAGGACCTGTCATGCCATATTCCTATTACAAGGAATGTTTACACCCGTCTTGCTGCAGGGTTTCCAGACTCCAGCTTTGTGACTGGCCAGAGGCGCGATGACGGCATTCACGGCACAGGTGGCCATTTCTTCAGCGCACATGTGCCAGTGAGGTCACTGGCTGCATGTACACCAAATATCTCATAAACGGTACACGTTTAGGAGATATCTACACTACCTATAGATAAAGCAAAAGATTAAAGTTTACTTCCACTTTAAGTGAACTGCATAATCAGATTGAAAAATCTAACCCCTAACCCATGCATGAACTGCCAGTCTGACCACTACTGGATTTGCTAGGTCTAGTCGGTAAATGAGCATTTGCGTTTTTGCAGACTGCATTCTTGCAAAGGATATAAAACAATAAAAAAAATCTGAAGACCCCAAGTGTGTTAATTATCTATCTGAGCTCTGGAAACCTTCGGCACATAACACACAGAAAGGCCAGAGCAGGTCTTTAGTCCAGAAACTGTCTTTATGGTTATGTACAACTATAAAGACTTGTGTCATTATATTCATGTATAACTTATCTGCAGTCAACATAGAATTCATTAACTGCATGTCTAAAGCCGCCTAAACTCCAAAACACAGTTTTATCTATTTGGGAACGTTTTGCCAATAAGATTACTTAAATATGAAGAAATACACTCATTGATATTGCTAGTTTTCACATTTTGCTATTTTAGCTGTTCTTTACCGTCATATTTGGGGGGTTATTTGGCCACTAGCGGGGCGCTTTAAACCCCCGCTAGCGGCTAAGGGTAAGAACCACCGCAAGCATGGGCGTCCACTCCACAGGGCAAGGGGGGTCATTTGCCCCCCCTGGAAAAGCCAAGGAGAGCCAGGAGCAGGGTCGAACTGGCCCTGTGGCCGCTTTAAGCGGAGACTGCAGCGCTTCCTCCCTCTGGTCTCCGACACTCGCATCATATGTCATGGAGCTGGGTCTGTGTGCATGGTCCCGCCCCACTAGTTCCGCTCTTCTGATAGTCTTCTAGTGTTCCGCCTATCACACAAGTCGAACTGAAATAAATATACCGTCAATATAATGTAGTGTTTCCGTCAAGGGAAAGGGCTCCTGTGTAATGTAAAGGGAGCCAGTGACGCAGGGTGCTATGTAAAGGTCCAGAGCTGTGGGGTGCTGTGTAATGTAAAGGGGTCCAGAGCTGTGAGGTGCTGTGTAATGTAAAGGGGTCCAGAGCTGTGAGGTGCTGTGTAATGTAAAGGGGTCCAGAGCTGTGAGGTGCTGTGTAATGTAAAGGGGTCCAGAGCTGTGAGGTGCTGTGTAATGTAAAGGGGTCCAGAGCTGTGAGGTGCTGTGTAATGTAAAGGGGTCCAGAGCTGTGAGGTTGTGAAGAGGGGGGTACACAGTAGTGACAGAGATATTGAAAGATGCAGGGGGCTCCTTTCCAGGCCTTGGTAGTAACATTTTATCAAGTAGATCTACCTGACTGGATCTCACTAACTTTTGACACCAAACTACATGACTCTTGGTAAACCCGTGTTAGTAGACATGGAGCATGTATGCTCTCAAGGGTAAGGGTGGGAGGGAAAGGGGGAGGGAAAGGAGGGAGGGGGAGGTTAATAGCCAACAAGACAAATAAAGAAGACCAAGAACTTCTCTCACCACATCCCAGAGGACACTAATCTTTTGTGCCACTTCGCACTCTATGCTTTATATCCTGCATATAAAGAGTTTGTATAATTGCTGGCTGATTTGTAAAATGGTTTTAAATTATCAATAAAAAATTAATGAAGGAGGAAAAAAAAAAAAAGATGCAGGGGGCACAGAGGGGTGTTTTTACATTTGATTTTAACATGGGGGGGGAGTTTTGAACCCCCGTTAGCGGTCAAAGAAAGGGTAAAATGCCACTGTGTATCTCCTCTGCCGAAGCACCCCCCCCCCCAAAAAAAAAAAATCAGCGGATGCCCATGACCCCAAGGCGATGCTGCAGCAGCGGTCTAGCCATTGTGCCCATGATTTCAATGGGCAGAAGCGGTATACACGCTGCTCCTTCACCGCTCCAAAGAGGCTGCTAGCAGGACCTTTACCGGTCTGCTAGTGCAACGCTCCAGTGTAAAAGCCCTCGGGGCTTTCACACTGGAGAGACCACAGTGGCTCTTTCATGGCACTTTGCAGGCGCTATTTTTAGCGTTATAGCGCCTGCAAAACACCCCAGCATGAATGGGGTCTAAAGATAGCTTCACTCTTGTTGAGACAACATTCCCTTTTGGGTGATCTTTTGTACATTGCATAGGATTTTAAACTGTTGTAGATTCCTACCGTTTAATATTCTAAATTAGACGTTTTGTCTGTGTCCAAGCGCAAAGTGAATGGGAGTGATTATATATAGTTGTGCTCATAAGTTTACATACCCTAGCAGAATTTATGATTTCTTGGCCATTTTTCAGAGAATATTAAAGTTTTTTCACTCATGGTTAGTGTTCGGTTGATCAATCAACTGATAAACCAATCACAAACAAGAAAAGACATTTAGAAAAAAAGTCTGTACAGAATGTACCCAGTTTGCTGCATTGCATTTTATATAAAATTACAGCTCTGCAGACTGAAAAGATTTTTTTTTAATAACATTTAATTACATGTGTAGCAATTGTATATGCTATATTTTTTTTTGTTTGCAATTTTTTCCTGTCATGAAAGAGGAGTTACCCTTTAGGCAATTTCAGAGGCCAACTTAATCACTAAGTATACAACTACTTTACATTAAAGTGTTGGCCTACATTCCAGGTCAAGGTGCCCCTTTTCTCTTGCATCATCCTATAGACCCACCTTTGCATCGGGTCCAGACCTAAAGGGTTGCCCCCCAGGTCTCAGAGTGCTTCTCCTAATCTGCAAGACAGTTGGATAGGGACATTTGATATGCCTCTGATGGGGAGGGTTGATGTAAGAGGACTTTGATGGGGCAGTCGATTAAAGGAACACTGATGGAAGCAATTTTGAGTAAGGGGTCATTTTGATGCAGACAATTAAAGCGGAGGTTCACCCTCAAAATGAACTTTTTTGCTAACCTATCTGCAGCCTTAATAAAGGCTTGTAGTGTTGTTTTTTTTTTTTTAATGTATACACTTACCTGTCTTCAGCCGCACTTCCGGGTCTTCTTCCTTGCGGGGAGTGGGCGTGTCGCTCCTTTTCCCCCCCGACGGGGAGCTCTGCACAATGTCTCCTGGGAGTGAGTGATGATCCTCCCAGGAGACGATTGACATGCGGGTAAAGCGCGTCATCGCCTTCCGAAAATATCCGATGGGGACTCGGCTCTTTACTAGGCTATACGGCGCCTGCGCCTGCCGTGTAGAGCTGACTGCGCAGACGCCGTACAGTGCCGAGTCCCTGTCGGATATTTTCGGAAGGCGATGACGCGCTTTACCCGTACGTCAATCATTTATGCGACACCTACTCCCCGGGGGGGGGGGGGGGGGGAATTGAGAACCCGGAAGACGGGTGAAAACAAGAAAAACGTAAGTACAGCCCGAAAAAAAAACAGCAAATCCAGCATACTGTTGATGTCAGCAGTATGCTGGATATAACAGTATATCTAGATTTAAGGGTGACCCTCCGCTTTAATGTCAGTGAATGCTCTGATAGAGAGGGGGACTGATGGGAACAACTCATGTAAGAGTGCACTCTTAATGGAGACCCTGATGTTAGGGGTGATCCCGATGTGGACCATGGACGTAAAGGGGGAGGCTAATGAGAACTCCCAATATAGGCAAGGACTCCGATAGAGACGCTTGGTTTAAGGGGGCACAGACTAGTTCAAAATACTAATCTAGTTACCCAGTACATACTCTCATTGCTTATTCCTGTATCACGTCTATACTACCCGTTGAGGATTATTCCTGGGTTGTGATTCATAGTAAGAAAAAAAAAAAAGCACAAACAGATTACTGGTTCAATGCATCCCTGCCGCACTGTGACAGACTGTCAGTTACTCATTCACAGTGTGGGCATCATGTCCCCCTGACTTTACTACACCCCCAGATCAGGTTAGATCCAGCCGTGCTTTGCACGCAGGGACTAGAGTTGTGTCTCCCTATGCTGTGTGCATCAATAGCAACACACAGCCCCATAGTCTAGGATGGCAAGGCACTCCCCTGGGTGCTTCCTCCCCCACCAAGCTAACAGACCAACTTAAGGCTGTATTGTCCGCTGTTCAAACATTCCTGTGAAGACCAGATGTTCAGGGAAGCACCACTAAGAGCAGGAGCCAGCAGCGTTGAAAGATGTATACTGCAAGTGCTGAAGTAAAAATGTTAACAAAATAGTTAACTGGGGAATGTTTATTTCATTGTGCTCAATGGGTAAAATGTAAAAAGCTAAGGGTTTAATACTACTTTAAAGAAAGTGAGGCATAAGAGTGAAAAACGTACCAAAAAAAAAAAAAAATGGAGTTTATATAGACCAATACACACTTTATTATGAAATTTGCTCCAACTTGTAAGTAGTATATCAATACCGCAGAGTCACTTTAGTAATTATTTCAATTATGCTTGGTTTAGCAACAAGGCAGAATTCTTTGTGGAACAGCCAGCCATAAAATAGCCACACTGCAGGTAGTTGGCATATTAAGTATGGACCTCAGACAGTTGAGGAAGCTGATTTTATCACAGTAAAACATGAAAATAATACATCCTATGTCTGGCACCCATGTTAATAAAGGCAGTGGTTCTAAAAAGCGCAGCAGGAGACTGGAAATAAAACAGACTGCCCTGCATTTGCAGTTATGCTGCTGGGTAGCTGAACAGATTTCAAAACATAAGCTTTCAAGAACTTTTAGATATCTTCATAAGGTCTGATAAAATACAGAAAAAAAAAATGTGTGAAGGCCTCTTGGGCTGTTTAAATAAAAATAGTTTTGATATACTTCACTATTGGAGCCATTTTTATTTTTACATGTGTAATAACATTGAGGTGCTGGAGCACTGGTGGAGTCGTTTGATGCTTGTGTAGATTCTGCAATATTGCCAAGCATGTGAATATGAGGCATGTCCTATTGTTAAGCGCAATTCCTTAGGGTGTGGAGTCACTGAGCACTTATGGTGTGGTGGAAGGTTTTAAAGAAGATTGTTCAAGAGGACACCTGAAAGTTTAATCACTTGAAATTGAATCACTTAAAGACTTGGCTTGTTGCAATTTATTTTTGACCACTGGATGAACGTTTTGAACATTTAATCACAATTACTCAGTTAACCTTATGATAGAGAGAGAGAGAGAGATAGAGATTATATATATATATATATATATATATATATATACACACACACACATTTTTTTAGTATATGTATGATACACTCTCACAGGGGTATATTTATTTTTGTTCAGTTACTGAACTTGGCGCTGCTATTTTGTTCACTCAGAATTATTTTACATCACAGATTTTAATCACAGAACAAAAGAATAAGCCTGAGCACACTACTTTCCCAAACATTTTTAATGGGCTTCTATAGGGTAGATTTGAACACTCAAAGGATTGGGCTTCCAGGTTATTAAAGTAGAGCTTTAGGCAAAGATTTTTTTGGGTTAGTTTCTCCCACCTCCCCATAAATTGCAAATAGTTAGAGCTTTGCCTTTTTTATTGCCGTGCCCCCAGTGGGTGGGATTTCCATTTTTTTTTTCTATGCAGATGAAAGTCTTTGGTACCAAGTGTCAGAAGTCATATTTTAAAAATGCATGTAAAATACAGCGTTCTTAATACATACCTCTCTAGGCAGGCTATAATATCGCAGGCTTTTTTTTTTTTTTTTTTAATTGTCCATTAGACAGAATACCTGGTAATCCTGGTATTGAAACAAAATAGCTTTCCGTGTAGTCCTGACAATTTGTTGCATCATCAGCTTGAAGGCTATATTCTTTACTGGGAATAGCCGGATGTTGCACAGATGTGTGACATGCCTAAAGTCCTGGTTTCAGCCATGTCATCACTGGCTTTCTCGCTGGTGTGGAGTGTCGTGCTCGCCTCCTCCCTTGGACTACAGGAGAGCCAGGATGCTCTACATTGCAGATAGAGAAAGGAGCTGTGTGTTATTGGGCGTCCTGACTCTCCTGTAGTCCAAGGGAGGGGGCGAGCATGACACCAGGGAGAAAGCCTTGCATTACTGTGTAGTTACAGACAGAAGAACAGGAAGTGAGGATTTCTCAGAAGAAATAAGGACATTTAAAAGCAAAAATCAAAGGATGAGGTAAGTGAAGGAGGACTGCACTAAGGTAAAGGAAGCTATTTAGGAGAAGAAAAAAAAATTGTACCTTTACAACCCCTTTAAGCAAGGGAGAGTTATAACCCGTTAGGTTTTTGTATTTTTGCAATTTGTGTCCTATTGCAGAGATTTCCCTTCACATCTGTACCAAAGCTAAAATAAAGTGAGGACGTACTGCACCGTTTTTACGCCGCATCGGAGAAATTCCGATGCATTAAATCAGAGTATAGATATAGAACATTTACTCGGAATTCCAATGCACGTTTGGCCGGGCAAAAGACCGATCATGTGTACGGGGCATAAATCCCTCTAAAAAGGAGGGAATACCGGGGGGGGTCACCAGAACTAGTGTCCCGGGTGAAAGATTCCCCCTCTATGTCAAAACAGTTTAGGCCCATCAATAGACGGTGCAAGGGTGCCGCCTCCCCATCCATGCATTTGGCACCCTGCCATACCAGGGCACTGGAATATGGATTTCAATGGAGGGTGTTTTTTTTTTAAAGTATCAGACTGAAGCCAGAGGCTCTAATAGGCTTCAAAAAAGGTTGGCTTCCGAGCGCAGAGCATTGCGCTCCGAGCCCACCCAGTTTGACGATAGCAAATTAATGGTCTCAATTTTCACACTAAAGTTACACCCTGCCAAACAGGAGGCAGGTCGTAAAACCAGTTACACGATTGGCCAAAGTGTCAGGCGATCCTATTGGATGCCTAGCGCTTTTGTGGAAGAGAAAAGAAACACAGTGAAGGAAACTGAAGGAGCGTACAGCGGAGCCGCAGGAGGGGGTGTGCACGCTGTCAGGGTCGAGCCATGCACCAGGGGGGTGTTTGTTTGTCCCCCTCCTCCGCAAAAGAACCCACCACTGCAACAAAAAGCTTTACAGGTGCCCTAATCCCTGTCCAAAAAAAAAATTCCTCTAGTGACACTTTAAGCCAAGGTTATCATTGACAGGAAGAGAGGATGCCGAGTCAAGCACAGCGCATTGACAGAATTGCCAGTTATTTAGTCAGGATTGCAAGGTTAAAGCGGTGGTTCACCCTAAATATACTCTTTCCCATGTGATCCAGCATACTGGCGTCAGCATGCTTTTTTTTAAAAAAATGCCCCACTTACTGTGTAATCCTTAATTTTGATTTATTTCCCCCACGGTGGATGGCTCCTGTATAGCCCGTCACTTCTTCCGAAAATACCCGATTTAGGATTTAGGACTTTTTTCGGAGGGCGTGATGCGCCATAGCCATAGGACTCTGAGAAATACGGCGCTGGCGCAGTCAGCTCCTAGGTCTGTGCGCAGGCGCCGGAAATACCCGAGTACTAAATCGGGTATTTTCGGAAGCCGTGACGGGCTATACAGGCGCCATCCACCGCGGGGGAAATAAATCAAAATTAAGGATTACACAGTAAGTGGGGCATTTAAAAAAAAAAAAAAAAAACAGCTGGATCACATGGGAAAGAGTATATTTAGGGTGAACTACCGCTTTAAGGCTGCAATATGAACATGAGGGTCATAAACATGGGGGTCATTTACAAAAGGCAAATCTACTTTGCACTACAAGTACACTTAGAAGTGCAGTCACTGTAGATCTAAGGGGAAGATCTGAAATGAGGGGAAGCTTTGCTGATTTTACCATCCAATCATGTGCAAGCTAAAACGTTTTCCCCTTGTATGTCCCCCATAGATCTACAGCAAGTGCACCTTTAGTGCAAAATATAGATTTGCCTTTCGTAAAAAAACCACCAAGGTATACACAAGTTTTAAATTTTTCCCCGTTTTACATAAAAAAAAAAAAAAAAAAAAAAAACATTCAAGTGGATGGGAACCTCTGTGCATATTGGAGTAGAGTATATACTCCTCACCACCTTTCATGGTGCTTATCTCCATTCTCTACACTTCTACATCTCATGCGAGATTCTCACATTTATTTACATACAATGTGACGTAGAAGTGTAGAGAATGGAGATGAGCACCTTGCACCATGAAAGGTAGTGAGGAATATATGGAGGAGTATATACACTACTCAATTTACGAAAAGAGTTTCCCATCCACTTGAATGTTTTGTGCACCTGCGGGCTGCCTGCAGTTTGCCAACTTCAGCTTCTGGGACAGGCTACTATACGGCCCCTTGGTTGGATTACACCATATGCTCCAATTACCTGTTCCATGTAAGTTATACGGGATTGGACTTCCTTTCCTAGTTTGCATATACATATTGCATTTTTTTTTTTAAAGTGTATTTTGTGCGTGTACTCGAGAGAGGAGCCGGACTGCAGGAGTTGGGAGTAGGCAGACCTCCCCCAGAGGCAATCTGCCATCTTTCTCCATGCCCCCGGGTGGCAATGGCGGGTGTGAGGGGGTCCTCCCACACAGCCCGCCCTACCTGCTCCTCTTTAAAGCCCAACGGGGCAGAGGGACTCCCCTATGAGGGAGTGAGGGAATCTAGCCCACTCAGCCAGCCCTGTTAGTCCTTCACCTCTTTTTTTTGGCCACGTGGCCAAAGTGCGGGCATGTTAAACCAATTTCGAGTGCGTGTAAGTGTGGTGGGCCTACTAAGCGCAGGCTTACCTTGCATAGCACACCCACCGGGAGCCAGGCTGAGACCACCAAACTCAATTCACATGCAGCCGAGACCGGGATCCGAACCCTTAGCTGCAGAGGTGAACGGCTTGTCAGCGCAGTGCCAATCGCGTTGAGCCACCACAGCTCCCTTGTTTCCATATACATATTACTTCTGATATTTTTTTAAACTTATTGGTCTTTTTTAGACAGGCGCCCCTAAAGAGTACCATGAAACGCATCAGACCTTATGAAATGCGGTCATGACTTAAAACCATCATGTTCTTTTTACATCCTCATGGTTTTAACAACAATTACCTTCATACTTAATACATGGAGCACCATACTTTAACCACCAGCTTGGGTTTTGACACCAATGCAATACATGCGTTTACATATATCCAATGTATCCATGGTTGATTGAGGGATTGGACGCCATCAAAAGATGGATAGGACTCAATTTCCCTAAATCTGCATCTACGCTGGGTGTCCACATTGATGAGGGCCTAACCCTGGGACCACCCGTGGACCATGTGGTCAAAGCTTGCCACTTAAAAATGCGGCTGCTTTACTGCTTTCTGCCCTGACTGTTTAGACCAGGATCGATGTGGTGCGCTCTCATCCTTCCGCATCTGGACTACTGTAACGGGCTGCTGGCTGGTTTACCTCATTACCAGATCAAATGCCTACAGAAAGTCCAGAATCAAGCGGTAAGGTTGGCCCTCAATCTGAGAGGCCACTACCCGACCTCTGGGCACCAACATGCCCTTCATTGGCTGCCTGTGGGGCAGTGGATCAGATTCAAGGTTTTAATCTTAGTTTTTAAGGCATTCGATAAATTAGCTCCTACTTACCTCCAGGCGAAATTGACAAGACATCTCACTAGTCGTTCATTTAGAGCAGCCACTCAATTCCGACTGGAGGTCCCAAAGTTTAGATTAAAGAAGTGGGGGCGTATTCGAGGTTGGGACCTAGAGAGTGGAACCTCCTGCCGTTGGCTCTCAGGTAGACCTCAAACCTGCTCCAGTCCCAGGAAGGGACTGAAAACCCTTCTGTGGACCGAGGCCGGGTAGATGGTTGTGTGACAGGGGGTGGAAACTGACGGGGTGACAGGGGTTCTCTCTCTTTTCGGGTCTCTAACTTTTTTTTATCCGATTTATGCCATTATTTTTTAATGTTTTAAATGTTTTTCTGTTTTAACGGCTTTGCTGTCCGATTTTATTGTATGTACGGCGAATAACACTTAGTCCCATCGCCGGGTAGCGTTTTGATACTTATGCGATTTAATGCTTAATAAAAATATTCAAACAATCCATGTTCTGTATACAATTTTACTATGCATGTATGCATCATGCGTTAGATATACCCTTTGATAATAAATACTTTTATACTTCCACACAATATGGTCTGTCATATGCCTCATATAAAGTCCCTAACTTTTCCTCCTATAAACATAAGACTTCCCTCATCAGGCCAGCTACAGCCAAAATTGGGCAATGGTCTTGTGCCCATGGGCCCTTTCATGCAACTCCTAATGAATCAAGCACTCAAGGGGGTAAAAAGGCGCAGGCAGACTTAACCCCCCAACCCCCCACCCCCAACTTGTTTTAAATTAAAATACTCACACGTTTGGGCCTTTGACATCTTAGACAAATTATATTAATATTTATATTATAATGCATAATATTGTAACAATCTTTTGCAGAAGATGCCATTTTGTCATTTACATACAAGTTACATTAATCTCGGAAAACCCTTGACTGAAAAGCTCAACACCAACGGGATGGCGGATTAGCAGGTGAGAAAATATTACACGATACTACTACCACAACTACACGTCACCAGCTTAATGGATTTCCAATATGTAGTCTTTTAAGAAAAGATTTTAACATGGCAACAACGGGTAATTAATAACCCTATTAAAAAAAAAAAAAAAAAAAAGTGTATTTTATAATTCAATATATAGAAAAGAACCTACCTTTTGAAAGAAATCTTCACCACTTTTGCCTTTTCCTTCAGCAGCAGCTGTAATTAAAAAAAAAAAGTTAATTTAGTGATATAAAAGGATAATTTATGTGAAAACATTTGCTTTAAATACATTTTAGGCAAAAACCATGAAATTGAACAAATGAAATCTGCTACTTTCGTTTACATTCATTACATTTGAGGAAAGAAAGGTCCAACCTCTCTAAACATTGGCTTGAGTATTCAACAGTTGTATGGTCTAAATTTGGTTCCCTTACCCGAGATGTATGGTGGACATATAAATCTGTCAAATACTACAAATTTTAACCCATTGCCGGTTATCACTCATGGGTTTTATCAAGTGTAGAAGGCTGTCGCAGTATGCCCTAAAACCAGCAAAACTGTACAATTAACAGCTTCTCTCTTGGCTTTAACTGCATTCAGGATCCCATTTTAAACCTTGCTAACCATGTTGAGAGTGGCCTTGAACCAAGCTACAGTTCAGATGTTTAGACACCAAAATAGAAAGACTGTATGCATGAGAACCCTTAATTTTTTACACCTCCAAGGCAAGTCTTCATGACCATTAGGCAGCCCTTTACTATACTATCACAAATTCAATGAAGACGATCTACAGATCAAGCTTAGCTAAACAGTTATGAAGACTAATGAGCTCAGGCTTTGGGAGGTAAAAATCATTTGCATCACTGCCAAAGAAATTCAGTCCAGCAGTATTGTTTGTGCCTGTGCCACACAGCTTAAGGGGTGTTCCAGCCCTGTTTTATGTTTATTAAAAGTCAGCAGCTACAAAAAGTGTAACCTGGAAGTGTCAGAATTGACCAGGCATTCAGGCAATGCAAAGGATAATAAATGATGCATCATTTATTATCCTTTGCCGTGCCTGAATGCCTGGCCAATTCTGACACTTCCAGGTAGTGTCAAAGCTTCCTGCTAAGCCCTGCCTTTTAGATACCCATTACCCCATCCCTATGATGGGCTGTCCAATTTGCGAATATAATTTGTGAGGAAGGAGGGAGCAGGAAACTTCATACAAGGAGGTGATAAAGCTTTGCCTAACCAAATCACTTTAATTGTGGGGAGCAGAAGATGGTAAAAGTTGCTGTATTTATGCAAGACGTTTCCTACACTAAATCCATCCATAAACACCTGTCTGTAGGTTTCACAATTCTTAAAAAGGATGAACAGAACAGCCGGGAGACAGAATTAGAGCTTGAGGTACTGAGCTCTATAAACATAGCAGCCAACAACATGGCAAGTAAACACATTAAGGAGCCTGTAGCTACAGTATATTTGCTGGCTTTAAAATGTATAAATTGCTTATATTTGCCTGAAAAAAAAAAAAAAAGTCTAAAAACATATTAAAAATGTTATACATTCCTTTTAAACTTGCGGAAAAGCTTGGTGGGCAGTATACACACACACACACACACACACACACACACACCTTTTAACTTTGTAAATGAGCTTACTGTTGGGAACACTGAATATTTATTAATAAGCTTAAAGGTGCAGCAGAATTTAAAAAATAAAAATGCATTTTACCACCACTAATGGCAATTCCTTAGACAGACATTTCTTTGGTCTTGTGCTAGTTCCTACTTTTGAACATGGCTTATTTTAGCTTTATTACAATTTGCATCCAAAATGTTTTTAGTGGTCTGCAATATCTGCTTTCAGCTCAGTTCATTGCAAGTACTATTGAATTGCAGATAGCTGTTCCAATGAAAATACCCACTGGTTGAAACAGGTGTTGACTATTATTGTCCACAAGACCAAGTTGGCTTTATTAATTATATAGGAAACATGTGTAAAAGTTGTACTTTATCACATTGGACTTTAAAAATTTGACTTTTCCTTCAGTTTTTTTTTTTAATGAATAAAAAATAAAAACAAGTTAAATGTTATCATTAATAAAAAAGAATTGGACCACTTGCCTACACCAGCATTTCTCAACTCCAGTCCTCAAGGCGCCCCTACAGGTCATGTTTTCAGAATCACCATTATTTTGCACAGGTGATTTGATCAGTTTCACTGCCCTAGTTATTACCACAGTTGAAAACATGAACTGTTGGGGCACCTTTAGGACTGGAGTTGAGTAACACTGGCCTAGATTACTCCACTGACAAAAGTAAAAATTTTAAGCAGTTCGCAACTGTGCATATACATCTCAATGAAATGCTGAAACATACAGTGACCAAGTCAGTTTGAGTAAGCCAAAAAGGAGCTCATTGGCAGACTCCATATTTTAATTTATTTTTTTTAAATGACAAAGCAAGATAAAATCGGATTGGTCACAATTACTATTGGCCATCAGACCTGCACCATTGGGGAAAATGGATCAACTACAGCTGCTCTACCATCAGTAGACTTTTACTTTACACATTATGGGTAATCTACGCTTACAAAAGTAATTAACATTTTTTCCACAATAGGAAAACAGCTGCAATTGCTGTAAGTGAAATATGGCTCATGGGGACATGTAATAAAACTGGAATACAAAAGGTTTACAGAAACTACTATACAGGACATTCCACCCTGCCATCAGTCTGGATCCACTATATATAAATGTATTGATAGGATTTATGCAAAACAGTCACTAATCACATTGCATTTTTAAATGATGAAAGCATTTGGTGTTCACATAGTTTAGTGTGTTAATAATTAGCAGTCAAAGTTACTCATTTATTGAAGATTTGAGTTTCTGGTTTACTTGAAATGGTTATATCACCAATCTATTACGACTCCTGTGAGTAATAAAAGCTGACCAAGTATTTAACATTTTTTAAATATTTTACCCTCTTTAGCTGGATGCGGAGCCTATGATCAGGGTCAATTTAAACGCAATGAAGTTTCTGTTTAAGGTGAACAAAGGTGTATGAATTAGTTTCAACTCAAATCTCCATGAACAGCATTTAGCAGATAAATAACTATATATTTTATCATGGGAATTACCATTTTGTTTGTTTTAACCCCTTCACACCAAACGTATGCAAAATATGCAGCCTTGGCTTGAAGGAATTGTACCGAGTGATGCCTGCAGCTTCACGCATCTCCCCCAGTACCGTTTTTTTAGAGCTGGCACTTTGCTCTCACGATAACCCAATGCAATGTTATCCCAATCAGCAGGAGGGGACGTCCCCCCTCCTGCCGCCTTCCAGGGCTCTCTCGTCCCACCGGGAGGTCAGAGAGAAGCCAGAATTGGCTTAGATTGGGTCTTAGATCTAGTAACCTGGAAGCTATGTCACAACATGACTTGCGTTTTACTGAACACTTAGAGCCGGTTCACACTGCGGAGGCATGACTTCAGGGGCGACTCTGCAAGTCCTCCTGAAGAAGACTTCAGAGGCGATTAGCAAAATGACTTTTGTATAGAAGTCAATGCAGGTTGCCCCGAGCCGTCCCCGAAGTTGTGCAAGAACCTTTTTCTAAGTCGGAGTGACTTCCGTCGCTCCTATTAGAACGGTTCTATTGCATAGAATGGGAGCCGCCTGACGAGTAGCCCCAGTGTGAACTGGCTCTTAAAAAGGCACCAAAATGTAAAAAAATTACAGCATTAAAAAAAACAGCCAAACTTGGCGTTTTGAATGCTTTTAACCACTTGCCGACCAGCCGCCGTCATTCTCCTGGGCGAGAGCCCGTAGCTCTACGTCCGCTACATTTTCAGCCACTAGGGGGCCGCTCGCCCCCGAGTCCCGTGCACGTGCCCAGTGGGTACGATCGCCACCGGGCACGCGCGCTCGTTCGTTACAGAGCGGGGAACGGGAGCTATGTGTATGAACACATAGCTCTCGTTCCTGTCAGCGGGGGAAACACTGATCTTCTGTTCATACAATGTATGAACAGAAGATCAGTGATTTCCCCTAATGAGTCCACCCTCCCATACAGTTAGAACACACTTAACCCCTTCATTGCCAATGGCATTTTTATAGTAATACAATGCATTTTTATAGCATTGATCGCTATAAAAATGCCAATGGCCCCAAAAATGTGTCAAAAGTGTCCGAAGTGCCCGCCATAATGTCGCAGTACTGAAAAAAATGCTGATCGCCGCCATTACTAGTAAAAAAAATTATTAATAAAAATGCCATAAAACGACCCCCTATTTTGTAAACGCTATAACTTTTGCGCAAACTAATCAATAAACGCTTATTGCGATTTTTTTTAACTAAAAATATGTAGAAGAATTTGTATCAGCCTAAACTGAGGAAAACAAAAAATGTTTGTTTATATATTTTTGGGGGAGATTTATTATAGCAAAAAGTAAAAAATATTGCTTTTCAAAATTGTCGCTCTATTTTTGTTTATAGCTCAAAAAAAAAAAAAAAAAAAACGCAGAGATGATCAAATACCACCAAAAGAAAGCTCTATTTGTGGGAAAAAAAACGTGCAATTGTCAGTTAAAGCGACGCAGTGCCGAATCACAAAAAGTGCTCTGTCATCGGACAGCAATATGGTCCGGGGCTAAAGTGGTTAAGCGCAAAGGAGGGGTTTAGGCTCTTCTAGATCCCAGATCTCTCCATAAAGAGGGCCTGTCACTGCCTATTCCTGTTACAAGGGATCAGAAATTATAGGTACAGTGCAAAAGATAATTTTTTTATAAATTTATAAATATTTTTTTATAAGTCTTACTGCATACTATTAAAGAAAACCTGCAAGCCAGAGATTGGGAGGGACATGAAGACTTCACTTTAGTAACAAGGAGTATAAAATGATTATTTTTTGGCAAACAAAAAGCAATATCAGGCATCCCATTTTGCTGTCCCTTACTTTTAAATGTTTAATATCGCTGACAATTGCTTTAAGTTTTATGAAAACAAGATATTGGGATTAAGTTTGTAAATGCTTAAAAGTGCACTTGTAACCGTTTATAGACAATAGATTACTCAGCAAGTTATAATGCATGCCTTAACTTTTATTCTGTTAGTTTTCAGCAGAGGCGACTCTAGGGGGGGGCCAGAGGGGGCCCTGACCCCCCCCAACATTATGCTGTGCCCCACCAGGGGGCCCCCACCCCCCCCCAACATTATGCTGTGCCCCACCAGGTGCCCCCCCCCCCCAAAAAAAAAAAAAGAGGAAGAGCATCCCCAGTCAGCTCTGCGGGGCATTCCTCCCCCCTCCCTCTGCTTGCTGACACTGCATAATGCAAGCGTTCACACAACCACAGCCACCCTATCTGCTCTATCCCCTGCATCCTTATTGGCACGGAGAAGAGCGAGTTGCAGAAAGGACTCCATGAGCACTGTGGGGGAGGGGGGCCCAAGCCTTCATCTCAGTTACTGAAAAAACAGACCGATTTCTCCCGTCATTAGGACAGGAGAACCAGCCTGTAAATTCCGAGAGCGGTGACTGCAAGCTGAGCCGAGTGTTAGTCTATGACACTCTTTTACAGCCCAGCGAGTCCAGCCACCTTCCCCCCCACTCTCCTCACATACGAGCAGGGAGAAATACAGCTCCTCCTCCTCCTCTCAGTCCTGCCTACACTATCTCGGTGTGCTGTATCTGAAGAGAGGGGATGTGTGTTCAGGAAATATGAAAATCAGCAGCATGTGTGTGAATGATGCCTGAGATTGTAGCCTGGACCATGGGTAAGTGTGTGCACTGCAGACTGCAGTACACTAATCACTGAACTGCATTATCTTCATCCCTTCTCCCCCCCATCTGTCTCCCTCCTCTCTCCTGTTCTTTCAACACATTCACAATTTACTTTCTGTAACGGTCACCACCGTTTACGATATTCCATGCCATCGCCCCACGACAGCTTATCCGACAGTCCAACAGACATCAGACATGACCCATTTCATTTCCCAGAATAACAGAGACAACACAAGCTCTGGAACTGGTTCCAAAATGAATAAATCTTTTAATGGTAACTTAGCTTTCTTATATACAGTACAAGCATGTTACAGTTAATCACAGGGACAAAGACACGCTTCACCCACACATCACACAATGGGGGGCTTCATACATATTCTTTTAGATAATGGCATTCCAATGAGTCAATTACTACTCATTACCCAGACAGTGTGGCTCTGAATTTAGAGGGGTTAATTACTAGAGCTTGAGAAGTCACATTCCACATCTTAACAGTGTCATTAGCATACACAATGAACAGGTCTTAGGAGCAGACCTAATTAGCACAATGGACACAAAACAGTATTAGCATCACACAATGGAATGTCTAGGAGCAGACTCAATTAACACCTCAAAAGCATGTGTCCCCACATTGAATGAAAACACTATTGACCTGTCGGAGTCAGACTTAACAACTTGTAATATTTAAAGATATCCTGCAAAACATGAATCAGTAAAGTCCCATCCCATGTAATTTATCATTATCATTGCTCAGTCACCCTATGCCCAAAAGGGGCTTATGATGACCCTAGACCCAAGAGTCATTAGTGATGCTGGCACTCGAGTACCCCCCATCCTTCAAAAGTCTCTGGGTGTCACGGGTCATTCTGTTACACTTTCAGTTAGGCAGGTAATATACAGTGCAAATTTTTTTCCTACATCCACAGATTGCAGGAAAGAAACTTGCATGATTCCCCCATCAACACAGACAGTGCTGACAGGGGAATATCCCTCCTGCCCAGCAATTGTATTCTCCCGACAAACAGTGATTCTCACTAGTGGCTATACAGCAACCACTAGTGATAATCAGAAGAGAATACGATATAAGTATATTAATGAGTAAATAAATATGGGGAAGAGTTAGCGGCATATGTATGCATGCACTCTTAGATAAATCCCCAGAGGATTTTATGTAAGACATAAGCCTGTAAGTGTCCTCTTTATTAAAAAGGGTAAGCACTGTGGTTGACCGATTAACTCAAGATAATATCAAAGGGTAGTCTATACTTTAGAGACATGAATGGAGGAATCCCAGAAAGGAAAGGGAACGTGAGAGGAGTGGGGTGCTAATAAATACTGTATTTATTAGATCTGACTGGGAGCATCACCTGGATCACATCCCGATCAGCATGTCAACAGAGAAGGTTATACAGCATTACTGCTGCTAGGTGACCAGCTGGGGGCTCGGCTCTCTATAACCAATAGTGCCAGCCTTCCCCTGCATGCACCCATAATGTCACCAGCACTAGGTCCTAATGGACTGCCGCTGCTGCCAAAGAGACAGATGCCAGACCAGGGCTGTCAATAGCAGGGACAGGACAGCTGGGGAACCCCAAAGTGGCAGAACACCTGGGCTCGGTGGCAAGACAGCCTTTGCAACCCTGAAAGTTCTCCTACTGCTTTGGACCCTATATTTTCTTGGTGTGCTGGTGACAAATCTCTTGTTTTCTGCCACCCTGGGGGGCCCCAGTATAGTAGGAAGGGAGCTCACTGCAGAACAAGTAAAAGGGCCCGTTGTGGGATTGTAGTAAAGGGCCCCAGGAGATAGATAGATAGATAGAGATATATATATATATATATATATATATATATATATATATATATATATATATATATATATATATTAAAAAATTGCATTTTATAGTTGGCCCCCCTACTTTTGTCCCTGTCCCCCTATATGCCCCCCCCCCTAAATATGAAAGCTGGAGACGCCACTGGTATTCAGCTATGCCATGATTACTTTCAGCACTTGTGAATGAAAACAATTATGGCACAATATGGATTGATAAAAAAAAGGCACTACTAGTTTTTAAAACACAAGGTTACTTTACTACGCACCAAAAAAAAAAAAAGTAACAATTATTCTCCATCTTGAAAATTTCCAGTACTTTACCATAAAGCTAAATCTAGTAAACTTTTAAAACGGATCTTTAAAACTTTGCTACGATTAAACCAATCTAGTACATAGATTACTGCTACCAACTTTTCTATGATCAAATACAAAAAAAAAAAAAACACACACAAACAATTTATCATGGAGCCATTGGAGTTGTTCCATTTACAAAATAAAACATATGAATTACAAGCTAGAGGCCGTTCTCAAAGTCCAGCCAACACTTATAAAACCGACACTTCTAAAAGAATACCAGGGGGTGACAGTCTAAGTGTAGCAGAAACTACAACTTTAAACCCTGCAGACGTTAATAAAATAAAAATGCAAAATGGCAACTCACAATCAGTAGTTAAGTGCCTGTCACACCACTGAACTGCCCATTGGCAAGAGGACTCTGGAAAGCATGTTAATCCAGTCCCAGAATCTCAAGCACTGTCAGTGACTGAGATGGTATATAGGACACCAACAACCAGGAATCATAATGCAGAGTCAGCTAGACGTAACATATGTGCTGAGGGACACATGGTGTGGCTACGCATTTCAGAGCTGCCAAGCTTCACATTTCTACTACACTTAAGACACCCTCTGGTTATTTTACTTTCAAGATTTTCCTCAGGCTTGGATCACACTATTGCCAATTGAATGTAGGTTTCCCCACATGCAATTCACATGGCAGGAGAATGTGACCAGCTTTCTATGGAAGTGTGATCAGAGCAGGATTAAAGCAACTTTAAAGCAATAAAACGAACAATGAGGACATGAAACTGGGACTGCAGTAAGGTAAAGGAAGCTTTTTAGCTAAAAAAAAAAAAAAAAAAAAAATCCTTTAGCGATCCTTTAATTTACTATGAAGAAACACACACACAAAATGAGGTGCTGTCAGTTAAAAGTGTATGCTACACACCAGGGATACAAAGCAGCAAATTTACAGAAACCGACAAGATTTGAATGTACAAGTCTAGCTTTACCCCAAATAGTCAATATTAATGCCTGGACAAACAACCATATACACTTTAAAAATGTTAAAGACCTATGTGGTTTAATTAAAAAACATTTAAGCATTAGGTTCATTAAAAGCCAAAAACACTTTTTTGCTACTTAATCTATAAGCAGATACTTGAAATACATATAAACCTAAATCATAAAAATATTGAAATTGCTTGAGATTTTGATCTTAATTTTTTTAATAAATCTGAGGTAAATCACTCATTCAGGCACTTTGAATAGGGTGACAACACTGTCCCTGCCCCAAAAAAATGTGCTCCTGCATTGTCACCCATGCTTGGGATGAAGACTACATGTGGCCATTTCAACACACATTACACAGGCATGGTCCCCTCTTCTCATGAAACCCGCCTCAAGAAGTGCCATGCAGCCATCGCTGGTTTACATGCATGTACTGTAGACAGACGTGGCTGAAGGAGATCAGCAGCATGGAGATGCAACAATGGATGCAATAATAAGAAAGAAAAAAATAATTTACCCAAGGACAACTGTTGCAAAATCACAGTGCATTAGAAAACCGATCAATAAGCTATGGTTTACACACCTTTTTAGGTTTACACAATAAACCCAAGCTAGCCATACAGAGTTCATTTTTTTTTTCAGCCAGCGGACCAGACTCCTCCACGCATAGAAATGAGGTGGAGAGGAATCCCCCCTTCCCCCTGGATCATTTTATTCTGACAGCTGCACCTTGCCACTGTCAGAATACATTGATCGGCAGCTATAGCCATTGATTAAGAAAAGTTTTCCCAGCGTGTTCCTTCAACAGAAGTCAAAAGGGACAGACTTCTGTTGAGCGATGACCACACACACACACACACACATTTGGTCAGTCCTTGCCGATTTGGCTACATTTCGAACAGTTTATGAAAAGCTTTAGAACAAAGGCCATGAAATTCCAAACTTAAAGCATCCAGTGAATTCCCAAACTTATAGCTCACTATCTTATCAGCCCCTTACTGTATTGCCAATTGTGCACATAGCCAGCTCTATGTGGTGGCTGCCCTGACTGGTCGTTTGACATATTTGTTTTATGTGTGCAATTGTGTACATATACACATCTTTTACCCCTGGACTATTGGGTACTACATAAACTACTGAGGTACCTGTGCACTGTGCCTTTTTACTTGTCTTATATGCTTTATCATAGTACATCTTTTTGGAGGCTACACTGCAATGTTGTACAATACAATGCAACACAGCAGAATCAGAACCCCTTTTTTTATTCTACGGTTGTATTGTACAGCACTGCAACGTAGACTCCAAAGATATCTACTATGAAAATATGTATACTTTTAAAGCAATCTTTACTGTTACATATACTGTATAAAAAGACAGAATGCAACAATTTCCTTGGTTCCGCATTCATGATCATGAAAAAAAAAAAAACACACACAACACACACTGGGTGGTGCAACCTGAAGCACAACCAGAAACCACAAGCTCCAATTTCACCCATTCTCCATTGCTCTTCACAGAGTGCGCTCTGAAAATTTTAATCTCAACTGAACACCATTTCAGTACCAATTACTTTATACAAAACATACTGCAGCTCTTAAAGCATTTAAGGGGTGGACCAATTCTGAATCTGAGCCAGAACTAAAACATAACCTCATTACAAATTCTCTTAGTCAAAATGATGTACCACATTACTTGCAAAATACATTTTACTTTAGCCTATCAATGCGTAACTTGTTCATTTCTACTTAACCCTGAAACCAGCATAAGTAGATTTTAATGCAACTTATTCAACCATAGGTCATTTGCTGCATAAATATACAATCGTCTTAAGTACAAGCATGATTATTACTGTCATCTGAAACAGTCATATTATCTACCAAGCGCCGTCTACTGCCTTGCCCTTTCACCTAGGGCTCTTTTACAAACTTAAATATCCAATTAATGCAGTAGGGAAGTATGCAGGAAGTCCCACAGCTGTGGTGCAGATATGAAAAAAACTGAATTCTTTCTTACCAGACATATACAATGCAATACTCTTCCAAAAGAAACAGGGACGATCGTGTTTTTTTTATACTTGGGACAATCAAGTAATATTATGCAAAATGTGAGTCTTTCAGAAATACCAAAATCTTGAGCAAAGTAGACTTGCGTATTCTAAATCAAATAAATGGCAAAAATCAATGAAAAGTAGACAGCGTATTATTAGTAAAACAGATAACTGCCTTTAGAAAACATTAGCTCACATGCCTAGAGATGCAAAGAAACTTTGTAAAATATAAACCATTAACTACATTGCTTTCCCTGTGTATTAAAGATGTTCACCAAAAGTCTTGTGTAATCTGCACTGTAAATGCAGACAGGAGGGGGGGGGTGGTAGCTATGTAGTTAGTAATTTTGTCTTTATGCTTCAAGTTTTAATCCCACTTGGAACATGCCATCTATATAGTCGTCCTCGTACCCGTGTGGATTTTCTTCCACAATTTAAAAAAACTACTAGTAGTTGGCATCCTCCATAATTGCTACTAGCGAGTGTGTACAAATGTGTGGAAAGAGGATTACATTACAGGACTCTTTGGGTGGCATACTGGGAATGGAACTAGGAGTTGCACAATATGTTGGTACTATATAAATTCTCAAAGTAAAGGCATCTCTTCCACATATTGTGCGATTTAATATCTTCAAAATTACAGTCAATGATTTTTATGCCACACTCTTCTAATTTTTGAAAAACAATGGATCACTAACTGATAAAAATCAGGCAGCTAAAGCATAAACGAATCTACAAAATAGAACAAAAAAGGCATGGGCATCCCACTAAAAGCTCATTTTTCTTTCCTTAGATTTAGCTGAACCAAATCAGGCCCAATTATTGCTTAAAAGCTTATGATTTGCTTCTGAACGGATTTGACGCATGCGTGGAAGTATTTTACTTCCTGGTTCGGTGGCGGCGTCAACATCACCATGCTGTCTGCCGGCAGTGTGTACACGATCAAACCAATATATCCCAGCAGACAAATCCGATCAAAACGGTCTGTCAGACCGGTTTTATCGGATTAATTTAGTGGTGTGTACGCAGCCTTATAGCTCATGACCGTGCCTACATCGATTTAAAAATGTATGTGGAACACATGCCATTGTTTTCATACCATTTCTGCACTTAAGGCTTGGCCTTTAAATACAGTGATAAAAGCATAGGTAAAAAAAAAAAGGTAGGAGGTTATAGGCCGAATACATAGTAGTTTGGAGTCTATTGTATAAAAAAAAAAAGTACAGATCTCCATTAAAGCAAACCTGAGCTTTGTTTGCCTTTGCTCATTCAAGAAAATAGATTTGCTTTAAAGACCTCACTGTCATGTAGCCCTACTTTATTTGTTAATCTAGTTTAGATTTGATAAATTTTATTTGACTGGTAAAATACTCAAACATTTGCATTTAGTCCCTACAAAATGTAAACCTAAAAAACCCAGGAAAATGGCCCTGCAGGATTATCAGGGTGCTGTAGAATTAAATGGATGATGGTATCTACAGATATAAAATTTAATAAATGCAGCTGAAAATGCACAAGCGTTAAGCCAAGCAATTATTTTGCATTATACTACAAACATAAAAATGAAAGCCTCTGGCCACACTCAACCCACATAATATGCTCACTCAAAATTAGGAAGAACACCAATAGAAGCACAGCCTAAAGACATGGGCTCATGAAGCATAGCATTTCCTGCCATGTACAAATATTATATACAAAACCTTGTGATTGTTTTTTCAGCAGGCTAAGGAATGACCACAAAAAGAACTATACTTCTAAAATGTTTATAAAACCATTAGGGGTTATTTTAAGTTTAGATGCCGATGATTTCTTAAAAATGCTAGCCATCTCTGTTTTCAAATGGAGATATGAAGTTTTTTTTATTAAACAACACACACACACACACACAAAAAAAGGCCAACACTGTTACACCCCACAAACCCCCTTGGGATTTAACATTAACATAAAGTTCAAGAGTTCAGAATTCTTCAAATTACACGCTTATGAGTCATTACATAAATAGTCCAAGTAAATACGAAGCACACATTTTATCATACACAGTTGGTTGGAAGCTCACACATTCAAACATGGCTGTTTTAACAGGCCAAAAATGCAGCTTATTGTGCTTAGTCATCAATATAATTCTAAAAGTCCCCCCCCCTTTTTTTTTTTTTAAAGATGCAACAAAGTACAATTTTTCTATGCTGATCAGCACTGGACATCTGGAAGTAGTCAGCTGCTGTTTTTAAGCAATTCACCTTTTCTAACAGATGCCCAAATGCATCCTATGTATATAGTTACCCAGAGCACATTTTTTCTTTGGCTTCAACACAATTTAAGTTTTAAAAAAAAAAGCTAACTGCAGCAACATAATCACTTCCTGGCCAGTTAAAAAATATCCTAGATCCTAGTTTTTTAATTGCAAGGCCTGGCATTAACTGCACTCCTGACCCCTCCAATTCTCATGTCCTTTTAAAAATTAAATATTTCCATCAGACACCGCTATAAAACTTATTTTTGGAACTTTCCCTAAAACGGCCAATCAGAACAATTAAACAGGAGCCCTCAATATGGAATTCTGTTTCAAATCCAAGTAAGGATTCAAGTCCAGGAAGCAGTCAATAAAATGGACCTTACTTTACAACTTCGCTAACTATCTTATATACCAGTTTTGCAATTTATTTTTATTTTTGACAAAATAATTAAAATAATTCTGGACCTCTTGCCTAGGCTAACAAGACATAGCTACAGTTCCCCACAGACGCTGAGATACCCCCACCATCATGGTTTTCCAGGAAGCTTTGGAATACCAAATGCATACATGCGCCTGGAATTATGCAGGATAATGTGGATAATGTGGAGAGATTGGAATCCAAATTGCTTCTGTGGACAGGTGTCTCATACAGGCAACAAGCTGGGATTAGGAGTACTCCCTTTGAGAGAGTGCCCCTAAACAGCTCGTTACCTGTATAGAAGATGCCTGGGAGGCAGAAATCTTGCCGATTGGTCGGGGGGATCGAATACTTATTTCACTCATTAAAATGCAAAATCTATTTTGAAATGCGTTTTTCCAGATTTTTGTTATTCTGTCTTACTGTTAAATAAAACCTACCATTACAATTATAGACTGCTGATTGTGCATTTGCCAACTGTCAAATGTTTAGAGGATAAAATAATTTTACCCTCACTGTACATGCACAATCAAACCATCTCAGCATAAACCCTGGGCAAATCCCCCATCTAAACCCATGCTAGTCACAAGAATGATCCTGTTAAAAGGCAACAAGTGGAAGCTGCAAGCTAAAATTCTGGGCAACCATTAAAGCAATAGTAAATTAAATATTTTCTAACCTGCCTAACGGCTTTGTTTCCAAAAGTACTAATTTGGCATGGTCACATGCTGCCCATAGACACTGGCTTAACATCAGATTGCAATACTAAAAGCCAAAATCTACAAGTACTCAGGCTACAAAAAGTATCTCGAGTCGCACTTAAAGAACAAAAAAATACTAGTCATAATCAGATAACTTAGGGTAAATTGCTTCCTCTGAAAGATGTTGATACTGCAGAGAAAATTAAATCATCGTTTAGGTTCAAAAGAGAACGAAGAGTACCAAAAGTGCAGACTATGCTTGAAAACTTTGAAAAGTATATTTTTTCAGCTGCTTACTTGACTTTGGAAATCTGCCTGTATTTTTAAAAAATTCCAAGACTATAAAAATCATTTAAAAAATAATTATATATATATATATATATATATATATATATATATATATATATATATATATATATATATATATATATATGTTTTTAATGTGGTAAAAGTAGTAAGCAAGCATTAGCCGGATAAGAAGATTACAGAGGTGGTCCAGAGAAAAACGCAGTTATGAATCACAACATCTAGACCATGAACAAAGTATTTATATTTTTTTTGGAATGTTGTTCCCAACATAAGTAAATGTAAAAAAAATAAGTTTTTCCCCCTTGAAGAAAAAAAATGGAGCTTCCCAATAAAATGTGGCAGTTTTTATACTTAAGGATAATTTGCATTTTTGGAGACATTGTACCTAAAAGTGCATTTCCCCTTTTGCAGTCAAATTTGAGAAGTTTCCAGTTTTGATATTAGCAGCTGCAACATGCATTTTGGACTCAGATGCCAGAACTGGTAGTCAGAGTTGGACTCAGTCGAGCGCCTCTTGACCTCAATTGCAATAAAGGAAGCCTTTTTCCTCTCTGTATTTTTAACTGACAGTTGCTCATGACACCAAATCAACTAGATCTCTGGATAAATGAAAGTTGGCTATTCCGACCCTAGGAAATAGGGACTGGGAGGAGTGCGTTTCTACTTATATTCCTTCTATAATAGCTGCTTAAGACAGATTTATACAACTCATGTTAAGTCACAGGGCATACTATACGCCGCAGAGACTGGCCCTCATATACCCCCAGCGGGACTCCACATGCCCTAGATGTCAAAGGGATATTGGCACATGGTCTGGTCCTGGAAGGCTGTAATTACTACCAAGTGACATATGCGATACGACGGTCCTATTGGCTCCTCTAGGATGTGGAGAATAGCAGTAAGGCCTGCTATTCGACATGTACAGCATTAAAACACATTTTATAGTAGAGTGAAAAAGGTTTAACATACCGTTTTTCTCATTTTCTGTCTGTCTCACTAGTGCGAGTAAATATATAGGGAGGTGAAATATTTTTAACAGGGGCATGTTGAAGGCCTATGTTGCCGAAACGCGTTGGTTACTGCTACTGAGCACCCCATTTTGCCAAATTCATGTGATCACTCTTTTATAGGTCATAATTTTGTTTATGACCTTTTAATAAAAACCTTTATTGGTTTTAATTGACCTGAACTAACCTGTGGTCGTGTTGGAGTATTGGCTGGACCCTTAGATCTACAGCCCAAAGATTCAACTGGAGTCTGATATAAACTGGAGCATGTCAACCAAGCTGGGTCGGTTCCTGCTGTTCGTGCCATTGCCATCCCAGTAGTAGTGGTTATTATTATATTGACCACAGTGCCCGATTGACTGTCTACTCTACAGTATCAGAGTCCAACCCACCCGGTAAGCGTATTTATTCTTACCTACTTTGCTGTGATTCAGATATGCACAGATTCCTACAGACAACAATATATCCTGTTGCACCCCTTATACTGGACAGCAGCATATGAACACTAACAGTTTTTTCTTTATTCTTTATTCTTTGAGTCAGAGACTGTCATTTATATCAAACTTTTCAGTTTGCCACTTGTATTTGTATATTTATTCTCTATAACTATAACTAATATATATAAAAATTACATTTCTGGTTGATATCAGTTCACGTTGTCTTATGTGCACTGTGGGTGGTGCTATATATATGGTATCGCACACAGATTTAGCGCTACATTGTTTATATTCACCATTTGTCGAACGGTTTGTGTGCAGCAGCTTTTTTCATTTTTATTAGTGCAGTTTTTTTTCTATATTCACTTTTTGTATTTTCATATGAAAACTGTACAGATTAAAAACAAAAATGATACAATTTGGTATCGTACGAGAAGTTTTTTCGCTTGAGTTTGTGATATTAATAAAGGGCTTTTGGGACTCTTGGGATGACATTTTCACAATGCTAACAGGACACTGGTACGGTAAGTGATGTGGCACACTTAACCTGCAGTATTAAGAATTGTCTGGAGTAGAGTAATCCATGCTTCAAATTTAAACCGTTATTTGCAATAATTTGTTAATTTATCCCTTCATAGGTGGGGATGAGTAAAAAAGGGAGGGGGGGGGGGCTGTGTATACAAATGATTGCAGTTTCTAAAATTTGACCTTTAATTCTCAAACCCTTGAATTAAAGCCGAGTGTCTGCACTTCAAATTTACTTGAATTGTTTGGTTTTAATTTTTTCTGGTGACATACACAAAAAATATAGATATATAGAGATAGAGATAGAGATATAGATATAGAGAGAGAGCGAGAGCGAGAGCGATATATAGAGATAGAGAGATAGATAATCTCATAGTAGAAAAACTAAAAAAATCTAAATAGTAAATTTAGGGCTATAGGGCAGGGGTCGACAATATTCGGGCGCCAGGTCGAAATTGTGACCTGGCACCCGCCGGTAATCGAGGCCGCGACTTTGTGGCCTATAAGGCCGCGAAGCCGCGGCCTCAATTACCGGCCGTGACGGGGAGGTGGGGGGCGCACTAAATATACAAATACAAGTGGCAAACTGAAAATGTTTGATATAAATAAGCCGTGAAAAAGTCTCTGACTCAAAGAATAAAGATCCTGTGCCTTTGTGTGCCCCCACGGGTGCGTTTTCTGGCTCCTAACTTTTTTAGCTGGCTCCTATATTCCAAGCAAATTTGTCAAACCCTGCTATAGGGTAAACACACTGCTGCAATTCTCAGCTTAAATTGAAAACAACTATGAACACGTAAAAAAGAAAAATCTATTCTGCAATGCTAAATGTCTGACTGTATAATCTGCAAGTGATATGTGTTATTTTTTTTAGGATACTTCAGAATAATTCAATCTTGCTCCCCAAAGAATCGTTCACAGTAGGCGTAAAAGGCAGCTGGATATTTTTATTTCCAATACATAACAAGAGAAACGTATTCACTTCCTGGACTCCATGCGTGGTTGTTAAAAGTTTCCATTGAATAAACCCATTGTAAAACTGATGAAAATATATTCACAGGCAAGTTTTTGTTACAAAAAAAAAAAAAAAACTAATCATCAACGAGACTCAAATCTTAAAAGAACTTACTCCTTATGAATAAAACGTCACATATTAAAAAGTAATGTATTACATTATAATACATCATTCATTCAAGAATGCCACAAAGACCATGTTTTGATAATGAACTCAAGACTAGTGGATATTTTGTGTACCACTTATTTCATTAAAATCTTGTTGCCTTGTTTCAGCAGCAAAAGGGAAATCATGGATTTTAATTATGCACATAATAGAACAGCATTATAATAGAAAAGGTCAGCGAAACACCAGTTATACCATTAGATACCCCTCTATGAATTTTCATAGATTGTTATGACCAACCACTATTCTAGGCTTGCTAGGGTTGCCCCAAAATAGTAAAGGACCTAAGCAAGCCTCTACAATAAGTTATGACCCCAATTCCTGTAAAATGTATGATACCAGTACATGGTGTTAACAAAAAATAAATAAAAATAAGCCAGCATGCATCACGCCAAGCATTTTCCTTGAAACACTATTTTTAAAGGAACACTAAAGGTTTGTTTTTTATTAGATCAATTGATTGCTGTAAGCTAGAGCATTTAAATATCACTTACCTCGTTTTTCCTTTTGACCTCCAAAATACAGTAATCCAGGTTTGAAAATGCCATTTCCTGTCTCTCCTCTTCTTGCTTTCCACCAGCACCTGAGCTGTTTGGCATGGTGGAAAGCAGAATGTGATCACCCCCTCCCTATTACTACAGCCCTGCGTGAAGATGCTCTCTTATCCCTCACAGGCATGGAGGCCAAGCCTAATGGGAACTGTAGTACCCATTAGGCCATGATTTAGCAAGAATGAATGTGCACCGCAAACCAGGAAGTCAGTGAGAATAAAGATTCAAGAGTGACAGAGGTGAATAAAACCGCTCAATTTCAACAGGTATCAACCTAGTTATAATGCAAAACATTACTTTTTACTTTATCAGCTACTGTCAGACTTTAAGAGGAAAATATTTTTGTCTTTACAACCCCTTTAAAAAGGATAAGTTTAAGTTCATGTGGCTTTTGCTTCTTCCCTGAAAAGAGGAAAGGAGAGACAACCGTAAAATTTCACACACTTGCTAACTGGGACTGCAAGCAAAAGCAGAAAACAAAGCGCAATAATTTAGCAATGTATGCTCCAATTATGTTCAGTAAAGCCCCATACACACTAGTTTTTCTGCAGACTTTTGTCTTCAGATTTGCCATAACCATGTAGTGCAAGGGGCTGCCCGATTGCATACAAATTGAAACTCTAAAGCCGCATACACACGATCGGTCAAACCGATAAGAACGGTCTGATGGACCATTTTCATCAGACCAAACCGATCGCGTGTGGGCTCCATTGGTTATTTATCCATCGGAAAAAAAGGGGGGGGGTTGTGAATGAGGGAATAGTTGAAGCTAGACCCAACACATACCCGCCCAGTTGAGGTGTGGACTATCTCGGTACAAAATAGGTCAGGGTAAACAATGAGATGAATAAAGAATGGATTTATTAGGTAAAAATGTTGCATTAAAAACAATAGTGTACATCAGAAGATTGGTCGATTCTCTACTAGTTTCGCGGGATGTCTGCTTCTTCAGGAGAACCAATCTGGAGGACAATAAATGAAATATAATATAAAATACAGGTAATACAGTTCAGCAGTGAGTTAAAAATTGAATAAACAGAGGTTTTACCCAAAGTGTAAGGAAGCAGGCGCGGAGCCAGGACTGCCCAATAGGTGATCCCCCTGCAGCGAACGTGGGGGATGGTATGTGGATCTCTGAAAAGTTAGCATACATTAATTTGGAGGAGGAGGCCCAGGACATGGATAGTGGTTGTGGTGGGGGTGGGTAAGGGGAGAGGGGGAGTAGGAATGTGGGAAAGGTAGAAGCAGGAGGGATAAGGGGAGGAGAGAGAGAGAGAGAGAGAGAGAGAGAGAGAGAGAGAGAGAGAGAGAGAGAGAGAGAGAGAGAGAGAGAGAGAGAGAGAGAGAGAGAGAGAGGGATGGGAAGAAAAAGGGAGGGAGAAGGGGAGAGGTGGAAGGGTAGGAAGAGGAAGGAAGGGAATGGGAGGGGGGGAAGAGACAGGAGGAGGGAAAGAACTAGGTGGGAGTACAGCCAGGTAGGGGAAGAGGGGGAGGAAAAGGAAAAAGGAGGGGGGGGGTAGAAAGAAAAAGAACAGGGGTAGAAAGAAGGGGGATGGGTAGGGGGGAGAAAGAGTGAGGAAAAGCAGGAGGAAGGGAAAAAGAGAGGGAGAATGTGAACAGGTTAGGCCTAGGAAGTGGTCGGGGATGAGGACTCACCACACCGATAGTATCCACGGATGCATGGGGGGCCAAGGCCAA
Organism: Rana kukunoris; assembly: GCA_029574335.1. NCBI lineage: Eukaryota > Metazoa > Chordata > Amphibia > Anura > Ranidae > Rana > Rana kukunoris. Next base: position 78,915,987 of record CM056056.1, read on the forward strand.
GAAGGTGGCAAAGGGTAGGTCCCGATGGTAGGTGGGAAACAATTGGGCTGGCTGAGGACAGGGCAAGGAGCTGGTGCAGGCATATGAGCGGGGCCAAGTAGGGGGCAGCGTCCAGTGTAACTGGTGCGTGGCCAGTATACTGTCACTCATGGAGGTATCCATGGACGTGGCAATGCACGGTAGTGCATGGGCGAATATAGCTCCCGTATGGATCCCCGCTGTGCCGTCGGCAGCAGCCTAGCTAGGTCACTCACAGATGCCAGCCTGTGTGAGATCCGCGCTGGCTCATCCAACGGGTCGGAGCCCATTAAATGAGCATCCCCAACCGGGACACGCCTCGACGCCGTTGGGGCGGCGGCGTCTGACGTCACCAGGTCAGCTTCCCCACACTGCGCAGATGCGGAAACCGCAATACTGCGCATGTGCGGCCGAGCCAGGCCAAGGGGCGGAGAGCCCCGAGCCTGGACGAGCAAGCAGGGATGGGCTGAGGCTCATCCCCGCCTGGGGAAGCACACGTCCGCTGCTAGGGGGGGAGGGGGGCACCATGGGCAGGCATGCGACGTGAAACTGAAGGGCAATACATTTACAAAGAGGGAAACATAAAAATTAATTAACATAGTTAGAATGTACATTACAATCATGTAGTAAGTGGGAAGATAGTTCCCACAGTTAGATTACTATGTAGTGGTAACTTGTGGCATGGCAGATTACATTGACAACTGCAAGGTCCCAGGGAAGGCTACGGAAGAGGTTGGGGAGGGGGGGGGGGTTTAATTGTTCCCCCAGGTAATATAAATATACTGATAGGGCTAAATAGCAGGATAAGCGGTGAAGGTAAAAATAAGGATAAAGGGGTGCATGAATGAACAGGGTAGATATATATAAAGAGGGTGACAGCAGGCGAGCAATGTAACATCGCAGGCCAACCTGGACTAGGATAAAAAATGTAGCAGAATGAAAAGCTACAAACACTGGCAAGTGCTTAACCTATGTGTGAAAATAGGGGAAAAGGGGTAATATAAGGGGAAAAAGGGAATGAGAGAAGATGATGAGGTATGGGTGATCTGATCGGTAGCTACTCCACGGGTCTGATAAAGTGGAGTGGGCGTAGTGCCAAGGAGTGTAATAATACTAGTTGCCGAGTACCCCTATGTCATATGAACTGAAATGGATGTCAAATTGTATATAGGTTGAGAGAAAAATATATTGTTAAAGATGATAATATTGTTATAAGCACAGCCATGGGTCGGGTTGCATAGAGCAAAGAGGGGGGCACCGGAATGGGTGCAGCTGCAGTAGGTAATAGGAAGTGTGGGTGACACAGAATTCCTAGACGGTCTGGAACATATCCATACCGTTGTCTCATCAATGGCCTTGAGTAGGGGTCAGGTGAGGGCTGAAGCTATCCTCTTATTAACATACAGAATAATACATATGTATATCAATATATAAAAATAAGACATCAAAAGAATAACAGATTCGTTGACAAATATGACAATAGAAAGATCTGCCGGATCCGTACCGAGATTATCCCAGGTCAATGCAGAATAAAAGGCAATGTCACGGCCATGTCACATAGTAATCAAAAGGATTGGATAAAAAATGGGTTGGGATTTACAAGTTAGAGGCACTCAGGGAAAAGAGAAGCGGGTGTGTTATCCACCCAATTATAATGAAAAAGTGCGAGTATGGCCTCACTTAGGACTGATTAATAGGGTAATAGAGTACCATCATCCAAGTATTGATGAGAAAAAGGGGGGGGGGTTTGTGAATGAGGGAATAGTTGCTGAAGCTAGACCCAACACATACCCGCCCAGTTGAGGTGTGGACTATCTCGGTACAAAATAGGTCAGGGTAAACAATGAGATGAATAAAGAATGGATTAGGTAAAAATGTTGCATTAAAAACAATAGTGCCAGAGCCAGGACTGCCCAATAGGTGATCCCCCTGCATACCATCCCCCACGTTCGCTGCAGGGGGATCACCTATTGGGCAGTCCTGGCTCCGCGCCTGCTTCCTTACACTTTGTGTAAAACCTCTATGTTTATTCAATTTTTAACTCACTGCTGAACTGTATTACCTGTATTTTATATTATTTTTCATTGCATTATTGTCCTCCTCATTGGTTCTCCTGAAGAAGCGGACATCCCGCGAAACTAGTAGAGAATCGACCAATCTTCTGATGTACACTATTGTTTTTAATGCAACATTTTTACCTAATAAATCCATTCTTTATTCATCTCATTGTTTACCCTGACCTATTTTGTACCGAGATAGTCCACACCTCAACTGGGCGGGTATGTGTTGGGTCTAGCTTCAGCAACGATTCCCTCATTCACAAACCCCCCCCCCCTTTTTCTCATCAATACTTGGATGATGGTACTCTATTACCCTATTAATCAGTCCTAAGTGAGGCCATACTCGCACTTTTTCGTTATTTATCCATCGGTTAAAAGAAGCAAACTTGTTTTAGATTTAACCGATGTATACCTAACCAATAGCAAAAAAAAAAACAACATTTGAAGGCACGACCATCGGTTAAAAATCCACGCATGTTTAGAATCAAGTCGACGCATGCTTGGAAGCATTGAGCTTCATTTTTTTCAGCACGTCATGTTTTACGCAGTGTTGCAAGTAACGCAGTTACCTAAAGCAGACCCTTTTGAGGGTAACGAGTAATCTACCCGATTACTCTTCCCCTCACGGTAACGCAGTTACCATTACTTGGGCGGCATTACCGCAATTACATCTACCGCCACTAGATGGCAGCAGAGTAATTGCTTCTGCCGACGCTGTGAACATAAATATGTGTGGAACTCCACTTTAGAATCATGTGACCGCTGTGATGGCCTGTCACAGCGGTCTGAAAACTTCCTATCGCAAGGAGCCCTGGATACAATGAGCCCCACCCACCTCACACTGACCTATCACCGGGGAACAACTCACATCGATGATCAATGATCCGGGGAACACGTGGCCGGAACAAAAATGTTCCACAGAACAAACATTCCCTATACAACACAGTGTACACAGCGACATCTAGTGGTCAACATGGTAAGTGCAGGACACCTATACAGACCAATGATCAGCAGGTTATTTTTGGTCAGTGATTTCATCTCTTCATGAGACAAAGAAAAATCTGACATCCCCATTCCAGATCCCTTGCACCTAATCAAGCTTATATAAAGATAAATAAAATAATAAACAATAAACTATAGAAAATTTTAATAAAGCCTAAGATTTTAAATTAGACTCTGTAAACGTCAAGGGAATGTATATTATAAACATACATTTTAATCCAGCTTATAATTTGGATATAATATGTAGCAGATGGATATGGTTTTAAGTCCTATTAGCTGCACATACATGGTGGGACGGATGCACCTAGGCTGGGATATACACAAGATCACCATTTGTTTCCGGTTTTCTTCTCTCAAGGATCTGGCATTCTTTTGTCTTGGAGTATTAACTCACTGCTCCCTGGCAAGCGCCCGTCATCTGCTTCTCAACAAAGCATTGTAGAATATAAAAAAAAAAAAAAAGTCAGTTACTTTGCTGAGTAACTAATTACTTTTTAAATGTAGTAACTGAGTCACTAACGCAATTACAGTTACAAATTACTTCTCCGAAAAAGTAACGAATTACTTTTTTTAAAGTAAGATGAGCAAAACTGGTTTTACGTCACCGCATTCTGACACGATCATTTTTTTTTTAACTGATGGTGTGTAGGCACGACTGACCATCAGTCAGCTTCATCGGTTAACCATCAATCCATCAGACCGTTCTCATCAGTTAGACCAATCGTGTGTACAGGGCATTAAGGTTTGACCTCATTAGATGGTTTTGGTAAATCTGAATCCAAAGCTAGATTCCCTTGCAAAATATATCTCCAACACTTCCTTCTCAAATGGGGAATGGTTCTATTTTTAAAAAGTTCCTTCTTTCATCAATTCTGAGTTGGAGAATTGTAGACACTAAATCATTTCCTTCCATTTGAATTTTGTGGGAATATTGATATCCATTCTGTGTTTGGCCAGCACCTACAATAGTTATTTAAAACAAGATGGGAGATCACATTAATGTATAGAAAATGGTTCAGACTGCAGCAAAGGGAGAGTCCAGTACTTTGCCAATTTTAACTTCAGCACCCTAATACTGGTAACCTAATATTTGGTGACTGCTTATGTGTAAAAACCAGTACGTAAAAAATGGACCTATACATACGAGACACTCAGGGAGCCAAGATCTTTTCAAGCTACTCCTGTATATTGAATCGCAATGCAGTAACAAGCTAAATTGGGAACAACAAGAATGAAAATCAAACCTTGTTCAAATATTTTGTTAGACTTTTTAGATTCCTTACAGGAAACGGGGCAATTAATCAACTTTAATCACTCAAAGTCTTGTTACACATTCCTTTTAAAAATGATTCCTGACAAGGTCTCCGCTCAACTCTACTTCTGGGCAGGTTTTATGGGTCAACTAACAAACCGTGTAAACTCTCCAATATGTATATTTTAAACAATTTATTCAAATCTACAATAGATTTTCCTACTTTGCCTTTATCTATTTGCAAGAAAAATATCACTGAAGTGGGATTTAGTCTTTGGTTTTTTAAAGATGTGTCTTCAAGGGTGTTGACCTAAAATCGGTTTAGAAAATGTTTTTTGCTTAAGTCACCCAGAAAAACACCTACAATGACATTCCATTGTCTTTTAAGCATCTAATTAAGGCAGATTTTAGAACTATGATCACCTAACTCCTGTGTGTCTAGCATACAGAGGAGCATTTTGTGTTTATACTCTCTCAATGAAACAGCCTGTGGAGTATTGTTTGTCTGGATCCAAACCATTTCACAACATGATTTTATAACCGGATAACGGACTTTCCAAACATTGCAGATCTAATACACAGTAAACTGAAACCAGCTGGAGAGATAAATAGATTTCGGCTCCAGTCTATTTCAGCATGTTCTGTACATAGGTCCCAAAACATTCCTGTATGACTCAAGAGTGAACAGTCATGGTGGCTACAACACTGGTATGTTTGCCAATAAAAGGCCATGATGTTAGTTTAAAGAAAGTCTTTTGCCAGCTCATCAATTCCACCAAAACCATTCCCATAATGTGTATGCATTCAACATATTTTAGGCACTTTCACCTGTAAAAAAAAAAAAAACCCAACACACTTCCCGTTTAGACATTGAAAAACCCAGAGACTGCCGATTAGCCCTGTCATTTGGGATGCGAGGTTCACAGCCCCAGAAGACCAAGTCTAAATCTTTAATATTTTAATATAAAAAGTAAAAAAGGGAAACATAAAACTAATGTGACATTTGACACTTTTTTATAGACCAAGGCTCCTTTTACACATGCGGACAGCATGTCCGTATTTCATCCATCCATTTTTTGGATGATACACATTAATCCCTATGGGATAGCGGGTGTCAGCAGATGAATATTCTCCGACACCTGATCTCATTGGTCCCTGCTATGGTCCGATTCTGCAGACGAGGAAAATCCCATTTTTTCATCCATCATCGGATGAACACGAACAGACGGTCCATGTTGATCCAATCCCCCCCTAGAGGAGAGCTGAGAACTGATAGGGCGGTCCCTGCACAGTGGGGTTGTCCCGATACCACTTTAAAGACCGAGTACAAGTACCAATACTAAACCCCCCCCCCAGTACTCGCCGATACCGATACATTTTTTTCCCAATGTCATGTGACAGTTATACAGATGGGGACTGATGGGTGGCACTGACAGGTGGCTGGCACTGATAGGCGGCACTTATGGTGCCCATCAGCGCCAGTCAGTGCCCAATAGGTGGCACTTATGGGCAATAATAGATGTCACTTATGGGCAATGATGGTGAAATCGGTGCCACCTGTCAGTGCCCACAAGTGCCACCTATTTCTGCAATCTAATAGGTGGCACTTATGGGCACTGATAGATGTCTGGCACTGAAATGTTGCAAAAATAGATGTCTGGCACTGAAATGTTGCAAAAAATTACAAGATTTATATATAAAAAAAAAAAACTATGCGGTAACGCCCATCTTGGTACACCCTGCACTCGGCTGCAGTTAGCAGCAGACATCTTGTTACATCCAACCCATATAGCTCGGGCTGGGTTCAACAAGATGTCTGCTGCTGCCTACTGCAGCCGAGTGTTCCAAGATGGGCGTAGGGACGTTCACCGATCCTGATGCGGCTGCCCTACACCCCTGCCAGCTTACCACTGCAGATGACTCGCTCTCTGCCCGCATACCATCCACCGACACAGACTCTGCCCGCCCCCTCCAGCCAGACTCCGCCGGGACTCCCCCACTACTGACTTCTCCCGCCCTCTACCTTTAAAAAAAAAAAAAAAAAGTATCGGGAGCATTAGCAATTCTCAAGGTGCTCATCAGATATTTTGGTTATAATTTTGTCCTTTATGCGCTTTAGCTTTGAAAAAATGTTTACAATATAGGTCCTGCTGAAAAATGACATGAGTAAAGTGATATTTTTCGTTGTGGGGGGGGGGGGGGGACACTTCCAGTAAATGCTCACTGTCAAATTTGTATTCGTCAGCATGCATTTGCAAAGTATAAAACATATTTTTAATTAAGTTTATGATTTTGTGTTGGGCAACAGGTTGGACATTCGTGTTACCATACTTTACTGAAGTCTCAAAAACTACCTCCCCGACATTTGCGTGTTCTCCCTGTGCCTACCTTGATTTCTACATACATATCTGAAGTTTGCCATGCATTTGTATTTAGTCCCCCCTGAGTCAATACTTTGTAGAACCCCCTTTTGCTGCAATTACGGCTGCAAGTCTTTTTGGGGCAATCTAGCAAGTGAAAATTTAGCAAAATGGCTCATGTTCAGTCAGATTGGAAGGAGAGAGTCTGAACAGCAATTTTCAAGACGTGCCACAGATTAACAATTGAATTTAGGTCTGGACCATTCTAACACATGAAAATGCTTTGCTCTAAACTATTCCATTGTAGCCCTGGCTGTATGTTTCTTTGGCAGACGCTAAGAGGTTTTCTTCTAAGATTGCCCTGTATTTGGCTCCATCCGTCTTCCCATCAACTGACCAGCTTCACTGTCCCTGCTGAAGAAAAGCATTATCACAACATTATTCTGCAACCACCATGTTTCACGGTGGGGATGCGTTCCTTTTCCGCCACACAGTGTTTTGCTGTTACGCCAAAAAGTAATATTTTGGTCTTATCTGACCAGAGCACCTTCTTTTACATTTGCCATGTCCCCCATACGGCTTCTCGCAAATTCCAAATGAGACTTTGTGGCTCTTTCAACAAAGGATTTATTTTTACCACTCCTCCATTAAAGGCCAGATTTTTGGCATGCATGGACATGTCTTGTTAAGTTTGCAATTGCATACCCTTTCCATTTTCGGATGGATTCAACAGTGCTCCGCGAGACACTCAAAGCTAAGGATTATTAATAAATAATAATATTATTATTAATAACCTAACCCTGCTTTAAACTTTTCCACAACTTGATCCCTGACCTGTCTCGTGTGTTCCTTGCCCTTCATGATGCCGTTTGTTGCCTAAGGTTCTCTAACCCAACCTGAGGGTTTCACAGAACAGTTGTATTTTTACAGAGAGTAAAATTACACACAGGTGGACTCCATTTACCAAGTAGGTGAATTTTAAAGGCAATTGGTTCCACTAGGATTTTAGTTGGGGGTATCAGAGAAAAGGGGCCGAATACAAATGCATTTATCGCATAAAATACAATTACAATTTTTGGTTGCAATGTGGAAAATGTAAATGGCCATGAATACTTTTTCAAAGCCCTGTATGCATCTATTGACAGACCACCAAAAGAAAATAATGGACCCAGATAGGTAACCAGTTTAGACGCTGCCTATTGCGCAGCACTGTACATTTTTACAGACTGGTAGCTATATAGTGATTGTAAAGTCTTTTTTTCCACCTATAAAATAAACATGTTAAAAAAATAAAAAAATAAATAAATAAAAAAAGTGTACCTGCTCTGTTGCAGTGGATTTGCACAGAGCATCTCAGATCCTCCTCTTCTTGGGTCCCTCTTCTGTGCACTTAGCCCTTCCCTCCTGTTCAGTGTCTCCACAACAAGCAGTTTGCTATGGGGGAACATGAGCCAAGTCACAGTTCCCTGTGTCAATTCAGACAGAGCCCCGGCTCTGCCCCCTTTCCCCTAATTGGCTAGCCGATTTTGATTGACAGCAGCAGGAGCCAATGGTGCCACAGCTGTGACTCGGCTAATGAGAAAGAAGAATCTCGGACGGCTGAGACACTCGTGGACCATTGCTGGACAGAGGGACCTCAGGTAAGTGTTAGGGGGGCTGAGGGGGACTGCTGCACACAGGCTTTTTATCTTAATGCATTAAGATAAAAAAATAAAAATAAACTTCTGCCTTTACAACCCCTTTAACTCACAAGGTGCCCCCAAACTCCTAAATTTTAGTACTGGTAAGAATCTTTCTGGTTCATTCAAAGCCGTAGAATGTCAAAGTGTGGTTATTTTTAGTCCTTTGCATGCTTTAATCCTAAAATTTGCTGCAAAAATTTTACTGAGATATATTTCATGCACAATTTTTTTTAGCCTTTCAAAAAAAAAAAAAAAAAAAAATAAGACTTTCAAAGATCAGCAAAATTCACTTTTTTTTTTTAAAGTGTATTTTGGTGCGTGAACTCGAGAGAGAGGAGCCGGACTGCAGGAGTTGGGAGTAGGCAATCGCCATCCTTCTCCATGCCCCTGGTGGCAATGGCGGGTGTGAAGGGGGGCCTCCCACTCACCCCGCCCTACCTGCTCCTCTTGGGAGCCCAACTGGGGCCCAACGGGACCCCAATGGGGCAGAGGGACTCCCCCTATGAGGGAGTGAGGGGGCCTAGCCCACCCAGCCAGCCCCGTAGGTCCTTCGCCTCTCTTTATTTTAGGAGACCGCATGGCCAAAGTGCGTGTGTTTTAAACCAATTTCGTGTGCGTGCAAGTGTGGTGTTTTTTTGTGGGGGGGGGGGTGGGCGTACTAAGCACAGGCGTACCTTGCATAGCACACCCACCGGGAGCCAGGCTGAGACCACCAAACTCAATTCACATGTAGCCGAGACCGGGATCCGAACCCTTGGCTGCAGAGGTGAATGGCTTGTCAGCGCAGTGCCAATCACGTTGAGCCACCACAGCTCCTAGCAAAAATTCACTTTTAATAAATAGATAATATTAAAAAAATCCATGGCTTTGTTATCAATCAGCTGCTGCACTTGTAGAGCTCTGAGGAAAATTGCGGGGTCTGCATCCCTAGATGCAGTTTCCTAATGGGAGCATTCCACCAAAATAAAATGGTTGCAGGGGATGCCTGATATGACTTGTATCTTAGCACAGACTTCTGGGAAAATCAGTGGGCCAATCACACAAGCAGAAAATTATGTTAGGGGTGGGTGTTGTGTACACATTCTGTGTACACAACACCTCCAGGTAGCCATATTGCATTTTACAGAAATGTACAGAGCTGCAGTTTGAAAAGAAAGGGTAATGTTTAATAACATTCAAATACAATATGACTTGAGTCGCAATTGTATATGCCAATTTTACATTTTTTTTTACTGGCTTTTTTTTCCCCCTCCACGAAAGTGGAGTTCAATTTAAATCCTTTATTTAAAGGGTAAGCCAAACTCCAGCTAAAACTTGAAATCAGTTACAGAAACAATTTTTACTTTTGGGATCAAGGTTTTACATAAATAAAAGCATATCATTGCAAGTACCCCTGTCAGTGGTAAATAAATAGTCCCACCACCATAAACCGATACATCTGAAAGAAAAGATTGTTCTTTCGAAAAACAGCAGAATTACTGGCTAGATCAAATGCCATTAGAAGAAAGCCTAAAGAAGAAAACAAATGCAGACATCACTCCTGCTTTTGGGTTGAATACCATTATTTGATAAAGGTTGCCAGTGCATCAGCACCACATTCTCCAGGAGCTACGCTCTAACAGTTGCTGGTGTGAATGGGCCCTCACATGTTGTCAGGTGCACGTTGCATTCATACAGAGATTTTCAAGTCAGCCAATGAGGATGTCATAGGGCCCAGCATTACACATTGGTTCTTTAAAGCTGAGCTCCACCCGCATTTTTTTTTTTCAAAGTCAGCAGCTACTAACAGTGTAGCTGCTGACTTTGAATAAGGACACTTACCTGTCCTAGGCGCCCGCGCTGATGCCCCCCCCCGATGCCGGTCCCACGATCGCTCCGGGTCCCGTGCCACCATTCACACTAGGGGAAACAGGCAGTGAAGCATTACGGCTTCACAGCCCATTTTCTACTGCGCCTGCGTGAGTCTCACGCTGGCTTGTGAATGGGCGCGCTGCTCTCTGAGAACACACACAGTTCCCAGAAAGCAGCGCGCCCCATTCACAAGGAGAAGGACAAGAAGAAAGACAAGAAGAAAAGACACCGCGGTGTGGAAGAAGCAGATTACGGACTTCCGCATAGCAACAGGTATTTAGGGTGAGTATTTTTTATTTTCACGTTTTTTTTTTAAAACTTTTGGCCAAATGTGGTTTTCCTGGGTGGAACTCCACTTTAACTACAGCCAACGTATGCTGCGATACATTTTACCACCTAAAAACAAATAGTACGATTTTTTCACTTGTTTTAAAGTCTCATTTTCATGATAGCCTAAGCTATATTTTATAATACAGGGCACATTAAAAGCAGTTGCTTTAATCTGCCCTGTGAGCAGCACCAGCACAAAAATTATACCAGCCATCAGACTGTTTCATTTATGCACCATGGTTCATGCTATAACCCCCAATGCCTAAAACACATTAAAAAATGAATACAAATAAACTAATACTACAAAGAAGGAGTTAAAAAGAAATCGAATGAATAGCAAAAAAAGGAAAATACACAGAACAGCAGCTTTTCTCTATTACAGGGATCCAAAACACACATACTTCTGATTCAACAATTTTCTCTTTTCTTACCGTTTATATTCTATCAGAACTCCGGAAAAGAAAATTTTTACATGTGCACATTCAGGTTTTGTTTTATCAAGCCCTGAAGTATTCCAAAATCTTGCTCAGGACAGCATTTTCTGAGAGCAGAACCTCTGATTGAAAACAGATTTCCACTCTCCATTACTACATTAACAAACAACACTCAAAGAGGGGCCTATACCGGCATTTCATGCCTTAACAGTTTTCATTCGTACAAGAACACTCAAAAAGAGCTCAAGAATGCTGACATTTTAACAAATAGTTTAAGAATTCCATGCCAATTTAGAAAATCTGTTTACTCAATTAACGTAGTTAAATTTATTACTGAATTTCCAGTCTGCCCAAAACTGATATTTTTAAGGGCGGAATCTGCCACCGATTTATGCGTCTTGGGAACTCTAGTATCAACACATTAAAACAATACAAACTCCAAGCATTAAGTATAATTACATCAATTTTAATTTTTATTTTTTTTGGGAAGTAGGGATTAAGCTACCGCATTTAATTATTTTTTTTCTATTCTACTGTGGAGATAAATCTTCACTTCTGGTTCCAAACAGGAAGCTACATGAAATCTCTCTAAAAAAGGGCAAACCCTCTGATAACACTGAACAAAAATTTTGCTTCCAAAACACTCTTGTGCATCTTAGATTTTTGGCTGCTAAATCATAAAAATAACCTGTAATTTAATAATTGTTCGGTTTTTATTCATTTACAAAAACAAAACAAGTCAGTGAACAGAAAAAAAAATTAAATAAACCGAATCAATATTGTGTGCGACTATTGGCTTCAAACCAGCATCAATTCTTACACTTGCAAAAAGTCAGGCCACTTTCACACTGAGGCACTTTACAGGCACCATAGAGCAAAAAATAGCACCCGTAGAGTGCCTCTCACCTCACTCCAGTGTGAAAGCCCTTGGTGCGCTGGCAGGACGTTCATAAAAGTCCTGCAAGCATCTTTGAGGCACTCCTACAGTGCACCTGCCCACTGAAATCAATGGGCAGCGCAGCGCCATTGAAGCTCCGCTTTTAACCATTTTTCCGGCAGCTGGCAGGGTTAAAAGTGCCATGGAAAATAGCGGCACTTTAACGCCATCGCTCGGGCGCTTAGAGTATGAAAGGGCGCTCAGGGATTTTGTAGGATTAAAGTCAGGTGTATGATTAACCAATTACACCAAAAAAGGTGCTAATGATCAGTTTCATCTATAGGTTAACTGAAACAAAAAAAAAAAGCTGTGTAGAAGGCTTAAAGCTGGATGAAGAACAGCCAAACTCTTCAACTAAGGTGAACTTGTGGAAGAGTTTCATGTCACAGATGATACACTAAAAGAAGACTGAGCACTAGAACCGCATCAGCAAGGTCTCTCCCAGACAAGGACTTCAAAAAGTATACTGGGGTTTCAAAATGTGCTGGACATTGATATATTTGTGTCAAGTACACACTTAGGCCCCATTTACAACCAGTGCAGAGTGAACACGCTTTTTTTTGCGCTTTCGAATGTCAAATGCATCAAGCACATGCGTATTGCCTGCACAAAAAAATAAATTAAATGAAGCTCTATGCCTGAAACAGTTCGGGAGCATCTTTGGCGCATTGGATTTTTCATGCATTGCAGAAATGTGTGCTCTGTGCAGAATCCCAAACACATTAGGTATGAATGGGGTCTTATGTCTTAAAAGTGCAATTACGAGCATCAAAGCCACCAGAGAAATGAAGCTTACACAAACATGCTGCAATACACCAGACAGACAGACACAGACAGTGACATTGATCAGGATTTTAAACTGTATATCTGGTGAGCCTCATTTCATAACACAGTCTGAATTAAAGAACCTGGTCAGGATTTGTAAAAACCAAAAGCAGAATTACTGGGTTCAAGTCTGCGAGGATAGCATCTGCCATCACCAGGTATAATAATTTCCTTCTTTAGAAGCCGCCACAAATCATTTAAATTTTTTTTGCACAGGCTGTTGACCTAATTTTCTGTACCGACAGAAAAGCAGGGGCGTCATTAGGGGTGGGCTGGGGAGGCTGCAGCCCCGAATGGGACGCTGAAAAGCCCAGAGTCTCAGCAATGAAGTATTTAATAACTTTCCGAGTGCCGCTGAGCAGGGACCATTTTGTTGCCGAGCGACACAGCAGGTCCTGCCTTTTGGAGCCTGCAGTGCCTATGATGATCCAATCCGGGACCACGAGACGCGCAATGTCCATCATAGGCGCCGCAAGCTTAGAAGGCAGGAATTACAATGCCGCTTGATGTGCAATGCCATATCCCTGCTCGGTTTGGCGGCTCTCCAAGACTCCTGAGCCTCCTCTGGCTGACTGGCTGCATATGTCTGACAGGCACACCATGGCTGCCCACTGCGCCATGCCACATACCTGCTCGGTGGCTCTCCTCGACTCCTATGCCTCCCTGGCGGCATCACTATGACGGGGACATTGGGCGTGCCGGTGCCGCACACCACAGCTGAGGTAGGTCAGTGTGTGTGTGTACTGACACACACACTCACGTAGGTCAGGGTACGCGTGTCAGGTAGGTCACCCTGGGCCACTCCACCGACCGTGCGCCCCCCCCCCCCCCCCGGTGCGGCTTTGGGCTGAAGCCCCTGTTTTTTGGCACCTAGCAACGCACCCTGCCCACCAGAATGGGGTCTCGTTATTGATTCATCAGTGTAAAGCCTCACTGCTGTCTTGTTACACAACGGCAATGGCCATTCAATACCTATTGGTTCTGGCACACATGAAAGAAACATGCAACGGTTGTAGCAAACAATCCGGTACACCAAGCACAACTGGAATATCTGTGAAGATATAAAAAGTAGTGATTCTGCAAATTGGAATGCACCTAGTACTGTTATTACATATACAAATGTGACAGCCACACAAGAGCATTACGTGAAAATTAAAAAAAAAAAAAGCACCATTCTGAAAGAATTTGGTTCCAGGACAGAAATACGTGGCACACCAACTACTTTTTGACCCGACAAAGATAATTTTGCCTCCGCCTTACATAAAACTCACAGGAGAAAAAAAAGATTTGTAAAACTATATATATATATATATATATATATATATATATATATAAAAAAAAAAAAAAGAAAACAAAGAACCAGACAGTGTTTGAGGTGATTCGATGGACTTGGAGGAGGGGCTTGCAGACACTTTGTGTCTGGTTCATCTTGCTGCACTGATGGATTCCAGTTGTCTTGGTAGCTTTTTTTTTTTCCCCCCCGTTGTGGCAATGTCTTGGTGAAACCTTTCACAATTATTCGTCGTTCACTGTAACTAGAGTTTCACAAAGTCCAAGTGTGAATACTGAAAATTAATATTATAACGAGTTGCACTTCATGTTTTTTTATGCGGTAAGAAGTTTGTTAACCAGCTGGCTGTCTTTTGGTGCTGTGTAGTTGCCAAGACAATTCTCAATGAAAATGAAAATCAGCAACACACTTAGCCCTGAATAACAAAATGTGGTGTTTGTCAGAAACATGTGATTAACGGTCTATCATAAGCAATTGTTTTTCCGAAAGCAATTTTTTTATTATAATGTAAAAAATGATCATCCACTGTAGATTTTTATTAGCACTAGTGTCCCTATACCGACTTTCTCCTCAATCAGTTTAGGGACACTAGCGCTGAAACCATTTTTGCAGATCGTATGCATGTGCCAGGTGAATATATCCACAATTAAATGTTCATAATAAAGTAGATGGCGCTTTTGATTTGTCTGGCGACTTTCCCCTCTTTGCCTGTTACCTTTTCATCACATTCAATCCTGCAGACAATGAACAGAACAAATAAAGTTAATCTCTCCAGCAAGTTTAAAGACAGCAATAAAATAAAATTCTTAGGCTAACCAAAAATTAAGTACTTCTACCATACATTTTCATCAATAAATTCCAAAGTACCCTAAAAAGGAAATATTTAATGCAAACGGAAGGTCTGCTTTTTTTTTGCATAGCTTTATTAAGCAATTTGTATTTTGAGGGAAGAGCAGCAAACTTTCTAGCGAGAGGGAGAGAAGTTTCAAGCCAGCCATAGAGGCACTAAAAGACAAGGCATGCAGAGCCTACTATGCCATCAGGAGACGGCTGTACCACCTAAAAACCACCCGTGAGTCTGGCTCAGAATATTTGATAGCGTCATCGCCCCAATTCTTATGGCAGTGAAGTTTGGGGTCCTGTCATCTATCAAGACCAATCCAAATGGGACCCCAGCCCAACAGAAATATGCCATCTGGGGGGGCATGGCCTAGCGAGCGAACGAGATGGACGCACATTAACGGAGCTCCGTGAAAGACACAGCTGCCAGCACACTTCACCAGCTCTCCTGGCTCTGGAAATGGGCAAGCTGTCACACCAGACCCCGCACACCAGATCCCGCCGAGGCTCGGTCGCATCCGCGAGCAGGAGCATCCCCGATCTCTTCGGCTTCAAGGCCTCAGAGCGGAGCAACGTGGCCGCACACAAGATGGCGCGGTCCCAAGCAGAGGAGGAGGACTTCAGCGAAGACTCGCAGTCAGCAATGGAGGACTCAGGTAGGAGTCGGGCTCGCTCAAACAAGCCGCTCACGTACGCGGATATGTCAGGCTTTGCAGCCGACATTAAAGCTACATTCTCTGCAGCTGTCACAGACCTGAAGTCTAGCTTGCTGGTCCTCTGACAAGATGGAGGCCCGAGGGAAGCAAAGGGACAGAGCCCTGCATAGACTAAAAAAAGTAGCAGACATGCACGCCTCGCACTTTATCGAGGTTAACCGCCATTTGGAGGACCTCGATAACAGGGGGAGGAGAAAGAACATACGGGTGAGGGGAATTCCTGAGTCTGTGGAAGCGGAACAGATTATCCCCGCTCTCCAGAGGGTGTTCAACAGCCTGCTGGAACGCCAAGAGGACTCGGCCATTGAGTTTGTTAGAGCTCATAGGGCGCTTAGGCCCAAAGGTCCGGACAATGCACCCCCAAGGGATGTTATTTGCTGCCTACAGAACTACCCACTTAAAGAGGAGATTATGAGGAAAGCGAGAAGAAACGATCAAATTGTCTTTAATGGCGCGCAAATAATGCTTTACCAGGACCTGTCCCAGATCACGCTGAAGAACAGGCGGGCCCTACGGCCTCTGCTGGACAAGCTCAGGGAGAGAGACATTAGGTACACATGGCGCTTCCCGTTCGCCCTGGTTGTCACGACTGCTGGTAAACAACATGTTTTGCGTTTCCCTTCTGAGCTACCTGCCTTTTGTGATGCCCTGGACTTGGACCTGATTGCCCTCCCTGAATGGTACCAGGAATTCATCCTACCACCCCCGGTTCGGAGCCCACCCGATTCACCGTTTTCCACCCCTGACAAGCAGGCGTACAAAAAACTGCGCCATAGCGGCGGATCACAGGCCGGGACCCCTGCATCACGCGCTACCCCCTCCAGATCACGCAATGCAGTTTGATGTTCCCCTCCCTGCCCGGAACTACTGTTTAACACTGACTTTGATGTGATACTGTCAAGCCAACCCCCCGGGATGTCTTAGGAGGCTCCCTCCCTACCTGTGCTCTAAGAAATGCTTTGCATCGACTCTCCTGTCTTTGCTGGGGTTTTTGTTTCGGTTCTTTTATTTTATTTTTTATTTTTATTTTATTTTTTTGTACCCCATGGGGACGTATGTGCCGGTACAAATAGGAGGTATGACGGTCGGATGTGAAAAAGGTACCCAGCTATCACCACTGGATGGGTCTGAACTTGGTTTTCCCTTTGAGACTGACACGGGGGTGTCTATGAAGAACACCGGATTGGAGAAGGACCCGCACCTACCTTAGGCTCCATCCCGTTAATGCGGCGGGATCGAGGACTTCAGAATGGGGGGGGGGGGGCCTCTATCCCCCTTTTCTTTTTTTTTTTGTTTTGTTGTGTGTGTGTGTATACCTCCCCCATCACCTTGCTGTCGTTGCTCTTGAAGCTGGGATGTGGGGCCCCGCAATACCCGCCCTAAGCCCTACCTAATTTACCCCAGGTGCTGTTTGATAATACATGATATGTTTTGATGTTCATATCTTGCTCATTTATATTTGCATTTTGTTCGCCCAATATGGGCCAGTTGACCATTCAGCTTCTAGAGGCTGTGTCTTATGACTCTATACTTGTTATTTTACATTTGAAATACTTACGGACTACATTAGTTCTCCGTAACTCTTTTGGTTCACTGTTTGTTTGCTTCCCACGCCACCACACAGACTGCCGGTTTGGGAATTTTCTCGCTCCGGTACACTATTTCCTCTGTTGGCGGACATTGATTTCGCCAGCAGTGTGACGTGACTTACTCTCTCTATAGTTGGTTTTGACTAACCAAATTCACTGCTTCCTTTTCCTCCCTTTTCTAGAACTTTTCCTTACTCTCCTGGTTTACCCTATCCCTATCCACTGCCCCTCCCTGTCCATAACCCCCACCCCCCCTCCGGCGCCTATTATATAGGGGCCACCCCTCTGAGTTTTGATATACAACAGCTCACAGTAGATCTATTACAGGTTTTACCAATACCATCTGACACAAGGGTCGCACAAATGGCATACTCCTCGTTGGGCCGACATCCCATGGTGGTCTCCCACAATCTGAAAGGCCTGAATGTCCCTGAAAAAGAGGTCAACATTACTCAGGGAGATTAAGAAGGGTAAGCCACATTCTGTTTTCTTACAGGAAACCCATTTCAAGACAGGCCACATACAGAAACTCACCGATCCCTTTTTCACATCAGCATACCACTCCACAAATGACCTGGCAAAGACTAAAGGGGTCTCGACTCTGATCAGCAGACGAGCCCCCTTTACGCTTTCGGACTGCCTGACGGACCCCGAGGGTCGTTATGTCTTTCTGAGGGGCACTTACTACAACAAGACTGTGACACTAGCTAACGTGTACTTCCCCAACAAGTCACAAGTAACCTTTTGTCAGAAATTGGTCAGGGAATTGAAGGGTTTTGCAACAGGAATGGTGATTTTAGGAGGCGACCTCAATCTAACTCTTGACCCCACAGTTGATTCCTCTTCGGGGAAATCCTGTGTGACTTATAGAGCACTTAGGAAGATAAAATCACTACTGAGCTCTTTACACCTGATAGACACCTGGAGATTTAAAAACCCGGAGATTTAAAAACCCGGACTCCAGGGACTTCACGTTCCACTCGATCCCGCATGACCGCTACTCCAGGTTGGACTATCTATTTGTCACCCAAAGAGATCTACAGATCGTAAAGGGTGCACATATAGGCATACAGTCGATTTCGGACCACGCTCCGATTTCGCTGGTGGCCGATCTGGGAGCTCAACTTCCTAGACCGGACACCTGGAGACTGAACGCCTCACTGCTGACGGACCCTGACCTGCTCCCCCAGGTGACCGCTAAATTGACAGACTACTTCACACTAAATAGCACACCGGGCATGGACCCGATGATGGTGTGGCTAGCACATAAATGCTGTGTCAGGGGGGAGTTGATCAGATTGGGGGCCCAGAGGAAAAAGAAGCAGGAGCAAGAAGTTAAGAGACTGGCGAACAAAATCCGCAGTCTAGAGGGGCTACATAAACAATCTCTCTCGGTGCAGTCTGCGAAAGAACTGCTAGAGACCCGCAAGCGACTGCAACAAATATTTGAGGACAAAGCCAAACGACTGCTGTTTTTCAGGAAGAAATTATTCTATGAGGCGGGTGACAAATCGGGCAGGATCTTGGCCAGGGCTCTGAAGGAAGTCAGCTCTACTAACCATATAACAGGGATTAGATCTCAGGAGGGGACCCTGGACGTCACGACAGACTCCATTGCCACACACTTCCACCAGTACTACACAAAACTTTATAACTTGCCAAAACAACACAGACCCCAAGGAGTAGGTCCTGATAGACCCCAAGCTATTCAGGATTACTTACTGGAAAGTGGCTTGCCAAAACTAAGACCCGAGGACCTAGCCCCCCTAGAAGAACCAATCTCGGAATCCGAGATTAGCCTAGCAATCAAGGGCCTCAAAGCAGGGAAGAGTCCGGGCCCTGACGGCTTTACATCTCTCTACTACAAAACGTTTAGTGACATTTTGTCCCCACCCCTCTTGACGGCATTGAACTCCCTGTCCTCCCCCAGACCGATCCCTTCCGACTTCCTCTCTGCCCACATCACCGTCATTCCAAAACCGGGCAAGGACCCAAATGCATGCTCCAGCTATAGGCCCATTTCTTTACTGAACCTAGACCTTAAGATACTAGCGAAAGTGATAGCCAACAGGCTACGTCCGCTCAGGGCCGGACTGGGAATGAAAACCAGCCCTGGAAATAATTTCATACCAGCCCCACAGCATAACGTCATTATTTTCTTGTTCACGAATGAAAGCACATACATTGTATGTAATATATATAAAACGGACAATATAATATAAACTATAATATAATATAAACGGACAGGCAGATCCGAGCGGACCAATCGTGTGAAAGGGGCCCAAGTCTTAGCACTGAAAGTATTCTGGACTATAGCTGCAGATAATTCTAATGAAGCTCTGAATAGAAAGCAAGATGCACACATTTGGCCTTTTGATAATGTCTAAAAGAAGAAATGCCTGTGTGTACCCCAGCCAACAATTCAATGTACCTTCAAACAACGTGCAGATGCATTTATTCTCGTTAGGTATGGTCAAATGTTCTGTAAGTAACTGAACTGTACTCCATTAATCCCAATAGTCTGTTCAGGCTGGGTTCACATCTAAGAAGGATGCAGCTCACAGCAGGGGTCCTGTGCGTCCCTGTTCTCCATTTCAGAGATGAATCAGGCCAAGTTTTTGCCTGAATTCAGTCCTGAAACAGGACCCTGGTGCAATCCGCCCTGGAGTTATGAGAATCAGCTCCATAGAAAGGTTATAATCTCATGTAATGTGAATTGGATGAGACGAAAGCCGCATTAAATTTTCACCAGTGTGAACCAACCCTTAGGTAATCACAAAAAAAATCTGACACAAATTATGACATCTACACCACAAAATATTGTACATTTTAACATGATCCAAATGGTTCCTTGGGTTAGCTCAGGTTTACTTTATTTACTCACAGTGGCTGGACTGTCACGCTGTCTAATAGATGAAGAGACTCCTCCACCGCAGGACCTGGTGCACTCTCCCCAAACTGACCACGGTCCCAGATAACACCACTGAAAAGCAATCCAGAGACACATCAAGGCGAGGATGATGTGAATCCTGCAAATATGCTGAGACAGGAGTTACAGCGTTCCTAGAAGTTCTCCCATCTTGAGCCCAGAGTGTGGATCGCTCAGTGTATGCGCTGAGCGCATTACACTGCACACAAAAAATAAAAGAAAATTGCCTGCACACCATTGCCCTTTATACATGTCTGGTGTATCAACATTTAGGAGGTGTTTACTCTGTCTCCTAATGCCCATCTCCTTTTTATAGGTGAAATACAACCGAGGGAAATGCTCTGCAGGCAAAATAAATGCACTTTATTGTGATAATAAATGAGTTCACTTATTATTTTAAAAAAAGTGCAGCGCCAAAAAAGGGGTGGGGGGGGGGGGGGAGTCCACCTGGAAGGGGAATCCCCAATGTAGTGTAATCGTCGTGATCACAAACTGGACATAAATATCACATCTAATCCACAGTGTATACAAACGTGAATAACAATTTTCTAAAGGTCATATAATACTCAAACGAACATATGTGAATCTGTAAATAATCAAATGTTCAAACAGATTATTGTGGGGTGTTTAGTCCCATATAAACACCGTAGTGGTCCTTATATCCTCATGGATGTATAGAAATACATTATCACCTCTGTCAGATAACAACACATCTTCAAACAAGCAATCCTTGGAATAAAGGTAGGTTGGATACACTTACCAGCTGGAGTAGACCCACAGCTCACCATACGGTGGGGGTCATAACGGCGTATCCAAGATACCTTTATTCCAAGGATTGCTTGTTTGAAGATGTGTTGTTATCTGACAGAGGGGATAATGTATTTCTTTACATGAGGATATAAGGACCACTTCGGTGTTTATATGGGACCATACACCCCACAATAATCTGTTTGAACATTTGATTATTTACAGATTCACATATGTTCGTTTGAACATTTGATCATTCACTCATTCATACATTTACCTCACAAGTATTATATGACCTTTAGAAAATTGTTATTCACGTTTTTATACACTGTGGATTAGATGTAATATTTATGTCCACTTTGTGATCATGACGATTACACTACATTGGGGATCCCCCTTCCAGGTGGACCCCCCCCCCCCCTTTTTTGGGCACTGCACTTTTTTTTAAATAATAAGTGAACTCATTTATTATCACAATAAAACGTATGTGCCTATGTGTACTGTGTCAGTGTAGTGTTGGTGCAAACTCACCGTGTGATGTCTTCTCTCCTCAGCGGCAGTTAAAAATACCGCTGAGAGGAGAGATTACATCACTTCCCCCTTCCTGTGTTTACACAGGCAGAGGGCGAGGGAGTGCGCGGATTGGCTGGGAGCGATCCGGAGGGGGCGGACAAAAACGAACAGACGCCCTCTCATCCCAGATCGCTCCTGCAGCCATTTGCAAGTACCGGGGGGGTCCGATCGGACCCCCGACCCACGTCTAGGCAGGGACTTACAGTACAGGTACGCCAATGTGCCTGTCCGTGCCATTCTGCCGACGTAAATGTACATGCGGCGGTCCCCAACCAGTTCAGCACAGGCAGATTTTTTTTTTTTAAATGACACATTTTTGGGGGAATTTAAAGGTAGGTACAGGGGGGGGTTGACCATGGAATGGTGAGAGAGATTATACAGTCCAGATTTCAATTTGCAGGGGTAGCAAAGGTGACAGAGGGAGGGGGGTGCCCCATGCTGCTACCCCTGCAAATTGTAATCTGGACTGTATAATCTCTCTCTCACCATTGCATGGTCATTGGTCAATCCCCTACCCCCTGCCCCCTCTCTGTCACCTACCTTTTCTGCCCCTGAAAATTGTAATCTGTATAATCTCTCTCAGTCTCACACCATTGCACAGTGCACCCCTCCCCCCTTCTGTCTGAGATTATTATACAGTTTACAACAGGGGCAGCAAAAAGGTAGGTGACTGACAGAGAGAGGAGGGGGGGGGCCCGGGGGGTGCACCGTTATATAACGGTGCACCCCCCGGGCCCCCCCCTCCTCTCTCTGTCAGTCACCTACCGTTTTGATGCCCCTGTTGTAAACTGTATACTAATCTCAGAGAGAGGGGGGGGGGGAGTGAGTGACTCCCCCCCCTTCTCTCTGAGATTATTATACAGTTTACAACAGGGGCAGCAAAAAGGTAGGTGACTGACAGAGAGAGGAGGGGGGGCCCAGGGGGTGCACCATTATACAGTTTACAACAGGGGCAGCAAAATGGTAGGTGACTGACAGAGAGAGGAGGGGGGGCCCGGGGGGTGCACCGTTATATAACGGTGCACCCCCCGGGCCCCCCCCCTCCTCTCTCTGTCAGTCACCTACCTTTTTGCTGCCCCGGTTGTAAACTGTATACTAATCGCAGAGAGATGGGGGGGAGGGGGGAGTGAGTGACTCCCCCCCTTCTGTCTAAGATTATTATACAGCAGGGGCAGCAAAAAGGTAGGTGACTGACAGAGAGAGGAGGGGGGGGCCGGGGGGTGCACCATTATACAGTTTACAACAGGGGCAGCAAAAAGGTAGGTGACTGACAGAGAGAGGAGGGGGGGCCGGGGGGTGCACCGTTATATAACGTTATATAACGGTGCACCCCCCGGCCCCCCCCTCCTCTCTCTGTCAGTCACCTACCGTTTTGATGCCCCTGTTGTAAACTGTATACTAATCTCAGAGAGAGGGGGGGGGGGGAGTGAGTGACTCCCCCCCCTTCTCTCTGAGATTATTATACAGTTTACAACAGGGGCAGCAAAAAGGTAGGTGACTGACAGAGAGAGAGGAGGGGGGGCCCAGGGGGTGCACCATTATACAGTTTACAACAGGGGCAGCAAAAAGGTAGGTGACTGACAGAGAGAGAGGAGGGGGGGCCGGGGGAGTCACTCTGAGAGAGAGATGAGAACAGATATATGCAGGCCTAGGATTTCATAATTCTGCCTTGCCTTGAGACCCGAATAAACCGCTTGTCCTGTGACTCCTCCTGTCCTCCACTGACTGCTGCAGTGCTGCCAATCGTCGTGTGAGATGGCGCTTGTGCTGCTTGCTGATGAGTCCGCACATGCTCCAAGGCAAGGGTGGTGGCTAACTCCTTCTCCTTCTCCTTCCTTCATGTCCTGCAGGAGAAAGTGGGCGGTACTGGCGCGCACCGCACGGGACGATGGGAATGGTCCTGGATGACGCCGTCACGCCGGTCACGTTCTCCTACTCGGCTCCTCCAGCCCCTCCTCCCACTGACACACATGATCTCTCCTCCTCCTCCTCTCCTCCTCCAGGCAGCTCGCGGCGGGAAGGAGCTTGCGGCACTGTGACTGCAGTGGCGAGCATGGCGGCCGCAAACCGAAGGCGGCCGGCCGCCGCTGCTTTTTACCGCGAAACACTGCACGGCCACAGTGTGAGGGACATGACACTGGAGGCGCAGCGCGGCATTGTGTATAATTGAAAGTGCGGCCGGCGCCGCGGCCGCATCTGTGGCCTGTTCATTGATTTTTCATTGACAGGCAGCCGGCCTACCGGGATTTTTCCCGGTATCCCGGTAGGCCAGTCCGGCCCTGCGTCCGCTCCTCCCAACCCTGATAGGCCCTGAACAGGTGGGTTTCATGCCGGGCAGGGAGGCCAGGGACAACGTGATTAAAGCACTACTCCTGATTCATGAGGGGAGTGGTCGGGATTCTGGAGGCCTTCTCCTGTCTACGGACGCGGAGAAGGCCTTCGATAGAGTCGCTTGGGACTACATGATGGCCGTATGCCGGCATGTGGGACTAGGCACGAGCATGTTGTCTTGGGTGGCTGCCCTGTATAGTAACCCGACCGCTAGACTGAAAATTAACGGCACTTTGTCCAAGGAGGTCAGGATCAGGAATGGGACACGCCAGGGGTGCCCACTATCCCCATTACTATTCATCCTGACACTGGAACCACTCATTAGAACGGTGAACAAGGACAGGACAGTTACCGGACTTGAAATAGCAGGCTCTGAATACAAGGTCGCGGCATATGCCGACGACCTTCTGTTCTTTTTGACTGACCCCCAGACGACGATCCCCAACCTGATGCAGCATTTTACAGTATACGGCTTTTTGTCAAACCTCAAAATAAACTTTGAAAAATCGGAGGCGATGAACATTTCCCGGGGTGCGGAACCACTGCATGGGGCAACAACAAATTGCCCCTTCCGGTGGGTCACTACCGAGCGCAAGTATCTAGGTACGTGGTTGACGCCAAAATTGACATCAATTTTTGAACGCAATTTCCCCAAATTACTTTCGGAAATCAGGAGAGACCTGCAGGGTTGGCAGCCTAAATTCTTCTCGTGGTTCGGAAGGGCTGCGATCATAAAGATGGTCGTCCTTCTGAGATTGCTATATCTGTTTAGAGCGCTCCCTATTAAGATTCCTCAGAAATTCTTTAGAACCCTGCAATCTACCCTCCTGCACTTTCTATGGAAACAGAAAAAGCCCAGAATCAAATTCTTCCTACTCACCAGGCCGAAAGAACGCGGAGGAATGGGGTTGCCCAACTTCCACAATTATTACCTAGCTTCACACCTGACTAGGGTCATCGATTGGCACTGCCACGGTGATTCAAAGGACTGGGTACCTCTTGAGAATGCCCTAACGCAGTGCTGCCTGAAATTCTCCCCATGGACGTCCTGGCAGAATCAGAGGACGCTCCTTAAGAATCACCCGCTGACAGGCACCACTCTCAGTCTATTTAGGACAATAGCTGACAAAACCGACCTGACTTCGACTCTCAGCCCATTATCACTTCTGACGGATAACCCTGACTTCCCGCCTGGTACTGATAGCTCCATCCTCTTATCTGAGGACGGTAGGAGGCAGCTCAAGATGGGGGACTGTTTCAGGGGAGGACAATTCAAAAGTCACATAGCACTCAGAGAGGACAATAACCTCCTGAAACTTCACTGGTGGACATACCTACAAATCCGCAACTACGCTAATAAGGTCTCGAGAGCACCTGACTTCTCCAGGACACCGACTGCCTTGGAGGACACTTGTGCCAAGGGGAACCGATGTGACAGGGCGACCTCACTTGCTTACACCTGGTTGCAGATTTCTCATACAGACTCGCCGGACAGGTTTCGCAGGTTATGGTCCAGTGCTCTTCACACTGACATTACTGATAGGCAGTGGACGACGGCATGCATCCTTTCACACAAGTGCTCAATCAACACCAGGACACAAGAAACCTCATATAAGCTCCTCACACAGTGGTATGCCACACCAGACAAGCTCAGGAAATGGTACCCTGGTACCTCAGATTTGTGTTGGAGGTGTGGTACCGAAACAGGAACCTTCATCCATGTCTGGTGGGACTGAGGTTCTGAGCCCCTTCTGGGATGAGGTTAGAGAGGTCGTGAGGCAGATCACGGGGACCACACTGAACCTCTCCGCGGCCTGCTGCCTACTCCATATCTCTGACTCACCACTCAAACGCTATAAGCATTCCTTGACTAAACACCTACTGAACGCAGCCAAGTCCCTGATTCCTCTCCACTGGAAGAGCACTTCTCCCCCCTCAATACCAGAATGGCTGAGGAGGGTGTCGGAGATTTGCTACATGGAGGACACTTTCGCCCAAGCCACTGACGGAGCTGAGAAATACCATGACACATGGTCCCCGTGGTTTGCCTTTAGATTTTCACGCCAGTATGACACATTACTGGCTCTGTAGAATGCGAGGATTGGACAGTGTACCCCACACCTGTGACTACTGGAATGAGCTCTGAGGTCCGTAGTTTCTCCCTTGATGGTAACCCTTGGCCGTGTTAAATGGGGTCATACCCCTCAGATCCCTTCCCTCCACCCCTACTCCCCACCCTACCCTCTCTCTTCTTCTTATTCATATCTGTTCTCGCTGTTCTCGATTGATTGAAATCGAAATTCCCAATAGTCTGCTTAGCATTTACCTATGGATAGTTACGGTTGTTAGGCAAATGTTATAATAATAATCCTTACGGCAATATATCGAATGTCAACACCCTTAATGTAAGGGCGACCGTTATCGTTAAAGGGGTCTTATGTTTTACTATAGCTCCTTAGGTTATATCTTTTTACCCTACTGTGAAAATGACATGTTACTGCTGTTTGGAATGTACAATGCTATCTATATGGTGTATATGCTATAACCTGTATTGCTCAATAACTTTACTAATAAACTCTTGATGTTTAAAAAAAAAAAATATGCCATCTGGAATTCTGCAAGCCCCTCCTCCAAGTCCATCGAATCACCTCAAACAGTGCTTGTCCGTCTGAGCTGGGCAGATTTTCCTTACTTCTCGCAGTACAGAAGAGGGCGCCATAATACTGGAACCACCTACAAAACAGCAGTCCGAACTCCTACCACCATAAAGCCTTACTGGACAGTAAGAACCAGTCCAAGCCGTGTGGCCAGCAACAGCTCATCAACACCTTGTCTATCCCAAACTCTCAATTCTGCCTGACAAAATCTCACATAGAAAAAAACATAATGGATAACTCCAAAAGAAAAACATGTTAGTTTATTGGAGTTTTTTTTCGTATCTCCATTCTCTAACAGTTTACCAGTCACTGCAGAGAGACTACAAACTGGCCCTGTACCTGGAGGTGCTACAAGACCCCAAAGACAGACAGACAGAGACAATGAGCCTGTCTAGACCGAGTGCCCACAGCCTGGAAATGGAATAAGGACGGCACAGACAGACCTACAAGCCCAGGGAGAGTAGACTGTGCCAGCAATATGATGAGGGGGTCCCGGAGGATGAGGAACACTTCCTGCTACCTTGCCCCAAGTACTCATCAGTGAGGGGCACTCACTTCCAGAGACTCTCCACTCTCATCCCGGACTTCAATTCTACAGAAGAGAAAACTCCCTATTTCTACTGGGAAAAGAGGAGCCAATGGTGAAGATAGCTGCCCAATATGTGACAGTGTGTCACAGACTGAGGACTTAAAAATCCTTTCACAGACTTATGTCCATTCCCCATTAGATTTACACACACATATAGAACTAGTTCTCAGACGTCATGTCTACATTCGTTTTTTACGTTCAAAAAGGCAGTTCAATGAAGAGAAGAAAAAAAAATACCCATTGATTTTTCAGAAATTATGTCTTAACGTACTTCTCCCACCCATATTAAATAGAGAAGCAGACAGGAAGACATGTATGAAGTCCAGCCTGGGTTGCAACCATGGGTCCCGCCATAGATACAGTGAGGGAAAAAAAAGGATTTGATCCCCTGCCAATTTTGCACATTTGCCCACTGACAAGGAAATGATCAGTCTGTAAATTTTAAAATGGTAGATTTTAAAACAGTGATCAGGAAAAAAAAAAAAAAACACGCATTTTAGAAAAGTTATACATTCAATTGTATTTTAATAATAAAATGAGTGAAACACATTTGATCCTCTGTAAGCAAGATCTCTGGCTCCTAGGTGTCTTCTATACAGGTAACAAGCCAAGATCCAAGTTTGTTCGCTGTAGTAAGAAAAACACACACACACACAAACACACACACACACACACACACACACACACACTCTCCACCATGGCCAAGACCAAAGATCTGACCAAGGATGTCAGGAACATGACTGTAGACCTACACAAGGCTGGAATGGGCTAAAAGACCATTGCCAAATGGCTTGGTGAGTGGGTAACAGCAGCTGGTGTGATAATTATGCCACATGGGAAAAAAAAATTAAAACTGTCAATCTCCCTCGATTTGAGGCTTGATTTGAGGCTCCATGCAAGATCTCACCTTGTAGAGTTAAAAAGATCATGAGAATGGTGAAGAATCAGCCCAGAACTACACGGGAGAATATCTGCAATGATCTCAAAGCAGCTGAGACAATAGTCACCAAGAAAACAATTGGTAATACTACGCCGCTTAAGCAAGCAAGAACCCTCAGAAGTTCTGCCCCCCGCCTCCTTCCTGCTAGCATGCGCAGTAGGGGGGGCGGCTGTTAAGCCGCAGGGATTCACTACCCATTTCCCTTACAGGCAATTGTGGCAGCAGCACCCAAGAGCAGATGAAAACATCGGCTGAGGTGTTAACATCACTGGATTCCAGGACAGGCAAGTGTCCCAATAATAAAAGAGCTCTTAAAAACAACGTTGTTATAGGTTATGCTGAGAGAGCAGACTGGATTCAAGGGAGAGAAGATGAAACCAAACTAAGATTTTCTTGAAAACTATTTTTTGGCACAAACATTTTGACAGTGCTTCAGACATTCATGTTTTAGCTTAACATGAGTTTAAGATGGAGAGAAAGAAAAATTAGTACAAAGAAAAAGCCATATGGGGAAAACTAAACCCCATATTATAAGTCAGGCATGTCCATAGTCCGGCCCGCGGGCCAATTGCAGCCTCCATCTCTATCATTGCGCCCCAATGAATATCATTGCGCCCCAATGAATCTCTCAAACGCCGCTCATGTTCACAACTCTACGTGCCTGAGCCAACAGGAAAGCTGACAGCGTGCAGCTCTAAACACAGGCACTGAGACAATTCCCAGTGCCCAGCTGTAAAGATCGGGAATCTCTCAGTGCCTGATACTGACGCTGCAATCTGTCAGCTTCCTGGCGTCCTTGGGCACGTGGAGCTGTGAACACGCCCAAGCTCATCGTTAGTGTCGCTTAGGGATTCGTTGGAGGCCACAAAAGATATAGATCTATCCAAATAACACACGTGAGCTCATCTTTAGACACTTCACCACACATAGTCACAAAGGCAAGAGTGCAGGCACGTTTTTTTCCTTCAATTTAGATGAAAACATTGTAAAAATCTATATATCTATATCTATATCTATATCTATATCTATATATTTGTCCCGATACCAATACTAGTATCGGGACCGATGCCGGAGTATTTGCTGGCCTACAAGAAGAAATAATATAAATCCTATTCAAGTATGTATTAGCTAAAAAAAAGAAGTACCTTTTATTGCTCAGTCTCCTCCAATTTGTTTTGCTGCCGTGACCCGACTTCCTGTTAGCAAATGGCTAAACTCCTTCTCCATGGTCCCATGTATGTAGGAACATAGAAGCTCACTCCCAAGAACTATGGGATTTATAGTGTGCATACAGCAATGCACAAAACTCCAACTAAGGTCTACAAATAGACGTGAGGGGAAAAGAGAGGGGATCTCATGGAGAACATTACAAGGAGGAAGAAACAGTAATTGTTTCATAAAAAATTCATTAGGAATGAAAGGAAACTTCTGGACAGCCACACTCCAAAAAAATAAATAAAAAATGATATTATAAAATTGGATAAAAAATACATGCCACAGCAGAATGGAAAGAACCGACGCGTTTCACACTGTCAATCAGTGCTTAATTGTAGCTTGTGGCTTCTGATTCAGAGAAGAGGTTCATTACAAACTGATCGTCCTGGAGTGGTGACTAACTTTCCACGAAAAAAAAAAAAAAAAAAAGCATTACATGGCTACCAAGTAGTGGACGAAAATAAGGGATTTGGTTTAGTATTTCTAACTCTTTAACCTTGCTTTTGGCATAAATAAATATAAAAAAAATTGTATTGGCAGAAAATCTTAAATACAGACACACTTATTGTGCGTTCTCAAATCTTCACACCCATGTATACATACTGTATATGAAAAGTTCCTCCCACTGAGAATTTTAGGGCATTGCCACTTTAAAATGGGACAACCTTGTAACAGATACAATTTTAGCATATAAAAAACGTACAAAACATGCATCCTAAAAAGAAATACAGTATAAAATGTACAACACAGTTCTGGAAGCCGTTTAATACATTATGGTTCCAGTAAGGATACAACACCAAGAACTGACTCATCTCCATGGGGCTGTGGTTTTGATTAGCAAAGTTTTGGCTACAACAATAACTGAATATATTACATTCTTCTGGGATATCTTTGAAGTGGAGGAACAAGCTGCCACAGCATGACATATTCAATAAAAGTGTACCAAACGCACATGTTTCACCATCTTTGGCTTCCCATACAATTAGTCATTTGGCAAGTTGCCTCTTCTATAAAAACAAAAAAAGGTAAAATGGATTCTCTGGGAATAGGTTTGGCAAACTTGTGGTGTGCATACTACAGCTTGATTGGACAATGGTCTCATTAAAAAAACATTGCATTTCACCTTCCTAAATTTACTGGAGGGCGTTTTGGACAAACATCTAGCAAATGTATGTGGCAAACTCCCAGTCACACTGACCTTAAAATATTCATCCCACATAGTTATATATTGGAAACTGGAGTACATATTCCCTGTTAACTTAAATCACATTGACAGAAGATTAAAAAGACATGAATTCAATTTAATTTAACAAACCACAGTATAGGTAGCAACTGTATCATCAAGAAATATAACTCCAGTAACAGGCATTGGGGTCAATTCACAAAGAGAAACATTATTGGCTTTCTTCAGTTGTTCAATTACCACTCCTTATTTAACGCTAGCAAACATGGTATTCACGAAAGCTATAATCGTTATTCAACATTGTCGTTATGGTTTTCAACTGACTCTTTATCCAATCGTTATGCTAACTACTCAAGAGTTATTTTAACGTTCCAAATCGTAATAACGTCTAAGGTTGTTAATTAAAGCTGGAGAGATGCATTCTGGGAGCAGAGGGGGAGGAGAACAGCTGCACGAGGGAGAGGGAGAGGGAAGCAAGACACATGTGAAGTGCAAAACTTCTAGTGTGTGTTTTTCTAAAGCCATGTGTATTTCCTCATACAGAGAATAAATCATGGGAGATGATAATCAGAATTCAGAATTTAGCCATCACCTGGGTTTCAGAAAAGTCATCCAAAATAGTATGTGAACGGAATACACGTTTACAAATCTGAACAACATTCTAACGTGTTCTTCGCCTATGGATAATTTTAAGTTCAAATAGAGCATGGTTCCATCTTGCCCAACACTACTAAAAACTTCACTACACTACAAAATTTTGCCAAAAGCTTCCTCTAACAAAATATCGCCTGGGAAATGTCATAACGACACCCTGAGGGAGGTGTTAAATTAACGATCGATAACGGTCAAAAAAATCTTTGTGAATTGCACTTCTGTACATACAGTGCGGAAAATAAGTATTTGAACACCCTGCTATTTTGCAAGTTCTCCCACTTGGAAATCATGGAGGGGTCTGAAATTGTCATCGTAGGTGCATGTCCACTGTGAGAGACATAATCCAAAAAAAATATTCCAGAAATCACAATTTATGAATTTTTAACTATTTATTTGTATGATACAGCTGCAAAGAAGTATTTGAACACCTGAGAAAATCAATGTTAATATTTGGTACAGTAGCCTTTGTTTGCAATTACAGAGGTCAAACGTTTCTTGTAGTTTTTCACCAGGTTTCATCTCTGCTCCTTATCAGGTGTGTATGAGAGAACACCCAATATTAGACCAGGACTTTGACTGTATAGACTAGACATTTTATTCTGCTGTAAAATTTACTTTTTAGAAGTAGAAAGGGGGGGGGGGGATATTGCAACCTAAAAAAGGGATAATAAAAAAAAAAAAGTGATCCCAGTACTATTACAGTGATTTTATACAGGCATCATACTTTAATTTGATCCAATCGACATTCCGAGTAGAACTGAATGGCCACACCCAAATCCACTTGTACACAATTTTTTTTTTATGTGTGTGATAGGTAGGAAATGATTTACATATTCAAAACACAAAGCAGAAGTCATATACAGCATGTGTGAATCTTAACCAAAACTTTCAATGTCATTAAACATTGTGAAGAAAAAAAACACAAACCTTGCCATTATTTTACCTCAATGAACTTGAATTTTTGACCTTTTTACAATATAGGGTACACAAAGTAAATGCAATTTGTGACTAAATTGTTTGTATATATGGACGACCTTAAATTGTACCAAAATGATCAGTCTCGAGGGTGACATCTAGTGTCTGCTTCTGGAAACACACATTTAAATATCAACTGTTGTCATAAGTAAATATACTACAGCAAAGAAAGCAAAGAAAGTAAATAATTAAGACTTGCTGCTTTGCATTCCATGATAACAAACAGTTTTAGTACAACACAGCTGCACTCATTTGAGATTTATAGACATGATTACTTTATACTGCACTGCAGCTCATGTTTCTATCCAAGAACCTCCAGGCTTAGGACAAGAAAGTGTAAAGGCAGGAGTGCTGCACACCAATACTAAATACAGTAGGTGTTGCAGGAAGGGGCATGCTTTGCTAGTACATTTTTTAATTTGAATTTAGAAAAGATAAAGCAAGACAGGAATCAAAGGATTAAATAGTATGTTTTTTTCTCATCACCTCTGTTGAGCAATTACTTGCACAATGGTAAATACATTGTTAAAATGCTCATACTGGGATATAGAACAAAACCAAGCTGAGTCATTTGATTCACAAAACACATGTAGGGCGCTTGAGAATTTTGCCAAAACTCCACAAGCGCCATATGAAAGTTATGCAATCTATATTTCAGCTGTCCTCATGCAACATTAGAAGCTACAGTTTTTCACTCCCACATTATATCTAGGAAAGTCCTACAATAATATTTAAAATTGTGTGTGCTCTGAAATAAACCACAAAAATGTATCTGAAGAATTAAATGGCAAAAAGTAATTTTAAAATTGTGACAGTTGTACTACACATTGTTAAAGAAATATTTCAAAGTCACTAAATAAAAGATTTTTCATACTTGGTCTATTAATGGTATAAATTAGGGATAACAGTTACGGTAATCGACAGCGCTCAAGTTGAACATTTTCAAAATATATGGCTAGGATATATGAACAAGTAAGCAATAAATGTTAAAGGAACACTAAAGGTTTTTTTTTTTTAGATCAATTGATTGCTGTAAGCTAGAGCATTTAAATATCACTTACCTCGTTTTTCCTTTTGACCTCAAATACAGTAATCCAGGTTTAAAAATGCCATTTCCTGTCTCTCCTTGCTTTCCATCAGCACCTGAGCTGTTTTGTATGATGGAAAGCAGAATGCACTCGCCCCCTCCCTATGACTACAGCCCTGCGTGAAGATGCTCTTATCCCTCACAGGCATGGAGGCTAAGCCCAATGGTAACTGTAGTTCCCATTAGGCAGTGATGTAGCAAGACTAAATGAGCAACACAAACCAGGAAGTCAGTGAGAATAATGATTCAGGAGTGACGGAGGTGACTAAAACAGTTCGATTTCAACAGGTATCAAACTAGTTATAATGCAAAACATTACTTTACTTTATCAGCTACCGTCAGACTTTAATTTAAGAGGAAAATATTTTTGTCTTTACAACCCCTTTAAGTAATGCTTTCTGCACCAAATGTATGGTATTCCCCTCACTTGTGAAGAAAGCATTGGAGTTTGGGAACATGAATTCTATTACACACTGATGTGTGGGGTATAGAAAACCAAAAGCTACATAGGGCCCTAAACTGGATCAATAGATTGGAATGAATGACTCCCCCCAACTCCAGCGCTGGATACTGAGCCACCAAAGCCAAAAAAAAGAACACACACAACCTGATCCTTGCTGTCAAGTCAATCAATTTGTCAAGAGACTAAACCAATTTGCCCTATCACAATAGGATATTGTAGGGGTCTAGATAGGAACTGAGCAAATAGGACCGTTTGTAATGAGGTTGCTATGAACTTGCATACACTCATACAAAAGCAACTTGTTGAGCAATCCATGTACTAAAAGATCTAATAAGTATAGAAGATCAGGAGTCTAGGTACGTCACATGTGCAGGAATGTTCTACGTTTTTTTTTTGGGAGTAAAATGCACACAAAAAATAAAAAAAAAAATAAAAAAAAGTGTGCGCAATTTTGTATTATATGGTTTTAATGTATAATACAAAGTTTAAAGACTGAACTTCAGTCAAAACCAAACTAGATAAAGAGGAATGGCACATAATCTAATCCACTTTAAATCTAGAGAGATTTCCCTCACAGAACTTTTTTCCCCTGCAACTAGGTGTCTTCAGTCTAGTGGCCAACATCATTCCCACTTCCTCCGAGCCCTCATGCTGCTCGTCAGGACATAAACTGGTTGGTTCCTTGTATGGCTTCTTCCATTTAAACTCTTGCCCTTTCTTTGGTGTCCTGTCAGACTGAAGCAATTTGCCCTATTACAATAAAATAATGTAGAAGTCTAGATTGGAACTGAGCAAATGAGGCCGCCATAAACTCCCGCACACTCATGCAAAAGCAAATCATTGAGCAATTTATGTACTAAAAAGCCCAAGTTACAGGGCAGAGTGAAATTTCTCTTAAAAAAAAAAATACATCTTGAGGTGTGAAAGACTGTCAGGGCCACGAATTTGAAATTCTGGGAGCCCACAACATAGCAAAGAAAGTGCCCATTTGTTTGAAAAATGGGGACAAATATGCATTCTTATTGTCCACAAAGCCCAGAAAGTCCCCCTGATAGAGGGGAGGCTATGACGGAACTGTTGGATTCCTTGTAGAAATTTTGGACCGGAATGAAGACATTTACGGCCTCAAGAGCCAAATAATGCATAGCAAAAAAAAATTGTAAAAGCGGTCTCGGGGCAGAATTGATGTCCAGCCTCCTAGGACACTAGCAAAAAATAAAAATTAGGCATGCGAGTGCAAGGGGTTATACCAGACTG
The DNA here is from genome assembly GCA_029574335.1 of Rana kukunoris. Lineage (NCBI taxonomy): Eukaryota > Metazoa > Chordata > Amphibia > Anura > Ranidae > Rana > Rana kukunoris. The sequence goes on from CM056056.1 coordinate 78,950,774, forward strand.
GTGACTGCCAGTGTCCAAATCCAGTAGGTGGCAGTTTAACTTAACTGTCCAAAGCCTGTATCCCTCAAAAAAGAGCAAAAACACTTTTTTTAAATTGGTTATATTATAAATAAATTTAATTTAAACAGAAACTACAAGGCTGGAATTAATTAAAACTTCATGATATGAAAATAAAGCGCAACCTTTAACAATAAGCATCTGCTGCAGAATAGCATCTGTGAACACAGTTTATAAAATAAATAAAAAGTACATTTTATTGCACTTAAATAGCATTTATGTTCACATTCAAAATGTACTCAACAGAATATAGTCAGTTCTTTTACCACAACACTGACAAATGCCACCTGTCCAAGGTTAATAATTTGGAGGTTAGGAACACGGCCTGCATATCAAGACGGAAATTAACCAATTGATATTTTAAAATGTAAATATTTTAAAAAGACTGAACATATGGAGTAGCAGATGCTTCTTACCTTTGTTATACAATATATTAATTCACAGGCCAATCTGTGGCCTTTGCAGGGAGAAAGATTTGACAACAGAAGCCAGGATGCCAACCAACGCTGGAGCACCATGCCACTACAATGTTTTACAACATAATATTGTCAGACACGATAGATCTGAAAATCAAAAAACTGCCTCACATAAGACAATTCATTAACTTTATTCTTTTTGTGTATATATATATATATATATATATATATATATATATATATATATATATATATATATATATATATAATTTTTTTAAACGGAAGATTCAATTAACGGTATATTAGTACACAAATTCTAGCATTTGTCCAGTAATACACTAAAAATCCCAAAGTTTGGGTAAAACAATATATGGACACAAAATAACTACAGAATGGAAAATTCCCGTAGAGTGCAGTACAGGTCTGATACCCAAGTTTAGAATACTACTGTAAAGGCCTTACAGCATGTATCATTAAAAGCAGAACTTTAAAAACGCTTCAAGAAAATATTCTTAATATTTTGCAACAATGAAAAAAAAAAAAAAAAAAAGTCTGGACTAAAGCCAATGATTCAAAAAGCAAGCCAGGCATCTAGCATTTTCAGGCAGCTTGGATCAGCAGTTCCTTACTGCTCTCTATACAAGTTTTCTTTAAAGTGATTGCATTAGTTACTTTACCAACCTGCAAGAATAAACACCTGACATTTCACAGTACACACACAAAAAAAAAAAAAAAGTGTAAACATTTAGGCCGGATTCACACCTATGCGAATTGGTTGCGGCTTAAACCGCATCTAATACGCAGAACATTTCTAAATACATTGTTTTCAATAAGGCTGGTTTACATATGTGCGATGCATTTGCATTGCAGAAAAAACAAGTGCGGATTTTATGCCTTGCGGTGCGAATCAGGTGCGAATTCAGTCCCATTATCTTCTATGGGTACGCAGCTGATACGCAGATGTGTTCAGTTCTCTTCAGGAATTTCTCTCATTCAGTTCAATACACTTCTCCCCCACTCTCCTCTCACCCGGAACTTCTCCCATGTCTCCAAATTCGCAGCTAAAACGCAATGGATCTGCTGAACACTTCCCTCATCTATCTGCAGAGATTACAGAGCTGAAATTCGCACCGCACAAGTGATTCCGGCCTAAAATGCAGACCTGAAGCTCCAAGCAAGTGACCATGCCTATGCCGAGAGGCAAAATACTCAAATATGAATATGCTGCAGGCAAGAACCACCATTACCTCCTCCTGCAGTGATCACTTATGGGGGCAGCGTAACCTTTTTGCAACTCAGGCTGCGAGACATCAATCTGTCATCTGTGGTGAGCAACAGAAAAAAATACTGCACATGCACCAAGATTTACACGATTCGGTCATAGCCAAATTTCTTCATACAGAAGTAATTCCCACTTCTGGGGATGAGGGGGGCAACATCTGATTAAACAGAGGCCAAGATAGCAGGCTTCCTTGGCTGCAAAAGGATAGGAGGGTTTCATTCTGCTTTGGGGCCCTTTCACACCAGAGGATCGCTTGTCCGTATTTCATCCATCCGTTTTCGGATGAAATACAGACATACATGTATCCTTATGGGATAGCGGGAGTCAGTGTGCAGGGACCGCCCTGTCATCTGCCAGTTAAGCAGGTATCCCCACTGAGCAAGTGGATGAGGCATGTACGGATCCTCACAGGATCCGTACATGTGAAAGGGGCCTTAAGGTGACTCTTACCAAAAGGAAAAGGAGGGTGGCTTTTCCTGCCCACCTTTTGCTAAAGGAATAGCAAACTGCCAAACAGTGGATAAAATCATGCATATTTTTCTACAGTGCACTACAACAGGCTGTTCTATAGATATGCCAAACACTGAAAGAAACAAGTCCATATTAATGTAAGGTTTGTTCTCCTTAGGTCAGGGGTGTCAAATCGAGGGCCACATCAGCATTATGATTGCCCTCAAAGGGCCAGTTGTATCTGTAAGATTAGAGCTCCAGCGCATCCCCTCCCATGTTAAGAGCCAACCCACCATCAGAAGCTCAGTCCCCCACTCTCCCTTACATCACAGTGCACCCCCATTTCCTTAAGCTTCTGCTGGAAAGAAGCTGGATACATTTCTTAAAAGCAGAAAGTGAGGGTCTTGAGGAGGACCAGAGGAATGCTCTGCAGGTAAGGTGCAAGGGCATTATGAAATGGCCTGCAGGCCTAGTGTTTGACAACTGTGCTCTCCATGACACTAGCTACACTTTATTCAACTCCCCCCCCCCCCCAAAAAAAAAAACCACACACACGACACCACACACAGAACATATTTGTATGCATGTGCATTAAAGATTTCACTAGGCCTTATCTCATGGTTTTACTCCCACCTAAATCCAATTTCTTCCTCCTATGTGCAGAAATGGGCTACCGAACCACAATGTGGATCTAGAAGATGAGTGGGGGGGGGGGGTGAATTTGGGCAGCAAGTAAATCCTGATTACAGAACATGGTTGCTCTTCTAAATGTTTTTTTTGACCCAAAGCACTCATTTGTTTTGCATACCCCCAGGAACCCCCTCCCCGTCTTTTTTTATATTTGTTAATGTTTGGTTTCTACATTGCCTCTATTCATGCATACCAGCATTGTTGAACTTATTAAGCTTTTGTACTTAAAACGTCAATTTCTGATATATGTAGAAGCTAAAAGAATGGACAGCCACACCTCCAATAAAACCTTAGGTGGTCTTCATTTAAAAAAAAAAAAAAAAGTAGATGGAAAATGCACTACAAATAACAGCAAAGGGTGGAAATGACAGCCTACGCATTTCACACTTGCGATCAGTGCTTAGTCATGGCTAACAAGCAAATGAACATACTTCACCTATATGATACTAACCAAAAACATGTGACCAATGCTGACCACTCACAGCTGGGAACCAATTAGTGAGAGGAACTCCCAGAAGTAAGTCAATGAGCATTATCACATGTGCACATAAAAACATGACCCTAGTAATAATCTCACCTAAAGCGCACATTAATACACACAGGTATAAAAATAAATAGAATAAAATAAGTTAAATGAAATATATGTGTGTGGATATATCCTAGCTAGAATTATTACGTAAATATACAACATGTGGTGCATATACAATTACCACAGTGACCGAAACCTCATTGTGCATGACTGATAAATGCCTGTTTACAAAGTTCACTGCTATGTAAAAAAAACTTTTTCTCATTTAATAACTTTATTTAAAAACAACACACACACACACCTATGACTTGGTAACCGTAATGGAGAAAAACGAAAAATGAGCCAGGGTGGCAAAGAGAACCATATTTTTAAAATAACAAAATTTGCCTATATAACAGTCTATGCTATGAACACCTATTAAAAACTAATTTTTAGATTTGGCTCTTACAACTGCATTTTTAAAGTCATGTTTTACATGCAACAATGACATGTTCACTACTGAGAGAGCTAAATGATTTTCCTAACAGTCGATGTTACCCTTAGAATATGTTACATCACTAAAATTACCAATTAATGACCAAATATTACTCACCAATATAGATAATGGAATAGATGCGCATTAAAAATAAAATAAACAAACACACTGGAAAAGGCTTACTCTGAAAACCTGTCAAAAATATATATTACACAGGAATGCTTGCTATAGCAACAGCCGATTTTTCTACCACCCTGCTTTTCAGCACTCTATATGAATAAAAAATTGTGTTGTCCTTTCTTAGAGTCGCATTAATAAAAGAAAATCTGCATTTGAATACACGTCATTGATTGACACTTTACTCCACCAGTGTTAAATGTACAACCCAATTACACAATTAGTGCACATGAATGGCCACCAAAAGCCAAATCAATGATGGAAGTGAAACAAAATAAAAATAAAAAATCATGTGTCCTTACAGCATAATCAAAAGCAGATGTATGGAACCAAGAAAGATATACGTCTCCTATATGGAACTGCTTAGTGATGTAATCATTTCTCAATCCTATCTGTATCTGCCTAAAATTCTATTTTGGGCTCAAACTTATTTTGGCTTTTCTGTTAATGGAACCTCATTCAGTCCATAAAGAATGCAGAGACCATTCATCAGTTCTGTTCTGTACTTGGCTCATGAACACAAGCAGGACACGTGGCAGTCAGATTGAGATATAGAAACACTGGCCATGATAGATTAACTATATACTACGCTGATGAGAAATAAGGTGTATTATTTTTGGGTACAAACAGAAAAAAAAGGAGATTTAACAGTTAAAGAGGAACTAGTCTTCTCACATAATTTGCAATAAAAACATATTTGCCATTCTGAAGCTTCCCTCCAACCACTGTACATAATTTTATTTATACTGCGCTTGCCAAATATGCTGCAGAAATCTCCCTACACCTAGTCTGGCTGCATCCATTTTAACTGTGGGCAGCTGAAGTTGCCGCCTGTTCACTTCCTGGATTTACACAGACACACACGGCCAGCTTTTATTGGCACGTGTGTGTGAAAGAAACAGGAAGTGGGCTGAACTAGGCATTTACTGGAAGAAATATATATATATATATATATATATATATATATATATATATATATATATATATATATATATATATATATACACATACATATACACACACACATATACGTACACACACAGGAACACTTGTACAACCATGTAAATACAGTCAGTTTGTAGATATAACCCTTTCCTTTTATGTCTGAGGCCTGGCAATTCAATACGTTCTTTACTTTAAGGGGTTGTAAGGATTTGTTTTTTATTTTCTAAATGGGTTCCTTTAAGCTAGTGCATTGTTGGTTCACTTACATTTTCCTTCAATTTCCCTTCTAAATCTTTTTTTCTTTGTCTGAATTTCTCACTTTCTGTTCCTCTTCAGTAAGCTGTTCTGGCGGACTAACCCCCAGCCAGAACGGCTCAGGTGATGGGGGCAAGCTTACTGGGGAAGAACAGGAAGTGAGAAATTCAAAGAAAAAAAACATTTAGAAGGGAAAATCAAAAAGGAAAAAAAAAAAAAAAAGAATAAGTGGTAAGTGAACCAACAATGCACTAGCTTAAAAGGAACCCATTTAGAAAATAAAAAAACAACCCATTTAAGTTCTATATGCTGGCCTGTGTAGGAGGAGATTTGCTGGTAATCCAACATAACCATACAACTGGTTTTCCAAAGCCAACTATTCACCTATAGCGCAGAACAGACTTGGTAATCTTTAAAGTGGATGTAAACCCGAAATGTATTTATTTTTTTGATGTCACAGTGTACAGTATAAGATTACCTAGCATCTGTGCCCAGACTTGCCACACAGAGTTAATCCAGCTCTGAGCAATCCCCTTTTATTGTTCAGTGAAATAAAACAGACTTACAGAGAAAAACCTCAGTCTGTTCTTCCCCCTTGCTGTGAGTGACAGGTTATTTACATATCTCATGCACTAGCCTGGAGACAGACAGAGACATCTTTTTTTAATTCCCACCCCTTTTCTAAAGTCATGTGGGTACTTTTCTGAATTTTGACTGGATGTTAGTGAAAGGAATACATAGGAGAAAATGCATGTTGACAAGGGGAGTGTAAAAAAAGGGTGGGGAGTCTACCGACATCACGACTCCACCCACCGAGCTCCAGACAACAGACCCACCCACAGAATCTGCAGTTTCAGTTCTTATAAACAGACGGAGGGGAGACATTTGACAGGTAAGGATACATGCAGGAGGCATCTATATCCTTATAGATCAGCACTATGGCAGTAGTTTAGAAAGGATGAGAGTGGGTCTACATCCACTTTATGTGGAGTTCTATATCTTATTGGGACTTATGCCGCGTACACACGGTCGTTTTTTGCGATGAAAAAAAACGACGTTTTTTAAAACGTCATTTAAATTGATTGTGTGTGGGCAAAACGTCGTTTTTTGTCTTCAAAAAAACGACCAAAAAAAAATTCCAACATGCTTGAATTTTTTGTGTCGTTTTTCAAAATGTCGTTTTTTGTTTCACAAAAAGTCACCGTGTGTAGCAAAAACGTCTTTCAAAACGACGTTTTTCAACCCGCGCATGCCCAGAAGCTAGTTATGAAGCGAGCTTCAATGGAAAAGAGTGGTGAACGTAACCTCGCTTTTTGTGAAAAAACGATGGTGTGTATGCAAAATTGTCTTTGAAAAGTGACGTTTCAAAAACGTCGTTTTTTACTTCACAGAAAACGTCGTTTTTTTTTCATCGCAAAAAACGACCGTGTGTACGCGGCATTAGAGTATGCCAAATCCATAAAATCTAAAAAAAAAGTTTTTCTTTATTTTTTATAGTGTCACCATAGACTTGCCCAAGTCAAAAACCAAGCCGAGTAAAAATGATCTGCCGATTACAGGCATTCCTGATTTAAGCACTTTAGTATTTTTGAGCAAAAAAAAAAGTGATATTCTTATTTCACTAGAACAGGTAATAAAGCAAAGTCTGAAATTGGCCTATAACAAAGCCCAATAGCACAGTTATGCTTTGTGACAGTGTCCTTTAAAATAACCTCGTCAGTATACTAAAAAAAAGTGCATATAATACCTATTGCCTGTAAAAAGGAGAACATGAATACTTAACCCTTCCTGCCACCCACACCACAGAATGATGTACTTTTGAAAATAAAACTGCCTGAAGTGTTTAGGGACCAAACTTCCAGTAGCATCTCTTCTGATTATACAGTGATCCCCTACGTCAGGGGTCACCAACCTCTGGGCCGGACCACGACAGAGCAAGAGACTCTTCATAATAGCAAAACGTGCAATCGTCACGATCTTCAGCCATCCTGCCCCCTGCCTTGCTAAAAGGCCGACATCTGCAGCCGCTCGACAGAATACACACAGGCTAGAGCTGCACGATACTGACTAAAACGAGAATCACAATTTTTTTTGCTTAGGAGCTAGATCACAATTCACTCGGCGCAACATCATCTTTCACATTAAACCCCAAATAATTGGGCCAATTTTACGGTTTCATTTTATTTATTTTTATTCATTGAAGTGCATTTTTGTCAAAAAAAAAAATTGCATTTTAAAGACCACTGGGCAAATACAGTGACAAAATATTGCAGCAATTGCCATTTTATTCCCTAGAGTGTTCGGGGGTTCCAAGTAATTTTCTAGCAAAAATATTGATTTTAACTTAAAGGATCACAAAAGGAATTTTTTTTTTTAGCTAAATAGCTTTCTTTACCTTACTGCAGTCAAGGTTTCATGTCCTCATTGTTCGTTTTTGCTTTGAAGTTGCTGTAATTCTGCTCTGATCTCCACACTTCCTGCTTCTCTGGCTCCTTATGAAAAATCTCATGGCAGCTTTTCACTGTGGTCCAAGCTGTCATTACTGTGTCTAAAACTCCTCAGAACCAATCAGATTCATTTTAAAAACAAAACACTGCCCTGTATTTGTTTGTTTTTGTTGTGTGTGTGTGTGTGTGTGTGTGTGTGTGTGTGTGTGTGTGTGTGTGTGTGTGTGTGTGTGTGTGTGTGTGTGTCTCTACTTCACAGAAACATGAAACCAGTTTAAAAGTGAAACTAAACCGCAGGCACATTATATGATCGATTTGTTTATCATTTTTAAAAGGAATCAGTTAACTGTTATGTCTCTATACCCTGTAAACAGTCATTTCAGCAAAAAAAAAATTCCTTTAGTGACCATTTAAGAAACAAGTGTCAGAAAAAGACTTGGACTTTAAGTAGTTAAACTTCCTGCATTTACACACAAGTTTCATCCAAGAAGGTAGTTGGTTACAATGTTTCATGTTAAAAACTTGGCAGACTGCCTGGATTTTTTTCTTTTTGACAGCCGAGTGAGCAGATAAAGTCTCTCCACTTGTTATATAAAAGAATTGGCAAACTCTGCATTGGAGATCATCAGAGGGGGTTGAATCGAGATCATGTTTTTAACGATTAATTGTGCAGCTGTAACACAGGCTGCCAACTATACCGCAGTCAGTGAAAGGGCTCACCTTTTTAAAACATTAGAGAATAAGCATAGGCTGCAGGGGAGGCAGATTTTAAAATGGGCACAGAGGACTGCAAAAGGGCACCAGTTTCATTGGCCAGAATACTGGGCAACTGGTGATTTATAACGCTCAACTGCTAAAAGTGCCTAGCGTTAACCAACATTTACACGATTCATGCGTTTTTGCTGCCAGAACGCTGCTGCTCCTGTGTGCCCATATCTTTTGCATCTAACATGCAGGGGCATTTGGAGGCAGAGTACAATATAAAAAAAAAAAAAAAAAAAAAAAAAAAAAAAACACAGGATGCCCACTTTAAAAACGTCTAGTGTGCATGAGGCCTAAAAAGATTTACAACCTAGGTTTTGCATGTGTGAAGGTGAAACACAGAACAATTAAAGCCAAGAATAAAAAATAAAAAAATAATTCTAAATGGTGGCACCTACATCAAATTTCATGCGACACCAATACAGATATGGGCAATGACTGTCTTAGAAGAACATTGCTTTTTAATTTTTAAATAATGCACATACAAGTGCTCTTTTCTTTCATACATATTGACTTTAACCCAGTCTCAACCCTAAATTGATTTAGTTTTGAAACATTACAAAAAAAAAAAAAAAAAGATGCCAACCTATTGTGAACATGGGGACCAGTCTGAATTGACTGATGCAGAATAATTTAACTGGCAAGACTTCATGTAAAGCCAAACTTATTAATATTCATCCTTACTTGTTCAAACATGTTTCAAGGTTAAAACTACTCTTGGTCTCAACTGCTAAACGTGCATCTTTGTCGGCAATCTTAGAAAGTATGCTTGCATTTTAGCTAAACATTTACAAATCTGAGCTCTAAAAATATTCATGATAGGAATTTGAATTACAGCTTGTAGCCAGCCGTTTTGACCCAGTCATCATTTCATATAAACCACTAAGTAGCAGAAGGCAATTGTATCCATTGCATACTGTAGTGACATATAAAATAGTCAATTTTTTAAATTGTGATATTTAGCAAAAATGCAGCAAGTAATGCATATTTAAAGGACCCCTGAAAAAATAAATCAGACAAAAAGGGGCCAATTTGCAATTTGCAAAAACTGGATTAAGAATGCAAACCCCTAAAAAGAGGTGGAACATGTTACATGATCCAAAATGGTGAACTTATCCTTTAACCCAGGGTTTGACAAAATTTGCTTGGAATCTAGGAGCCAGCTAAAAAAGTTAGGAGCCAGAAAACGCACCCTGTCTCGACGAGCTTGCGCGCAGAAGCGAACACATACGTGAGCAGCGCCCGTATATGTACACGGTGTTCAAACCACACATGTGAGGTATCGCCGCGATTGGTAGAGTGAGAGCAATAATTCTAGCCCTAGACCTCCTCTGTAACTCAAAACATGCAACCTGTAGATTTTTTTAAACGTCGCCTATGAAGATTTTAAAGGGTAAAATGCGGACGCAATTTTGAAGCGTGACATGTTGGGTATGAATTTACTCTGCGTAACATTATCTTTCTTAATATTAAAAAAAAAAATGGGGATAACTTTACTGTTGTCTTCTTTTTTCATTAAAAAAAGTATAATTTTTTCCCCAAAAAAGTGTGCTTGCAAGACCGCTGCGCAAATACGGCGTGACAGAAAGTATTGCAACGATCGCCATTTTATTCTCTAGGGTGTTAGGATAAAAAAAATATATATAATGTTTGGGGGTTCTTGTGACGGTCGTAGAACATATCCCCGTCAAGCATTCCCTTCTTCCATAAAAGAAAATCACCCAATATTCCACGAGTAGGAATATCCCTGGAATCGCTGAATAATCCATACATGAGCCAAGGCTTAATGCTGAATGTAAAACAGGACACACTTTATTGAAAGTACACAGCACACTTTTATACAGGATTTGGAACATCCCACCCCCAACAACCGCTTTCTTATTGGTCCTTTTTACAGTCCCATCAGGTCCACCTTCCATGCAAATGAGGACTTGAAAATGACACAGCAGAGATTGGTCAGAACGTTTTGAATAGAAAGACTTATGTGTATTCAGACACAAGCCCCAGGGGGGCAATCAATGTACACAATAGCCAGCCACAGAACAATGGAACTGTCTGGAGAGTTGAGACAGGGCAGAAGACATTTACCTGATAATCAAAAGGCTTTTAAATAGGGTTATCACACAATGGACAATGAGTATCTCTTATGAGTCTATTGACCTGGTTGAGGTTCAAAATAAAATCTCCTGTAATCTCAAGACATCCTGGAATATGAACTATCCGTAATGTCCCATCTTCTGTAATACATGAATTATGATTTCACTTAGAAACACTTCAGTATTTCATGGTCCATGACAGTTCTAATTAGAGGGAAGAAGATGGCAGTGAAAATAGTAAAAAAATGACATTAGAATTGCTGTTTAACTTGTAATGCTTAACTTGCAATACCAACAGCCACCACCAGCTCACATCTGGTGGTAATAACTTGTAATACCAACGGCTCACCACCAGATGGCGCCAGCTTTTTGCCCACCTTCCAAGCCAAGTTGCCAGGACACTTTATAGTCGCCATGGCGACCTGGATTTGTCGAGCCCTGCTTTAATCACCTAAGACCCGGACCTTTAGGCAGCTAAAGGACCCAGCCAGTTTTTGCGATTTGGCACTGCGTCGCTTTAACTGACAATTGTGCAGTCGTGAGACATGGCTTCAATAGAGCTTTATTTTGGTGGTATTTGATCACCTCTGTAGTTTTTATTGTTTGCGCTATAAACAAAAATAAAGCGACAATTTTGAAAAAAAGCAATATTTTTTACTTTTTGCTATAATAAATATCCCCCAAAAATATATAAAAAACACTTTTTCCTCAGTTTAGGTCGATACGTATTTTAATTCGCAAAAAGTGTTTATCGATTGGTTTGTGCAAAATGTATAGTGTTTACAAAATAGGGGATAGTTTTATTGCATTTTTTTTTACTACCAATGTCGGCGATAAGCGTTTTTTTTTTGTGACTGCGACATTATGGCGGACACTTCGGACAATTTTGACACATTTTTGGGACCATTGTCATTTTCACAGCAAAAAATGCATTGAAAATGCATTGTTTATCGTGAAAATGGCAATTGCAGTTTGGGAGTTAACCACTATGGAGCGCTGACGGGGTTGTGTGACCTCATTTGTTTTACCAACTGTAGGGGGGTGTGGCTGTAGGTGTGACATCATTGATTGTGATTCCCTATGCAAGGGAACATAGTGAAGAACGAGGAAGCTGTGTTTATACACTGCTCTCCCCATTCTTCAGCTCCAGAAACGCCAACGGTGATCGGGTCCGCGAGTCCCGCGGTCTCGGAGCTTCAGACCCCCATGGCTGGGCTTAAAGGGCCACGTACAGCTACGTGGATGTGCCCAGCCGTGCCATTCTCCTAACGTATATCGGCTTGAAGGGGTCGTCAAGTGGTTAAAAATGACTGTAAATGTCTAAGAATGGAGGAGACCAGTAGATGGAGTTTTGGCAGAGGAATGTTGTCCCATGCTTGCCCAATATAGGCTTCTACCTGTGCAACTGTTCTGTGTCTTCTGTGGGATTGTTCACTAAATATTTTCACTTTGTAAAAGGTCTTGACTGCAGGCAAGCCAGTTAAGCCCAGACTCTTCTTCTACAAAGTCATGCTGTGGTCATAGATTTAGTATGTGGTTTAACATTGTCCTGCTGAAATATGCAAGACCTTCCCTGAAAGATGTCGCCTGGATGGGAACATAGGTGGTTGCCAGATTTAATAGGTATATATATATTACACACACACACACACACACACACACACACACACACACACACACACACACACACACACACACACACACACACACACACACACAACAATCTAATTTGGATTCGTCCAACTACAGAAAAGTTTTCCACTTTGCAAAAGGCCATCTTAAATGAGCTTTGGCCCAGACAAAAAAAAAAAACGGTGGCATTTATGGATTAGGTTCAGATATGGCTTTTTTGGTAGAGCTTCAACTCGCATTTTGTGGATGGCACGGCAAACAGTGGGTACCTACATTGGTACATTGCATTGTCCTGCTCCATCTAAAAACAAAGCTAAAAGATGAATTCTGCCTGCTGTGCATTACCAGATATAACAGCTCACCAGAGTTGATATACAACTAACTAATCGAAAAACCATTAAGCAAGTTTAATATATCAGTACACATGTCAGCATTTCAAGCTGCTGGAGTCAAAATTTCAAAAATGTTATGCATGTCAAGTAATTAAACAACCCGTACAGAAAATGGAAAAATATATGTTTCCAAGACAAATTTACTTTTACTTTGCAACATAAGGACTTTGGCAGCAAGTTTATTTTACCTATAAACCTCATCTTCTACCACATTTTTTTTTTGTTTACATTTCTAATCTTACATGTGCACATTTTTAGGATGTTTGTGGTTTTATTTGACAAGCAAAACACCATTTGCACCAATACACAAAAAAACTCAAAGAATAACCCAAGTTAAAAACACAGTACTCGCTCAGATCTGTGCAATAATCAAATAAAAAAATTAAAAAAAACACACACACATTCTTTTGTTCCAGTGCTAGAAGTTGCATGAAGGACAGAACCAGACAGCCTCAGAGACAGGCACAAAAGTGGCATACTTTCCACTGGAAGAAAGGATTACAATGTAACCAAATGGAATGTGCTAAGCAGCAATATTTAACCTGGAAGTTGAGGCCAAACCATGATAGCACAGTGCAGTTCTTTCTGCCCTGAAATTCAAGGAAGTGTGATTATTTACAATTGTTGTGAAAGGGTAAAAATGAAAGATTTAATTTAAAATTCACATTTACAGGAGCCACTGAAAATTCTTAGTGGTTCCATAGATTCAGCACTTTGGGCCATTAATGCCGTTATAAAAAGGAATACAAAAAAAAAAAAAAAAGTTTACACTTGTATATTTTGTGCATTACATATACAGGTCTGTTTCCTGCTTAACAGATCAATATCCTGGAAAACTAGATATGGCATAAAAATATTTATTGTTAATTTATGCGTTTGTTTTTGTGTATATGCACATTATAGAAAGAGTTTTGAGAGATCAAACAACGTTACATTCCCTTTTAAAGCAGAAATCTCTGCAATACTTACCTTCGAGCCCTTTCACACAGGATCGGTTTGCAGGCACTATTGCGCTAAAAATAGCGCCTGCAACCCGACCCTAAACAGCTGATGCCAGCAGCAGGACGGTAAAAAAAGTGCTGCTAGCTGCATCTTTGGAGTGCTGTTTATACCACTCCAGCCCATTGAAATCAACAGGACACCACATTGGGTTTTATTAACCCTTTCATGGCAGCTAGCGAGGGGTAGAACTGCCCCGCTAGTGGCCGAACAGCGGCGCTCTCCCGCCGATGCACATACTGCCCCAGTGTGAGAACGGCCTTATATAGTCAAGGATCATGCCCGATGCCTGGACCACTAGCTGACTGAGCCTCACAGTGAGCTGCTGGGAGACTTAGCCATCCGCTCCAGCCCCCTGCACAGCCCAGCGCTCCAGTGAGAGCCGGAGGAGCAGAGAGCTGGTGACTGACAGTCACTGCTCAGAGGAGAGAAATCAGTTCTCAATGTAGAGGCAGTAGGGGGACAGATGCAGATCAGCTTGATGCTACATCCACCCAGACAAGCATAATTTATTTTTATTTTTTGGAGAAGCCGGAATTATTAGTTGTTGCTGGTTATATGTAAATATGCATCACTTGGGTCAATGAAGAAAAAAAAAGAAAGAAAACTGACCAAATAGATTTCAAAGGGCTAATGAAGGTATAAATAGCCTTTGACACATTTTCCCCTCCAAGATGTTAATTATTTTTGGGCACACTTTTTTACACCTAAAATTATATAAAATTTGACGACAAAAAAAAAACACCAAGAAAAAAAAAAAAAAAATGGTGGTTTCAATTTATGTCACATATTAGTGCACAGTTTTTTTAACCACTTGCTTACTGGGCACTTATACCCCCCTCCTGCCCAGGTGATATTTCAGCTTCCGGCACTGCGTCGCTTTAACTGACAATTGCGCGGTCGTGCGACGTGGCTCCCAAACAAGTCCCCACAAGTAGAGCTTTCTTTCGGTGGTATTTGATCACCTCTGCGGTTTTTATTTTTTGCGCTATAAACAAAAAAGAGCGACAATTTTGAAAAAAATACAATATTTTTTACTTGTTGCTATAATAAATATCCCAATTAAAAAAAAAAAAACTTCTCAGTTTAGGGTGATGCGTATTCTTCTACATATTTTTGGTAAAAAAAAAAAAATCGCAGTAAGCGTCTGGTTTGCGCTAAATTTATAGTGCCTACAAAATAGGGGACAGAATTATTATTTTTTTTTTTTTTTTTTACTAGAAATGGCGGCGATCTGCGATTTTTATTGGGACTGCGACATTACGGCGGACACATCGGACACTTTTGACACATTTTTGGCGTCATTCACATTTATACTGCGATCGGTGCTATAAAAATGCACTAAATACTGTATAAATGTGACTGGCATTGAAGGGGTTAACACTAGGGGGTGAGGAAGGGGCTAAATGTATTCCCTGCATAGTGTTCTAACTGTGGGGGGAGGGGGGGGTGACTGGGGAGGTGACGATCTGTGTCTCTATGTACAAGAGACACAGATCCGTCTCCTACTCTCCAGAGACAGAACGCTGTCTATGTAAAACGGCAATGAGAGATTATCTATGAGATCATCTCTCATTCGCCGCACAGATCGCATCGCAAACGGCCACTCTGATTGGCCGTTCGCGGCGATCTGTGATTGGCTGTGTCCAAGGGACAGGGGCAACACAGTGTTTCCCCGCAGCGCGCTCTGGAGCGCGCCCCGGGAAGCAGTTAGTGACAAGCCATCAATTGACGGCTTGTTGACAATTTAGATCTGCGCTAGAGCCGTCATTCGGCTGTAGCGCGGATCTCAAGTAGTTAAATGCAAGAGTTTTATGCAGGTGTAAAGAAATGCTGTAAAGCATGCTAAAAAAAAAAATATATATATTTACGTTCATCAATTAACAAAATGCACATTGTTTTCCATGTTTTTTCCTCCATTCTACCTGGCATCTCCTGCAATGCAGGTTCACGGTTCCCAGGCGCGATACTGGAGCACTAGATGCATGTTGGAAAAATGGGAAGGTAGTTCAGCACAATCTAGGGGTCTGTGTAACCGATTCAGCAATTGCACAGCTGACAGATCATGTAGTATAACCAAGCCCCACGGCCTCCTCATCTGTGATAGGCCGACTCACTGCTGGGAAACAGAGTCAGTGTTCCATCACTGAGGAGGAAGAGAAGGCGGCGCTTTGTTACACTACACGGCTTACACTGAATGTATCACAGCGCCGCGACATAATAGGATTAAAGATAGGCACAGTGTCAGGAGACCACGCCGATCAAGGTACCGTACTTGAGGCCCGGGCACAGTAAGGGACGGTGAGGCATGCAGAGGGGCACCCTAGGGCTATACTTAACCTCGAACCAATAAATTTTCCCCCATTTTTTTGTGGTAAAATTAGGTGCCTCTGCTTATACGGTATATAAAAAAAAAAAAAAAAAAAAAAAAAAAACACACACACTTTGGAATATTGCTTTACACTAGTCATGCAAGCCAGGTGCCCATAGAGAAAAAAAAAAAAAGGAGGAGTATAGCTTGGTGCCTCCAACAGCTGTGTTTTGTTCTTACACCACAAAAGCTCAAAACACTGTAGAACTCCTTTTAAATAGGAAGGTCTTCCTTTTCCTGTCGACAAGACACAGATGTGATTCAAAAACTGAAACCTGAGCATTTTTCATAGCAAAAGGTAACCATTAAAAAAAAAGTATAAACATGTCTTTCCCCATGTCTTTCTTTTTTTTTTTTTTTACCAGAAACAAACAATAAAAATTCTCTTTTAAAATACAGAGTCAAAATTATTTGATTCACATTGCAAACTGTAGCAACTACCTTGAAAGGCCCAAAAAAAAAAAAAAAAAAGAACAGTTAGGAAGTGTAACGAAACCTCAAATGGGACAGGGGTTAACGCCGTTTAAGATATTCCATTCCGAACCCAAGACAGCTTATCGACACTCCACAATCCGGCAACACGACCCATACAGATTTCCCCCCCAGAAATGAGACACAGCTCTGTTCTCTGGTTCAACAGGAATAGATTGAGAAGGCAGGCTCTTATATACACCAAAAAGAATACTTGCAGTAATCAAATGGGCAATGACACTCCACCCACAACATCATACGATGGTTACCAACGAGCCCCCTCAATACACATCTTTAGTAGACAGACATTCTGACTCCGAGATAATCTACATGAGCTATTTAGCTAAAGCTGACACGTCAGACATCTGACCTTTAGACTGTGCTAACTCAATCCACATAATACAGTGTCAGTTAGCATACCACAATGAAAGGCCTTTGAGAGCCATACTAAGGTTAATTTACATCAGAGTAGCAGACATTAACCCCTACAGTTTGTGTTCCCACATTGAATGAATCACTCTTTCAATTGACCTGTTGGGTTCAGAAGCAACAACCTGTAATTAGTTCTTACAGACATTCTTGAACATATTGTGGATTACGAGCAATCCAAGATATGTCCCTTATTTCCTGGGTCTCACGGCCCTCCCGTTACAGGAAGATATGATCAGATTACACCTTGTTCCACGCTCCTGAGTCTTAAAGAAAACCCATCTTAAAATCCACTACAAACCTGAAAAATTCGCACAAATAAAATGCAAAAACCACAGCTTACCTGCGTTACACAAACAGGTCAATGAAAAGGTTCAAGGCCATAAAAAGCTAGAACGCAAATACAGAGCATGAATATCAAGTTTTTAAGATCCAGTACTTTCCGGCCTCCAAAGTCTACCCATTGGTTAATAAACTTTCATTATCTGAGGCAACCAATTAGTAGCCTCAGAAAAGGGCAGAGCCAAGATGCAACATTTAGGGAAGGTCAAGGTCAACATTTAAGGAAAAAAAAAGAAGTGGGAGTATTTTCTAGTCAGCCTTGCATCCCATGTGCTGTGAGAGCAACTCAAAGTTTGACACACGGGACGACCATGTGCGGGCACGTCTGTCATACACAGACAGGCAGCCAAACATGTACGAGTTGGAGATTGTGATAGGACATACAGTAGTTGGTTTGCATCCTAACAGACAAATGGCCCGACCCAAGCAATCTGTATGAGGTGAAAAGCTGTCCAATCTGGTTTTTGATGGAATCAGTGACGGTGTCACTAAACCCAAATTCTAAACTGTCAATACATGCTATATAGCAGTGTGTGCATACTCGCTTTACCACTAGAGCATTTGTTTTCTGCAGATTACAAAAAGCCTGGCTGATCCTGCCACACAGGGCACAAGATGCCACTCTCACTGGCAACATGTACCCCCCCCCCCCCCAAAAAAAAAATGTATAGTTTGCTTCAATTAATGAAGTGTTAATGAAGGTTTTAGAAGTGTGCTGTGCCATTTTACACTAATCCTCCACTTGCAAAGTCTCGCCAATATCATGTTCCCATTTGTTCACACAGAACAACTGTGATTTTCGGAAATGTGACCAGTGCGTCAAAGTTACTCCACAAGTATTACATTGCTGTAAAAAAACAAAGAAAAAAAAAGTGACGTTAAATCAGAAGTTCGATTAGTTCTTTAGCTCAAACAACCACCACCCAGGCCCATTACAACAACATCAATAGAGACTGCAACATGAGAGACTGTACAAGATTTCCGTGCCAAAGGATGCAGTCTAAACGCATGAAAATACTAAAAGCAGTACTTCAATTAAGATCTTGCCTGACCCTTTTTCAAGATTGCAAAAAACAAAAAAAAAAAAAAACACAAACTTTCCACAAGAAAAGAAAGAAATGTATTAAGTTACGGCACCATTTTTTTCCCTGCGAGTTAGGTGGGGAGCAGCGGCAGTCAATATGATTAAAGCGCACGTGTAGAAGGACACACTACATATGCCACAAGTAATTTTGCCCGTCACACAGCTCACTATGGGAAACAATGAGATCGGGAGGAAGGGACAACACCTTTTAGCTATGTTAAGGCCTATACACACAATCAGACTTTGACAACAATGGTCCGACGGACGCGTCTTATTGGACAATCCACCATCGGACAATTGTTTTCAGTTTTTCCAATGGACAAATGTTTTCTGTGAATGCTCTCAAACTTTCTGACAACAAATGTCCGATGGAGGATAATCCGATCGTCTGTACACAAGTCCATCGGACTAAAATCCAAAGTTCAAATGAGCATGCTCGGAACCAGTGCTTAAAGCGGTGGTTCACCCTAAATCTACTCTCTCACATCCGATCCAGCATACTGGCATCAGCATACTTTTTTTTTTTAAATTGCTCCACTTACTGTCTAATGAATAATTTTCATTTGTCTCTACCGCGGGTGAATGGCACGTCACGCCTTCCGAAAATAGCCGATTTAGGACTCTGCTATTTTCGGCATTATACGGCGCCTGCGCACAGACCTAGAAGCTGACTGCGCAGGCGCCGTATATCTCCGAGTCCTATGGCTCTGGCGCGTCACGCCCTCCGGAAAAAGCCGAAATAGGACACGGAGATATACGGCGTCTGCGCAGTCAGCTCCTAGGTCTGTGCGCAGGCGCCGTATATCGCTGGAAATAGCCAAGTCCTAAATCGGCTATTTTCGGAAGGCGTGACGCGCCATAGCAGCGCCATTCACCCGCGGTAGAGAGAAATAAAAATGATTCATTAGACAGTAAGTAGAGCAATTAAAAAAAAAAAAAAACACCACAGCATACTGGCGCTGACGCCAGTATGCTGGATCGGATGTGAGCGTAGATTTAGGGTGAACCACCGCTTTAACATCAGCCAACAATAGCAGAACAAGCCCAAAGGGTGGCGGTAATTTGGTGAATGTTGGCTGAAAAAGTTCTGCTGTGTGTATGCATACCAGGTTCACGGCCAAAACCCCTTCAAAAAAAGAAATCCAAGAAAAAGTCAAATGGAAGTCTGATCGTGTGTATGAGGCTTTAGGCAGGCAATTACTTATCTATAGCACTATAAAGGGGCAGTCAATGCAACTGCCGAACAGAGCAGAAAAAAGCTGTGCAACACTGGGTGGTGCACAACTGTAAGAATAATTTGGAGACTTGCATGAAAAGAGCAGTCATGGACTGCACCAGAGCAGATCAGTTTTCAGTCTAAAATTTGAGTTTTTCTTTAAGTAGTTTCAGTCAATAGCACAGATGTAATGTTATCTCAAAAGAACTGGCACGCAACCAATTTTTAACCATTTTCTGGAGTCTTCCTTAAAAATTCAACCCAGGCAAGGCAAATAAAAAAAAATTAAAAAGCTTCAGAATAAAGCACTGAAATGGAAAAAAGGGGAGGACAACTGCTCTTAGAATGCAAGTTCTTACAAATGCTGACAACACTGGAACTGCTTCTATGTCAGAAACGTTAGGAATTCATTGGGAGAAAACAGAAGTCTAATACAGTCTACATTTTTTGAAGACATAAAACAGAAAGCAGCCCTTAGATGATAACTTCTAAGGCCAGAATTAAGCAATACTTTTTTAGATTATGCACAAAAAATAAAGACTTTTTGACATATATACAACAGTTTCTTCCCCCCCCCCCACATATTATGCTTATTGCCAGCCATCTCACACTGATGAACTTCAGCTAAAGATTAACAAAAAAAAAAAAAAAGCAGCTTTTGATGCAATACTCAGTTTCAATCTCAAGTAGTCCTCCGCAATATCTTTAACTAAAGAGAATAGGGCTGCAACCAACGATAATTTTCATAATCGATTAGTTGGTCGATTATTGTTTCGATCGGATAAAAGCCTTAAAAAAAAAAAATGAATTTTTAACATTTTTTGGGCCAATTTGTTGTTGGGCAGATTAAAAAAAAAACTCAAATTTCTGCAAACACACATTACATGCTTTTCTGCAGCTTCTCCATGGAAGTACTGTATTTATTGGGATATAAACACTCATTTTTTCACCCTGCAAATCGGTTGCAAATAGTGTGCGTGTTATAAGCTGATACTGCAATTTGGGCGGCCTTAGAGAGAACGAAGAGGGGGGCGGGATGAGCCTCATCAAATTACATACAGCAAGAAGCTCCTGTTTACTCAGCAGCCTCTGTAATAAGAAGTCCTGTCTCCTGGGCCAGCATTGGACCAGAATTTCTGTCTATCATCCCTGAGATGGGCATTGATTAGCCTGCATTGATGGACAATTGTGAGGCTGTGGATGGGCATTGATCAAGCTGCATTGATGGGCACTGACCCTTATTTTGCTTCAAAAGGTCTCTATTTAAATGTTTAATTTTTTCCTAAAACTTTACTCTTAAAATTAAGGTGTGTGTTATACGCCTGTGTGTGTTATGCCGATAAATACGGTATATTGAACCAAAAGAAAAACTAAATGGCACCGTTTTGCATAAAGTCCTTGCCCTTTCCAAATAAATCGCTACTGTAAGGGGGTTCATTTTCATGATAGACTAGTTGTTTCGGCCCTAAAAGAGAACCTCAGCTTTTGAGACTGAATGATGTTGAACATCATTCAACCCACTTATTCTGAGCCCAGTCTCATCCGTAAGGGAATGTAATCACACAGCCTAGACTCTGTTTTAGTTCACTGAACAGTAGTAATTGAGTGCTATTCTGTGCAGCTCTAAGGTTTCCATGTACACGGGGTGATTTAACAACTTTGACAGATGGTAACCCACAAGAAGAGTTTCAATAAAAAAAAAAAAATTGACGATTGCGGTCGTGCGACGTGACTCCCAAACAAAATTGATGTCCCCCCCCAAATACAGCTTTATTTTGGTGGCATTTGATCACCTCTGCGATTTTTTTGCGCTATAAAAAAAAAAAATATATACATGCGCGCCCCCCCCCCCCCCCCCCCCGTTTAGGCCGATACGTATTCTTCTACATTTTTTTTTTTATTAACCAAAAATATCTCACTAAGCGATTGGCATGCACGAAAATTATAGCGTCTGAAATAGGGGACTGTTTTATGGCATTTTGAGGAATATTTTTTTACTAGTTACGGCGGGGATCATCGATTTTTAACAGGACTGCGGCGTTATGGCGGACACATCAGACACTTTTGACATAATTTTGGGACCAATGTCATTTTTACAGCGATCAGAGCTAATAAAAATGCACAGATTACTGTAAAAATTACACTGGCAGTGAAGGGGTTAACCACTAGGTGGCGCTGCAAGGGTTAAGTGTTCCCTAGGAAGTGATTCTTACCGTTAGTGACAGTGTCACTAGGCAGAATAACAGAATGCCTTGTTTACAAAAGGCATCTCCCTGTTCTGCCCTTGCCAACCGCAATGGCCCGACTCCCGGCAGATTTAAAGGGACGTAAATTATTAAACTTCTTATGGGTCGTGCAGTGGCTAAGTGGTTAGCATTTAGACTTGGCAACACTAGGGTCATCAGTTCCAATTGCAATACCTGCAAGGAGTTGGCATGTTCTCCCTGTGTGGGTTTTCTCTGGGTACTCCGGTTTCAACCCCACATTCTGGAGACATGCTGTTAGGTTAATTGGCTTCTGTAAAAATTGGTCCCAGTATATGTATGCGAGTTGGGGACCTTAGAGTGTAAGCTCCTTGAGGACAGGGATTGATGTGAATGTATAATACATATGTAAAGCATTGCATAAATTAAATGGCGCTATACAAGTACCTAAAACAAATATACCATGATATCTATACATCTCTCTATCACATCACACACACACACACACACACATATCTCTCAAAATGAAAAGAGCCTAATAAAAGTCAGCAAGCAACAATCGAAAATTAAGTGGCTGAGTAAGAATCAAAAATCAGAGTTAGTCTTACCGGAAACTCTGTTTCCAGGAGTCTTCCAGGACAGCCCTTGAGAGATGGAGCTCCTCCCTGGACAGGAAACACATCACCTCCAGCTCTTTAAAAGGTGGGCCCTCAGGCATCTGGTCAGTTTTTAATCCAAGAACCGAAGGACAGAGCTGAAATACAGTTAATGACATACATACATATTATCCATGCATATACACATACATACATACATATATACCTACCTCAAAGCATAGGGTGGGAACGTGCTGTCCTGGAAGACTCCTGGAAACAGAGTTTCCGGTAAGACTAACTCTGATTTTCCCAAGGCGTCTTCCAGGACAGCCCTTGAGAGGATGAGCAAGCACTCACCAGATTAGGGTGGGACTACTGCTTGCAGGACTTTCCTCCCAAAGGCCTGATCTTGACTACTTAGGACGTCCAGTCGGTAATGTCGAATGAACGTAGACATGCTTGACCACGTAGCGGCCTTACAAATCTGCTCCAGGGTAGCGCCGGCTCTTTCTGCCCAGGAAGTGGCTAATGCCCTTGTAGAGTGTGCCTTCAATCCCTGTGGCGGATCCAAGTGTAGAGCTTTATACCCTTCCAAGATGGCCAATTTAATCCACCTGGCTAATGTCCCTCTTGAAGCCTGTTTTCCTTTTCGACTCCCGGAAAAAAGAATAAACAGTGCATCTGATTCTCTAAAGCTTTTAGTTGCTTCTAGATAAATTAAAAAGGCATCTCCTGACATCTAGCCGATGTAATTGTTCTTCTTTGTTATTTCTTGGTTTATTGCAAAAGGAAGGAAGTATAATGTCCTGACTCTTGTGGAAAGCAGAGGCGACTTTTGGCACAAAGGACTGATCTGTCTTTAGGATAACTTTATCCTCCAAAATTTGCATGTAAGGATCTCTAATTGAGAGAGCCTGAAGCTCGCTGATTCTGCGGGCAGAAGTCATAGCGACCAAAAAAATTGTCTTCAAAGTAACTAGTTTTAAGGATGCCTCTGATATCGGCTCAAAAGGCTCTTTAATGATCGCTTTCAACATAAGAGATAGGTCCCACGTCGGAACCTTACGACATGGGGCCGGGCGTTGTTTGGGCAATTGCTTTGCAAAATCTACCGATAAGCGGGTCCTCTTGTTCTTGCTGAACATAAACTGAAAGGGCAGCAATTTGAACCTTAATCGTGCTTAAGGCCAGCTTCTTGTCGATGCCCTCCTGTAAGAATTCCAAAATCGTTGGGGAATCATGTCCCCTCTTTCCATTCTCTTTTAGCCAGAGATTGAATTTTTTCCAGTGTTTCAGATAAATCGCTCTGGTAACTGGTTTGCGACTCTGTAACAGAGTTTTGATTACTCTATCCGATAGACCCTTAGACTTCAGGATGTCTATTTCAGAAACCAGGCCGCTAGATTCAGAAAAGCTGGATTGGGGTGCCGCACTGGACCCTGAGTCAACAGATCTTGACTGCACGGCAACATCCACGGTGGACGATCTGCTAGCGCTAGTAGAAGCGAAAACCACGCCCTTTTCGGCCAGAAGGGGGCTATCAGGATAAGGGAAGTCTTCTCCATCCTGAACTTGGAAAGGACCCTCGGTAAGAGATGCAGAGGTGGGAAAGCATATGTCAGGGAGAATGACCATGTGTTCTGAAGGGCATCGACTGCCACCGGTTGATCCCTGGGATTCAGTGAGAAAAATTCTGGAAGCTTGGTATTTCTCCTGTTGGCGAACAAGTCGATCTCCGGAAGACCCCATTTGGACACTATCTTGGCAAAGACTGTCGGATCCAGAGACCACTCTTCTTGAGAGACCAATTCTCTGCTCAAGAAATCGGCTAGACTGTTTTGCGTACCTTTAAGATGGACTGCTGAAAGTGACTCGAGATTCTCTTCTGCCCATACAAAAATTTCTTTTGCTATGTCCATCAGGGTGGGATTCCTGGTCCCCCCTTGTTTGTTCAAATACGCTACAGAAGTCAGCTTTATCCATTGTGGAAGGAAGTCCCCCAGTCTTCCTCCCACCTGGACCCTGACATCACTGTGACTTGGGATTTTTGTCAGGAGGGTTAAAGAGCACCTTCGCTTTTTGCTTTCCTCCTTGTGATGTCCAGGGTCTGTTATGTTTCCCTTTTTCCTGCGTTTTCTTTTGCCCTTTGAAGGGGCGAAAAAACTTTCTGTTAAACGGCTTTTTCTTTTCAGGGAAAGTCTTCCTCTTATCCGCAGTGCGTTCTAACGCTTCATCTAGCGGAGCGCCAAACAGGAATTTGCCTGAAAAAGGAACGCTACAAAGGCGTAACTTAGAGGCGGTATCTCCCGGCCAGGTTTTTAGCCACAGAGTTCTCCTAGCTGCTACTGACAGTGAAGCCGCCCTGGCTGAAAGTTTTACCGATTCTGCCGAGGCATCTGCGATAAAACCTACCGCCTTAAAAAGCATGGGGAAGGATTTTAGTAACTCTGCTCTAGGGGTACCTGCCGTTAGGTGTTCCTGCAACTGCTTAAGCCAAAATTCAAAATTACGGGCTACACACGTAGTTGCTAGAGCTGGCTTAAGATTAGCCATAGCCGTATCCCAGGATCGTTTGAGGATAACATCCCCTCTTTTATCCATGGGATCCGCTAAGTGACCCATGTCCTCAAAGACTAGGTCTGAATGTTTTGACACTTTCGCTAGGGGGGCATCTAATTTTGGACACTGGTTCCAAACGGCATTAGGGTCTTCATCAAATGGAAACCTTCTCTTTAGACCACCTGAAAAGAAAGGTCTCTTAACAGGTTCTTCCCATTCCCTGAGCACCAAATCTGACATCAGCTGGTGTACTGGGAAAACTTTCTGTTTTTTCTTACTTAACCCTTGGTACATTTTATCATGTCGTGAGAGCGAAGTTTTTTCTTCCTTCAACTCTAACGTTTCATGAATGGCCCCTACCAATTCATCTACTTCCTCTTGGGAGAGGTGGGGATGGGGGTGCGGGAGTCCTCCTGATCTTTTTCCTGTCCCGAATCTGACTGGGAGGAATCAGAATCAGAATTTCTAAGGGAAACCTCATTCTCCACAGGTTCACCTGCTCCTGATGCCACCGGAGTGGGAGAGGTGGGCACCTCTTGCTGCCTGGCAGTTAAGCCTGGAATTTGGGTATCCTCAATAAGCTTTCTAAAGGACTTAAAAGTAGATTGCATCTCCTCTTTGAAGGATCCAAGGAACTTTTAAGTGGGGAATCTTCCTCATTATTCAACACTGTTGTGATACAGGGGCCACATACATTTTTTGTATAGCCAGATGGAAGCCTTGCATTGCAGGTGGGGCACTTCCTCTTGTCTCTTGGCAGTCCCTTTGTACTATGCTCTTTGGGATCCTTCTGAGAAGGGACAAAAGAAAGGAGAGAGAAAGAGAGGGGGACCTGTTATCTTACTGCCAAAACACTGTGTCCCCCCCCCCTAAGAGGTGCCCACTGGGCTCTGAGAGGATTAACCACCCTTTCTAGCCCCCCTTGAAAAATGGGTGAATAGCGCAGGAAAAAAGCTTCTGGCACAGCCAGCCTACCTGCGATGAGCCGGCGCCTGACTCCCCTGGAACCTGGGATGCCTCCATGATGCTCCGTTAGGCGGTACCTAGCACGTGCTAAACGCCTTTATCGGCGCCGACTCAGCCTTCCTTCTTACCCTGCGCCGGAAACCGGAACCAAAGTATCCGGCGCGCAGTGATGACGCGCATCCTGGCCGGAGGTTACGCTCGGCGGCTTCCGGGTCACGACGCCCACAACGAGGAGAATGTAGTTCTCCCGCCGTAGACGCCGCCGCCATGCAGGCCATCACTGCCCACTCCCTCGCCGGGCACCAGAGGGAAGAAAGAACGGGGAACTCCAAACCCAAGCGGAGGGAACCCGTGGCCAACAGGAGAGATTTTCACTGAAGGTGAGGTGAACCAGCCCAAGCTGTCTTCCTCCAGCCCTTGGGATGGATACTCTCCCGGATCCATCCCCCTTTAAAAAAGACGGTTCCTCAAGGCAACATGTCTCCGACTGAGGAAACACATAAAAACTGACCAGATGCCTGAGGGACCGCCTTTTAAAGAGCTGGAGGTGATGCGTTTCCTGTCCAGGGAGGAGCTCCATCTCTCAAGGGCTGTCCTGGAAGACGCCTTGGGAAAAATTAGAATTTCTAAATTTTGGATGACATGCAAGGGGAAAAAAAAAAAAAAAAAAAAAAAAAAAGTCTATAGAATGTAAATATAGGCTATAAAACACAATGATGCTCTACAGACAATTAACTAGATTGCAGCCAGTTTCATATTCTTCCCACGTAGTTTTGTGATTTTTCAAAAAAAAAATCTAAAAAGAAATACGAGAATGGTAGTTGGGAAAAAAAATAGCAAAAATTGGTTTATGCAAAAAAGATACAAAAAGCAAAAAAATTAAATAAAAACCTTCCGTCTTGGACTGCACCTAGGAGAATAATATACAATGATAAAATGTCATTGATTCAAAACTGGAAGACGTGAGATTTGTGTTCCCTGTAAATCCATGGAGCCCAAGTCTGGCAGCTTCCATCAAAGTGTCACACAGGCCATTAACCCCCGACATTTGTTCACAAAAGCAAAGCATTGTGGGATTCATAGATTGCTTTCCCAAAGTATGTAGATCCTTAAAACCTGGAAGATCACCAGTTGGCTGCGACTGCTTTATAAACACATTTCTAATTTACATGAGGGCTGGATTGTTTGGAACTATAAAGCCAATGTTTCCAATATGAACACTGTAAAATCATTCCAGAAATAAAAAAGTTTCACAAGCTGGTTAGTGGATCTATATCCATCTCCCCCACACTCTGCAAAGATAATCAGCGCAAAAGTTTGTTATCCAGAAACTCCAATCATTTTAGATGTGGGAGACAAATGTGGTGCAAAATGTAAGTCTATTTGTTAAGAAACAGCTTTCTGTTCTAATATGTACCCCCCCCCCCCCCCCAGTTAATGATTTGGAAATTCCATTGAGATGCTCATTTTTCATTTCATCCGTCATAGAGTACAATTTCCTTGGTTTAAAGCCATTTTGGAAAGAGTGCTGCATGAGATAAGAGCTTGCACTTGAGTAAGCATTTAGTAGACTTTGCAATTCACCACACATTGTCAAAAGGGTTAAAAAAAAAAAAAAAAGTCTCACCCGGGCCCAAAACTTTTACAAAACAAATACTTTTCTAGAGCTGGTAAAAAGCATGCAAGTCTCCCTGCAATACCCTACACCACAGGGAGGGTAGGGGGGGGGGGGGGAACACTTCAAGCCAGGCAGACAACTACATTGAGCAGTCCTATTCATCCAACACTGGAAGATTCCTAAGCAAAAAGGATAGAGAAGATCAACTGTGCATATGTTGTCCAATCACAGGCTGGGGCAGTCTTACTCAAAAGTGGAACCAAGCCCTCCTATCCCTTTCAGCCAATGAAGCTGCCACCTCAGCCTCTGATCTGCATTTGACAGGATGCACACACATGATCAACTAGGACACCAGCCATTTATTGGCTTGACAGTTTGGTTGAGAGCCAACACAAGTGCATTAGGAACTGCAACAGCCATCTTTAAAAATGGGGTTGTAAAGGTTAGTTTATTTTCTAAATAGGTTTCTTTCTGCTAGTATATTGTTGGTTCACTTACCTTTCCCTTTGATTTCCCTTCTAAATGTTTGTTTCTTTGTCTGAATTTCTCACTTCCTGTTTCTCCTCAGCAAGCTTTTCACCATCATCTGAGCTGTCCTGGCTGGTGATTAGTCAGCCAGAGCAGCTTACTGAGGAGGAACAGGAAGTGAGGAATTCAGACAAAGAAAAAGAAAAAAAAAAAACATTTAGAAGGGAAATTAAAGGAAAAGGTTAGTGAACCAACAATGCACTAGCTTAAAGGAACCCATTTAGAAAAAAAAACAAAAAAACACAAACCTTTACAACCCCCTTTAAAAAACATGCCTAAAAATGTAATCATTTTGGGAAACCATTAAATCAGTGGATTTAGTCCCACTTAAAGCGGAAGTAAACCCATCGATTTAGGCTCCTTACACACGGAGCGGTCCGTTTTTCGGTCCGCTCTGTGTGTCCGTCAGCTCAGCGGGGGGTCTCCGCTCAGCTGTCGGCGGACAGGGCGGTCCCCGCACACTGCAGGGACCGCCCTGTCTCTCCTCCGCTCTCCCCTATGGGGAGTTGGATGGAAACGGACCGTCTGTCCGTTTGCATCCGATCCGTTTGGCCGGACGGAAGAAAAATAGGACATTCTTCCGTCCGCAAAAACAGATGCGGATCTGGCGGACGTTAGCGGCTGCATCATCCGCTAACGGATCCGCTCCCATAGGGGCCCATTACAAGTCCGTAAACGGATTGTAAAGAGCGGACGAACGGTCCGCTAGTGTGAAAGGACCCTTAACAGTTTCAAAAAGCAGTTAAATTTCCGGATTGCCAACTGTGACATTGGTTGTGCTCTCAACCAAACTGTCAAACCATCCAATGGCTGGTGTCATAACTGATCACATGTGCAGCACAACGGCAGTTGAAGATTAAACATAGGCCAAGATGGCAGAAAATGATAGAAGGGTTTACTTCCACTTTAAGGCTGTATTGAGCCGCTGTTTTTAACCACTTAAGACCCGGACCAAAATGCTGCTAAAGGACCTTGCCCCTTTTTGCGATTCGTGCAACATGGCTCCCAAACAAAATTGGCATCCTTCACCCCCCCCCCACAAATAGAGCTTTCTTTTGGCGATATTTGATCACCTCTGCAGTTTTCATTTTTTGCGCTATAAACAAAAATAGAGCGACAATAAAAAAATATATATATTTTTTACTTTTTGCTATAATAAATATCACCCAAAAATATAAAAAAAAAAAAATTTCCTCAGTTTAGGCCGATACGTATTCTTCTACCTATTTTTGGTTAAAAAAAAAAAAAAATTGCAATAAGCATTTATCGGTTGGTTTCCGCAAAATTTATATAGCGTTTACAAAATAGGGGATAGGTTTATTGCATTTTAATAAAAAAAATATATATATTTTTACTACCAATGGCGGCGATCAGCGATTTTTTTCATGACTGACATTATGGCGGACTCTGACAATTTTGAAACATTTTTGGGAAAATTGTAATTTTCACAGCAAAAAATGCATTTAAAAATTGCATTGTTTATTGTGAAAATGACATTTGCAGTTTGGGAGTTAACCACAAGGGGGCGCTGTAGGGGTCATGTGTTCCCTAATGTGCGTTTACAACTGTAGGGGGTGTGGCTGTAGGTGTGACGTCATCGATTGCGATTCCTGTATAATCGATCACGCGATCAATGATGCCGCCACAGTGAAGCCATGTTTACACACGGCTCTCCCCGTTCTTCAGCTCCGGGGACTGATCGCAAGTACTAGTACAGGACGTACATGTGCCCAGCCGTGCCATTCTGCCGACGTATATGTGCAGGAGGCGGTGGTTAAGGAAGGTCTTAGAAATGGCTGTACAGAGCAGCAGGAGTGTCCCAATGAAGGTGGCTGAATAAAAGGATAAAGCCTTCGCAGGCAAGTCATTCTGACATTTTCCCTACCTTTGTCACCAACCCACTGAACTGTCCAGCCAACTGGTCCTCCCTATTCCTCTACCTGCCCAGTAGAAAACAGACTAATGTGGGGGCTTCTACCATCTTTTTGGGAGAGGCGTAGACATCAGAAAGTAGAAACAAGCTGGACGTGGTACATAAACTTAGGGAGTATGGCATTTTGGGTAGGGATTGAAAGGGGGACTTGGGAGGTTCAGGGAGTTAGACCAAGAATGTGCCTTTAAAAGCAGCCACAGTGGTGCTTTGTAATTTATATATTAAAGCGTTTGTTACCCCAACACTTCATATTCCCGATATGTGTCTGCTGTACCATGTACTTTTATGAGAAAGTAAGTTTTTTTTTTATCTTATATTGCTTCCTTTATACGAAATCTCTGGTGTTCCTGCCAGTCCATAAAGACTGACCACACCAAGCATGAGAACAAAGCTTGGTCAGTTCTCTAGCTATGCTGGGAACTCAGTTCGCTCTCCTCCAATAAGACTTGTCCTGACACGACCCCATTGCACAGCCATTCACTGGGAAGCTCAGTGTGCTGTTGATTCTGCTCCCCCAGCTTATGCAGCTGAGAACAGAGGGAATGTGATCACTTATTTATAAGTGGGGGAAAAAAAAGTGTGCGTTTGTGTTTTAGGCCCCTTTCACATGGGGTGGATGCGCTTGCAGTGGTCCACCAGGTCAGCGGGAGATCTATTCACAGATCTCCGCTGAGCCGGCAGACAGGTCCCTTTGTTCACTGAGCGGGGAGGGGCTTGTCCAGCGCTGCTGTCTCCTATGGA
Source organism: Rana kukunoris (assembly GCA_029574335.1). Classification (NCBI taxonomy): domain Eukaryota; kingdom Metazoa; phylum Chordata; class Amphibia; order Anura; family Ranidae; genus Rana; species Rana kukunoris. The sequence continues at coordinate 78,981,436 of CM056056.1, forward strand.
GAGATCTGATGAAAACAGACAGCATGTCCGTTATCAGATATCACAATTCGATATGGACGGAAGGCGACGCATCGCCATCCATCCGATTTAGCGGATCTGGTCAGATGTCAGCAGACATGTCTCTGCTGACATCCAATGCCCCATAGAGATGTATGGAGCGGCCATTCAGGTTCGCCGAGAAAACGGACAGGCGGGCCTGAACAGTCGTAGACAAAAAAGTGTAGCGCTAAAATAATGTGAAAAATAAACTATATAACACTGCAAAGCATCATATGTGACGTGGAGTAAATAATTATATATATTACGTGAAGCAACACATAAAACTAATCACCAAGTGTCCAAAATGATATCAGAAGGGATATGAAAAAAAAGGAAAAATCAAAAAAATCTTATGTTGATTCAAAGTGTCCAAAGAAGTGACAACAAATGAAGTGAATTTTGATAGCAGGTCCACCACCAGAGAGAAAATGGGAGGCTCACCAGAAAGCGTGGACTCAACTAAGTATATACCTAATGAGTCAAACAGGCTTAGAACGATGGTATCTGGACATCAACCTTCCACTGGAAAACTAGGGATGAGGGGTGGGTATAAATCAGCTTCTCATATATTGGAAAACCAAGCAGGATGTAGCAATACCGGGACCAAGAAACTCATATGTTCTTTATAAAAAATCAGGAATGCTCAGATGCAGCAGTAGGGGGAGAAAAGAAATGGATGCAAACATAGTGTAATAAAGTATGATACTTTTACTGTAAAACACAAAATACAGTTGGTTGCACTCACATTTCAGCAGACATATCAAGGCATATAAAAAACATCTAGCAGTGAAGTCAGCAGAAGACCCGACGCGTTTCGATCAAACGATCATCATCTGGGGCCTGAACAGTCGGACCGTGTTAAAGGGGCCTTACACACAGAAATAAAATGCAAAACATTTGTGTGCATCATTTACAATCCCTTTGAAGCTGCCCTGTGCCTGCAGCATGCTGGGGAACCAGACTGCATCGGTCCAACACAACCCCTGTGCTCTAATCAATAACGCTGCTCAGACAGCATGTGGGGGGGCGGCATGTCAGACCACTAGGAGATCTGTATCGCTGTAGTCTATGCAAGAGCAGCAGTCCATACCTCCATCGTGCTGCCAACACAGGACCACTGATAACATTTTGAAAAGCCTCTTTAATATGTTCAAAAAAAATAAAAACCAAGACATTTTTTTACTGGTTATGCAGCGTTACTGCATACCAATCTTGGAAAGAAAAAATAAATAAAAAAATCTTCAACTGGGCTGCAATTTGTCCAAAATCATACAAAAATGCTTTGCAATCTAAATACTCCAAGATATTGTATGTACTCAAGAAAAATTGACATTTCAGGTTCAGCTTATACAAAAATTTGCATATTTGCAACAAAAATTTCTATGGCACGAAAGTATTAAGTGATAATATCTGAACAAATGTACTGGTGTTAAAATTAGTTTCCCCTTTGGGTTCAAAACCTAAAATACAACTTGTAAGACTGTACAGAAAATGGCACTTAACTGGCAGATGTTTAACTGAAAATAAATAAAGTCTAGACTTTCATCAAGATCACTTGGATAAACTCCTCCGCACTGGAAAAGCTACAAATGAGTTGCAGACCCGACGGCCCAAAGAATACAAAGATCAGGTATGCAGTGGCACCTTCTGATTCTCAATCACAACAGTAAAAAGTTTGGTTCAGTTTTATTTTAATATTTTTTCAAACTATTCTATTGTAACTTTTTAATTTTGCAACGCATTTGAAAGCTCCATTTTACAAATACCGGTATATGTTTAATACAGGGTAAAGCAAAGAGGCAGGTTTCTCATAGCATGGAGTAGGAAATGCTGACTGGACTGCAACAAACATACTGTACCGCCCAAATATAGAATTAATGAATGAAGGACACCGCGGGGGACAACGACTTGCAGTACACTATGCATACTGGAGCGAAAAGTGGCAGTGGTTTAACTATGGCAGGAAGGGAACAATCTGCCACCCCCTGGGTGCCTCAATCACTATTTCCCCTTAACAGGAGGCAGCGACTGGGGATGCACACATGCGTCGGTCCAGCGCTGTATCCTAGCCTAGGCCAACAAGGCCCAGGCCTAGGGCAGCACTTTGCAGGGGGCAGCAAAAAAAAAAAAAAGAGACCCGCCAGATTGTGCTACACTGTTAGTGTAGCGGCAGTCTTATGGGGCAGGCTGGGCTGAGAGGCAAATTAGTCTAGCGCCCCATAAAGCGGCCGCACTGCTTCTGGTATGCAGGCGGCCGGCATTCTGCAACTGTGGGGGGGGGGGGGGGTTCTGCTACACCATTGGCATGGTTATATCTTCCTCTCCTCTCCATAAAATTATCAGAAATTTGTGCTTAAAGTAGAACTATAGGCACTTAACTTTATTTTTCATTTTGGATAGAGTAAGGGGGGTTATAGCCCCTGTCAGTTTATTTTTTACCATTCCTGTCCCATTGCAGAGATTTCCCTTCACTTCCTGCCCCATAGCCAAACAGGAATTAAGAGGAAATGTATACAAATTAAGGGAATCCAGGGCGGGTCTTAAATAGAAAGGGGAGCGGCCTTGTCAGGAAGGGGTGTGCCATATTTAAACTAGGGGGTGCGCGAGTTTAGTCAGGCCTAGGACAGCACAAAAACCTACATTTTCAGCCTTGCGTCGGTCACAATGCTTTGCTTCACAGATGCAGCATGAATTATACTCCGTCAAACACAACCCATTCAGGTGAATGCACACGGTTGAGGCATGCTAGTGCAGAGCCGAATGAGTTAAACGCAGACAGTAAAGGTGGAGATACAGTGGGGTTGATTTACTAAAGGGAAAACCACTCTGCACTACAAGTGCAATCGCTTTAGGTCTGAGGGGAAGCTCTGCTGATTTTATAATCCAATCATGTGCAAGCAACAAAAAAAAAAAAAAAAAAAAAAAAAAAAAGAGCAGTTTTCCCCTTGCATGTCCCCCTCAGATCTACAGTGACTGCACTTGCAGTGTAAAGTGGATTTGTCTGTAGCGCTCACCCCCGCAAGAGCCGCTGGTTAGATTTGGGATGGCATGTTACCTCATGGCTCTGGTGATGTGTCTAGTGTGAACAATGAATACAGTAGCAATGAAGGAATGTCCGCAAATAGAAAGTCTCTTGTATAGGTGCTCTCCATTACCCAGCCGGGCAAAAACAGCCAACAGGTGAGGGAAGGATAGAAGAAAGGTTTTGAAGGAGAGCAGCATACACAGGCCTTGGATATTGAAGCAATCCTGCTTCCGACAATAATCAGTCCTTCTGCGCCACTCCAACTTGAGTGGGTATAGCATACCCGGACAGGTCTCCCCCACAGACCCTCCAGCCAGAGCAGCACTCGAACCTGAGAAGGATGCCTCTGCCACAGGCTCTTCTGAATGACCGTCAGACAAGCGCCTCTGCCACAGGCCTTGCCCAAGTGTGAATGTGGAAGAACTCCCCCTGAGTAAAGGGTTTGCCTGAATCTTCCTCCAACGTCGCCAGGGTACTGACAAAGAGGAATCAATCCCTCAGTGTCCATTACATTGATCCCCAATGGTTCGTTACAGTGCTGTTGGGCCACCAGCCTCTCATTTGTGTCCTTTAACTGAACTCCCCACCTTACAGCTCAACTCGCTTGGGATCTCCGATGGTGGGAACCCAGTCAGTCACTGGGTCCCCGTTGTGCTCAAAGTTTTCCGGACCAGCTTGGCTCCGATACCAGGAACTCCGTGTAGCACCCACGCCCCAGTAGGCCACAACACATGGGGCGCGGTGATTGTGATCACCCTAAAGGTGGGTGTCACACTCCAGGCAAGAAGAAGAACCCAAAAAAGGCGTCTGCCTCATAAGTACCCTCTCCCAGGATGCTGAGACCTCCCAATTGGCTGCTTGGAAGAGAGCACCCCAACCTCAGCTTCCACCTGCTGTCCGAGGGTCGAACAACACCCAAAGCACAGCAGAATGAGCCCACAGCACAGCCAAGCTGAAACAGAGAGCCCCAATCAAAATTAAGATCAGAGTAACATTACACTAGCACCCGTACTTTTTTTTTCCCCCTTTACACATACATATATACACACCCACACAGGATTTTAGTTTGCGGATTTCATCATCCAATCATATGCAGAGTTTCCCCTCAGATCTACAGCGACTGCACTTCCAAGTGCACTTGTAGTGCAAAGTGGATTTGCCTTGCCTGCAAAAGCAGATCGGACACGAATAAGCCATCCACCTGATCAGTGGGGAAAAAGCGTGCACATTCTCTGTTGGGCTGGTGGAGTCCACCCCATGTGAAATGGGCTTTTTTTTAAAATCAGAAGCATTTTTGTGAGTAAAGCAAAAAACAAAGGGAATGTACACAGCAATTAAGTGACCCAAAAGAAAAAGGGCTACATGGGATACATTGTCAGATGTACAAAAATAAGGAGCAATACACAATCTCAATAACATCACTGAAACAAGTACCATGTGTACAACTTCCAATCCACCCCTCGTTACATCTTTCAGGAGTGGAGAAGAGACAGAAAACAACTAAACCAGCCCTCAAAATTTCCACTCGCCTACTAGCATTTGGCGAGTGGATTTTAGCTGGGGGCGAGTGATGACAGGGCTGCATGACCAATCTCCCTCCATCAGTGCCTACACTTAGAGTCCCGATGAGATTGGCGGCCGAAGAGGAAAGGTGCATGCTCAGGAAAAGTTGTTTGGTGAGCCGCGCACAGGCAGAGCAGTATTCAGGTGCTCTCCTTACAATCCTCATTAAAGCGGAGCTCCACCCAGGAAAACAACATTTTCCCATGTTTAAAAAAATTAAATAAAAAAAACCTGAAAAAAAAAATACTCACCCGAAATACCTGTTGCTATGCGGAAGTCCGTAATCTGCCTCTTCCACTCCGCGGTGCCTTTTCTTCTTGTCCTTCTCCTTGTGAATGGGGCGCGCTGCTTTCTGGGAACTGAGTGTGTTCTCAGAGAGCAGCGCGCCCATTCACAAGCCAGCGTGAGACTCACGCAGGCGCAGTAGGAAATGGGCAGTGAAGCCGTACGGCTTCACTGCCTATTTCCCATAGTGTGAATGGCGGCGCGGGACCCGGAGCGATCGTGGGACCGGCATCGGGGGGCCCATCAGCGCGGGCAAGTAGGACAAGGTAAGTGTCCTTAGTAGCTGCTGACTTTAAAAAAAAAAAATCGCGGCTGGAGCTCCGCTTTAAGCCATGGGACCTAACAGTATGACCTCTCTGAGCCTGCCCCCCCGATCAATGTAGCTGGAGAGCAGAAAGTAATGAGTGAGGTGGAGGATTGCAAAAATTACCACTCCGGTGCAGCACTCGCTGAAAGTTGCCCTGACAGGAGAGCGGGAGGCTTCCAGTTTGTGCAGTTTTCTTTTCCTTGTGCTCTATGTAAGTGTCCAACAGTTCAGCCTGAGCACTGTGAACAGACTGGTCTCAATGTGTGCTGTGATGTCAATGGCTGTGCAGTTGTGTGGATCTCAGCGCTGGATTGTACTCCCTCCCGCTGTGCTACAGCTCCTCTCCTCACTGCCAGCCTGAATAAAAGGGAGAAGTGGGGACATGCAAGCGTGGAGCCGCACACACAGGCTCCGGATAATGAGATGAATAGGAGAGAGAGAGAGAGAGAGAGAGAGAGAGAGAGAGAGAGAGAGAGAGAGAGAGAGAGAGAGAGAGAGAGAGAGAGAGAGAGAGAGAGAGAGAGAGAGAGAGAGAGAGAGAGAGAGAGAGAGAGAGAGAGAGAGAGAGAGAGAGAGAGAGAGAGAGAAAGAGAGAGAGAGAGAGAGAGAGAGAGAGAGAGAGAGAGAGAGAAAGAGAGAAAGAGAGAAGAATGGGAGTTGCAGAGGAGACAGCAAGAGAATGGGGAAGAGACCCAGTTCTAGTGCCCTGTCCCTCTGGTCTGCCCCCAGTGCCCTGCCCCAATTTGTTAAAGTTGTTGTTGGTAATATTTAATTTTGTAACTTGATTCTGCATAAAACATTTAAATGTGTCATTCCATGAGATAATCTACGAGGGCGTGTTTACGGGTGCAATTGGGCGCAGGGCAGTGTATGAATTAGGTGGGGCAACTGGTGGCGAGTAACTCTTGAGGCCTGGCTAGTAGCTCAGGACTTGAAATTTTGAGCCCTGAACTAAACAATAACCAAAAAAAAAGGGGGAGGGGGGGGGAACCTCCTGGATCCATTGCTGGCTCACTGGAACCCGGGAAGACAGCCAATATTTAGCTATGAGCTTCCTTGCCAGATACAATAGTCAAAGCAGAGCAGTGTAAACATGAGGCAAGTATAAGTCCTCATCTAGACCCCCGAGCAAGCATACCAGTGGACTCACAGGCAACTGGACCCGATAGGTAGAATTAATGACCACGATCACTGCGTTCCAATACCTGACAAGCTTGGGGCATCACAACATATGCATAAGGTCCCCTGGGTGAACCTGACATTTGGGGCATATGGGTGTGTCACGTCTGCCCCATTGATGTAATTGTACTTGAGTCCTATATACCCTGTGTAGAATGAACAAATGCGTCAGTCTGAAAGGGGCTTTAGTTAAATGTATCCATTAGGGCTCCTGACAAAATTAACTAGATTGTGCAGAGACAGAAAGGCAAACCCTTCTGAGCCACAAAAGTGGTTGTGTATACTGTATTGTGGACATTAGTAGCTACACTGGGAGAACTTCACAGTGGGTGATGAGGCCCAAGAAAGACAAAAAAACTCTTGAATGCGGTTTTGCAAAGATTGAAAGGTAAGCTGCAGAATTAGCAGCTCTTTGGATACACATTTATGGGGCAGCACAGTAGCCAAGTGGTTAGCAATTCTGTCTAGCAGTACTAGGGTGGCCTGTTCCAATCCCAGCCATAGCACTACCTGCACAGAGTTTGCATGCTCTCTCTGTGCCTGCATGGGTTTCCTCCCTTACTCCAGAAACATGTTGGTCGGTTAACTGGCCCCTGTCTAAATTGGTCCTGGTATGTGTACTGTATTTATGAATGCAAGTTAGGAACCCTAGTATGCAAGCTCCTTGATGGCAGGGACTGATGTGACTTCACAATATATAGTGTATATATGTAAAGTGACTGCACCTACAAGTACCTGTAACAAATTTCATGTACTGGAAGAGATTATTTATAGACCGACAGGCAATCTAGCTACAGCAGGGGTCTCCAAACTGCAGCCCGAGGGCCAGATGTGGCCCTTTTCTTGCCTTTATCCTTTATCAGGCCCTTAGGGCAAAATTCCTCCCACTGACAGGAAGCACTATTTCTCCTACTGGGGCACTATATATTCCAATGATGGGACACTATCCCGCTTACTAACAGGGGGAATACTTCTATTGACCACCAAACCTGAGGCCATATTTATTCTCACTGGATGCTCATGATATTTCCTGCCCCTGCTGGCCACAATTTGGCCCTACTAAAGTCTGAAGGACAATAAAGTGGCCCTTTGTGTGAAAAGTTTGGAGACCCGAGGTACAGTGTCACCAGCTTTATGGATACATTTGTTTTACTTGCATGTCAGAAAAGTTTTTCCACAGACTGACAGGCAAACATCGGAGTTCGATAGGAGACGAATCTGTCAAAATTCAAATTGCCAATTCTCTAGGCTAATATGCAGGGTGGAGGGCAATAAAAAGCATCTCCCCCTTTCCTGAATCATAACAGGCCACATGCATACAACATGGAAAGAGTGCCTTGCCAGGGGACATACGTTGATGAGGACACGCATCTCCCTCACCTGGTAGTTTTGGGGGGTCTGTCTGCTGGTGGGGGGGGGGGGGGGTTGTCTTACTGGAATCTGAAAGACCCCTTTTATAAAATATTACCAAAATAAAAACTCAAAGTCCCTCATAAATCGCAACACCCACAACCACCTTCCTGCTGACAAAAAATAAAGCCTGCTGCACATAAACAGACATGAGACTATATTTAGTCAATGATGCAAGACTCCATTCACTGCACATTTGATTCCCTACCAGAAACCCTCCCCACCGCCCCCACCCCCCACTATTAAATGGTAAGATGTTGCAATATAAATAAACCCATTACATAGCACAAAGAGGAGTGTGGTACAACTCCAAATGCAATTTAGGGCATGCAGCAAGAGGAAAAAAACTGATTAACAATTAACTTGCCCCCAGCAGACTGTTTTTTTTCCAGGCGAATTCCACGCTGTGTAATCATCAAGCAAAAACATATCCGAAACATATCTCTAAAGCGTTGAGATTTACAATTAGAGAGATTACTGGCTTGGAGAAAAAAAAAAAAAAAAAAAAAGAAGGGGGGACCAGCTCATTATATACACACACACACACACACACACACACACACACACATTCAATGTCAATAAAGCCAGAAAAATTCTTAAAGGGGTAAATGGGTAGCGATATTAGCTGTAAATATTATGGGACTTTATCCCGATATGGTTGTACCAAGTACATTACGTTTATGGGTCTAGCACAGTGGACACTGGGTATGCAATACTTTTTATTTAAAAAAATAAATAAAATTGGAGCAATGTTGGGATAGAAGCAGCAAGCGAGTATAGAAACTGAACCTTGAGTTATTTTACGGGTGTGCAACACAAAATGTATCCAAAATCCCATTTCTGGTTATAACCTCGATAGTCTCAAGTAACAGATTTAATCAAGACCATTATGCAAACAATAGGGTTGTCCCGATACCAATACCAGTCCAATCCCGAGAAGGGGAGTGTCTATACACGGCGCAGCAGGGGATTACAAGTATTCAAACGAAAGCGGCCTGTAATGCGGCGCTGTAATGCACGGGGATTAACGCGGCGGCAGCAGCAGCGGCGGTGGCATCTACCACTATGGAGGACATGGCTGCATCTATGGGGGGGGGGGGGGAACATGGCTGCAATATGTGGGGGGGGGGGGGGGGGAACACATTTAAAAAAAAATATCTATCAGTATTCGGTATCGGCGAGTACATGAAAAAAGTATCGGTACTTGTACTCAGTCCTAAAAAAGTGATATCGGAACAACCCTGGCAACAGTGTGAGAATCTAGCAGACCACTGCTTTAGCCACAGTCAGTCTTATCCCCTAAAAATAGTAAAAAGGGAGTCCTGCAAGTGACATTTCCCTACTACCACTCAGCACATTTCAAAGTAAAATTCAACTGCTATGAATCAAAAGGAATGCATAGGTTTTCCTCAAAGGAACATCAATACAAGTTCTTAGACAAATGGTGACCGATATTTAAACAAAAAAAAAAAAAAAAAAGTCATTTAACTAAAGCAACCATTTCTAATTTAAATATCAGCTAGGGCAGTCTAGAGAAAACTGAAAGGAAAAAGTTGGGAAGTACGTGAAATTACCTGGCCAATAACCTTCAACCCGGTTTCAATGTTAATTGGTAGTAGGTGTTACATCTCGTTGGCACTTCCACTATGCAATGAATAACTTGAGAATTGTAAAGGGGAGGAAAAAAAAAAAAAAAAAAAAGTTTCTTTAACTGTCCAGACAATCCCTTAGTTCACTAAAACATGTGAAGAGATTAATATAGACTGGAGAAAATGTACACAAACTGCAGATCACAACTTGCTGTGCTCAAACTTTAACGGGTGACAAAATTGGAACTACTAGAGAAATATTTCCAAATGTCCAACTGTAAATCAATCTGCTCCTGATTTACACTAGACATTCGAAAATGATTCTAGCTTGCAAGAATGATACATTATACACTGGGAATTAATGTAAAGCAAAGTGAAGCACAAATTGTTGACATACCACATACAAAATAGGTGGGGAGAAGAAACACGCGACTTTAAAAAAAAAAAGGTTGCCACACACAACCCCAAATAAAAGGAAGTGAGTACTTCCATTTATGGAAAAATTGCTATTCTCAATCTATATGAGCTAGATCTTAAAAAAGGACAAGTGCACCCCAATCAAATCGATGTATGCAGGTTACACCTATAAAAAAAAAATAAAAAAAAATAAGTGACTTATACATTTTAAATTGTGAATAAAGAGGTGTTCAGAAACGAGCCAATAAACTCCAAAGCTCATTAACACTAAAAAATAGCCTATGTGCCCATGCACACCTGGGTAACAGTTCAGTTTATGGGCTTTTAAAAAAAAAAAAGCCAATAAAATACAGTTTATCAAATAGTGAATGCTATGAAAGAAAAACAGCACTAGAAGCAATGGTGCTGTATGTTCTTTAAGCTGTAATTGTTTTCAGACATCAAGAGAGCATAGATGCCCCAAGCTTTACCTGTTGATACATCACTTGTGGTTTCTGTAGAAGCACCAGTACAAAGCTTTTGAGTAAATCTAAAACCACCAATTGGTTTATAGATAACGGTTTCAAACTGCTGGATTCTTTCAAATTCCATGGGTAACCAAGACAATGACAGTCTACCCAAAACAAAGAAACCTAGCTCTATTTTACCATGCCATTAGTCAACGAGAGGAAAAATGCCACCCAATAGTAAAAACAAGAGGCATCGTGGTCCCCAACAGCAGAGTAGCTTCCTCAGGCCACAATTAGACTATATAATTTTTTTAATTAGGCCATGGACTTGTAAATGCGAACCTGCAGGATAATAAAAAGGATAGGTCTGTTCCATAAGATGTCCTCACACAAACCCAGAGGCATCCTCAGAGAACATGACATAATGCAAATATGTATAAAGCATTCAAAAGACCTTGTGATACTGGCAGCAAAAAGTAAAACAATTTGAACAAGAAAAAAAAAAAAAAAAAGATTTCACTTTCAATTATGAAGGTGGTAAAACGTATTTATTTTGCAATAATTCGATTGAAAATGCTTAACTCAAATATACACTGCAGACACAAAAGTTTGAATAGAAACTAAAAAAGGGCAATAAATCACCATGTTTTTTCTTTAAACATTTTTTAAAATTGATATATAAATAAATGGGGGGTGGAAAAAAACCCGGAGGATCATACCATAACCAATATTCATGGGAGAGGGAGAGATGATTAGACTTGAGCAAAGGCAGCGTTTGCATGTCATCTTGTATTGACATTTATAGTGCCAATGCAGAATGAATCTAGGACTACACAATGAACACGACGCTTGGTGAACATATTCGGGTGTCAAAAGTATGCATTGAACTTTCCTTTAAACCCCCCCCCCCCAAACAACCAAATGGAAGTAAAGCTTTAAAATCAGCCAAATGGCCAAAAATGTATTAATCATAGTAATATTATTATGGAGATTTTTGCCTTTACCAGAAATTACTATAAAAGGATGCAATTACAGATTTAGGTAGCCCCAAATTTACTACACGTACATACGTTTCCTCAGAATGCACCTGTGTTTATGCTAAACATGCCTGAACTTCCTCGCATTCCAGAGCCACATTACAGAAAAAGTAGGCAAGCACTTGTATTTTTTTATTTAAATTTTTTTAGCAAACAAATCCCCCCCCCCCCCCCATGCACATAGCGAAGAACATATAGAATATAAAGTCAAAAAATAAATAAAAGTATGCCAAAATGCCTATAGCAGATGAAGCTGAGAGGTCATAAAATTAGACTGGTGTCTCAACACTAGACATTCACAGATTATTATTATATCATAATAAATAAGTTTAAAGCACTACGGGGTCTCATTTCCTATTTAATAATGTTGCACAGTGGTTACATTTTTGTTGTCCTATCAGTGCTCACAATACACTTATTACTGGAATACCTGGTAACAGATTACATCTTAGCAACTATTTAGCCAACAGGAGAACTGCCTGAAATGCAATGCATGAAAGCTTAAAGCAGCGATGGCAAACCTTGGCACCCCAGATGTTTTGGAACTACATTTCCCCATGATGTTCAACTACACTGCAGAGTGCATGAACATCACAGGAAATGTCATTTGGGGGGGGGGGGGGGGGGGTTCGCCATCACTTGCTTGAAGTGTTACTAAACCAAGGACTTTGCATTCACTATATCTGGTCCCCACAGTACACGTTAACACAAATTGTTTAATAAATATAAACTGCTAAATACCTTTTCTCATCAGCAGTATATAGCAGTCTCGTGTATTCTATCAGTGTCTGGTTAAAGCTTGTAGGAGTTTTCATTCTCTTCTGACTGTCTTATGAGGCTGCAGGACCCCTGACCCTTTGTATGGACAGTGCATATTGGCCCTGTGCTCATCACATGCACACTCCCAAGAACAAACAAAAACTCACACCAAACCGAGCATGTGCAGAGTGACTGAAGAGGCTCTGTACCATCAGCAGATTGGGGACTGTGGAAGGGGAGGATCAGAGAAGATAAGAGCCTTGTTACACAATGTGGAGGATCAACTCCTTTAGGTACCACAGCGAGTATAACAAGCATGCTTTAATGCATTTAACAGTGATGGCAAACCCTGGTACCCCAGATGTTTTGGAACTACATTCCCCATGATACTTATGCAGTGTTCTTGATCTGGGATGCCAATAACACCTGTGAAAGTGAAGAATCACTCTAGTAGTGCAGACTATTGCGATCTTACGAGTCACATGCCGAGTAACTGTAATTCTTCATAGTGAACACAAGGATTCACTCGCTTAGCCACCATTTACAGAAAACTTTGCATTTTATTTAAATGATAGAAGGCATTCTCTGATTTGATGAAGAGGAGTGGCGGGCGCTGACATCACAATCTTCACAGTTGCAGCCAAAGTGCGTGTGTTATATTATAGTAACCACAAGAAAAACGAACATCCATCAGAGGTGCAATAAACTGGGGCTGTATGCCCCAAACATTTTAAATTACTCTTTAATTCACCAAAAAGTAGCATGAGCAGCTTTAAAATTTTGCAGGAATTCCAAAATCTGACCTAAAGTGTTACTCACAGGTAGATAAGCTGTGGTATAATAATGAAGACTTGGACATTTAACAATTAAAAGTCTGACATTTAATACAGGATTGAAAGATTACTTTCTGTTAACACCGGAATTTACAAACCAACATCTCCCCTACCCCCTCAAAATCCTATACTCACGCCTGAGCATACAGGTATAGGTCAAGCCAAGTAAACTTTGACCAAGCAGCGTATTGCTTTATCAATATGTTAGATAGGCAGCACATTGTACTTGTGCACATAACAAATGGGTGTTTTTATGGTTTCTACCAAGGTTTGGCATCTTGACATTTCAGCGGCGCTGCATTGTCTGAAGACAAACAATAAATCTCAGCTGTTACAGCTGGAACACTGGCCACAGATGCTTCTGCGCACGGGACTGACACCTTGACAACTGAGATCTTCTTTCACTAAAAACGTAACAAGCCAGTAAACAAGAACAGTAATCAAGGCAGATCTTACCTTCTAAGTTGTAGTCCTCTATACCCTTATTTGAATGCATGGAGAAGAAAAATGGCAAAACTTTCATTACTCATTAGCAAACATTAAATCTTAGCACACAGAATTACATAGTGAAGCTCCCTGAACACAAAAATGAACTGTCCATTAGTCATCTTCCATCCTAAAAACATCCACAAATTCAAAACCCTGGAATTAACCACATCAGAAAAACAAGAATCAGGCTATTTTTCACCTGGACCAACTACTAAAAATGCCCAATTTTTTGGTTGCCGATTCAATAGGGATTTTACATTAAAATATCATGTGCCAAGCATTTCTCAAGCAGTTGCATCACAGTGCTATTAATTTAAATGAGTGCATTTGGCAAGGGAAATGCCTGGCAAACGGAACATGACAAGTTAAAGTTTGTCACAATGCAAAGCGAAGCATTGCAGCCATGGCAATGCGAACGGACCCAAGTGTACATTTAAATGTGTAGATAGGTGGTCAGGAAAATTCATAAAAACATAGATCCATTGCCTGCTTTTAAACCACCCCCATGCCATCTGTGTGAACTTAAACAATGCGTACTGCTGAATCTGAACCCGTCAGTGTGTCCTAGTTACCACTGAAAGTAAAAAAAAAAAAAAATCTTTTTGGTTATCCCCAGAAAAGTAATAGAGGGGGAAACTAGTTCTGGTGACCTGTGGGTCTCCAAGGAATTCCCCCAATTTGCAGGGATTTCCTCTCACCTCCTGTTTGGCTATGGGACAGGAAGTGAAGCCTCTGAAAAGAGACACAGATGGCGGAAAAAAAAAAAAAAAAAAAAAAAAAAAAGTTTTGCCAAAAGTGCCACTTTAAATCTCATTGCAAAACTGAACATTTGGAGGAGTTAACCCATTAGGATACTTTTCACACTGGGCGGTTTGCAAGCGCTAAAATATTGCCTGCAAACCAACCTAAAACAGTGGCTGCCGTTTCTCCAGTGTTAAAGCCTGGGGGCTTTGAAACTGGAGCTGTGCGCTAGCAGGACCGCTCCAAAAGTCCTGCTAGCCTCATCTTTGGAGTGGTGAAGGAGCGGGATGTTTACCGCTCCTTCCCATTGAAAGCGATGGGAAACCGCAGATATACAGAGGCGCATTGCGGGTGGCATTAACCCTTTTTCGGCCGCTAGCAGCCAAATACTGTCGCAATTCCGCCACTGCACCTCCTATCCCAGTGTGAAAGGGGCCTTATAAAGGCAGTTAGGAACAAAACAAATAGAAACCCTAAAACAATACTGCTTCCTCAGGCAAAGGCCATGTGATCACTTTAAACATTCAGTAAATGACGCAACCACTCAAAGCTTTTAAAAAAAAAAAAAGCGTGCGCGCGTGTATACACACACACACACACACCAAAACTAATTGATTACAATTACATATTTTTATAGTACAAAAAAGCAAATCGCTACTGTGATTACAGTCACTGTCCCACAGTAAAAGAATGAGCCCCTTTGCAGAAACACACTACAGTTCATTTACATGTTCTCCTATGGGACACGTTCACATCCACAATTTGTTTTTCAGGTGCTGTGTATTTGGAAAGAGCAAGGACTTTTTAATGCAAAACGGTGCCATTTTGTTTTTTTTGGTTCAATATACTTTAATGGAGAAGCTGCAGAAAAGCACGCAATGTGTTTTTTGCAGCAATTTGTATTTAGTAATCTGCCCAACAATAAAATTGGCCCAAAAAAATTTAAATTGCTATATTTTTTTTAAGGCCATTATCCGATTAATCGAAACAATAATCGGCCAACTAATCGATTCCTTTTCAAAATGATTAAAAATAGATAGAAATCAATCATATAATGTGCCTGCAGGTTAGTTTCACTTTTGAACTGGCTTCATGTTTCTGCAAAGTAGAAATAGACACACAGAACAAAAACAAACAAATCCAGGGCAGTGTTTTGTTTTTAAAATGAATCCGATTGGTTCTGGGAAGTTTTAGACACACAGTAATGACAGCTTAAACCATTGTGAGAAAGCTCCCAGTATGGTGGTTATAAGGAAACAGAATAGCAGGAAGGGAGCAGCGCAGGATTACAGCAACTTCAAAGCAAAAACGAACAAGGACATGAATCCAGTACTGCAGTAAGGTAAAGGAAGCGATTTAGCTAAAAAAAATAAAAAAAAATTTCCTTTAGTGATCCTTTAACTGCTTGCCGACCGCCCACCGCAGTTATACGGCGGGACAGTGGCACTGCTGGGCGAGAGCACGTAGCTCTACGTCCTATCTTTTTCGGCCGCTAGGGGGCGCCCGCGCCACCGTCATGCAGCCCCAAAAAAAAAAAGACACTGCAAGCACACAAAAAGTACCCAAGGGTACCATTTAAAATGCATAAGTGTGAAAGAGCCCTTAGCGAAGGGTCAGGGCTCGATGATTAAAGCAAAATTGTAATCATGTTCAAACATGAACTATTTTGAATCTTTATGCTGCTAGCACTAAAAAAAAAAAAAAAAAAAAAAAAAAAAAAAGTTATATTTACTTGTTTTAAACTTTTTTTCGTACCCATTAGCAATTTCCAGTATTCACAAGAAGACAGTTTTGCTATAAAGCAAACCTTGAAGGGGTCCGTGTTTGCCAACCACCTGCTGAAAATGCTGGTAACCCATTTGCAATACTGATCCATTGGCCCGACTTCATTTTTTGTGTATGTGCATTGAGGTGGTCAAATGCCCTGAAACTGATGCCAAGAATCAGAAATGCTCATCCTCTGTCCATCACCCAATTGCTCCTTCTTGCCAAAAATCTCATCAGGCAGGTTGCAAGATACATGCTCAACATTAGCAGGTTGACATTGGCCTATTGCAAGCCTTACATACAATATTCATATGATTTGTATATTCAAACTGCATAGTGATTGTTGATCCTGTAGTCAATTTAATTAAAACAATCAGTCATTGTAACCTGCAATCAAATGCTGAAAAGCATTAGGAAACAAAGTGGAAGTGAACTCCCCCCCACCTTTACTTGTACCTACATGCAAGCCTATAATAAAGATTACTTGTAGGTACAGTGCATGCAGCCAGTACCATCCCTTCAGAGCTCCATGACGTCATAGTGGGCCAGACAGCCCGAGGAGGTAAACCCAGAAAGACCAGGTAAAGGTGGAAGCCCCTCAGCGGCAACAGGCGTTTCATAGTGTGCCAATATGCAATGCATACTATCAATTGTGTACATTACTGCAATTCAACTAATTAGGTGGAAAAAAAAAAAAAAAAAAAAATTTACTAAACCCATCCATCCTACAACTTGCTATAAAAAGGTTAATTCTGTATGAACCCTTCAGTCAGTCAGTCATGAACATTACATTTTCAATTGCATGGCCTTTTTGCCCTAAAATTTGAAGCCGAGTACTTGAGAGTACCAAGTCATAAATTCCTATGACAGGTGTCCTATAATGGACCCTGTTTTTGAAGCAACAACCAAATAAAAAGGCTCAAAGATTATTACATGCATTGGCTACAAAGAGATTGCAGCATGGTCTTAGGATGTTGTGGCTACCGTGTTTCCCCGAAAATAAGACGTACTCCAAAAATAAGCCGTAGCGGGATTTCGACACAAGATCGAAATATAAGATACCCCTCCGAAAATAAGACGTAGCGATGGCGTGTCGAATCTCCGAAAATAAGACGTAGTAATGGGCGTGTCGAAAGCGTAGCGGCAAACAACACGCGATAGGCGTATGGTACCGTGCTGGTGCAGAGCTGAGGAGCTGAAGTGAGGAGAAGAACGCTCTGTAAAGCTGTAAAGCTTCTCCCAGCACTGACCAGCAAACCCCTCTCTCACCCCACACAAACACCAGGGGATAGGGGGGAAAAGCTGCTACCATACTGAGCCCAAAGAGATCACCCCAGCTCCACTGTGCTCCACATCAGCTTTGCTGGCCTATCTTTCTGTACAGCCAGACAAGATGAGTGCAAAGAGAAGAAGTTGGATATCCGAATGGTCCAAAAATGGCGTGCAGAATACGATAATCTCAGTCTACAGGTGGACAGAGGAAATGCTAAGAAGCGCAAGTGTGGTTCAAGTAGGCAACCTTTATTTTCTGTAATAAAAATAAGACACCCCCCGAAAATAAGCCATCGTGTGATTTCTTGAAGAAAAAAAAATATATAAGACGGTGTCTTATTTTCGAGGAAACACGGTATATTAGTATTTACCTTTTTCTGGCTAAGTACATTTTCTGCAAGTGCAAATAAATGTGCTTTGATCCTGCCAGAAATTCAATACATTTGTAACTTTGTCAGAGATTTTGTTTTTGTGGACAATGTTATCAGCTCTCACTTCTCTTCTGCGCTAACCCCTCTTCCCCTTATGTAAAAAGGGGATATGAGGAGAGGAGGTGGCGTTTGCACTTGGGTAAGGAACCTAGGGGGGGGGGGCAGTGCTTCTCCTCTACACAGTACAGTGGTTGAGCATTGTCATCCTTGGACAGAAAGTGCATTACAGAAGCACCAGGTGATAAAAAGGGAAAGGGGGGGGGCACTTATAATAATAAAAATAAACTATTAAAAAAAATTATGCAAAATAAGAAAGAAAAATCTATGCTGCCTGCCATGTTGGTCTGATCATACCAGCTCTCGCATAATATGTGCATTTGTAAGTCTACATGATTTGAGTAGGGAGATAAAATTCATAAACATCCTTGGTGCTGGATATGTATCGAGTTGTTCTGCAAAGAACTCCGCAGAGCACAATGTTACATTGTGAATAATACATTGTGAATTATAAATTGTACAAACAATTATATAAAACTGAGCGGTTATTAGAGTGGGCTTATCTGCCACAAACCATTTTAAAGAGTAAAGATGAAAACTAAAATAAAAACCGGTTGGAAGTGCGAATAGTCTAACAGCGTTGTGGAATATGTCAACAACATCCGCTGCACACGCTGCTTGAACTAATATGAGGCTTGGAAGAGAGTTGAGGAGGTCGCAATACAGGAAGTTCTTCAGCTCAGAATAAGGGAGATTTTCCTTCCAGACCCTGGCGGCCTGCAAAAGATTATTCATCCCTTTTCCAGCCTCAAATCACACACTATAGTCAAAATGATTCACTCAACAACTCTTCCTTCAGAAAGTCCCAGACTGCCTGCCAAGCGGTACACTTCAATACTATCTACCATGAGAAGTTTGCCCGCTCTTCTGACTTCCAATACAACACGCAGGATAATAGTTTTTGTAAGCGTCGCCTTCTCTTACCCATCTGCGCTGAGCTGAGTTTTGAAGCTGTGTCTACATTCTTTCCGTAAGCAAGCTCCAAGGACCTAACTAGAAAGCAGATGTTCTGTGTTTTGTAAGCGATGTTATTGAGACTTTGGCCGTTCATATTCTCAGTCTTAATCACGTAAATGCCATTATTACAAAAATCTCACACAACACTAAATAATGACACCCCCCCCCCCCCCCCCCCCCCCCCACACCCAAGGAAGACGTTATACTTTGCCTGCAATGTTAGGGTATCAAAGGCCAGACCTTTGTGTTTATTTGTAGATAAAGTGGGTAAAATGCTTTCTTTGCATCTGCTGAGACATTTCCATTCACTGCCTGTTTTTCTTTGATGGCCATTAAACAGGCATTAAGGCTAGGTTCACATCTGTGCGCTTGAGTGTGTAAATCGCATGCATTCCTGCGGCCACACAGAAAGAGTGCTGCTTTTAATACATGGGGTGCCATTAACTCTTAATGACACTGCACACACTGAAAGCACCATGCAGGTTCTGTGCAATTGCATTTCAACCACTTCAATACTGGGCACTTTCACCTGCCCAGCCCAAATTTCACCGCTGTCACACTTTCAATAAAAAATGCATAGCCATGCAACACTGTACCCATATGAAAAATAGATATTAATGTGAGGAAAGGACTGCAAATAACCAGCAAGTCTGTTTATATATGTGTGATCAGCGTTGATTGGCCCTTTACCCAGTTCTGTGACCAGCTGTGTCCGAATTACGTGGCGGTCACAGCGCATGCCTGATGCGTGCCACAGGAGGTGGGGTTTTGAGAGGACATCCATGGATGTCCTGCCAGAACTATAGCAGTCTTTTGGCTATAGCGCAGTACTGAAATGGTTAATAAAGGTTCAGGGACCTTTTGAAACACAGGTAGAGCAGCCAATTCAACTGACTAGGCCACTTTACCCGTGCAAATGTGGCACGCTGAACTGTGAAGATGTGAAACTAGGCCAAAAGATTTAGACACCAAGCTCTCAAGAACAGAGCTGGTCTTAAACCTCTTGTCTTGTACTGCAACTGTACCGCCTCCCTTTTATGCAGTAAAGTGCTGCGCAAATTGTTGGCACTAGTTATCCTCAAAAAAAATCTGGACTGGATTTTGGATTTAAAGCGGACGGCCCACTAAAAAAAAAAAAAAATAAAAAAAATAATATATTAAAAGCCAGCAGCTACAAATACTGCAGCTGCTGACTTTTAATATTAGGACACTTACCTGTCCTGGAGTCCAGCGGCGTCCACAGCAGAGGACGAGCGTTCGCTCGTCTCTCTGCTGCTCCCCCTCCATCCACGGTGAGGGAACCAGGAAGTGAAGCGCTCCGGCTTCACTGCCCGGTTCCCTCCGGCGCATGCGCGAGTCGCACTCCGCCCGCCGATTGGCTCCCGATGTGTGCTGGAAGCCAAGAGTTCCCAGCACACAACGGAAAAAACCTGTCTTTTGCCCGAGACTGTGGGCCGGAAGTGGGTGCAAATACCTGTCTTTAGACAGGGATCTGCACCCCCCTCCCCCCTGAAAGGTGTCAAATGTGACACCGGAGGGGGGGGGGGGGGGGGGGGGTTCCGATCAGCGGAACTTCACTTTGGGGTGGAGATCCGCCTTAAAGACCAATGCCTGAAAGCATGAACATTTTACCTTTGCAGTAGGGCAGTAATTGTAAGAAACCTTTTTTTTTTTTCACCCATACACCTTAGGGTTTTTCACCTTCATACATTTAGGTGAAAAACCCTTTACTTACCTGAACCCGGTCTTTCCAGTGACGAGCACACCAACTCCAGCCAAATCCAATGAGCTGGAAGCTGGGGGAGGTGGCAGATACTGCTGTCTGTCAATGGACGCAGCAATAGGACACAGGAGCGTGCCCACATGAGTGCCCCGAGAGAAAGCGCTTCTTCATTGTGGCACTTAGGAGGGAGGGGCCATAAGCGCTACAGAGGGACCCTAGAAGAGGATAGGGGCCACTGAGCAAAACCCTTGCACAGGAGGCAAGAATGACATACATTAAAAAATAAAAAACACCCCAACAAACAAGACTTTACAACTCCTTGAATTGATCAACACAAAAGTGAAAAGGTCCCAAACACACTATTGTGGTGTGTTAAATGGTCTGTCTTTTGACAATTCAAGTTGTTTGAATGGGATGCCAAACGTACAATATCATCCTAAAATAGGTGTGAATGGCATTACTGACAGAACACCATTACCCTTACATAGTAGTAGTTGGAAAAATACACAAGTCCAACCTAGGTGTGCGATTATATGTCAGTACTACATTGTATATCTCTGCATGTTGTGGTCATTCAGGTGCTTAACTATTGATGCACTGAAACCACGGCCTGTGGAAGGGAATTCCACCTTCTTTAGACCCCTTTCACACTGAGGGTGTATTGCAGGCGCTAATAAAAGCTGCGCCATTGTCTCCAGTGTGGAAGCCAGAGGGTGCGATCCCACGCCACTCTCTTGGGCTTCTCGGCTCTTCATTGGATTGATAGCAGCACTGCCATTGGCTCACAACACTGAACCTTTACAACCACTTTAAGATTAAACCTTGTTTCTTCTAATTTTAGCAAGTAGCCACATTTCTTATTATACTAGGGTCCTCCAGACCCTTTATTAGCTTTGTTGCCCTTCTTTGTACTCACTCCTTTTCCAGTACATCCTTCCTGAGGACTGGTGCCCATAACTGGACAGTATACTCCAGGTGAGGCCAGACCAACATCTTGTGAGAATTATTGCTTTATCCCATGTGGATCATTTAAAAAAAATTAATTTCGTCAACTAAATTAAAGCGGAGTTCCACCCAAAAATGTAACTTCCGCTTAATCCACTCCTCACCACCATACATGCCACATTTGGCATGTAATTTTTTTTTGGGGGGGGGGGGGGTGGAACTTCCTGTCCCACTGCCTGCTTCCGCCGAGGTGCTGGTTAGGCGATCAAGCTTAATCGCCTACAGCAGCCCCTCCCTGTAGGCGATCGCATGGGACACATGACAGGTCCCATGCGATCGCCTGTCCAATCAGCGGCGGGCCGCGCGCGCATGCGCAGTGGATGCCCGGCCGTGAAGCCGAAGGCTGTCATGGCTGGGTGCCCACAGTGAGAATGAAGACGCCGGCCGGGGAGGGGGGCCCCCGGCCGCCGCGTCGGTGGAACGTGGAGAAGGTAAGTGAATGTTTATTAAAAGCCAGCAGCTAAAGTGTAGCTGCTGACTTTTGTAGTGTAGCTGCTGACTTTTAATAAACATTATATTTGGCTGGAACTCCTTTAAAAGCAAGGGGGGGGGTCAGATAAACACTGCCTACAACGGGGATATGCAATTAGCGGACCTCCAGCTGTTGCAGAACTACAAATCCTATGAGGCATAGCAAGACTGACAGCCACAAGCATGACACTCAGAGGCAGAGGCATGATGGGACTTGTAGTTTTGCAACAGCTGAAGGTCTGCTAATTGCATATCCCTGGCCTACAACATGGGTAAGCCTGTACTTCTCTCATTACTTTTAGGTATATTGGGGTTCAATTTGCACTTTAAACACGTTGATCTGTTATCATGTATATGCTTGAATAAGAGAATAAAAAAGGGAAGTCTGATTTTATTTATTTTACATGATCAGCAGATCACAAGGTGTTGGAGTACTTTGGAATTAAAACATTCCTTACGAAACTGTAATCCTGTAAAAAACACAAAGCGATGTTCTTCTGGCACTGGGCTAAAGGTCTCAGGCTGACTGGAATCTATGGGATCCTAGAGGAAAACTGCCCGAGCTTCCCTCGCAGGGTAAACAAACCACAGTCCTTATGTCTTTCAAATAACTGTCTGAAAAAAACACAAGTGGACGGTGCAGTTCAGCTGTAGGCCTTCCACTCTGCAGTCCATAGAGGACTTGGGAAAGAATGCGAGTGTCAGCTAAAAATCACTATACATCCCATAAGGAATAGGACTTGGTATAACAACTATATGGGCTTCAAGATATGATGAATTTTAAAGCTTTTCCAACAGAAACAAGAGATTTTTTATTTGCAAACCTGAAAAATATGGTAAACTGGTTGTAATGAACACAATTCATTAAGCCACTTTCATACAATAATCCCAAATAAATTAGGCATGGAATTCACAATTATATAGTGCAATGACGGATGGGTGGGAGCATTCTCATTCTGGGATGTCAGGTGACATCCTCCTATTCTTGGCATGTAGCAGGGACACAGCGCATCACCGATCACATTAAAGAGCCTTGGACGTAGGCTCTTTACCACGTGATCAGCTCTTTCCAATCACAGTGTAAACAAGGACATGCCGGTCTTCGGCATTTCTCCCCTCATGCTTGCAGCGCATTTGGAGAGCCGTTAAGCAGCATTTCTCAGTCGGGACATCTGCACTGGCAATCCGGCCATTGGCCAGCAGCGATGCCCATCAGGCCCTCCTCTTCAGCAAAAACAGAAAAATTACTTATTTACATTTTATAACAAACTGGCAAAAAATAAATAAACACACACACACACACACACACTCTCATTTGGGTGCAACATTGCATGACCGCGCAATTGCGATTCAAAGTGCAACACCACTGAACGCTGAAAATTGGCCTCAGTAGGAAGGGGGTGAAAGTGCCCTGTAAGCAAGTGGGTAAATTAGTAACTTGGGTTTACACTAGTTACAGCAAAGGGTCCCATTTACCATTTCAGGTTAAAAATGTTGCCAGTATTCGGATTTGAAATGGAGCCAAAGACACACAGGACCCCTGTGCAAGCAGCTCCAGAGATTAGTGAACCAGGTCCGTTGAGAGTGGTTAATAGTCCACCATGCAAATTTGATGCGGGGAAACCTGCATTAAAAATGTGCATAATTGTGAACCCAGCCTCAAGGACCACAGTCATAAGGAGGTTCCATTAAACAAGGATGATCAGCCAAGCATTCCTGTTCTTACCTATGAATCAGGGGTAAAGAAAAAAAAAAGGGACTCGCACATATCAAACAAGGTTTTCTAACCTGTCCAGTCCATTCTTTATTACCCATCATAAGTGTGCACCACAGGAGGACTAAACATACACGCGTGTAGATCAGTAGAGCAAAGATTATTGTCAGTAGGGCAGTGGACAGTGTCAGTCGTTTTTTATATTTTTATTATTTATCAATTTTTTCTAGGAGCCCAGTTATGGGGCTTTGGTGAAATATCAAGGATCTAAATAGATCCCTGATGTCTTACTTTTGACAGAGAAAGAAACTGAAGACAGAGATTCCCCAGTCCCTTTCTCAGCAGCCTGCAGTACACATAGTTTACTATGCTTCAGTCAAGAATGAAAACAGGAGCAATCAGTACAGATCACTGAATGTGTTCATTCACAAAAGGATGTCCGGTTGATTAAATATTTACCAGCCCCTTGCCTGCTCCCGAGAGGAGGGAAGCTGACAGCACTGCAGGAGGGAGCCTGTGCGCATGCCTATGTTACCCATAGAAACAACTGTTGTCCGAGGAGACCTAGATACCAGATCCTGTTGAAAATGGCCAGATTTACATGCATGCTACTGACCCAATGTAAACAGTGGGGCAATAAGAGCATCAGATCCTTTTCAATACAACATGAACATCCAACATAGCACACAGGGATAATCATAGGTGGAAAATGTATACTTGATATGCCTCCCAATAAGACCCCTTTTACACTGGGGCATTTCTCCAGGCGCTTTAATGTTAAAAAATAAAATAAAAAAAAACACACCTGAAAAGAAGCCTCATCTGCAATCCCCATGTGAAAGCCTGAGTGCTTTCACACTGATGCACTGCACTGGCAGGGCGTCAAAAATATATAATATTCAAAATAAAAATCCTGCAAGCAGCTTCTTTGCAGCGCTTTAGGAGCGTTGAATACACTGCTCCTAAAAAAAGCTCCTCAATGGGAAGGGGCGCTTTAACGCCAAAACGCTCCAGTGTGAAAGGGGTCTTAGTGGAGCTTAACCAGCGTTTTTCGGGCACTGGCAGTGTAAAAGGGCTCAGAAAGCACTCGGGCTTTCACATTGGGATTGCAGATGAGGCTTCTTTCAGGCGCTTTACGGGCACGCCAAATCGCCTGAAAAACGCCCCAACGTGAAAGGGGCCTAAAAGTCCAAGCTTAGTTTCTATGCACATAACCAGTATGATCATTAAGGGCCCATTCACACCATCAAATTTTATGTGAGCTACAAAGCAGGATCACAAAATTAAAAAACATGGAAACTAGTTACAATTAAAAAAAATATATAAAAAAAAAAAACACACACACCTTCACATCAGCATGTTGTGTTTTTTGGAAGATCCTGTGCGATGCACTGATAGAGCAAGACTTGGTGTATTTTTGGTAAAATGGCGCATTAAATAGTCAATGGCAACACATTGGAAAACGCAATATGCATTTTAAATAGTGAGTTTTCCAAGTCACGCATCTGGGTTTCCCCAAGTGCCTGCAGGAAGAAGGCATTCAAAATGCATTGATTTTTAACACTGCACGTAAAAAAAAAAAAAAAAATAAATAAATAAAAAGGGAGGAAGTACACACTTTGAGAGACCTGAACGTGTGTTTTCTAATGAAATGTTGAGAATAGGCCCTTTTCTATCCATACATAAAGTGTTACACGGCTGCATTAGAACTGCTGAGATTGCATAAGGAATCACCCATGAGTTACTTTCCACCACACATTTTTTAGAATATAAAATATTATTTATTATGCAATTAGGTATAAAAGTAGAAAACTTTCTAATAATATTTTTACACAAACCATGCATGGGTGCTCGACCTGTGGCCTGGTGTTAAACTACAAGTCTCATGAGGTATTGCCAGGCTGACAGGTACAAGCCTGACCCCCAAAGGTAGAGGCATGGATAGGACTTGTAGTTCCGCAACAGCTGGAGGGCCACAGGATTAGCACCAATACAACTCCTAGTGCTAATAAAAACATCCAGCAGGTTTTAATGGCCAAGTGCACCCAAAATTGATTCTTCAGTTTAGGTAAATACTAAAAACATTAAAACACCATCTTACCGCAAGTGTTTCTTGGCAACCCGTGGCAGGAAGCCATTAGGGGTGGTCCCACTTCTAGTGATTGATTTTTAAATTTCATTTATTTTATGGAAAAATGCAAGAGGAAGAGTGGGAACATCCCAACTATGATCCCAGGATCCTTAGGTTTCCTCCAGAGGTTTTTTGGCATTCTTTGGCCAATTGTCCTTCCATCTGATGGTACTTGCATAAAGTTGGGGGCAACGCAACTCGACATATTCAGCAGCACAAAATCGGTGATCTTTTTAACTGTCTAGAAAGGGGGGGGGGGTGGGATTTCTGATCACCACTTTAAGGTCATTCATCTCACTGACCACCAATGTAGGGGGCATTGCCACTGACCCGCACAGGGCGGCTGTTATCCTGCTGGACATCATATGAAACCCAGTCAGTATAACTGAACCACTGCCCGGCCGTCATTCTGCTATAGGACAGTTATGAAGTGGTTAATCAGGGGGCTCCCCATAACCAGAATATATTAAAGGGGGGGGGGGGCTTGAGAAATGCAATGCTTGGGAGGATCCTGCCAGTAACACACTTCCTGTCAAAGGGTGACAATGCCGGCTCACTGTACTGTATCAATGCCCTTGGCTACTCTGACAATTTAAACTACAAACACTTCCTCATCTCCAATATATAGGAGCTCATTGCACAGGAAGTTACAAGGACACTGGATTTTTGAAATGATAAACAGGTATTTTCTGTACCTCTGCTGTGGGCAGGGGGGAAGCTGCCACCACATAAATGAGCAGATCTTTTGCCTCATGTGATCTACTTTAACTGTCACAATAATAGTTTACACCAAATTAAATGCACCCCAGACACCCTCTAAGCGTGTTGTTTTACTAAGGGCCAGTTCACACCAGAACTTGGTGTGGGAAAGGCATGTTGCATGCATGTCTCCAATGCTGCATTCAAAACGCATGACTAAAATCTGCTGCAGCTGCCAACACATCGTTACTGGTACCCCAACACAGATTGCAACATGCAGTATGTTTACAGGCATCAGAATGCATGGTACCGCAGTAACATAAGACTTGGTGTGGAACAAGTAGTAATTTGTGTGCAGCTTATTAAAATGCATGGGTAAAAAAAAAAAAAAACAAACACACACACACACACAAGAATGTGGACAGCGTTCCTGCGTGATTTTGCTGTGAACCAACCCCAAGACCCCTTTCAGGCATTTTAGACTTAGAAATAGCGCCTGAAAACTGCCTCCCATTCGTTACAATGGACAATTTCACACCCGGGGCATTCGTAAAAGTCCTGTAAGAAGCATCTTTTGGGCGGTTATACTGTATACAGCGCTTCCAAAATGCCCCTGCCCATTGCAATCAATGGGCAGTACTTCCAAAGTGCTTAAAAAGCGATTCGGAAGAGCTGCAACACGGGAGGTTTTAACCCCTTCTTTGGAGTTAAAAAAGCATCCTGCTAGCGACAAAAAAGCGCTAAAGTGGCATTAACGCAGCGTGAAAGAGGTCTAAGAGGAAGTTTTTTTTTTCCCCACCTCACTAAATATGTAATAAACACTTGTGAATACGCACTGTAAGCGCATTACCATAGACTCGAATGAAAGGAGTTCAGATGTAGCTTCATGCGGTAAAACCATGCAAATACACGCATACATCTTTTCAAATGTGAACGGCTCTGCCCACACTATCCTGCTTTGCTAGGCATTTGGGGAGCGCCAAATATGTGCCCCAAAACGTCCGTTTATAATGCCAGTGTGAACAGGACCCAAGGTCAAAGCCACATATTCGTGTATAAAACAAGGTTCTCCGGTTTCTATTACCAAACCATTCACTTCTATCTACCATCAAAGTATCCGACATGGAAATCTACAGCTACTTCCCAATGACAACTAGCCAGAATACATTCAGCGTACCACCCAGGGAGGCGGAGTCTGCTCTAATTAAAGGCTCGATGACAATCTTTTTTACTACCTATACAGATGGAAAACATTCAGGTCGGGGGCAGGAAATCAGGAGGGAAAAATAACACTCAACTGAGACCAACAAGAAAGTAACCGATCTGCAATTATAACAAAACATCCTTTTGTATACAGATCAGGAGAAAGCTGTTGTCATTATAGTATCGTCCTTTACCAGAAACATTTGTGGGACTTATGACTATATAAACAAAATGTAATCAGATCTCCAGCAGGAACGCTTTTATTTCCTGTTTATCATCCAGTTTTCATCAGGGGATCTCCAACTCAACTTTCTCAACTCCAGGGCTGCATTCACACCTAATCGTGGCGTTTTGTACCGCGATTTGCGGCGACAAACCGCCGCGATTTTAACCCCCATTTTTTTTACAGGTCCACATCGCCAATGCCGAACCCGCCTGAAAAAAAAGGGTCCGGGACTTGTTTTGAGCTTCAGGCGTACGGCGTTTCGGCGTGGGGATGTGAACCATCTCCATAGAGTACAATGTTAAATCACCCCTCCAGCGTATTAGAGGCTGCAAGAGCGTCGGGCTTCAGGCGTTATAACGCCTAGGTGTGAATGAAGCCTTAAAGTGGTTGTAAACCATTACAGACTACTTGGCCCTACAGGTAAGCCTAGATTAAGGCTTACCTATAGGTGCAAGAAATATCTCCTTAACCCGCACAGTTTAGGAGATATTTGCAGAAAAGGCTGCACCGATGTCTACGCCGCATGCGCAATGAGCGTGCCGTTTAGGAATGCACGAGAGTGACGTTATCACTGCTCCGGTCAGTCACAGTGCCAGAGAAGCGATACCCGGAAGTCACTCAGGTATCATGGCGGCGGAGAGAAATGAGGACCGCTGCGGGGGCTTCAAACTCAGGTAAGTAATTCATAATGAGCTAGTATGCTATGCATACCAGCTCATTATGCCTCCCTAATTGCAGGTTTTTTTGGGGGGAAAACTTTTAGAGGGTTTACTTCCTCTTTAAAGTGAAGTTCCACCCAAAAATGGAACTTCCACTTTTTGGAACCCTTCCAGTGTCACATTTGGCACCTTTCGGGGGGGAGCAGATACCTGTCTAATACAGGCTCCCACTTCCTGGCATAGATCTCTGTACCCCAGCTGTCTTCTGGGAGACACACAGCTCCCAGAACAAAGCGGGGACCAGAGAAGACGCGCAGGGCAACTCACGCATGCGCAGTAGGGAACCAGGAAGTGAAGCCGCAACGCTTCACTTCCTGATTCCCTCACCGAGGATGGTGTCTGGGGCAGCCGAGAGATGAGCGATTGCTTTGCGTCGGCTGCCGACATCACGGGCACCCTGGACAGGTAAGTGGCACATTTATTAAATGTCAGCAGCTGCTGGAGATATGTATGCATTTTTTTTTTTTTTAAGTGGGACCTTCGCTTTTAAGGCGCCCCAACAGGTCATCACTTTCCATTATTTTGCACAGGTGAGTTGATCAGTTTCACTGCCTTAGCAATTACCACAGCTGTTTCATCTGAGGGAAATCCTGAAAACATGACCTGTTGGCTACTTTCGGTGGTGGGAGGATGAACAGTGCCCAATTGTTGCTGGGGCTACAGTGGCAGGAGGCATAGCTTTTCGTTGTTGGAAAGGGGGGGGGGGGGTCATTAGTTGGAGAAGCGCCCCATCGAGCCAAAAAAAAAAAAAAAAAAGAGGCAGCGGTCAAAGGTTTTTTGTGGCCCAGGTGCAATTTGGTGACAACTACTTTACACCTATAAACGAATGCTCCCAAGCACCATGGAGGAGGTTACACTGCCGTTTAGCTAAGTGAACAAAAATTGCAACTCCCGTGTAGCCTGGGATGCTGCAACAGTTGCACATGGTGAGGCATCAGTCACATTCTACAAACAACCAACCATTTACTACTGAAGAAACAAATACTTAATGCCTTATGTTATGGTATAGGAGCACCAGGCTGCACTACAAGCCCATCTGGAGAAATATATATATATATATATATATATATATATATATATATATATATATATATATATATTTTCCCCATTTCATTTTTTTTTCCCCCTTTGGTCTGGCAGCTTAGGAGAGAACAGAACACAGTATACAACATACATAAAAGAAACACACCAAGTAAATCATGTAAATTCCCAATAAGGGGATTGGCCATTTATAACACCTAGGACAAGGGAGGATGCTACATAAAGTCATCATGGAAAACAGGGGGTTGCTACGGGCAGCAGCCATCCCCTTGGGGGTTGCTACGGGCAGCAGCCATCCCCTTGGGGGTTGCTACGGGCAGCAGCCATCCCCAGGCCCGGACACTGAAGCAGAGCAGTGATGGATGGATGGGGAGAAATAGCGGATCTGCATTGTGTGAGGCCAGCAATGAGGATGAGTCACGGACGGGACAGCCAAGCCTTGTGTCGGCTCAGCCCGCATTGTTGGGGAAAAGTTCTCCTTACCTTGTAGCATAGTCTCCAACTTCTTCCGATCCACCCGGAATCTCTCCTCTGCCCACTCCGGGTCATGGGGGGCGGCCGGGCCGGGAGAGTCGTCCTCGGAGCCGGGTACCGGGGAGTCTGTGCTCCGCTCACTGTTGGAGCCGGGATCCGATTGGTGCATGTATCCGCTCATAGAGTCACCCTGGGCGGCCATGGTGAAGTAGTGCGCCGCGTTCAACTCTTCCAGGGACCGATCATACACTGGAGAGAGAGCGCGCCCGAGAACCGCTAGATGGGACAGCACGACTGACATACAACACCGAGGAGCCTGGAGCATTCACCGACCTCCCTCTACTGATCACTACACTCCGCCCGCACTACTAGAGCGCTTCCAGAGGGAGACCTGCTGACGTCACCACCGCACAAACCAATACTCACTCTCTACTCACTGCTCCCTCCAATCCAATCCTACACTACTACTCCTCACACTGCACTCCAAACATTGCCAACACTACTACTACTCTAATTATACTCTACTACTACTCCAATCCTACACTACTCACACTTCACTCCAAACATTCCCAACACTACTACCACTCCAATTCTACACTACTCCTCACACTGCACTCCAAACATTCCCAACACTACTACTACTCCAATCCTACACTACTCCTCACACTTCACTCCAAACATTCCCAACACTATTACTACTCCAATCCTACACAACTACTCCTCACATTTACTGCACTCCAAACATTCCCAACACTACTACTACTCCAATTCTACACAACTACTCCTCACACTGCACTCCAAACATTCCCAACGCTACTACTACTCCAATCCTACACTACTACTACTCCAATCCTACACTACTCCTCACACTGCACTCCAAACATTCCCAACACTACTACTACTCCAATCCTACACCACTACTACTCCAATCCTACACTACTCCTCACACTGCACTCCAAACATTCCCAACACTACTACTACTCCAATCCTACACTACTACTTTTCCAATCCTACACACCCCAAACAT
Organism: Rana kukunoris; assembly: GCA_029574335.1. Taxonomy (NCBI): domain Eukaryota; kingdom Metazoa; phylum Chordata; class Amphibia; order Anura; family Ranidae; genus Rana; species Rana kukunoris. Next base: position 79,012,475 of record CM056056.1, read on the forward strand.
TCCCAACACTACTACTACTCCAATCATATACTACTACTACTACTACTACTACTTCAATCCTACACTGCTCCTCACACTGCACTCTAAACATTCCCAACACTACTACTACTCCAATTCTACACTACTCCTCACACTGCACTCCAAACTTTCCCAACACCACTATTTCTACTCCAATCCTACACTACTACTACTCACACCACACTTCAAACATTCCCAATACTACTACTACTACAATCCTTCACTACTACTACTTCAATTCTACACTACTCCTCACACTGCACTCCAAACATTCCCAACACTACTACTACTACTCCAGTCCTACACTACTACTACTACTCCAATTCTACACTACTCCTCACACTGCACTCCAAACATTCCCAACACCATTACTACTCCAATCCTACACTACTACTCCTCACACTGCACTCCAAACATTCCCGACACTATTACTACTCCAATCCTACACTACTTCTCACACTGCAATCCAAAAATTCCCAACACTACTACTCCTCCTCACACTGGACTCCAAAATCCTACACAACTACTCCTTACACTGCATGCCAAACATTCCCAACACTACTACCACTCCAATCTAAGGCGGCGTACAGACGATCGGACATATCCGATGAAAACGGTCCGCGGACCATTTCCATCGGATATGTCCGATCGGGAGTTTGATCCGATGGCGTGTACACACCATCGGATCAAATTCCCCGCCGCCGGACGGCGCGGTGACGCGGCGGTGACGTTGACGCCGCCCCGTCACCGCCACGTCACCGCACCAGGAAGTAAAACACTTCCGCGCATGCGCCGAATCCATTCGGCAGCGGCGCGGCGGCGGTGGGGGCCGACATGTCTGCTGGTAAGTGTACTAACCAGCAGACATGTCGGGCGGACAGATTCCACCGGATAGATTTCAAAGCTTGCTTTGAAATCTGTCGGGTGGAGAAATCTGTCCGCTAGCCCATACACACGAGCGGAGATGTCTCCTGAAACGGTCCATCGGACCGTTTTCAGCGGACATATCCCCTCATGTGTACGCCGCCTTACACTCCTGCCACTGCTCACACTGCACCCAAACATTCCCAACACTACTACTACTCCAACCCTACACCACTTCTAGCACTGCACTCCAAACATTCCCAACACTACTACTACTCCAATCCCACACTACTACCACTGCACTCCATCATTCCCAACACTACTACTACTCCAATCCTACACTATTACTCAAACTGCACTCCAAACCTTCCCAACAACTATATTCCACACACTGCACTCCAAACCTTCCCAACACTACTACTCCTAAAACTGCACTCCAAACCTTCCCAACACTACTACTCCTCACACTGCACTCCAAAGAAACCCAATAAATACCACTACTCACTGCTCATAAACTCCACAACACTGCATTTCAAACCTTCCCAACACCACTACTACTCACACAGTATTCTGCTACTCTACACTGACTGCCAATACTAGGGGTACACCACTCCAAACTCCTATTCCCTATACTTATTCTACAGAACACTACTATGGGTACTCTAATCCAAACTTTTCTTCCCTACACTACTACTGGTACTACTGCACACTGCTTGCTACTACTAGGGGTACTCCAGTCACTTCTACTACTACACATTGTGCCAGGGACATGCAGTCAGGGGAGTCATGAACATAAAAAAAACAACCAAGCTTTGAGGGTCGTAGCTCTGCGACCTGGGGTCACAGAGACCCTAAATTTAGGGGGTAGGTAGCCAAAGTCCTATTTGGGGCACCAAAGGATCCAGAGATACAGGGCTCCTTGCACAGCCTGTCAAAAGCTGCATACAGCACAGCCAGTTTAAATACAAGCTGGCACACTCTGTTTGCAGCAGGCTGGGAGGATGAGCTCTCAGTGCCTCTGACTTCTTGTCAGAAACGGTGAACAATGGACATCTTGGAGCCTTGGACCAATGGTAAAGGAAAAAATACCAAACATTTTGAAAAATATATATATATTTGCCTTACTTTCTATTATAAAATATATCAAATAAGGTAAGGCGAGCAGGAACAGCTCCAGAATGACTCCTTTTTGGAAAAGGACTACCTTTTGCCAAGGTGATCTCACTGGGTTTAGCAATGGTGCATTAGGTACAGCAGCATCAGAGCTTATTCACGGAGGGAGGAGAAGGTGAAGGGCTTAATGTATAAGAAAAAAAATGGAAGATGAATGAGTTTGGGTTCAAATGTACAAAATAAGGGAGGTTATGGTTGTAGTAAAGTCTTTTTGTTGGACTTGTACCTACAGGCAAGCCTATGCAAACTTGCAGTGTTAGACGATATTCCCAATGGATGCAGCTGATGACGTTACCGGCGCATGCACTCTGAATGGAATGCCAGACCTTCAGAGCTCCATGCTGCAGCCGGTGGCTTCCCTGTGCACATGCGTGGAAATGACATCATCACAGCTCGGGCCAGTCATACAGTTGGAGCCCCTGCAAACCCAAAAAGAAGTAAAAAGAATAGTGCCCCAGGACGAAGTCAATTGTGACGAAACGGCGTAGGGTAGCGGCGTGCTGACGTCATCACTACATACAGTGTCCCGGAGTGAACGGGCTGTTAGCCGGCCGGCTACATACATTCACATGCTAATTTTTATCTACTTATTGTAAGTGCGATTTTAATATTTTTTACGTTAAATTGTTTTACTGGATTACGCTATGTTAGCCTTCTTTCCTTCCTCACCTTGGCTATAATCACAATTGATCATCTGTGAGCGATGGGAGAATTATCGGATACCGGAAAAAGGATATCCTGCCACATAGACCCCTAGGCTGGGTAGAAAGCCACACACCAACAGAAGATTTCTTGCTGGGATCTTCCCTTTCGGTAAGAGGCAGTTTTTTTGGAAGGTGGAGGATTTCCTTTCTATCTTATCACTATTCTGTGGTTCCCTTTGGTTTGATGTCACCATTTTATTTGAAGGAGAGCAGTGTACTTTCAGCCTTTAAACCATCATCCCATGCGTCCATCATTTGAAAATAGGACATTGATTTGATCAATTCTTTTTCACACTGGGACTCATTTTGAATGTATTGCGGATAGGGCACCCTGATCGTCGCAGTGTTTTCAACTTATCTATAGCTTAATGAATCCAAACATGCATGCTATATGTTTTTATGTTTGAATATCACGTTATCTGCGCGGCTTATTTTATTTTATTGGTTTAATTTGTGTGTGTCTCACATTTAAAGCTGCAGCACTATTTGTTTTCCGTTTATCCATTTGACAGGGCAGTATTACCCCTATTTTTCACAAACCCAAAAAGAAGGCTGGGTGAAGTTGGAAACCATTTCAACTGTGACAGTGTGCCATTGGAGAGCTTTGTTCTAAGGTAAGTATTGCCTTAGCAGGGGCTTATTTTTAAAATCTGTGGCTTACTACTGCTTTAATTTACAGGTCACGTAGAGAAAGGATGGAGCTGAGATGTGTGGGGAGGAGGTGGAGGTGAAAGAGAAAATCCCCTAGTCAACTCGCTCCTACCCTGAATCTGCTGTTGCTTGTGCTCTGGAACTAATAAATTATGGTTCATTCATTAATTCCTCCTTCCTCCACTATACACTGTTTATATTTATTGGGCATCACTGTGATCACATGGTACAGAGCTGCTTTGATCGGCTCCGTACACAGTGTCTGTGAACTGAGCTGTCAGATGACAGCTTAGTTTACATATACAGTGAATTAGTGCTGTGCAGCCAATAGATGTGTGCAATATGTTGTATGTATCTTATAAGGTCTATAATAATGAAAACAACATTAATTAAAGCGGAGTTCCTACTAAAATAAAAATATTAAAAGTCAGCATCTACAAATACTGCAGCTGCTGACTTTTAATAATCAGACACTCACCTGTCCCAGGGTCCAGCGATACGGGAGAATGAAGCCACGCTCGTCTCCCCTACTCTCCATGGCGCCGGATGGGTGCCCGGCTGTGGCTTCACAGCCGAGCACGCACTGTGCATTGCGCGAGCCACGCACAGTGATTGGCCGAGCAATCATCTGGGACCTGTGACGTGTCCCAGATAATTGCAGAGAGGGGGGGAAGAGGTGACCTTCCTTCCATTGCCGCGGTGCCCAGAGAGACAAATGTGGCATGTCAGGGGGTTAACTTCCCTTAAAGCGGAAGTTCCCTTATTTGGTGGTACTCCGCTTTAAGTATACAAACGTGCAAATCCTCAAACTCATAAATAATGCAACTCCAGTTGAGATGAATGATGCAAAAATAACCTTTAAATAAATAATGCGCAATGTGCAAATCCACAAATAAACAGATATTCAAAGAATGTTATTATGCCTATACATTCAGATCATTCCTAATACCATGGTAAGAAATACAAGGTATGAAAGTGGCTATTGTAACTGTAAAAAGGAGAGTCCTTTTTATATATTAGCTGTGATTGTCCATACAGATGTGTGATCTTCCCTCTTTCCTGGTATCACCTCTGTGCTCTCTAGCCTTTCATTTTAATACAGCTTTGGATAAGCATGTAGCGGTACCTCAAAGATTATGATGGTATAGTATCTGCTCACCTCTAAGGGTCCTCTGTGTATTTTCCCAACCAACAGAACTCTATGGTGGATATATGAACTCTATGATGCTCCTGGGGGTCCTCTCTCCATGTCATCCATAATTAAGTATATATGGAATACACTCTCATGGTGTGATATCATTTAAACTGTTATCCGTGTTGACGTCACTTCCGGTATGCCTCCGCACACACCCTATGCGTTACGTCATGCCCACGTAACAACTTCAGGGAAATTCTAAGCTCAGTTCACAGCCATTTTCTGGAAGCACTGGGAAATCGAGGGTGATTTTTGTGCCATTTATAAGTGCCATTTATAAACAGCAATCAAAAAAGAGGCAGTTTATAAATAGGCACTACAGAAAGGGACATCCACCTTCCCATTATTTTCATACAATATGTTGGTAGGGAGGTGGTAAATACCTTTTTTTTCTTTATTCCCCTCACTTTCCCTTCTTGCCTATGTGAGAATGACATAGTTCACTGCCCACAGACTCCTGGGATATAAACTTTGTATATCCCAGAGGCCCTCATGTAACGCCGAGAGCGCTGAGTGCTCATTCACCACAAATCCTGCACATGTGCACCCCGTAAAAGTGAAAATGCCGGAGCAGAAAAGACACTGGCAAAGTTGGTCAAAATGCAAGATTACATTAGATTGTGTGGAAAGGCGAGTATTTTCTTTACAATTATTATGTATTCCAATTTTGAATTGGGCCTTTTTTTTATAGTGCACAGAGTGCATTGGTGTGAACTGAAACAATAGAACATAAGGAAAATTGCCTTGACTATGCATTGGGACTGCTATGGACAACACTGCTCAGTTCATCTCAAAGCATATAGTGAATATGGACCCTTAAAGTGTATGTACTAAGTAGTAAAGAGTTAGGACCCCTGTCAGTTTATTTTTTGCTATCTGTGTACTATTGGTGGAATCTTACTTCATTTTCTGTTCTTTAAAGGGTCACTAAGGGAAAAAAAAATTTCATCTAAATAGCTTCTTTTACCGTACTGCAGTGCTGTTTTCATGTTTTCATGTCCTCATTGTTCATTGTTCATTTTTGCTTTGATGTTGCTGTAATTCTGCTCTGATCTTCACACTTCCTGGTTGTCTATTTCCTTATAACCACAGTACTGTGAGCTTTCTCACTGTGGTCACTAATCAAGGAGGTGTGATTACTGTGTGTAAACTGAAACTGGGTTGGTGCTGAGGGGTTTTAGACAAACCATCACTGCCCTCTATTGGCTCTCTGGCTCTGTACATCAGAGAGACAGGAAATAACAGCAAAAACTAAACTAGAACTGTAGGTTGAATATATGATTGATTTTTATCTATTTTTATTCATTTTTAAAAGGAATCAGTTAACTTTTCTCTATACCCTGTAAACAGTAATTTCAGCCCAAAAATGTTTTTCCTTTAGTGACCCTTTAAGAATTCTAAAGGAATTTAGAAGATAGCTCTCAAAGTGAGGGGACATCTTAAGATTTCTTAAAAATTTCCCCTCTAGACGGACAACTCTAAAATGTTGTATTTCCCCACACTTTCTATCTCGATGACAGTCGTTACCAGTACAGGTCAAGGGATGAATCACCCCAACGTAGACACAGACAGCAATAAAAGCTTGATAGAGGATCTAACCCTTTTTACTCACTCTAATGCCACATACACACGCTCAGAATATCCGACAACAAATGTTCGATGGGAGCTTGTTGTCGGAAATTCCGACCATGTATAGTAGGCTCCATCGGACATTTTCTGAGGGAATTTCCTACAACAAAAATTTAAGAGCTGGTTCAAAATCCGTTCTCGTAAATTCCGATCATGTGTTGACAATTCCGATGCACAAAATTCCACACATGCTCTGAATCAAGTACGAGACCGAAACGTTCGGTCTGGTAAAACTAGCTTTCGTAATGGAGATAGCACATTCGTCACGCTGTAATGGACTGAAAAGCATGAGGCTGAAAAGCACGAATCATCACTCACCAAACTTCTAACACGACTGGTATTGAACTTGCCTTTAATAGTGCTGTTGTCGCGTTGTACGTGACCGCGTTCTTGGCGATCGGAATTTCCAACAACATTTGTGTCACCGTGTGTGCAAGACAAATTTGAGCCAACATCCGTCTGAAAAAAATCCACGGTTTTGTTGTCGGAATGTCCGATCGTCTGTACACGGCATTAGTCTTAACCCTTCTCACAACATCTATTTAACTGGGTCTTACCACCAGGAAGCGGGACGGCCTTTCCAATCACCTGATCACTACAATTACCTGATTGGGACCCTGTCCCACTGGCCCCTGAACAAAAAGAAAGACAGAGCTGTCATAAACTTTTGTTATCATTGATGCATCTGTTCAGTTAGCCCTACCGGCCCCCTATATATACGTTATGTGGTTATCAAAAGGTTAATAAGAAAAGTTTTGCCTAGTTACACTTGAATCCATGTTGTGAGATGACAACACACAGCTTTTTTGTGGACTGAGTGGTGTCAGCCCTGCATCTCTGCAGCACAAAGGCTACTCAATACAACATAGTGGATGAATTGATGTGTAAACACACGGACTATAGATAATGATGGGGCCAGGAAAATATGTGGTTAGCGTTGTGACCAGAGGTGCCTCAGATGTATCCATAGACTGTATGTTTACACATCAATTCATCCACTATGTTTCATTGTATCTCTCTTCTGTTTGTAGCCTTTTGCTAGATTCCTGAGGTTTGTTACACTCACATCCACCCAGCCCATTGTAACTAAAAGCAAAACCTTTTTTTTTAAAGTTTTGGATTTGAAAATTTAGATTTTTTTTTCCATATTGTTATTTAATAAATTGCAAACAGGTAACTTTTCTCCTTTACAGATGTGCGCTGATGAGGCTGCACTGATGAGGCATTACTAATGAGGCGGCACTGATAGGTGGCACTGATGGGCATTGATAGGTGGAATTGATGGGCACTGATAAGGCGGCACTGGTGGGCACTGATGAAGAGGCACTGATGAGGCTGCACTGATAGGTGATACTGATGGGCACTGATAGGTGGCACTGATAGGTGGCACTGATAAGCAGCACTTAAAGGATCACTAAAGGATTTTTTTTTTAGCTAAATACCTTCTTTTACCTTACTGCAGTCCTGGTTTCATGTCCTCATTGTTCATTTTGCTTTGAAGTTGCAGTAATTCTGCTCTGATCTCCACACTTCCTGCTTGTCTGGCTCCTTATGAACAATCTAATGGCATCTTTTCACTGTGTTCCAAGCTGTCATTACTGTGTGTCTAAAACTCCTCAGAACCAATCTGATTCATTTTAAAAACAAAATACTGCCCTGTATTTGTTTGTTATTGTTCTGTGTGTCTCTTTTTTCACAGAAACATGAAACCAGTTTAAAAATGAAACTAAACTGCAGGCACATTATCTGCTCTGATCTTCACACTTCCTGGTTGTCTGTTTCCTTATAACCACAGTACTGGGAGCTTTCTCACTGTGGTCACTAATCAAGGAGGTGTGATTACTGTGCGTAAACTGAAACTGGGTTGGTGCTGAGGGGTTTTAGACAAACCATCACTGCCCTCTATTGGCTCTCTGGCTCTGTACATCAGAGAGACAGGAAATAACAGCAAAAACTAAACTAGAACTGTAGGTTGATTATATGATTGATTTTTATCTATTTTTAATCATTTTTAAAAGGAATCAGTTAACTATTATGCCTCTATACCCTGTAAACAGTAATTTCAGCAAAACATTTTTTTCCTTTAGTGACCCTTTAAGGGCACTGAGAGGTGGCAATGACAGACATCACTGATAGGCAGCCATGATGGGAACTGATAGGGCACTGATGGGCACTGATGGGCATTGATAGGCAGCTCTGGTAGGTGACACTTATGAGGAGGCACTGATTGGCAGTATGGGTAGCACTTATTGGCAGCACTGGTAGACACTGATGGGACTGCACTGATAATCAGGAAACTGATTATCAGTGCCGATGTCCCTAGAACATACAGTCCGCTGTCAGCGGAAGGAGAAAAAAAGCCGATAACCGGCTTATGTTTAAATCTTGTGATCAGCTGCCACTAGCTGCCAGCTGATCACGTGGTAATGGGCTGCTGTGATTGTCGCTTTTGCCGCATACACACGATCGGAATTTCCGACAACAAATGTTCGATGTGAGCTTTTGGTAAGATATTCCGACCGTGTGTATGCTCTATCGGACATTTGCTGTCGGAATTTCTGACAACAAATGTTTGAGAGCTGGTTCTCAATTTTTCCACCAACAAAATTTCTTGTCTGAAATTCCGATCGTCTGTATGCAATTCCGATGCACAAAAATCCTATGTATGCTCGGAATTAATTTGACGCATGCTCGGAATCATTGACCTTCATTTTATTCGGCACGTCATAGTGTTGTACATGACCACATTCTTGATGTTCGGAGTTTGCACGTTTGCATACACCGCCACAACTTACGGAGCAAGTGCTTTGTGAATACTTCACTTGCCTCTCTAAGTTGCGGCAGCGTAGCATAAAGAAGATACGCTACGCCCGCACAAAGATACGCCAATGTATCTGAATCGCGGCCAGTGCCTTTAAAATGGTTCCCATGCCTCCCCAGTGTGAAAGCCCAAGTGCTTTCACACTGGGGCAGTGCACTTGAAGGACGTTAGAAAAAGCCCTGCAAGCAGCATCCTTGGGGGGCTTTGGGAGCGCTGTATACAGCACTCCTAAACCACCCCTGCACATTGAAATGAATGGGCAGCCCCTGAAAAGCGTTTGGCAGCACCAAAACATGGGCGCTTTTAACCCTTTATTCAGCCGCTAGCGGGGGTTAAAAGCTCCCCGCTAGCAGCGGAGAAGGATGGTAAAGCACCACTAAAACTAGCGACGCTTTATCGGTCACACAAAAGTTCTCCGAACTTTCGTCCGTCAAGAACGCGGTGATGTACAACACTACGACGAGCTGAGAAAATGAAGTTCAATGCTTCCGAGCATGCGTCGAATTGTTTTCGAGCATGCATCGGAATTTTGGGCATCCGAATTGCTCCAGACGATCGGAAAATTTAAGAACCAGCTTTTAATCTTTTGCTGGTGGAAATTCCGACAGCAAAAGTCCGATGGAGCATACACACGGTAGGAATTTCCGTTCAAAAGCTCACATCAGACTTTTGCTGGCAGAATTTCTGATCATGTGTAAACACTAAGGGCCAGATTCAGGTAGATGAGAGCATCTTTGCTCTGGAGTAACGCTTCTCATTTACGTTACTCTGGTGAAATTTTAGGAGCAAGTGCTGTTATTCATGAAGCACTTCTTCTAAAGTTGCGGCAGCGCATCGCAAATGAGCCGGCGGAATTCAAATTGTGGCGGGTACGGGGCGTGTATTATTTAAACTAAGCGCGATCCCGCGGCGAACGTACTGCGCATGCGTCGAGTGTCAATGCATTTTTTTCCGACGCGATGACGACGCCTATACTTAACATAGGATACTCCACTAGGGGGCTGCTTTATCTTTACGCCGCGTATCGCTTACGGAAACGTCGGAAAGGCACTGCGTCGCGCCCGAATACGATCGTGAATTGCCGATTCCCGCTGATTAACATATTTTTTCATCGAAAATCAGCGGGAACGCCCCCGGCGCCATTTTTAAATTAAAGTTGCGATGCGATGGTGAAATTCAATTGCGCCGATCGCATCGGAACACCAACCCGGCGTTTCTTGTTTTCTGGTTACAGAAAACAGAAACGCCGGCTTAAAGGTGTCCTTTTATGAAAGTGCGGTAAAATACCGCTATTCAGTTCTCAGGCATTCTCAGGGGAGATCGCTCTCCTCTGAGTGCCTGTTTATGAAACTTTGTAGATCGCTTCTCATGTTGAGATGAGGAGCGATCTACTAACGGCTGGAAACTCCTGAGAACTGCTTCTCTCACTGTAATCTTGCGTGATTTAGCGGGATTACAGTATGAGGAAGTGAAAAATACACGTTGAACGCGAATCAGCACACATTACACACCACATATTAATAAAGTTGCATTCCCACCAAACAATATACATTAACCTAATTATTAAAAAACATTGTTTTTATCAATATTTAAAGCTCATACATGTGCCTATTTAAATGTGAATGGTGTATAGTAAATGAATGGAATCCACATATGTAATGCACCATGCATATGCTATACACCATTCATATAAATGAAAAATACATTTATAATCATTTTTTTTTTTTTTAAAGTATACAAATATAAACCCTGTATAACTGCAATAGAACAGTCCATGGGTAAAACCATATTTTAGGGTTTACATTTTTTTTTTTTTTTTACTAATAAATTAAAAATGATATAAAAATTACTTTAATAATAGCATTTTAATGCAAGTAGAATTATATATATTTATACATATACATATATATATATATATATATATATATATATATAATATCTGTGTGTGTGTGTATATATATATATATATATATATATATATATTAATAAACATAGAAATAAACACATATATATGCTATATGATTATATATATGATATATTATATATATACACACACTATAAATCTCTAACCTGCTCATTTTGGGGTGTGTAATGGTGGGGAAAATGTGTTCTGACTCTATGGCTGCTTGTGTGTGAAGCATGGAAGTCAAAAGACTTCCTTCTTCCTCCACAATACTCAGCCAGCTTCGCGCTTCTCTCTCTGATTCTCCACCTCTGAGATGGTGAATCAGAAAGTGAGAATTCTGTCACAGATCGCCAGTGAGGTGCTGAGATCGCACCTTCATAAACTGGCCGTTTCTGTAAGGCCGTGTACACACGGCAGAGAACCTCGACGGGCAGAACACATCGTTCCGCCCGTCGAGGTTCTCTGCCGGCCGTCGAAATCGGCGACCCGCCCGTCGGGAATGGCGACCAGCCATTCATCCAGGCGGGCCGTCGAGCAAATAGAGAGCGTGCTCTCTATTTCTGCTCGACAGGCTTCCCGACGGGAAGCTCGCCGAGAGCGTACACACGGCCGAGGTCCTCGCTGGAATGTAAGGGCCACGAAAGAATAAAATAGAGAAGTGGCCCCATGGGATTGTCGCCCCCTAACGCCCATTTGTTCAATGAATACATTTTACTATTAATAGAGGGCTATGATAATTGATAAGTTCATGTCTCTCTATGGCTGCTTTGCTGGTTCTTTCTGTTTTGTGTTTCAGGTGACAAGCTGCCTGCTGCTGTTAGAAAGATTCATCTCAGCTGCAGATCACTGGATTGGTGACAAATCCTTTGGCGGGAAACATCTAGCCAATGAGTGTAACCTTTTACTTATATCCTCTCCTGTCACTGGGAGGAGTCAGCATTTACCTCAGGTCTCTCAGCTGGACTCACCTCTGGATTCTCCTCAGCTTTCCTTCTGGATCTTTTGACCTGCTCTCCCACCCTCCCTCCCCTATAATTCCCCTTGTCGCGGTCCCCCTTTATGTGGGTAGTGTCGCCCACTTTGTGGGTGGACAGTGATTGTACGCTGTTATTTGTTTTATATAAAATATTACTGCTCGAGTCGTAGTGACTAAGCAAGTTGATTAGCTATCTTTTTGAGTAATGTCGCCCACTTTGTGGGTGGACAGTGGTTGTACGCTGTTACTTGTTTTATATAAAATATTACTGCTCGAGTCGTAGTGACTAAGCAAGTTGATTTGTTATTGGTTACCAACAGTTTTGTTTGATGTTGAAGAGCTATCTTTTTGGGTAATGTCGCCCACTTTGTGGGTGGACAGTGGTTGGTAAACTGGTATTTGGTTGGTATAAGATATTGCTGCTTGAGTCTTAGTGACTAAGCATGTTGGTCTGTTAATGGTTAACAGCGATTCTGTTTGGTATTAAAGGTTAAAGTTAATTTCATAATTAAAATTGTTTTAAACCCAATAAAGGGGCCGCGGCCTAAACTTCTCCACAATCCTTGTTGTGTTTATTTTATATTTAAGGTATGTTCTTATGGTATGATGGGTGTTGGTGGGGTGTACAATCCCATGCAGCTTCCAGCGAGGTTCTCGCTGGTTTCCAGCGAGAACCTCGGTCGTGTGTACGCCGCCTGACAGTCAGTTACAGATTCTCACTGTGCTGAGATAATCAGTGGATAACATGTTCTCATCTGATTACCTCAGTTTCATAAACTGTTTATGACCTGAGAACAGCGGTGAGAGTCGGGATCGCCGCTGATCTCACTTTCATAAAAGGACACCAAAGTGACAGTTAGGCTGGAGTATCACAGATACTCCAGCCTAACTCTACCTGAATCTGGCCCTCAATCACCACCCTGCCCAAATACTGGTTTAGTGAATATTAATTTGCATGGGTCATATGGTATGTATATTGGGTACGGTGGTAGCAGTCATTATGCTGCACTGAACAGTACCTTTAAATGACCAGGCTGCTATGTCCCCTCAGCCAGTGCACCATAACATTTTTGCAGGGGATATTTAGGAAATGCAGTATGTTCTAGGTGGCAAGTATATCCTAAAATGTTGTTCCTGGAACCTTTGTTTAAAGAGAAATAACTTTTGGCCTGACTGGATTCAGTCATGTATGAATCATTCCTGTATCCTCCATCTGCTTTCCAGATATGAGAAATCTTTTACAGATGCTGAAAAAGCTCTGCCCATGTCTCCTTCCATTGCTGAGGTGTCTACTTCAGTCCTGCTCTGCTAGGCCATGTTCAGTCATCGTCGGCTGCCTGTCCAGTAGTTATTTGCTATCCAAATACAATAAGTCAGCACACATAATTCACTCCTTATATACAGTTTGGGATACGTTCAGGAAGGCCCTTCCTTGCCTGGTACTGCATTAAACAAAACGTAAGTGATAAATAGATTTTAGATGCCACTGGTATGCAACTTGTAAAACAGATTCCATGTTGCAACATAAAAGATCGAATTTATGTCTTTGTATGATTGAACATAAATAATGAAAATTAATATAACCATTTTAAATAATGTGTAAATCCAGTCAGAAATAGAAAATGCTCCTTTATATTTACAGCTGTTATAAATAATATGGAAGCTATGGTTTTATGAAGCATGGACCTAAATACAATGTTTGTATGACTGTATAGTATCAGCTTTTGGTGTAAGTATAAATGATCACATCTGATGTTGTATATGTAAAAACCATAATTACAACATCTGTTGTTGATAGGTGAGGTATGTTGGTTCTCGGAGATGGGAGGCTTAGCAGTAGTTCCCGATAGAGGCTACTCAGCCTTAAAATTGATTTCTAGGCAGCACATAATACACAAATTAATGCAGGTTATTTTTCATTATTACAACATTAAATGTATTTTTAAATGTAAGCAGTGTAGATACCTCTATTTGACCCAGTATCAGCTTCTTGTAGTTCTTATAAAGCAAGTCTGGAGTGTCACTCTTCTACAATAAAGAGACAGTCTGTTAATAATTTTCTACTTTTTCACTTTAGCTCTGATTTATATTCTCCAGTGTAACCCCTAACTTACTGTGAAATGTATCACTTAAAAGAGAAGTATGTTTTTGTTTTTTTACAGAATCATACTTACCTAAGAGGATGCAGCATCAGTCTATTCCAAATTTTACAGCTCTAGGCCTTGTACACATGATCAGTCCATCCGATGAGTACGGTCCGAAGGACCGTTTTCATCGGTTCACCGATGAAGCTGATTGATGGACTGATGTGCCTACATACCATCGGTTAAATAACTGATCATATCAGAACGCGGTGACGTAAAACACAACGACGTGCTAAAAAAAATTAAGTTCAATGCTTCCAAGCATGCGTCGACTTGATTCTGAGCATGCGTGGATTTTTAATCGATGCTCGCGCGTACTAACGATTGTTTTTGACCTATCGGTTAGCCGTCCATCGGTTCAATTTTAAAGCAAGCCCTCTGGTTTTTGATCGAAGGATAACGGACCGATGGGGCCTACACATGATCGGTTTGGACCGATGGATACCGAACCTCAGTCCGTTTTCATCGGTTTGAACCGATCGTGTGTACGCGACCTTACTGTGAAGAAACCTTTCCGTATTTGGAGGTGAAATTTATTTTCCTCTATTTAACTATTTGTTGTTGCTTTGTGTTTCCTATATTAACGGTTGATGTTCTATCTAGTTGTGAGTCTAGGGTAAAGTTAAAATCCCCTGCTAGGACCACTTTTCCTTTTTTAAATTCCATGAGTTTGTTCAAAATCGATGTTAGATACCTCTGAGGAAGTTTATTTGGACCGTAGACATTGGCCAACGTATATCGTTTACCGTGTAGAAGACCTCTTAGGAACAAATATCGGCCATCAGGGTCAACTATCCTGTCTTCTACAGAAAAACTTAATTTATTCCCTATACCTATAGCGACTCCTCTTGATCCTCTCTGCGGCGAGTCTCCGTAGTACCATGTTGGGACTGCCCGGGAATTAAGCCTTACTCTAGAATCAAGGGTTATGTGTGTCTCCTGGAGGAAAACTACGTCGGCGGAAAGTCTCTCGATTTCTTTTAGGATCATGTGTCTTTTACGCGGAGAGCTAAGGCCTCTTACATTATAGGTAATTAGGGTTACTTTAGACATATAGGTAGTTCTGGTTGCTTACAATCTTTCCCTCCCTATTTCGTCTTCTCCTTATGTTCTGGATATCTCCCGGACCAAAGATCTTTCGTCTCATTTCCCTGCCCCTCCCTTCCCCCCCCTCCTCCCCCCCCGTTTCCCTCCCCCCCTTCCCCCCCGACCCCTCCACCATTCCCCTTCCCCCCCCCCCGCCCCCCCCCCCCCTCCTCCTCCCCTGAATCCTCCCCCCACCTATTCCACTCCTCCCCCCTCCGGTCCTACCCTCCCCCCCCGAACCCATGATGGTAAGAACTTGACCCTAAGGTCCTGTTTCGGAGCATGTTCTCTTACACTTCTTGTGCAAGGGTGCTCCCTCTGTATTGAGGCGGAGTACAATTCGACGCCTCCTCTTCTCCCCCCGGTCCCGGGGGAATTTCCTCAGGCGATCAAGGACTCCTGAGCCCTGGTGTCTCCACAACGCTGTACCCAGCCACCCCGCAATATTTTCTTTATGTGGGTATCTTTAATTGATTACCCTCCCCTCCCTCCCTCTCCCCCCCCCCCCTGTGATTATGGCGCCTCTCTACTTATTCATTTACTTGGGATTGGGATTCCCAACCTTTGACAGAACTCAGGAATTTCGTCTAGGAATCTTAACTTTGCCGTGACCCCCTCTTTTCTGGCTATTAGGCATGACGGGAATCCCCAATTATACTGTATGTCTAATTCTTGTAGCACCCGCAGTAGTGGCTTCAGGTTCCTTCTTCTTCTAAGTGTCTCTTGTGATAGGTCTTGGTATATTTGTATACTGTGTTCCTCAAATTTAATTGGGGACTTCCCTCTCAGGTTTTTCCATAGTTGGTTTTTTTCCTCCCAACTTTCAAATCGTATTATAATATCTCGAGGTTTATCCTGAGGGATTTCACGGGGTCTCCTTATCCTATGAGCACGTTCTATCTTTAATGAGGATGTGACTTCTCTGTCGAGTATTGGATTACATATTTTCCGAATAATTTCTGGGAGATTTTCTGGCTGCGAGGAGTCAGGAACTCCGCGTATCCTGATATTTTTTCGTCTGTCTCTGTTTTCCTGATCTTCTGCTTTATATGCATATTCCCTTTGCTCTTTTTTTATTTCTGATAGCTCCTCCTCCAATTTTCTAATGGTGTTGAGGTTGTGGTCTGTTTTTTTTTCAACTTCCTCCAATCTTTCTAGCATAAATCCCATATTTCTTTCCATTCTCTCCATTTGCGATGAGAGTACTTTTTCTAAGGCTGTAAACATTTCCTGCATTTCAGTTTTTGTTGGTAATGCCAGCACTGTTAGTTGATCTTCTACATCGGTTATTGTGGCTGTTTCATATTCGCAATCAATCGCTGACTCTGATTGAGGTTCTGGATTTGCTGAGCTGTTTGAATTGATTAGGGCTGGTTTTGTCTTGTCTTTTTTTTTCTCCCTCTCCCTTCCATTCAGTCCCTGCGTTACGTACTTGCTCATTGGGCCAGGGCTTTGACTCAAGCGGGGGGTCGAGGTGGGACCCCCTCTGGCGCCCCTCGCCCTAGTACTCATATTTATAGGTTAATCCCACTGAAGACCGAAAAAGTATTGGAGGGGAGGGGGGAAGGAGGAGGAAGAGAACAGACCCTTTCAGATTGATGTCCCGTGTTCCGCTATGTATTTCATAGGAGGCAGGGGCTGGGTACCTGGCGTGTTTACAAAGTATTTTAATTCACTTCTTCCTCCCAATCATATGTTTACCATCTAATAATGGTAACTATATTTATTGATCTAAGGTTTTACCATACAGGACTCTCTTCTATGGGCCTCTTCCATGTATTTAATGTAGTGTAGTATCTTAGTGTCTCTAGGCCACAGTTCTCGTACTCCTAACCGTATGTCCCTTTATTTCACCTTATATCACCGTACAGTGGAGTAGACCAGTTAGAGTGTGGTAGTTATATTGAGAGAGAGTCTGCCGTTGAGTTTAGTAAGTAAGTAGTAGTAGGCTATTTTCGCTGCCCCGAGATAACATGTGATGTAGCAGAGAGAAAGAAGGGTTGATGTATTCACTTTGAAGGTGCACAAACTTCTTTTCTTATTCTCATATTCAGGCACATCTACTATTCTCAGCCAGCTCACAATTATACTGTGGATACTATAGCTATCGATTCATAAGAAAATACACGTTAAAGTTGAAAGATAAAGGATTACTCACAGTCCTGCGGAACCCCGTATCCTAGACCGGCTTCATTGTTCTGAGTTCCTTTGGTTTTAATACTTACTGTTTCGTTTTACTTGCAATTTTACAGGTTAGCTGTAGCTGTAGCTATGGCTGAATTATGGGACTTAGTACTAGGCTGGAAGCTTGAGTGTTGGAGATTCCAAAGTATCCAGACCAGTGGGTTACAGGACCATATGAGACTTCAGATCCTCTGCAGACTTACTGACTTACATGTCTGCTGAGCTCCTGTGCTCTTGTTTTCATGGTATGTAGTAAATCAAAGCCTCCAGTCCCCCCCGCCACCGTTGCCACCGCTGCCGGTTAACCTGATCTCATCGGTACCCGACACCTCACCGTCACCCTCTCGTGCTCCCCCACCTCCCCAGCATCGCAAACCCCGCAAACCAGGACCTCCGCCGCACACTGCGGCCACGCGATCCGGGAGCGGTCCGCGGCGGGGCACCAGAGCTCATCGGGAGACGCCGCGGTCACGGGGACGCTGCTGACGGGCAAGAACCAGCTACAGCCTCAATCCCCTCAACAGATCGAAATCACAATCACAATCTCGCAGACGCGGGGGGTGAGGAGGTGCAGGGATCCACGGCTGCGCTACGGAGTCCTGTGAGGCTCGAAACTCAAAGCCCAAAGCCAGATCCGGACAACGGGTAAGCGAGCGAGCGAGTGAGCGCGGCACAGTAAGGAAATCCTGTCCTGTGGGACATTTGCATATGTAGGATTTGAGAGAGCCTGGGAGGGGGAAAGAGCGAGGGAGAGGAGACACTCAGCGGGGATGCTTTAGGATCAGCATGGTTTTCAGCAGACGGGTAAGACAGGCAGCTAGGCAGCTAGTTGAACGGCTTGATTCTCGGCCATCTCAACCGTTGCAGCGTTGCGGGACCTTCCCAGGGCTCCTTCCCTAACCAGCCTGAGATGAGACTCGCGCCATCCTAGACTCCTCCCTCCAACAGGTCGTCCCGCCAAATTTATTTTCCTCTAGATGTAAAAAGTACCCACTTGTCCTCTGTGATGGCCTTAAAGTGAATAACTTAATACCAAGTTCACTATATTGCTCCATACACACGATCACCAGAAAAAAGTTGGAATGGTTTCTCCGACGGAATTCCTCTCAAGCCTGCCTTGCATACACACGGTCACACAAAAGTTTGATTTTGACTGCTAAGAACACGGTGACGTAAAAGACTACGACGAGCCAAGAAAATTAAGGTTAATTCTTCTGAGAATGCGTCTAATTGTTTCCGAGCATGCGTAAGAATTTTGAGCGTTGGGATTTGTACACATGATCGGAAATGCCAATCAGTCTTCCTGGCGGGAAAAAAAAAGGTCCTGTCCTCTATCTTTTTCTAGCAGTTTTCCTGTTGAAAAAAGTCTGAGGCCCGTACACACGAGCAAATAGATTTGTTCAAATCGGTCGGACCGATCCATTTGAACAAATCTGTCTGCTGGCCGTTTTGGTTTGATCGCTGTACACACGATCAAACCAAAATCCCCGCCAGCAGAAAGCGCGGTGACGTGGCGGTGACGTTGACGCCGCCACGTCACCGCACCAGGAAGTAAATTACTTCCGCGCATGCGTCGAATCCATTCGACGCATGTGCGAGAAGATATGTCTGCTGGTTAGCGTACTAACCAGCAGACATATCGGGCGGACGGATTCCCAGCCGACAGATTTTAAAGCATGCTTTAAAATCTGTCGGCTGGCCAAATCCATCGGCTCGCCCGTACACACGGTCGAATCTGCCTGCTGGGACGGTCGGGCCGACCGTTTCCAGCAGATAGATTTGATCGTGTGTACGCGGCCTCATGGAGCATACACACAGTCGGGATTCCCGACTAAATGCTCTCATCAGACTTTTTCCAACAGGAAAACTGATTGTGTGTACGGGGCATGAGGACTTTATGTATCTATACATGTTGATCATACCCCCCTTTAATCTTCTCTTCTCAAGAGAAAATAAATCCTGTTCCTCTAATCTTTCCCCATAGCTGAGCTCCTCCATGCCTCTTATCAGTTTGGTTGCTCTTTTATGGACTTTCTCCAGTTGCTCAATGTCCTTTTTGTGAACTGGTGCCCAAAACTGAACTGTATATTCCAGATGAGGTCTTATGGCCCTTTCACACTTGTCTGATCTGAAAGTCGTGTGATTTTGCCAAGTTTTTTTTTTTTTTGCCATATCTTTAATGCTGTTTTGACGTTATTTTGGCGTGACTTGAAGCAATGCCTTTATTTAGGTCTAGGGACCTCAAGTTGCCTCAAAGTTGGGCCAAAGTAGTGCAGGGACTACTTTGAAGTCGCACAGATATGAATGATACTCATTGAAAATCATGGAGTACGACTTGTAATGCGACTTTGCAGTCCCAAGTCGCAGGACAAGTTTCACAAGTGTGAAAGGGGCTTTAGTGTTACTGCATTAGTGGTACTCATCTCTGCATTGTGATCCACCAATTGCAATGCTTTCCAGGGGCCTATGCAAAAAAAAAAAAAATGCACATTTAAAAAAAAAATTATATTGGTGCATTTATGTTTTTAGTGTAAAAGGTGGACTTCACTTTCATGGGAAAAAATTGCAACTAAAATATTTTTTTTTTAGCATGTACAATTGCTAATCAAGCCATATTGTATTTGAAGGTTGTTAAAATTACCCTTCCTTTTCAATTTGCAGCCCTGCCATTTTCTGTAAAATTCAATGCAATATGTCAACTTGAAGGCATTCTGTACACCGTGGGTCAGCAACCTGTATATCGCAATTTATTGGTAGATCGCTGACAAGTGACTGGTAGATCGTGGTCTGGGCTTGCTGACTAAAGTTGTAGCTGTAGTAAGTAGGGAACAAGAGATGCATAAGCCTATGCCTCCTCTGTAATGCCCGCTCCTGTCCCATGCGGAGTGATACCAATTGCACTCCACCTCTAATCCCGGCTAGCAGGCTCCAGAATGGTGCCAGCAGCAGGAAAGAAAGGTGAGTGGGAAGCAATACACTGGGCATAATATTATAGGGCCACTTTCACACTGATTCACTGCGGTTTATACACACCCTGGGTACAGTGCAGTGTACCTGCAGCTTTTCTGTGGGTTTGCTGTGTTTAGTAGACATGTGCACACTGAAATATTTTTGTTTCGGATTTTCGTTTTCGTCCGAAAAATAAATTTGTTTAGTTACTCCCGTAATTCGTTTTTACTTATTTTGTTTTTTGTTGGAAATTGCATTCGTCCGAAAATCTGAACGAATTAAGGTTGAATCTGTCATTGAAGGTTTATGGTGTCTGACTGTCTGTCGAATGTTCAAAGAAGATTCGACGGAACAGCGAAACTGTACGACGCTTCAATCATACTTTTCCGGTCGAATGTTCCGCCTACAAGCTATAGTAGAATTCTAATGTTGTATCACTAGTAGGGGTGCAACGGATCAAAAAAATCACGGATCGGATCGATCCTCGGATCAGGAGTCACGGATCGGATCATTTTTGAATCAGCAAAAAAAAAAAAAATCTTGGTACACCCACCTAATCACTATCCACCCCCCTCCACCCTGGTGTACAGACATGCTCCCCAGGTGATGGTGTAGCTCCTACCTGCAGGTACAGAGCTCACCGATGCTGTCTCCACATGTCTGCAGGCAGTTCCGGGTCTGTAGTGAGCGCGCTGAGGCGGGGAGGCGTGTCACGCTGTGCTCTGACAAGCACACCGGGGTGGAGCAAGATGGCCAGCGTGGCGGAGCTAGGCCTAAGCCGGGGACTTTCCTATGGCTGAGGCTCCGGAGCGCTCCACGGATCGTGTGGTGTGCCAATCCAAACAGGGTGACCCGTTCGAATCATGAATCAGTGACGATCCGTTGCACCCCTAATGACTAGTAATAATTATATTTATTAATTATTATTACTAGTCAACCAACATTAGAATTTTTCTATAGCCTATAGGCTGAGCATTTGACCGGAAATGTATGATTGCTCCGTCGTACAGTTTAGATGCTCCGTCGAATATTCTTATAACTATCAACATACACCATAAGCCTTCAATGGCAGATTCAACGTTTTTCGATGCTTTGTCGAATTTTCGTTGTTCATGTTGAAATGTCAAGTTAGTTCCAGCTATTTCACTGCTCCTCCTCTTTGGTTACAATCAGTCTGCTGGCATTTTGTTTTGCTCGCGTGTACACATGAGCAAACCAAAATCCCCGCCAGCAGACAGCGCGCTGACGTGTCGGTGACGTGGCGGTGGCGTTGACGCCGCCACGTCACCGCACCAGGAAGTAAAACACTTCCGCGCATGCGTCGAAATCATTCGGCGCGTGTGCGAGAAGACATGTCTGCTGGTTAGCATACTAACCAGCAGACATGTCGGGCGGACGGGTTTCCAGCCGACAGATTTCAAAGCATGCTTTGAAATCTGTCGGGTGGCCAAATCCGTCTGTTTGCCCGTACACACGATCGAATCTGTCTGCTGAAACGGTCTAGCAGACCGTTTCCAGCAGACAGATTTGATCGTGTGTACGAGGCCATAGAGTTAAGGTTAGGCACATTCGACCAACGAAAATTAAAATAAAGCATTCGTTTATGTCAAGGCTTTCGGTTTTCGTATTCTGTGCAGTCGTTTTCGTTTGTTAAAAAGATAACGAAAATACCTGAAATTCGGACGAAAATGCATTCAGACGAAAACGAATGCACATGTCTAGTGCTTAGCCATAGACTTCTATTATATCCCGCTATTTTACCACCCCCCAACTTGTGTGAATGAGTACAAGTGCTGCTCATCTGAAAAGTGATCCGTGTGTGTTGATAGGCGATAAGGAGGCGATATGTTGCCTTCTCACCACCCGATTTAAACCTATGACTTCTGTGCAATGTACGCATTTGCGACATGGTAGTCCTGCAATTAGAGGTTTAAATCAGGTTTGAGGAGGCGACACTGTGCTGGGTGATCTTTGATTTCTCCTGTGTTGTTCAGGTAGATTTTCACCTCTCTAAGGTTGCCTACCCTTGCTGTACACAGTTGAAGTCAGAAATTAAATTTCCTGCTTGTGTGATTGGCTTACTTATTGTCCTAGAAGTCAGCATTAAGATAAGTGGAATTTAAGGTATCCTCTGCAACAAAAACAGAGTTACTATTTAGGCAAGCACTATTAACCCCTAGCACTAAAACAGATACTTGAGTTATCAGTGTCGATCTCTGGAAACACAGAATTTCATATTTGACATGAATTTTTCATTGCATGCTTCGTTTGGGTTGATCTTTAAATCAACAGAAAGAAGACCCTCTGCAGATTCTGCTTGACTGGTGGAGCATGAGCATAGTAACTTAGAGAGGAGTTTGTGTAGGAGGGACAGTCCTTTATGCTGCTGGGGGGCGAGAGCATGAAGTTCTGCTTGATGTTAGACCTTGGAGATTGATTGTAAGGGGCCTCTTTGTAAAAGTTAGAAATATAAATATATATTGTTTTGCATTTTTTAACTAGCTTCATTTTTGGGTGATTTCTAAAATATATATATATATATATATATATATATAGTGCTATCTCTAGATAGATAGATAGATAGATAGATAGATAGATAGATAGATAGATACATTTATATATATATATATATATATATATATATAGATCAGTGCTTCTCAATTATTTTCTGTCATGCCCCTCCTAGGAAGAAGAAAACATTTCGCGCCCCCCCCCCAGCGCGACTGTAAATAGTATCATCACGGTGGTACTGGTGGGCACAGTGGTACTGGGGGGCACAGGTGATCCTGGGGCACTGATTTGTTACCTTTGTTTTTGTTTTTTCCCAAGTCGCTCAGTTCTCTGTTCTCTCTCCCTCCTCACACACAGATCGCGCTGTAAATAGCCGCTGTGATTGGCTATTTACCGCGATCTGTGTTTGGCTGTGTCCGAGGGACACGGCCAGCACAGGAGTTCCCCGCTGCGCGCTCGGGAGCGCGCACTGGGGATTCAGGGCTGCGCTGCGGCCATACAAAGTCGTACGGCCGTCAGCAAGTAGTTAAACGAGCCCCCCTTTATGGAGCCTCGCGCCCCCCTATTTGAGCACTGATATATATATATATATATATATATATATATATATATGAAATTGAGTATCAGTTTTCTTTTTTTTTATCTGCCCTGTTAGTGAATATTGTAAAAAGCAGCCACCAATAGTTCTTGCTAAAAGTTTTTTTGCATCACCACTAAATATAACAGGTGTACAGTAGTTGATGATACTTTGATGGAACGCTATGTTTGCACAGTTGTCTTACATATACCTGACACTTACCTTAGTCCACCTTGTACAACAAATAGTGTTGTCAAATGTTAATTATGTAGGAATGGCGCAGAGCATGCAGCCAAAGCACAAAGCAATGGTAATGCTTTTTAACACTGCCATGTGTGAGAGTAATAAGCATGTTAAACAATCCATTAGCTAGTTTCAGTATATGGTATCGCCCACACAGGTCTGTTTCACTAGGATGGAGAAGAAAATCTATTTAGGAGAAAACTAAAAATTATGTCAGTTCATGTTTTAAAGGAAGGATTTAGGCCAGCAATTTTCCAAAGACATTACATTTGTAACCAGAAACTGGTTATACCAAGATTTTAATTCTAAAGTCAGATGTATTTGGGATTACCATTTTTTGTACATGCATATTGTAGGTCTAATGTGTTTTGTAGATTAGAGCCTAAAGCTGAACTTTGGGTATGATTTTTATTGCATATTTACCTTGGTGCAGCTTGGCCCAAGGTAAGTATGCATATCTCATACCGGAGGACCACTGGGGAAGGTGACAACACTACTACAGTGATAGCCTCGATCTTCTGGGTAACGCGTGAGCGGAATTCCTCTGCACACCAACTACAGGGGGGTCACTCGCTCAGCACCTCCAACATTCATAGAGCAACTTTTTTTTTTGTCTACGAATACACGTCATTGTTTGATCGTACAAAGTGGAGATCATGACATCACCGCGCCTATTCTCTTAACCTTATCCAATCATAGAACTTTTTGTATTTGCTGCTAATGCCGCGTACACACCATAATATTTTGGCATGAAAAAAAACGTTGTTTTTAAAATGATCATGTGTGGGCTTCACATCATTTTTCAGGTTCTGAATTTTTTTTTTCGAACATGCTGCATTTTTTAACGCAGTTTTTAAACAATGTCGTTTTTCGGGTTGTAAAAAATGACTGTGTGTGGGCTAAAACGACGTAAAAAAACAGCGCATGCTCAGAAGCAAGTTATGAGACGGGAGCGCTCGTTCTGGTAAAACTACCGTTTATCAGCACATTCATCACGCTGTAACAAACAGAAAAGCGTCTCGTCTTTTACTAACACAGAATCAGCTAAAGCAGCCCAAAGGCGAATGGAACTTCCCCTTTATAGTGCCGTTCGTACGTGTTGTACGTCACCGCGCTTTGCTAGATCACTTTTTAAAAACAATGGTGTGTAGGCAACTATGTTTTAATGATGAAGTTGGGAAAATTTCGTTTTTTGGACATGCTGAAAAACAACATTTTTGTTCATGCTGAAAACTTATCGTGTGTACGCGGCATAAGTGTAGCAATATAGTTACATTTGAAGAAGGTACAACATTTAGCAACATATAGCTACACTTAGGCTGCGTACACACGATCAAATCTATCTGCTGGAAACAGTCGGCCCGACCGTCCCAGCAGACAGATTCGATCATGTGTACGGGCGAATCGACGGATTTGGCCATCCGACAGATTTTAAAGCATGCTTTAAAATCTGTCGGCTGGGAACCCATCCGCCCAATATTTCTGCTGGTTAGTACGCTAACCAGCAGACATATCTTCTCGCACATGCGTAAAATGGATTCGACGTATGCGCAGAAGTAATTTACTTCCTGGTGCGGTGATGTGGCGGTGTCAACGTCACCGCCACGTCACCGACACGTCAGCGCGCCGTCTGCCGGCGGGGATTTTGGTTTGATCGTGTGTACACGATCAAACCGATACATCCCAGCAGACAGATTTGTTCAAATCGGTCTGTCCGACCGATTTGAACAAATCTGTCTGCTCGTGTGTACGGGGCCTTAGAGGCGCCTCTCTTCTCTTATACTCTGTAGCTCCTGCTGAATTTTGCATCTAATCCCCTTGTGGAGGCTTCCATTTGTGGATGGATATTTTATGGTTTCACAACCTGATCACATTGCAATAATCTTTTTATAAGGACTATAAACTGAAGGACCTATGAATAAATGGTTGTGGAACGCGAATCATTTGAGTTTCCATTATTTCTTATGGAGAAATTTGCTTTGATATACAAGTGCTTTGGATAACAAGCATGTTTCTGGAACTAATTATGTTTGCAATCCAAAGTTTTACTGTAGCTGTAGTAAACCTGTGAGTTGTGGTGACACATTTTTGGGGGTTTTGGCCCAAAAATTACTTACACAGCTTTGTAACTTGGGATCAAACAGCTCCTGAAGCTTTAAAGTAGTTATAAAGTAGTTAAAAAGCCTCAACATTTTTACCTTTGTGCATTCCTTGCATTAAGGTAAAAATGTTTAGGCAGTAGTATTTCCCCCTCATCCCCCATTACACTTTCCTGAGCCCTCATGCGATCCAGCACTCTGCCCATCTGAAGCTCTTCTCTCCCTTTACTTCCCGGTCTCACAGGCTTTGTTGAGGCAGTGGGAGCCAATGGCTCCTGTTGCTGTCAATTAAAGCCAGTGACGAGGGAGCAGGGAGTGGGGGGGGGGGGGGGGGTGAGATCCGCTGTTTGTGTCTATAGATGCCAACAGCAAGGCACTGGTGGTACTTGCTAGTAAAGAGGGGTCACAGTTGCAGATGAAGAACAAAGAAGAGGAGGTATATGAACGCTCTGTGCAAATGCATTACAACAGAGCAGGTGTTTTTTTTTATATATATATATATATATATATATACAGTGCGGAAAATAAGTATTTGAACACCCTGCTATTTTGCAAGTTCTCCCACTTGGAAATCATGGAGGGGTCTGAAATTGTCATCATAAGTGCATGTCCACTGTGAGAGACATAATCAAAAAAAATAATCCAGAAATCACAAATTATGAATTTTTAACTATTTATTTGTATGATACAGCTGCAAATAAGTATTTAAACACCGGTCTATCAGCTAGAATTCTGACCCTCAAAGACCTGTTAGTCTGCCTTTAAAATGTCCACCTCCACTCCGTTTATTATCCTAAATTCCCATATGGAAGAAAAATATATTTCCAATATATTTATTTTAAAAAATTATATATTTTAAATATATTTACAATATATTGGCCTACGCGAATATATTTTTACATCTATTCCAAAAATGTAAATTCAAATATATTTTCCAAAGGCATATATTTTAAAATATATTTTTTTTCAATATATTTGACATATATTTTTGAGCATCTAAAAAAATGCATTTAAACATATATTTTTAAATATACTTGTAAAGGCATTCTAAAATATAATTTAAATGCATTTTCCAAAGACATATATTGAAAAATATATTTTTTAAATATATTCTTCAGATTTTTTTCAACATATATTTTTACATATATTTGTAAATGTGTTCCAAAAATATAATTTTAATATATTTTCCAAAGGCATATATGTGAAAATATATGTTTGAAAATATATTGTCCAGATATTTTTGAACATATAAAAAAATGCATTCAAACATATATCTTTAAATATAGTTGTAAATGCATTCCAAAAATATAATTTAAATATATTTTACAAAGCTATATATTAGAAAATATATTTTTAAAATATGTTTTTCTGAAAATATTTAATGTCTAATAAAGACATTTCAACATATATTTTGTCTGATATTTTTGTAACTATGTCATAGATAACATTCTGAATACATTTATAAGAGACCCACTACCATTTTAAAATGGCTTGTTTTACTCTTTTAAAATAAATTAAAAAAAAATAAAAGATTCAAATAAAATATATTTTTTTATAAGATTTTAAGCACATAATCCATTCAATACAAAGCAGATAAACCTCTCGCATCCACTTTCCATTCCCAAAGAATTTTTGTATAAGTCATTCTGAATTGAGAACGCTTGTCGGCGGACCAGCAAGTACAGTTATATTGATTTATTGATTGACCTGAATGAATGAGAACCTTCACAGACATCCACCTCCACAGTCCAAGGGTCTTGTCTGCTTACAGAGTACAGAGAGAAACTCTGGATATAAATCTTCAATGTTCTGTTAAATCCATGAATCAGAAGTTGCACTATTATTACCAAACTCGCTCATCAGTGTCTTTATGGACCTTGCTTTGTGCACTGGTGGGCAGTCATGTTGGAACAGGAAGGGGCCATCCCCAAACTGTTCGCACAAAGTTGGGGGCATAACATTTTCCCAAAATGTCTTGGTATGCTGACACCTTAAGAGTTCCCTTCACTGGAACTAAGGAGCCAAACCCAACCCCTGAAAAACAGCCCCACACCATAATCCCCCCCCCCCACACACACACACACCATAATCCACCAAATGATTTGGACCAGTGCACAAAGCAAGGTCCATACAGACATGGATGAGTGGGTTGGGGTGGAGAAACTTGACTGGCCTACACAGAGTCCTGACCTCAACCTGATAGAACACCTTTGGGATGAATTTGTGTGGAGACTGTGAGCCAGGCCTTCTCATCCAACATCAGTGCCTGAACTCAAAAATGTGCTTCAGGAAGAATGGTCAAACATTCCCATAAGACAGCCTTCTCAGAGGAATTGAAGCTGTTATAGACTGGCATGCTATTAAAACTCATGTGCGTGTAAAGGCAGGCGTCCCAAAACTTTTGGCAATATAATATATATTGTATATATACTGTATATTCTTTTTATACTAGGTCCAGTCCATTGTTTGGACTTCGTACCTGCCGAAGGGTAATTCCAGCAGCAAAAAGTTCCCCCCAGCACAAAATTAAAACTCAGCAGCTACACAAAGGGGGTTATTTACTAAAGGCAAATCCACGTTGCACTACAAGTTCAAACTACAAATTCAAAGTGCACTTGAAATTGCAAGGAAAGTGCACTTGGAAGTGCAGTCGCTGTAGATCTGAGGGGGGCATGGAAAATAAAAAAAACAGCATTTTAGCTTGCACATGATTGGATGATAAAATCAGCAGAGCTTCCCCTCATTTCAGTTCTTATAATCTGATCTTATAATATGTGATCTTATAATATGTGAATTCAGCCCTGGGGAAAACTCTTTAAATGAGACTGCAATGATAATACAGGAAACAATACAGGAGGTGTGTGACAGGAAGTGAGCAGTGGGAACCAGAGGGGTGAACTTTCACCTCTCACTTCCTGTTCCTGGTAAGGCCTAGTCTGAAAAGGAAAGCATGGCAGCATGGTGGAGACGCTCTCTGTATTCCCCTGGATGTATTCTCCTGGATGAAAGGTGAGCCTTCTATGTAATAATATTAGAATTGTGAAAGTTTGGTGTATGAGTTAAGTTGTATTTGTCTATTTCCTGCTGAATAGTTCTCATTCTGTGTACATTCACCTTCCCAGTTACCATACAGCATGTGCACAGTAATGTAATATTATAGAGCTCCTCTTCCACAGCATGTCACCCTGCTGCATATAATATGTATGGCATCCATGTTATATCCAGTAACTGTGTAACATACTGTCAGTGCACATTGCTGCATATAATATGTATGGCTTCCATGTTATATCCAGTAACTGTGTAACATACTGTCAGTGTACATTGCTGCATATAATATGTATGGCTTCCATGTTATATCCAGTAACTGTGTAACATACTGTCAGTGTACATTGCTGCATATAATATGTATGGCTTCCATGTTATATCCAGTAACTGTGTAACATACTGTCAGTGTACATTGCTGCATATAATATGTATGGCTTCCATGTTATATCCAGTAACTGTGTAACTTACTTTCAGTGCACATTGCTGAATATATTATGTATGGCTTCCATGTTATATCCAGTAACTGTGTAACATACTGTCAGTGTACATTGCTGTATATAATATGTATGGCTTCCATGTTTTATCCAGTAACTGTGTAACATACTGTCAGTGCACATTGCTGCATATAATATGTATGGCTTCCATGTTATATCCAGTAACTGTGTAACATACTGTCAGTGTACATTGCTGTATATAATATTATACGGCTTCCATGTTCTATCCAGTAACTGTGTAACATACTGTCAGTGTACATTGCTGCATATATTATGTATGGCTTCCATGTTATATCCAGTAACTGTGTAACATACTGTCAGTGTACATTGCTGTATATAATATGTATGGCTTCCATGTTTTATCCAGTAACTGTGTAACATACTGTCAGTGCACATTGCTGCATATAATATGTATGGCTTCCATGTTATATCCAGTAACTGTGTAACATACTGTCAGTGTACATTGCTGTATATAATATTATAAGGCTTCCATGTTCTATCCAGTAACTGTGTAACATACTGTCAGTGTACATTGCTGCATATAATATGTATGGCTTCCATGTTATATCCAGTAACTGTGTAACTTACTGTCAGTGCACATTGCTGTATATAATATGTATGGCTTCCATGTTATATCCAGTAACTGTGTAACATACTGTCAGTGCACATTGCTGCATATAATATGTATGGCTTCCATGTTATATCCAGTAACTGTGTAACATACTGTCAGTGCACATTGCTGCATATAATATGTATGGCTTCCATGTTATATCCAGTAACTGTGTAACTTACTGTCAGTGCACATTGCTGTATATAATATGTATGGCTTCCATGTTATATCCAGTAACTGTGTAACATACTGTCAGTGCACATTGCTGCATATAATATGTACGGCTTCCATGTTTTATCCAGTAACTGTGTAACATACTGTCAGTGCACATTGCTGCATATAATATGTATGGCTTCCATGTTATATCCAGTAACTGTGTAACATACTGTCAGTGTACATTGCTGTATATATACTATTATACGGCTTCCATGTTCTATCCAGTAACTGTGTAACATACTGTCAGTGTACATTGCTGCATATAATATGTATGGCTTCCATGTTATATCCAGTAACTGTGTAACATACTGTCAGTGTACATTGCTGTATATAATATTATACGGCTTCCATGTTCTATCCAGTAACTGTGTAACATACTGTCAGTGTACATTGCTGCATATAATATGTATGGCTTCCATGTTATATCCAGTAACTGTGTAACATACTGTCAGTGTACATTGCTGTATATAATATGTATGGCTTCCATGTTATATCCAGTAACTGTGTAACATACTGTCAGTGCACATTGCTGCATATAATATGTATGGCTTCCATGTTATATCCAGTAACTGTGTAACTTACTGTCAGTGCACATTGCTGTATATAATATGTATGGCTTCCATGTTATATCCAGTAACTGTGTAACATACTGTCAGTGTACATTGCTGCATATAATATGTATGGCTTCCATGTTATATCCAGTAACTGTGTAACATACTGTCAGTGCACATTGCTGTATATAATATGTATGGCTTCCATGTTATATCCAGTAACTGTGTAACATACTGACAGTGCACATTGCTGTATATAATATGTATGGCTTCCATGTTATATCCAGTAACTGTGTAACTTACTTTCAGTGTACATTGCTGCATATAATATGTATGGCTTCCATGTTATATCCAGTAACTGTGTAACATACTGTCAGTGTACATTGCTGCATATAATATGTATGGCTTCCATGTTATATCCAGTAACTGTGTAACTTACTGTCAGTGCACATTGCTGTATATAATATGTATGGCTTCCATGTTATATCCAGTAACTGTGTAACATACTGTCAGTGTACATTGCTGCATATAATATGTATGGCTTCCATGTTATATCCAGTAACTGTGTAACATACTGTCAGTGCACATTGCTGTATATAATATGTATGGCTTCCATGTTATATCCAGTAACTGTGTAACATACTGTCAGTGTACATTGCTGCATATAATATGTATGGCTTCCATGTTATATCCAGTAACTGTGTAACTTACTGTCAGTGCACATTGCTGCATATAATATGTATGGCTTCCATGTTATATCCAGTAACTGTGTAACTTACTGTCAGTGCACATTGCTGTATATAATATGTATGGCTTCCATGTTATATCCAGTAACTGTGTAACATACTGTCAGTGTACATTGCTGCATATAATATGTATGGCTTCCATGTTATATCCAGTAACTGTGTAACTTACTGTCAGTGCACATTGCTGTATATAATATGTATGGCTTCCATGTTATATCCAGTAACTGTGTAACATACTGTCAGTGTACATTGCTGTATATAATATGTATGGCTTCCATGTTATATCCAGTAACTGTGTAACATACTGTCAGTGCACATTGCTGCATATAATATGTATGGCTTCCATGTTATATCCAGTAACTGTGTAACTTACTGTCAGTGCACATTGCTGTATATAATATGTATGGCTTCCATGTTATATCCAGTAACTGTGTAACATACTGTCAGTGTACATTGCTGTATATAATATTATACGGCTTCCATGTTCTATCCAGTAACTGTGTAACTTACTTTCAGTGTACATTGTTGCATACAATATTATATGGCTTCTATTCTATATCCACTCGCCATGCAGCATAGCAGTTGATTTACTAAAGGAAAATCCATTTTGCACTACAAGTGCACTTGGACATGCAGTCGCTGTAGATCTGAGGGGTAGATCTGAAATAAGGGGAAGCCCTGCTGATTTTATCATCCAATCATGTACAGGCAAAAATGCTTTTTTTTGTCCCCTTCAGATTTATAGTGACTGCACTTCCAAGTGCGCTTGTAGTGCAAAGCGAATTTGCCTTTAGTAAATATACCCCATAATGTCAGTGCATAGTGCTACCAATGTTTATGTCTCCCTCCCTTTTTGCATATTATTATCTGCCCTGCTATTAGGTGCCATTAGATATGGATTTTTCCATACAGATACCAATTATGGGCCACCTTTCAGGCCGATAACAATATGAGGTAATGATATTATGTTTACATCCAGCTGCCCCAGAAGTAGCCTGATATCAGTTGACATCTAGGCCTTTTTTTGTATTCTAACAGCCACTGGCCACTGTCAGAATGCAGGAAAAAAGAGCAGATAGCAGGGAAATCAATAGCCTGCTGTCAATCAGCAAAGGAGAGGATTTGAAGGAGAACATTCTTCTTCAGGTCTTCCTCTGCTGATTGACAGCAGGCAGTGGGAAGGGGGCACAATAGTCAGCCTAATTTTAAAATTTTAAACAGCCAATGGCAGTCTGGCTATGGTTCCCCCACTGCCTGCTGTTTACATTCAGCTACCATCAAATAAATTGTTCAGAAGAAGGTTAGCGGTGTCTGGGGTGTGTGTGTGGGTGGGGGGTTTGAAAGATGGGGGTGTGTGTGTGTGTGTGTGGGGTGGGGTGGGGGGGAGTGGATGGGGGGTGTGGAGGTGGAAAGATAATTTTTATTTTTTTTATTTTTGGCGGATTCTGACAGATGGGCCGCCAGCCGCTGTCAAAGCACCTGATCAAGACTAACTGACAGCTGGTGAATATAAAACCAGAATAAGCACTTGGAAGAAGAAAACCAACAACTGAGACAACTTGCCTTTGGTAAGCGGACAACTTAATTGCGGTTTATATCACTGCATTAAACTGGCACTGTATCTGATCATCATATCTGCATCATCCTTCATTATTCATTTGGTCATCAGCGTTTGAGTTTTGTGGTGATATCATTAAGAATTTTTGAGGTTTGGTTTGCCAATTGTGTGCTGTTGGCATACAATTTTGGGATCACCGATTTGGCGTATTAACCTCTCATTGTTTATACATATAATTTGACATTCATTTTGTGAATTTATATACAAATTTTTCCTTGCACTCTGATTTTTTTGTTTTGGTTAATTATTGTGCACCGTTTTTTGCATATCAGCCCTGGTGAAATTTTTTCAATTTTAATTTTCATTGAATCTTTTTTATTGGCACAGTCTTTTATTTTTGTTATCTATTTATTGTGTGTTATTCCACCAGTTCTGCTGCCTTTGTTATTTTTATTTTTATTTTCTGTTTGACCAATCATTTGCCCTTTCATTCTACAGTGTTTTAAGGCAGAGGTAGGCAACCTTAGAGAGTTGGAGATCTACCTGAACAACATGGGAGAAGTCAAAGATCACAGGGCACAGTCTCCTCCAATGTTGCCTCCTCACACCTGACTAAAACCTATAATTGCCGTACTACCGCGCTGCAATTGTGTGCCTTTCACTGCAATTTTTGGTGTAAACATTTTGCCTCCTCACCACCTTGCAGAATTTCTCAGAGGAGCATTGGAGCATTGCATACCGCACTTGTGAATGAGCCCTAAGTTGCATTTGGCAATAGCACTTTTAAGGCTCATTCACATGTGAATTTGGGGGTGGTAAAACCCTGCCCCCAATCCCTACCCCCTTTAGCTGCTAAGTGGGAGGGGGTCAGGGTGCCATGGGAGGTGGATGCTTGAGAGTTACTATTAGATCTCAAGCAACCAGAAATAACAGTACCAATGGGGATCGTTGAGTAACTGGAAGTTTACTGTACTACATTCATTATAGTATCAGTGAGTGCACTGAGGTAACTACATACTATATGCACAAGTAGGATTTTTGTTTTGTGGAACATCCTTACTTTTACCTTGGGAGAAACCCTCTTGGGGGGGGTCAGCAGCAGACTGGAGGAAACCCTCTAATCATTTAAGTACATTTTTCCACAAGTCATCAATTTCTAACAAATGAAATGAATGGATATAGTGAGAAAATAGGCCATTATGTTACTTAAAAAGTTGTTATGCTTTTCCATAGAGTTGCCTGGTCTAATGGATCTTTTGAAAACAACAAGAGCGCAGCTAATAGCACTGAAGAATGATGGTGGAAGTTCATCCTGTGTGGGTGTATCGTCTGCATCACCTTTTGTCCCATCTGAAGACTTGAGCTCATCTCCTTGTCAAGTGTCGTACTCAAGGCCTAAACAGGTAGGTTTTGTTTTGGTATCGAAACATCGAAACATATTTTTTTTTAAATATCAAACATATCCTACTCCTATTTACCTGCTCTGTGTAAGGGTTTTTGTACAGAGCAGCTCAGATCCTTCTCTTCTCAGGTCCCATGCCGGTGCTCCTGAACCAGAGCTCTGTGTGTCCAATCACACACTGAGCCTTGCCTTGACCCCATCTCCTAATTAGCTCACTGGCTGTGATTGACAGCACCGTGAGCCAATAGCTCCCACCGCTACAGAAAGCCAATCAGCAGTGCAAGTCCCTGGAGAGACAAGGCTCTCGTGGACATCACTGGATTGAGAGAGGGCTCATGTAAGTATAGGGGGGCTGCACACAGAAGTTTTTTTTACCTTCATGCATTGAATACATGAAGGTAAAAACCCTTGTACCTTTACAAACCACTTCAATAAAAAGTAACCTTTAAGGAGGTGCCTCCAAGCGGCTGACAGATGGAGAGAAGCAAGTACAGTTAGACCCTATGAAAACATCAGCTTTGACATGTAGACTGTAAGCCAATTTGACTGTTGTGTCAAAATAAGATATCTTGCTCAGTCTGGTAGTAGTCTGAACTAAAAAGGCAAGTTGTAGGCAAGATGTTGATTTTTATACAGATTTTTTAAAAGTCTACAATATTTTTTTTTTACATGCTTAATTTTGTTCGTTTTATTTACTCAGCTGCATCTATTAGACCCCTTTCACACTGAGCCAGTATTCGGGTGTTTTAGCACTAGAAATAGCCTCTAAAAAGCTCATGAAACTGCATCCCTTTCAGTGCAATGAGTACTTTCACACTGGGGCGATGCGCTTGCGGAACTTTAGAAAGAGTCCTGCAAGCAGCATCTGGGGCGGGTTGGGAGCGCTATAAATAGCGCTCCTAAAACACACCTGCCTATTGAAATTAATGGGCAGCACTTCCAAAGCACTTTAAAAGCGCATTAAAAACTGTACTTTTTCCCTTTAAAAAAAAAAAAAAAACGCCTAAAAAGTGTTGCAAAAAACCGCCGGAGCTTTAGCAGCGCTACAGTGTGAAAAGGGTCTTATATGGCTTTTGATTCACAGGGATAATCTAATAAGTCTAATATTTTCCATTTACTTTTTAAAGCTGCCACTTTGGCAAAGTTTCCTGGGACTTCAAACGGTGTGATCAGTGACGCTCTTACGAGAACAATTCCGGTGTTGAAATATCACCTGAAGGGAAACATCGGGAACCATCAGAATACCACAAATAAACTTGTATGTCATTTACCACAGTTAACACCACTTTCTATTCTCTGTGTTGTAGTGTTTGTATATTTACATGATAATAAAGTTGTGTGTATTGTACTGTGTTATCGTTTTTATTTCCAAATATTTGCTGGTTTTATAGGCCTACAATATATAAAATACAATATATAAATGCACAGCATTTCAAAATGTAATAGGAATGTATTTTTTTTTTTACATTCAGTACATTTATATTTAAAATATATTTTAAAAAACATTCTTAATATATTTTTTTTCCCAAATATATTGCCATATATTTGAAATGCTACAATTTTGGCCAGATTCAATATATTTCAAAAATATATTTCAATATATTTGTGAATATATTGGGTAATGCATTGTGAAATATGTTGCAAATATATTCATAAATATATGTTAAATGCATTTAGCAATATATTTATGCAGCCATAAATATATTGCAAAGTGCATTTTGGAATGCATTATGAATGTATTCTGAAATATATGTTAAATGTACTTCTGAATGCATTTAGCAATATATGTCTGAATATATTCACAATGCATTCCAAAATGCATGTTGCAATATATTTATGGCTGCATAAATATATTGCTAAATGCATTCAGAAGTACATTTAACATATATTTATGAGTATATTTGCAACATATTTCACAATGCATTTCCCAATATATTCAATAATATATTCACAAATATATTGAAATATATTTTTGAAATATATTGAATCTGGCCAAAATTGTAGCATTTCAAATATATTGCAATATATTTGGGAAAAATATATTTAGAATGTTTTTTTTAAATATATTTAAAATATATTTTTCTTCCACGTGGGTTAGATGCACCTGTTTGAGGTCATTAGCTGCATAAAGACACCTGTCCACCCCATACAATCAGTAAGAATCCAACTACTAACATGGCCAAGACCAAAGAGCTGTCCAAAGACACTAGAGACAAAATTGTACACCTCCACAAGGCTGGAAAGGGCTACGGGGAAATTGCCAAGCAGCTTGGTGAAAAAAGGTCCACTGTTGGAGCAATCATTAGAAAATGGAAGAAGCTAAACATGACTGTCAATCTCCCTCGGACTGGGGCTCCATGCAAAATCTCACCTCGTGGGGTCTCAATGATCCTAAGAAAGGTGAGAAATCAGCCCAGGACTACACGGGAGGAGCTGGTCAATGACCTGAAAAGAGCTGGGACCACCGTTTCCAAGGTTACTGTTGGTAATACACTAAGACGTCATGGTTTGAAATCATGCATGGCACGGAAGGTTCCCCTGCTTAAACCAGCACATGTCAAGGCCCGTCTTAAGTTTGCCAATGACCATTTGGATGATCCAGAGGAGTCATGGGAGAAAGTCATGTGGTCAGATGAGACCAAAATAGAACTTTTTGGTCATAATTCCACTAACCGTGTTTGGAGGAAGAAGAATGATGAGTACCATCCCAAGAACACCATCCCTACTGTGAAGCATGGGGGTGGTAGCATCATGCTTTGGGGGTGTTTTTCTGCACATGGGACAGGGCGACTGCACTGTATTAAGGAGAGGATGACCGGGGCCATGTATTGCGAGATTTTGGGCAACAACCTCCTTCCCTCAGTTAGAGCTTTGAAGATGGGTCGAGGCTGGGTCTTCCAACATGACAATGACCTGAAGCACACAGCCAGGATAACCAAGGAGTGGCTCTGTAAGAAGCATATCAAGGTTCTGGCGTGGCCTAGCCAGTCTCCAGACCTAAACCCAATAGAGAATCTTTGGAGGGAGCTCAAACTCCGTGTTTCTCAGCGACAGCCCAGAAACCTGACTGATCTAGAGAAGATCTGTGTGGAGGAGTGGGCCAAAATCCCTCCTCCAGTGTGTGCAAACCTGGTGAAAAACTACAAGAAACGTTTGACCTCTGTAATTGCAAACAAAGGCTACTGTACCAAATATTAACATTGATTTTCTCAGGTGTTCAAATACTTATTTGCAGCTGTATCATACAAATAAATAGTTAAAAAATCATACATTGTGATTTCTGGATTTTTTTTTTTTGATTATGTCTCTCACAGTGGACATGCACCTACGATGACAATTTCAGACCCCTCCATGATTTCCAAGTGGGAGAACTTGCAAAATAGCAGGGTGTTCAAATACTTATTTTCTGCACTGTATATATATATATATATATATATATATATATATATATATATATATATATATATATATATTTATTTGCATTTACAATTATTTTATTATATTCATCGGAACCCATGTGGCAAAGTTATGAATAAATATTTTTCACATCTGTACACTGCAGCGGACTCTTGAAAATAGCTTCATGAATTTTGAGGTACACAGAAATCAATGTTATCACTATAAAACAAATGTAAGTTGCATTTTGTGTGTATTTTAATGCATTTTTAGCTCCTGATAACAAGCCACTGCTGTGAATACTTGGATTTGCTCAGAGCAAGATGGCAGGAGAAGGAATGTTTGATGCTGGAATGTTCATCAAGGAGTTTCACAGCAGTATACGATCACTGGGTAGATCCAATATCGATGCCTTGTCTTCTTCACCCCCTCCCCTTCTTTTACAACACAGAGAGGGGAGGAGTCAACTAAGTGTAAAATTAAAGTTTTGCATTTAATGCACAAGATAAAAACACTTAACCCCTTAAGGACCGCCACATGTACATTTACGTTGGCAGAATGGCAGAGGCAGGCACATCAACGTATATATACGTTGCTGCCTTGACGTGGGTCGGGGGTCCGATCGGGACCCCCCCGGTACATGCAGCAGTCCGGTTTGCTGTGCGAGCGATCCGGGATGAGGGGGCGGCTATTCGTTTTTTTCCGCCCCCTCCGGATCGCTTCCAGCCAATCCGCGCGCTCCCCGCCGTGTCACTTCCTCCTCCTGTGTAAACACAGGAAGAGGGAAGTGATGTGATCTCTGCTCTCGGCAGTATTTTCAACCGCCGCTGAGGAGAGATCACATCGCATAGTAAGTCTGCACAACACTACACTGACACCAGGACACGCAGGCACACTTAACCCCTTGCGATCACCCCCCCCCCCTCCCCCTGTCACAGTGTCACTGAATGCAGTAATCATATATGTATTATTACTGTATTTAGTGTCAGTGTGACAGTCAGTTAGTGTTAGGTTCAGGGTAGCCCCCTTCCCCCCCCCGTAATAAAGTTTTAACCCCTTGCCAGCGTCACTAAGCGATCATTTTTCTGATCGTTGTATTAGTGTCGCTGTTCCCGCTAGGTAGCTATTTATTTTTTCATTGCAATTTGTTTTTACTAAAGACATGTGGCTAAATAAATTTTGGCCTAAATGTTTGACTAAAATTTAGTTTATTTGATTTCTTATAACAAAAAGTAAAAAATATTGGGTTTTTTTTCAAAAATGTCGCTCTATTTTTGTATATAGCGCAAAAAATAAAAATTGTAGAGGCGATCAAATACCACCGAAAGAAAGCTCTATTTGTGGGAAGAAAAGGCGCAAACTTTGTTTCGGAGCCACATCGCACGACCGCGCAATTGTCAGCTAAGCCAACGCAGTGCCGAATCGCCAAAAGAGGCCTGGTCCTTTACCTGCATTTTGGTCCGGGTCTTAAGTGGTTAAAAGACCCAAGAAGGGTTCATGCCCATCATTATTTGGTCAGTCCTGGTGGTTCTAATGCCGCTCTGAAGGCTCCACACATGGTTTCATAGCTGGTAGGGATGTGTGCCCGATAGATAGCTGGATATCCATCCAGGGATGGCAGGAAGCTCCACGCTAACCAGCATGGAACACGGATGTGGAAGTGACATCACCGGAGCAGGGCAGAAGTCGTGACAAAGGGCTGTCAGTCAAAGAAGCAGGCTACGCGCTTGGAGCTCACAGCTCCTTCTCGGTCAGGACTGACCAGATAATGATGGGCATGAACCCTTCCAATGCCGCGTACACACGAATATTTTTAATGGTCTAGAAAAAACAAAGTTTTT
Source organism: Rana kukunoris (assembly GCA_029574335.1). Taxonomy (NCBI): domain Eukaryota; kingdom Metazoa; phylum Chordata; class Amphibia; order Anura; family Ranidae; genus Rana; species Rana kukunoris. The sequence goes on from CM056056.1 coordinate 79,052,064, forward strand.
TTCAACCCGATTCTTGTCAAGCCTGCCTTGCCTACACATGATCGTGAAAAAAAAATGCTTGCTTAAAGCACGGTGACGTACAGCACGTACGACAGGACTATAAAGGTGAAGTTCCATTCGGATGGCGCCACCCTTGAGGCTGCTTTTGCTGATTTCGTATTAGTAAAAGTTTGGTGAGAGACGATTCGCGCTTTTCAGTCTTCGTGCTTTTCAGTCTGTTACAGCGTGACGAATGTGCTATCTCCATTATGAACGCTAGTTTTACAGGAACGAGCGCACCCGTCTCATAACTTGCTTCTGAGCATGCGCATTTTTTTCATGTCGTTAAAGTCTACACAACCATTTTTTACGACGTGAAAAACAACGCGAAAAAATAGAGCATGTTCTAAATTTTTAATTCCCATTTTCCTGTCATTAAAAATGTTCTGGAGCCCACACACGATCGTTTTTAATGACATTAAAAAAAAATTTACATCATGAAAAACGGTCGTGTGTACTTGGCATTAGACCTTGTAAGTGTTTTCATCTTGTGCATTAAATTATGAACTTTTAATACTGGAGTCTCGCCAGCATAGGTCTGATACAGAAGGGTAGTCTGCCGGCACCCTATATAAGTGGGAAAGAACTTTATAGTTTGTTTCTTTTGTTTTAGAATTGATAGAGCATGAATGAGTGAGCTGGTGTAGGTGAGCCAACTGAGTTGTGGTAAATTCAAGCCCTAACGCCACGTACACGATCGTTTTAAGGCATGAAAAAAAATTTTGTTTTTAAGCATGAAGAAAAAACAACGTTTTTCCAACTTCATCATTAAAAACGATGTTGCCCACACACCATCGTTTTAAAAAAAATATGAGCAAAGCGCGGTGACGTACAACACGTATGACGGCACTCTAATGGGGAAGTTCCATTCAAGCTCCCATCTCCTAACTTGCTTCTGAACATGCGTTTTTAACATCGTTTTAGCCCACACACGATCATTTTTTACAACCCGAAAACGTAATTTTTCAAAACAACGTTAAAAAATGCAGCATACTCGAATTATTTTTTGGTCGTTTTTCAGAAGATGAAAAATGATGTAAAGCCCACACTCGATAATTTTAAATGACGTTTTTAAAAACGTCATTTTTTTTCATGCCGAAAAACGATTGTGTGTACGGGGCATAAGTTTCTCTCCCATGCCCGTGTGTATGTAGGTTTAGAGTCGTATGTAGTGAAACCTAGAAGATTGTAGTTCCGAGACCATGTGGGGTATCAGGTTGTCATCAACAAAGAGACATTTAAAGGGCGTGAGAGAGTGGCCATGGATCTAAAAAAAATGGCGAAGCTGTCTGTACCCCCAAAAATCCATCCGGGAACCACTGTCTGGCCTGTAGGGTTTTAAAACTCAGTAGCTTACCGTTCCTCATAAGTTTACCACAACTGGCAATGCCATCATCCACACAGGGTTCGAAAAAGGCTTGCCAGGAGGGAACCCTAGAAACACACCCAACCGGAGCGGCCTGGTTTAGGATTGGGTAGATTCGGTCCCAGACTGAAAGACCATGGGCCGTCGGTGAAGAGGTGGTGTCAGACAGCCCCCTGTGTTCTAAGGACAGCCACGGTGCGTATGTTAGATTCCTTCCTGTCAAACATTTCTCCAGGGAAACCCATAGTTGGAGTGAGTGTGGAAAGGCCAATTGAGGATCCTCTGAAAAGCAATAGCCCTATAATGCTTTTGTATGTCTGGGACTCAGAATCCACCTGCCCATTTCAGACACCTCAGCATTCCACACAAACCCACACAGCATACCAGACATTCGGGTAAAATATGTGAAAAAAGTGGTAATACTGCGCTGTCTATGTGAATGATCTAGAAAAAATGCTAGCAACTTAAAATGTGAGATACCCACAAAAAAAATACAACTAAACAAGAAAAAGCTGCGCAAATATAAACACTACAATGTAGAACTCCAATAACAGTCCTGTGTAGAATGAGTGAAAGTCCCGTATTGCACGTGATGAATAAAATAAATTAAAAAATCCATTAATCAAGTGCGGAACATGTTATGCATCTGATGGAAACTGATAGCAGAAACAATTATTCTTTCCTCCAGATAGATGGTGACATCAAATGCAAAAAACCTCAGAAACAGTGCATGGATAGATAAACACCTCCACCTTTCAATCACACCGCCCCTTACCAGAGGGGAGGATCCCAACTAGAGATGTTCTGACAGCAGATGGCTTAATCCCCAGCCAGGGGTTAACGTGGCAGAATATCCAAAAGCCGAGACTTCTCCAACAGTGGACCGATGATCCGTGTTGAAATAAAACTGTTTCTGTTCTGTCCTGTTCTAAGGAAACCTCAGTCTGAGATCCCAGACTGAGGTTTCCTTAGAACAGGACAGAACAGAAACAGTTTTATTTCAACACGGATCATCGGTCCACTGTTGGAGAAGTCTCGGCTTTTGGATATCCTGCCACGTTAACCCCTGGCTGGGGATTAAGCCATCTGCTGTCAGAAGATCTCTAGTTGGGATCTTCCCCTCTGGTAAGGGGCGGTGTAATTGAAAGGTGGAGGTGTTTATCTATCCATGCACTGTTTCTGAGGTTTTTTGCATTTGATGTCACCATCTATCTGGAGGAAAGAATAATTGTTTCTGCTATCAGTTTCCATCAGATGCATAACATGTTCCGCACTTGATTAATGGATTTTTTAATTTATTTTATTCATCACGTGCAATACGGGACTTTCACTCATTCTACACAGGACTGTTATTGGAGTTCTACATTGTAGTGTTTATATTTGCGCAGCTTTTTCTTGTTTAGTTATTCGGGTAAAATAGTCCCTGGGTAGGGGCACCGGTATCATCTGCAGGAAGAAATGTATGCGTGGCAGAATGTTCATTTTTATGATATTTACTTTAGCCATGTGAAGGCAGCCATGTGAAGGTCAAGAAGGGGAGGGTTAGCTGTATGCCCAAATACCAAAAGGAGGACCTGGCCCAGGTAAAGGGAAAAGTGGCTTGCAAGCTACTTGCCAAGGAGGGGATCAATTGGATGGGCAGGATTTCCGACTTTGAGAAATTAATCTTGAAATTGGAAAGCAATCTGAAATGTTTAAGTTCTCTCATCAGGTTAGACAACGAGATCAGGGGTTCCAAAAGGTGGAACAACACATCATCAGGGTATGCTGATAGCTTATGCTCAGTATTGCCAACCTTCAGACCATTTATATCTGCATTCGCTCTTATGGTACATAGCGACGGCTCCAGTACCAAGGCGAAAAGAAGAGGAGAAAGGGGACACCCCTGTCTCGTGCCATTCCTGATTGAGAATCACAACGAGAGCACCCCATTTACCTTGACCTGTGCACTAGAAGTGGAATATAAAGCCATAATTAATGTCAACATACACAATCCTAATCCCTGGGCCTCTAAAACTGCTCACAAATATAACCAATCTGACCGGTCGAATGCCTTTTCTGCATCTGTTGATAAAATTATATAAGGCCGAGGGTCAGGACGGTTACAGGCCAAGTGGATAAGTTGGATTGCTCTAAATTATCCCTAGCTTCTCTACCTGTAATAAATCCTGTTTGGTCAGGGTGAAAGATATGGGGCATAAGGCTAGAATTTTTGCCAGGATTTTGACATCAACGTTAAGCAGGGATATGGTGGGATAGCTTTGGGGTAGAGTCTTTGCCTCACTTTGAAAGTACTGAGATGTGAGCCAGCAGCGCCTCTGGGGGAATAGTGTTGCCCTCAGCTATGAAGTTAAAATATCACGGGTTAATATGGATAAACTCACCAAGGCCAAGATGCTGAGGGCGGCTCCCTTTGCGACCTAGCGCGGTCCGCCCCCTGTAGTGGGAACAGGGGGTAGGATGCACCAGGAGGCACCGGTACCGACAGGAAGGTGAAAGCAGGATACGTGGAACAGGAACTGATCCGGAAGTAGCTCGCTGAGGACAGCCGGGGATCACACAGAGACAGTCCTGGGAGTATGGGTACTTGGAACAAGGAGCAGGCAGAAGATAAGTCCGATGAGCAAGCCGTGGTCAGGGGGTTGGAGAAAGCAGTAAGTCCGAGGTATAGAGCCAAAGGTCAAGGGCAGGAGACAGCAGCAGTCCGGGCTACATTGGCCAAGGTTCAGGTGATCAGGAACAAGGTAGCAGAAGTCAGCAGAAAACACACTCAGATGCTGTGACAAACCAGCAACCTGACAGGAGGAAGAGGGCGGTTTAAATAACCCACTCATGCCTCTAAATGGCCGAGAGGGGAGCGAGCCTGTGCGCGCCCGTGCGGCCACGGCGCGCGGCCACGCCACGCAAGCGCGCGCCTGATAAAAACGGGCGCCATAACGCGGCTCTATGGAACTGGGCAGGATTGGTGCCCTGATATAAAATAACTACATATAGGGTTCACAAAGAGGGAGAGGAAAGCCTTATAGTACGCCTTGGTGAATCCTTCAGGTCTAGGGCTTTTCCTGTTGGGCAAGGTCTTCACTGTTAGCTCAATCTCAGCGGGAGTAATCGGGAGCTCCAGCATGGCGCATTGATCTGCGGTCAAGTGAGGAATATCAGCCGAGGCCAGATATTCCTGGATGGCCACCGATCTGGGCATCTGAGCATTCAGGGGCAGGTCAGGTTTTAAGTTTTATGCCGCGTACACACGATCACTTTTTGTGATGTAAAAAACGTCATTTTATCTCATGAAACAAAACGATGTTTTTCAAACTTCATTTTAAAAAACGATGTTGCATACACACCATCGTTTTCTGAAAATGCTCTTGCAAAGCGCGGTTACGTAAGACACTTTCGACGGCACATTGAAGCTCCCGTCTCATAACTTGCTTCTGGGCATGCGCGGGTTTAAAAACGTCGTTTTAAACGTCGTTTTGCCCACACACGATCATTTTTTGTGAAACAAAAGACGACATTCTGAAAAACGACACAAAAAATTCAAGCATGTTGGATTTTTTTTTTTGGTCGTTTTTTTGAAGACAAAAAACGACGTTTTGCCCACACACGATCAATTTAAATGACGTTTTAAAAAACGTTGTTTTTTTTCATCGCAAAAAACGACCGTGTGTACGCGGCATTACAGTTGGGAGTAGTATTCCTGAAACCCTGAGGCAATTTTAAAAGACTGGACCACAATTTTGCCAGAGAAGGAGTGTAGCTTATACACGTATGCCTGAGCATGCTTATTTCAGAGAGAGCCCTTAAGAGCATACAACAACATTTATTGCCATGTTCATATCATTTATGAGGCATGTATCGAATTTGCTTATGTCCTTGGTGATCCAGCAAACGCAAGAACAATTTCCTCAGGTTGGTCAGTTTCTTAAGTGCCTCAGGGTATCGGCTATGTTTATGTTGGAGTTCTGCCTTTTGGATGGCATCAAGTACCCTTTGGAAGTTTGCTTGGCTGTGCTTTCTTGAGCTTGGAGCCCAAGGAGATCAGCTGTCCCCTGACTACTGCCTTATGACCCTCCCACACAATACCTTTACTAAGGTCATCCGTGGTGTTTTCTTTGAAATAGTGGGTTATGACATCCGTGACCCCTGCACCACTACAGTATCGTCCAACAGGTTCTCATTTAGCCTCCACGTTCAAGCCCTATGAATGACAGACGGTAAGGTAAATGTGGCAGGCGCAGCACTATGAAGTGCCTCATGCGCTGTGGCATTAGAAGAATTGTGATATCTCTGACTTTTCAGTCCAACAAGACTGTCTATTATTCTGAAATTCCTCTAGCGCCGTTCTATGGAAGCAGTAGGTTTAAAGAGCACACCAAATGCTTAAAATAACTTCTTTAATAACTTCACTTTTCTTCATATATAACACGGCTGCTTTACAACAGACAGTCCATGTACAAAAACACGTGATTAATAAAGTATAACAGAAAATGGTGGTTCAAATATTCAATCTTGTCATTTAACATAAGATGGTGGATATATTTCTTTCTTCAGTATTTATACTCTCTCTCTGTAAGTTATTAAAGCATTCTCTGATTTCTCTGAAAGGTATAACTCTGTGGTTTGCAAGGTTCGGTGAGGTTGCTTTAGTTCATGAATTAGTTTGGTTTGTGAATTAGTTTGTTTGTTCGGGGGTATGGTGGAACTACAAGTAAACACACAACTAGATCAGTATACAGTTCTAACCACACTATTTACAATAGGAACATTTATATAACTGTATGACATACCTAATTTGGCCCCTTTTGCTTCCATAAAACATAACTCTGGCCTTGTGTTCTGTTCTGCTCTGCTCTCTCCATGTGAAATGAATTTGCAGCACATGTGCTGAGGAACCTCCCAGACAGAGTGGATGCAAAGGTGGCTGTGACTGGTCAAGACTCTGCTCAATGTGAGATTAGCTGCGATTGGCCAAGGCTTCTGATGAGTCACAAAAGCTTAACTCTATGCTTTCTGGTATGAATTCTACTGTGTTATTGCTTACCTCCTGCTGCCATACAAACAAATGACTCTTAAAGGCATATTTTTTCTTTTGCTTCTGTGAACACAACATACAACTGTTATATGAAATCCAAGCACAAAATCACAGTGAATAACTCTGCTTTTGTCTCTCACATATAAACATGTGCACTACATTAGGTTCTTAGCAGGTTTAGCTGTATATACATGTAGGTTATATTAGCTACCTAGGACAGGTTCTAGCTGGCCAGCTACAGTAAAAGCCATCAAGACCGGTGCGTGATTAGAGATCGTTATATTTCCAATGGATGCAGACTGCAGAAGCTTGAGGGTAGGGTGTGCTACATAGATGCAATCTATTTGGGTATATGCATCATGGACTTTACAGTAGTAGCTGAAGACCCTGCCTGTGGGGTGGAGCACCCTCCAACTATCGATCAGGTGGTGTGACTGAAGGGTCTTGTGAAAATGCTTGAGGAAAGCATAAGAGCATGAGGTTTGAGGATAGGACGTGTCAAGTAAGGGTCGGGAATGACATTGAAGTCACCTCCAAGGACTAGGAAACCCTAGTATCTGTATCCCAATCACAGAGATGTCTTTCATTTCTTGTTCAGGTAGCCACATTGGAATTGAGAACAAACCTCTTCCTTAGGTCTCGTTCACACCATGGTGCAGAGACAGTTTTTCTACACACGTTCTGCAAGGGCTTTAAGAAATGGATGGTTCTCTATGTGCCCTGTTCACACCACAAATGTTACATGGCAAAAATGTCGGCAACACAAAACATCATGGTTGAAAGGGAGGCAAGCAGGAGTCCTTTGGGGAGATCTCACTATTAGGTTCCCTAAAAGATACTGCGCAGTCAAAGGGCGGTTCAACCCAGTTACAACAATTTGTAACCCAGTTACAACAATTTGTAACCCAGTTACAACAATTTGTAACAAAACGGACTGATGGACCGTTTTCATCGGACAAACCAATGGTGTGTGGGCCCCATTGGTTTGTTTTCTATCAGTGAAAAAAAATTGAACATGTTTTAAAATTTTCCTATAGATAAAAAACCGATGGAAAAAAACGATCGCCTGTATGGAAGTCCATCGGTCAAAAATTCACACATGCTCAGAATCAAGTCGACGCATGCTCGGAAGCATTGAACATTTTTTCTCAGCACGTCGTAGTGTTTTACGTCACCACGTTGGACACGGTCAGATTTTTGACCGATGGTGTGTAGGCAAGACTGATGAAAGTCAGCTTCATCGGATATCCGATCGTGTGTACAGGGCCTAACCCCTTCCCTGCTGAGCTATAGTGAACTACACTTTATGCTTCTGTTATACTAGCAGACATTGTCATCTTGAAAGAAGCACTGACACCGCTGACTACTGAAAAAAAATACAATAACTGGTATTTGACCAGTTATTTTTACATTCTAGTATATAGCCACACCAATATTAAAATAACATTAAAATACAAGGGAAGGGTCATTTTTAGATGTATATTGTGACAGGAAGTCAGGTAATTCTATGTGTGTTGTCATAGAAGGGAGATATATTTCTGCCTTGTTTAGACAATACACCAATTACTATTAGGCGTCGGCTGTAGAAATGGCCAGAGAGGTTTGGGGAGTTAGAAGCCTTCAGCTGTTCAAAATTAAGCAATTAAAGCCCCTATAAATAAAGCCTAAGGATAACGGCTGATTGCTGCATCCTGGAGCTTTGGGAGTGAAGGAGCAGTCACAAGCACTTCTGAAGAGGTGAGGTGCTGATGGATATTTCTGTGTGAGAAAGATCCAGGAGACTTTTTCTGTTGTTTTCTGCTGTAGGACCAGCAGTGTCTGCCCAGCAGTAGGCTGTGCCAGACTCAATAGGTAGGTTCCTGTGTTGAGAAGGTAGACGCCCCAAGTGGCAAGTTTTTATGCTTGCACGTGTATCCAGCAATATGGAAAAATAAACCATATCATTTGTTTTCAATCCTCCTCAACTGCCTTTTTGTACAGTTCAGCGTGTAGTGAACCCATCCAGGGGGTCACACACACCCGCTACCGAGTTAATCCCTCACACATGGTGGAGAACGCGGGCAGTTAAAGTAAACCCAAAATGGAGGAGATGCTGAAACAGCTGATTATAGCAAATGCAAATCACCAACAGAGCAATGCAGCTCAACAACAGAGCATTGCAGCTCAACAACGGGTTCACCAAGAGAGCATGGCAGCTCATGGAGAGAGCCTTGCAGCACAACAACAGGCTCACCAACAGGGCATTGCAGGCTTGGAACAGAGACACCAGCAGCAAATGGAGGCCATCGTAAAACAGCTTCAGAGACCGCAGACCGAGGCTGGGAGTCAGGCCAGTAACATATCGACTTTTCGGGTAAGCCACTTATTGCCAAAGATGACTGCAGATGATGACCCTGAGATGTTTCTGACCACGTTTGAGAGAACAGCGGAAAAAGAGAGTTGGCCTAAAGAACAGTGGGCTGGATTAGTGGCCCCCCCTTTTGTCTGGAGAAGCCCAAAAGGCATATTTTGATTTGGAGTTTGCAGATGCAAAAAAACTATGATCGGTTAAAAGAGGAAATATTGCCACGTTTTGGTGTAACCCTGGAGGTCCGTGCTCAGCGGGTCCATAATTGGAGTTATCAGCTGAGGAAACCACCTCAGTCGCAGATATATGACCTCATACATTTGGCTAGGAAATGGCTGCAGCCAGAAACTTTGTCCGGACGAAAAATTTTGGAGCGAGTAGTCATGGACAATTTTCTTAGGTCTCTTCCTACCACCATGCAGAAGTGGGTGAGCCATGGTGGTCCGGAAACCACAGACAAACTAGTAGACCTGGTTGAAAGGTACCTAGCAACTGAGAATTTGTCCACTTCACCCAGAGACGCACAGACTTTTCACCCCAAGACCAGACCATCCCCACCTGTAGGTAAGACGGCATCAAGGGATGGGGGTGGAGAGAAAGACCAAAGAGCAACTAGAGGTGTTATCGGGACTACTACTAATGATTGGCAAGAGCGGCCTAGAAGACCCATCCCACAGGAGAGGACCAGAAGGTTGATTTGTTTCCGCTGCCAGGGAGAGGGACATATAGCAGCCGTTTGCCCAGCGGGGGATGAACCCATGCAGTGTGACTTTCTGACAGAGACGACAGTCCTTCTTTACAACCACATGTACTGCAGTAAAGGGGAATAAGAGACCTTTATACAGAATGTGCTTAGATGGTAAAGATGTTGTGGTATTGTTGGATTCAGGTAGCCTGGTCACCTTAGTAAAAAGTTATTTAGTGGTGGGAAACACCTTACATCCTAGGAAAATGGCTGTAGTTTGTGTACATGGGGACACTCGAGAATACCCGGTGACTACGGTTTCCTTTGAAACGTCCCTTGGTAACTTCTGTCACCAAGTGGGTTTAGTTCCCCAACTGCCACATGACGCCATTGTGGGAAGGGATTTCCCAAAGTTCTGGGGGCTCTGGGATTGCCCAGATTCCCCAGTAAGTGGTTCTTCTGAGCCTGAAACCGCTACTCCAGAAACCTCTAACTGTGAGGATTCACCTGAGTTTCCGTTCTCAGTCTTAGCAGGGAAAACACCAGTCCCTAGGGAGGAGCCTGCTACCTCAGAAGAGGAACAGCGGCCGATAGGGTTTGATGACCTCGAGGTGCACAGAGAAAATTTCATCACTGAGCAATTGAGGGACCCCACATTGCTAAGAGCCCGGGAAATGTAGTAAAGATAGATGGGGAGTTAGTTAACCCTGATGAGAGGGTTGCCCTTCCTTACTTCATTATTGAAAGGGACCTGTTATATCGAGTGTCACAGAGGATAGAGGACACCATTGAGCAACTGCTAGTGCCTAAACCGTACCGCAAGATAGTTTTGGAACTGGCCCATGGGCACATTCTTGGGGGACATTTGGGAGCAGAAAAAACCCGGGAGAGAATTACCCAGAGGTTTTATTGGCCTGGGATCACTAAGGAAGTGGAAATGTACTGCTCTTCCTGTCCAGCATGTCAGATTACTGCACCCATGCCACATTTCCGCAGTCCGTTGGTACCCCTGCCCATTATCAAGGTCCCTTTTGAGAGGATCGCCATGGACTTGGTGGGCCCCTTACTGAAGTCCACTAGAGGGCACCAGCACATCTTGGTAATAATGGACTATGCCACCCGTTACCCAGAAGCGATTCCTCTCAGAAACACCTCTGCTAAAACCATTGCCAAAGAATTATTTCAGGTTTTCAGCCGTGTGGGTCTTCCTAAGGAAATCCTAACTGATCAGGGCACCCTGTTTATGTCTAGGGTGACCCGAGAACTTTGTAAACTCCTGAAAGTGACCCAATTACGTACTTCAGTATATCACCCTCAAACAGACGGGTTAGTGGAAAGATTTAATAAAACTTTAAAACAAATGTTGAGGATGGTGGATAAAGACGGAAAGAACTGGGATTATCTGCTCCCTTATCTGATGTTTGAAATAAGAGAGGTTCCCCAGTCGGCCACAGGGTTCTCTCCATTTGAGTTACTGTATGGGAGGCACCCTCAGGGCCTGCTGGACATTGCCAGGGAAACGTGGGAAAGTGAGAGTTCCCCTCATCGAAGTGTGATTGAACATGTGGCACAAATGCAAGATAGAATTGCTCAAGTGATGCCGATTGTGAAGGCACATTTAGCCCAAGCCCAGTTGGCTCAACAGAGGATTTAAAATCGTGGGGCCCAGGTCAGTTCCTTTGCACCTGGTGATAGGGTGTTGGTGTTGGTCCCCACGGTCAAAAGTAAATTCCTAGCCAAATGGCAGGGTCCTTATGAAGTGTTGGAGAAAATGGGGGTGGTGAATTATAAAATTAGCCAACCGGGAAGACGAAAACCTGAGCAGATATATCACGTGAACTTGTTGAAATCATGGAAGGATAGAGAGTCCTTGGTCGCTGAGACTACCCGATTTTCTGCTCCATTTAGCCTGGCTGTCCCTGAAGTTGGAATATCGGAGATTCTGTCGAAAACTCAGCGACAGGAGGCTAAAGATGTTGTGCTCCGTAATAGGGAGAAGTTTTCAGATTTGCCAGGTTGGGTCTCCGGGGTTGAACATGATATTATCACCACACCAGGGGAGAAGGTCAAGTTGAAGCCTCATAGAATTCCAGAAGCCCGGCGAGAGGCAATTCGCCAGGAAGTAAAAAAAAGCTTGAGCTGGGGGTGATAGAAGAGTCAAATAGTGATTGGTCCAGTCCCATTGTCTTGGTGCCCAAACCAGATGGAATCTGGCGGTTCTGTAATGACTTTCGCTGCCTGAATAAAATCACTAAGTTTGACACCTATCCTATGCCCCGCATAGATGAACTGATTGATCGCCTAGGCACGGCCCGGTACATGACGACGTTAGACCTAACCAAGGGTTGTTGGCAAATTCCTCTCTCGGAGTCAGCCAGAGAAAAAACAGCCTTTGTAACTCCAGATGGATCTTTCCAATCTCGGAGGATGCCTTTTGGGTTACAGAATGCTCCCGCCACATTTCAACGCACCATGGATAAGACCCTTCGGCCTCATAGAACCTATGCTGCTGCATACCTCGATGAAGTGGTCATCCACAGTGAGGATTGGGAGTAACACTTGCCAAAAGTTCAGGCTGTGTTGGATTCCATCTGGAAAGCTGGGTTTACAACCAACCCGAAAAAATTTACCCTTGGGCTAGAAGAGGGGAAGTATCTAGGGTATACCATTGGGAGAGGTCTAATCAAGCCCCAAACAAACAAAGTCGAGGCTATTCAGGATTGGCCACGGCCCACCAACAAGAAACAGGTTCGCGCATTTTTGGGAATTGCGGGATATTATCGCCATTTTATTCCCCATTTTGCCTCACAGGCTGCTCCCCTGACCAATTTGACCAAAGGGAAGGAGTCTGTCATGACCAAATGGACTCCCGAAGCAGAAGCAGCTTTTCAGGCTTTAAAACAGGCCTTATGTAGTCAGCCAGTTTTAAAATCGCCTGATTTTTCACAGGACTTTGTGGTTCAGACAGATGCCTCAAATGTGGGGTTAGGAGCTGTACGGTCCCAGGTTATCAACGGGGAGGAACACCCTGTTATGTACCTTAGCCGAAAGTTGAAGGCCCATAAAGAGAATTATGCCACCATTGAGAAGGAGTGTTTGGCAGTGAAATGGGCTTTGGATTCTCTCCGGTACTACCTCCTGGGTAGACAGTTTGAACTGGTGACAGATCATGCCCCATTGAAGTGGATGGCACAGAACAAGGAGACCAATAGGAGAATAAATAGGTGGTTACTGGCCCTTCAGAAATTTAGTTTTTTTGTAACGCTTCGCCCTGGTGTTAAAATAAGGAATGCAGATGGTTTGTCCCGAGTGCATGCGTGCCTGGCAACCTGTGTCCCAACCCTAGGGTTGAAACAATAGGGGGGGTATGTGACAGGAAGTCAGGTAAATTAGAGTTAGAAGCCTTCAGCTGTTCAAAATGAAGCAATTAAAGCCCCTATAAATAAAGCCTAAGGATAACAGCTGATTGCGGCATCCTGGAGCTTTGGGAGTGAAGGAGCAGTCACAAGCACTTCTGAAGAGGTGAGGTGCTGATGGATATTTCTGTGTGAGAAATATCCAAGAGACTTTTTCTGTTGTTTTCTGCTGTAGGACCAGCAGTGTCTGCCCAGCAGTAGTCTGTGCCAGACTCAATAGGTAGGTTCCTGTGTTGGGAAGGTAGACGCCCCAAGTGGCAAGGGTTTACTTTATGTTTTGTTTTGTTTTGTTTATGCTGTTTTTATGCTTGCACGTGTATCCAGCAATATGGAAAAATAAACCATATCATTTGTTTTCAATCCTCCTCAACTGCCTATTTGTACAGTTCAGCGTGTAGTAAACCCATCCAGGGGGTCACACACACCCGCTACCGAGTTAATCCCTCACAATATGTATGTATATGTACAATACATGTATATGTACAATACAATATGTATTAATATAAAAGTGTGCAATTATAAAGTGTAACGGAAGGGCCTGTGGGACCCAGAAGCTTCCCGATGCCGCTTATGTGTAGATCACCCTGTGTCTCTAATATGGGCACAGGGTGAATGAGAACCTCACTATGGTCTGGACTAGTCAGATTTAATTGTATATATTATATATATATATATATATTGTGTGTTGGCTGTAGTGTACTATAAAGCTTGCTGTGATTGCATTCTATTGTCTGTTGTGATGTAAATTAATCTAGGATGGCTTCTGAGGATCTGTCGTTGTGGCTTGTGTTAATTGACACTGTATGGTGTGAAGGAGTCCTGTGATAAATGTGTTTTGCCAGTTAACAGACAGTCTAAAGGTCATGTGTCTGAGACATCAGCTGTAGTTAATTAGCTCATGTAAATTATGTCAGAGCTGGAGCCAGAATGTCTACTAAAAGATGTGTATTGGAGCTTGTTAGGAACCATTGTGTGATGATGTGGGTGGAGTTGGGTCATGGTTCATTTGGACTGCAGTATCCTAACTGTATACAAGAGCCTGATTTTCTCAATAAAGGGTCTATTCGTATGGAACTTCAAACAGAGCTGTGTGTCTCGTTATTGGGGTTCGTTTGCCTGACTGTGGAGTGTCGGTAGCTGTCTTGGGTTCGGGAATGGAAAATCTTAAACGGCTGTAACCCCTGTCCCATTTGGGGTGCCGTTACATAAAGCATCTACTCCCAATAGATATTGTTGGTATGTGTATTTTATTAATCTAATGTAGCATATTGTTGGTACAATACACATTCATTATGAGAGTGATCATACTTTTTAAAAAGAAATTGAAAGATTGACTTGCCCGTGTGCTGGTATCAAATGATTAAAATGTGCTCCACCTTTTTTAACTGCCTTCTGCAGTTTGAATTTTAAACAGAGAAAAGATCATTCCCTATTCCATGGTAAAAAGGTGATTGAATGATTTTCCACTGGGCTCAGATATATTACAGTACATATTACAGCTAATTACTGTTCTTTCTGTAACCCTATTATAGGAATGCTTGGACCAATCAAATGTGTATATGTAAAAACTGCACAAAAATCTTCCAGAAACTAATGTGCTTCAAAGATTTGTGTAGAAGAGTGCATAATTATATTGAAACATTTGTTCTGGGTTAACAGACATTAACATTCCTAGACAGGGAAGATAAGGTTTTGCCAGTGGAGCGTCATCGAGTAAAGGTTTACTAATTTAAACATGAAACCTGACCAACATACATATGAATTACACTTTATACGCAGTTTTTTTTTTAAAGGAATTAAAAAATCACAGCTATTACCTATGAGGGGAACCAAACAAAATAATTATTAAATACATGTATTAATTTCATTCGCTCAGTGTACAACTTGCTGTAATTTGACTTATTTGTAAGTATAGCATTCTGATACATACAATGTGAATAATATATACAGCATTTGCTCTCGAAAGAGAGGACTGGGATCCTTTGGTCTGGGGCAAATACAGTACATCTAAGTGGACCTCTCATGGTAGGGACAACCAAGCAACCTTCCCCATCATAATACAGTGGTGGGCACACTGAAAGGTGTTCCTAAATTAAATAGTTTTTTTGTATCACTCCTTTTGATATTTTCCAGCATCAACCTTCCTTACGACTTTTGGCATTCAGTCATGTGGTATCTCTGATCTATTATTATTATTATTTAGGTACTTATATAGCGCCATCAATTTACGCAGCGCTTTACATATACAATGTACATTCACATCAGTCCCTACCCTCAAGAAGCTTACAATCTAAGGTCCCTAACTCACATTCATATACTACAAAGGAGGTTGATGCTAGGATCACAGATAGGAGGCAGATAACTATATAATGCCCACCCTGTGCCACTTACTGCAGGTCCTGCTCTGTTATTGATGTCTGAATGGTGAATTATCTCCACTCATGGCCTTCAGATCAACATATCTTATTGGTACTGGCCCAGGGAGCAAATATTTCTATGCTCTCCATCCTAATCCTTCCTTGTGCTTGAGCTATGTACCTGTGGTTTACCACTCTGATTTAGGATATTGTGGGCAGAGTTCCGGGCTTGCTAAATACTGGCTGCTTTTAAGTGTATAATGAGACCTCTTTGAAGTACATAACAGTTTCAGTACACTCATAAAAAGTCTTCATTTTAGTTCATGCAAAATATGGAATGTATTCTGTGAACATACCCCAATCAGTGTGTACCACCAACTGTAATCAGAGTAGACATCAATAATATGTTTTAACTCCATTAGAGCCAGGCCACATTTGACAAACAGTACATGTAGACTCCAGTATGAGGCAACCATCTTGCATTTCTACTGTCCAAATGCTATTGCTGAGATGGTTCAATGAGCAGAATGGTAATATTAATCAGATTTCCTAGCAAAATATTTGCTTTTTCACACAGATGTGTGAACTGTACCAGCAACACTAGGCAATCATTATTGCTACAGAACCGCGTTATCAATATCACTACCTTGGATGGGCACACCCTGCTAATGAGAGCTCTGGGTAGGGAGTTGACTAAGGAATTTTGTAAATAAGAGCACTTGGTACCACATTCTGTGTAGACTGCATTTTGGTGCTCAAGCACTGCCCGAGGGCCCCATGCCACTAGGGGGCCCCATCAGGGTTGCCAGCCTCAGTAAAAACCAGGGACAGTATGTAAAAATCTGTGTTTTAAAAAAAATCACAAGATTATAGCTGCCCCGCCTCTACAGTACCTTTTCAGTGTGTCTATATACTGTATACTGTGTGTGTATATTGTGTGTCTTTGTGTGTATACTGTGTATGTATACTGTATGTGTGTGTATACTGTGTGGCCCCATAATCTATTGCCTTTAGGCCCCAGTAATCTCTTATTTCCTGGGGGCCCCATAATCTCCTATTGCCTGGGGACCCCATAATCTCCTATTGCCAGGGGGCTCCATGAGCTATCAGTCCGCCCCTGTGTACACTACACATAATCAGAATTTTAAATAAAGTAGCACAAAATGCCACGACTGTCATCAGTGTAGTGGTTGTCATCCAATCACTTGTCATTTTTTTGCTCATTTGACTCCAGTATACGGCAGTCTAATTGGTTGCTATGGGTTGCTTCATTTGTACTTTACAATTTGTGCTGCCCTATTAAATAAGATTATTAGCAACACAGGCAAGATCTTTCTTTGCCAATCTTAAACACAACACTTGTCATAGTTTTGTTTGATTTTTCTTATTACAAATGAATTTTCCAGCAATCCGTTTATTGCGGTCATGAGAGCATCCTAAAGGACAAACAAGTTTTTAGTGCAGCACTTGGTGGAATGTTGGCCCATTGTGCTTTTACCTCTATATAAGTGAAGCAATAGCGGCTCCTTTCAGAGGTTTAATGAATGCAATAAAAGCCCTCTTGCCACTTAGAAGGTAATTAGTCACCATGGTTGACTAGAGGGTCTTGTTATTTGCTTCTAACTGCATTCATTATGCAGAGTGCGCTGGTCCTATTTCTGAGCTGTGTTTCACCCCTGAACATTTTCCTCATTATTTGTTGAGTATGAAATGTGTACATTTTTTAAATGTTATGTCCATGTGTAGAAACTTAGCTATCAACATTTAAAGAAAAACATCTTTAATTTAGCATGTACAAAACTCCTAAAGTGAAAATTAAAACCTAGCATGACTTATTCTCCACTGTATCTCTATGTGGAACAGACATCTTTGTAGAGTGGGCTTTTACTTCCTGGTGTCAGAAAGAAAGAACAACCAGAAAGAAAAGTGAGCAACACTGTTGGGACATCACCAAATCTCACTCTAAGTTTCCTGAAAGCAGCATTTATTAAACATCCTGAAACTCAAGGGTTTAAATAAAGCTCCTGGGTGCTGCAGTTATGAGTTTTTTTGCCATCTTGCAAAAAAAATGTATACCAAAAACCAAGTGACTCAAAGCACATATGACATAATGCGTAAATATTAATAATAATAAAGTCCACTAACTGTGAAAAAATACAATAATATATCAAAAAGTACCTGCAAATGATGATGACTGATTGAAGAAAATCCAGCCGTAATTCACTCTATGTGCAGATAATGATACCATAAGTGCTCTCCACCACCGGTATCACAAAATGTTCACCTCATAAACAAGTAAAATCAGCAGTTGTCCCCGCTGGGTATAATGAAGGACTTTTCTTCGAAAAAAAAAAAATCATATTATTCTATGCAAAGCATGTCATTCCAAGTTGTTTACTGCCATCCCTACCATGGTTATTCATTATGAACTGGGATATGAATTGTACTACACCATTTTGAAGCTGTTTATCTTGTGGTGTTAAGGGAGAATAATGTTGTAAGTCTTTTAGGGTTCCCACCTGTCCTTAATGGTTTCTTAAATGCCTCCTGCTCTTATGGAAGCAATGTACAAAAATGGAATCTGCACCCTTGTAATTCAAGCCACATATCAAAAAAAATAACCACAACTGGGAGAGACATGGATTAGCACCATTGGATGGAACATGAATAATGTAAAAAAAAAAATCAAAATATATTATTTTATTCAGTTATTGTAACCCTGTTAAACATTAGCATAACATTACAGCATTGCCTTTTTTGTGACTGTTCCTGGAATAGGCTAGAGACAGGTTAGACTTCTGGTGGCTACGTCGGGATCATAGGCTCAGAGGTCAGACTGCATATCAGACTAGAAACTACAAGGGGAGGACTAAAGCGCAGAGTAGATAGGCTGAATCTGAGATTCATTGCCACACCACAGTTCCCACCTTTGAGAAGCTGTGTTCTAGGCTGGTTGGACAACAGTTGGGGATCTCCCCATCACCTTTGATGTTGGCTTTAGGTGTTTGATACAAAGACAGACACCGCAACATAACATTCATTCATCACTGATTTTTACAAATTGTCCGTGAATTTATGGACAGTTGGCAGCCCTGTACTTAGGTAGAAGTATCCAGACTTGGTCCAATAGCGGTCTTCAAATCTACCCACTGCTATGTGATGTTGATAAAAAGTAAAGAACTAGTTTCTCAGTTCCCAATCCAGGTCCATCCACCCAATTACATGGCATTTGCCAAATATAGGCATTTCCATATTTGGGTAATGACATCACCTCTGTTTACATTTAGTATTTGGCCTGAGGAATCTCCTGGCCAAAAGCTGAATGGGGCCTGGATTAGGGCACTGTGTGAGAAGCTGTTACATGACTGCTTCCCAGCACAGCCTCCTGTACTCCAACTGTCAGGAGCGTACTTACCGATGTTGAGATGCTGAGGGCAGCTCACCTTTGCGACCTGGCGCAATTCGCCCCCTGGAGTTGGGACAGAGGGGGGAAAGCGCAAGGAGGCACCGGTACCGGCAGTGAAGTTGAAGACTTGATGTACTAGTCAGTGGCTGAGCAGAAAGTGGTTCACTGGTGACAACTGTGGGTCAGGCAACAACAGTCCGGGTACTCAGAGCAGGTACACGGGAACAAGGACTGGAGACGGGTCCGGGGAGCAAGCCACAGGTCAAGGATTGGAGAAGGCAGAGAGTCCAGAGGTACAGGCCAGAGGTCAGGGAGAGGAGACAGCAACAATCCAGGGACGTAAGCCAGAGGTCAGGTTCAGGAGAGAGAGCAGAGTCGTCAGGAAATCCGGGTCAAACAAGGCAGGTACAGCAACAGGAAACATAACAGGAGCTGATGAAAAACCAGCAACCTGTCAAAGGGCAGAAGCAGGTTTAAATTGGCCTGTTCAGGCCCCTGATTCTGAAG
Organism: Rana kukunoris; assembly: GCA_029574335.1. Taxonomy (NCBI): domain Eukaryota; kingdom Metazoa; phylum Chordata; class Amphibia; order Anura; family Ranidae; genus Rana; species Rana kukunoris. The sequence goes on from CM056056.1 coordinate 79,071,219, forward strand.
AGACAGTGCCCCCGCCAAGGGGCGGACTGCGGACGTCCAAACTGGCCATCAATTCTGGGTGTTCCTGATGGAAGGCTTGAATTAGTCGAGGGGCATGTAGATTGCTGGAGGGTTCTTCCGGGAGATACCCCTTTGACTTAATTAGATACTGGAGCTGCCTCCCTCTTTTTCTACAGCCCAAAATGGATTCCACCTCGAATTCCTTTTCCCCTTCAATCTCCACTGGAGGAGGTGGAAGTTCTTCTCTGACATGGAAAGGGTCTGGTACAACGGGTTTAAGCAAGGAGGCGTGGAAAACAGGATGGATCCTGTAAGAATCAGGTAACGGCAGTTGTTCAAACGCCACGGGGTCGATCTTCCGCTTAATCCTGAATGGGCCGATGAACCTTGGGCCCAACTTTCGTGAGGGAATTGGCAGTTTAAGGTTAGTAGCAGACAACTAGACCTTCTCCCCAACTTCAAAAGCCGGGCACTCCTTCTTTCCCCTGTCATAGAACCTCTTGTAGTCTTCCTGGGCCTGCTGAATCACTTCCCGAAGCTTCTGGAAATGTTGTTGAATGGAGGTTATATGCTTCTTGACGGCTGAAACAGGTACCTCAGAGATGGAATCCTGGAGGAAGGAGGGATGAAAGCCAAAATTGGACCAGAAGGGAGTTTGGTTAGTGGTGGAATAAACAGAATTAATATAGGCAAATTCGGCAGACTGTAATAAGGACAACCAATCATCCTGGGAGACTGAACAGAAGCAGCGAAGATACTGTTCCAACATCTGGTTTGTCCTTTTCGTTGCTCTGAGGATGGTAGGCAGAAGAGAGGGATATTTTTATTTCCAGAGATTTGCAAAGCTCCTTCCAGAACTTAGATGTAAACTGTACTCCCCTGTCAGACACAATGCTTTTGGGTACCCCATGGAGCCTGACAATTTCCTTGTAAAAAAATTCTGGGCGTGTCTGTAGCGGAGGGCGTACCCACCATGGGCAGGAAGTGTGCCATCTTGGACATGCGGTCGATCACGACTAGGATTGTGGTGAAACCCTCAGATGGGGCAGGTCTAAAATGAAGTCCATGGAGACCTCATGGGTGCTCCGGAATGGGTAGTGGTTTAAGTAGTCCCCAAGTCTTGGTGTTTGGTCCTTTATTGCGTTAAAAGCGAGTATATGACGTAACGTAAGTTTTGCAGTCGTGTCTCCATTTTGGCCACCAGAAGGAACGAGAGATCAACTCGGAGGTCTTCCGTGTTCCAAAATGGCCTGCCAGTTTATGGTCATGAAAAGTGCTCAGGACCAACTGCCTTGCTTCCACTGGCACAAAGATTTTGCCTCGAGACCACAGTAAGCCATCCCACCTTTCCAGAGAAGAAGCTTCCTGGTCAGAACATTGTCTAGATGCCACCTTGAGAGAAGTTAATAAAGTCTTCCTGGGAGACTAGAAAAAAGTTCTGAGGAGTTAGGATGTATCGGGGGTTTCGGGGAACATCGTAGAGAGGGCATCTTTCCATTCTTCGAGCCGGGTCTGTAGGAGATATGAAAATCGGGCTTGCCTGGGTCTTAGACGTTTTGCAGATCGTAAGTACTCTAAGTTTTTATGGTCAGTGAAGATCATGATGGGATGGTCTGCCTTCCCAGCAGGTATCTCCACTCTTCCAGAGCGAATTTGATGGGTAGTAGCTCCCTGTCTCCGACATCATAGTTCCTCTCCAGAGGGCTTTGTTTACCGGGAAGCATAGGCTACTGGATGTAATTGAGATTTTAGTCCTTGTCTCTGTGACAGAATAGCGCCAGTAGCAAACTCAGAGGCTGGGTCTGGGTGTCACAGAACGGGTACAGCTTGGCGCCTATGTTGTCTTTACTCAGGAGTGAGAGGAGCCCGGACTAGGCCGAGCTGCATGGGCTCAGGGTCTGGCTGTGAGGTGGCTGGATGAGCCGGGAGAGGTGATGGTGCCAGAGAAAACCTTGGCGGGGTCCAGTTCAGATGGGTAGCTTGGAATAGTTCAGAGCGATGCTCCTGTAGGAGCCTTTCTAGCTGGGTGGCAGACTGATTCAAATCTTTTAGAGAGGCGGGAGTCTCCGTTCAACTCATCCTTAAGGGCTTCAGAGAGTCCTTGGCGATACTGATATTTTGGGGCTACCTCGTTCCAGCCTGTGTCAGGTGACCATTTTCTGAATTCCACGGTATAGTCCTCCACAGGCCTCCTTCCTTGGTTTAAATTATGAAGGGTGGCTTCCGCTGTGGCTGAGCGCAGAGGATCATCGTACAATTTGGCCATATGCACAAATAAGGTGTCGATGGTGTCCAGTATCGGGCTTCTCTGCTTCATTAGGCTGTGAGCCCATGCTTGTGGTTCGTCCGAAAGAAGGAAAATTACAAACCCCACCTTCACAGCCTCTGAACAAAAAGTTCTGAGTTGGAGGGTCAGGTACAATGAGCAGGCAATTTTTAAGGGAATTGTACAATCAGACTGTAAAGAGTGTGGCCATTTTCACTCTGCAACCCTCTTAGGCCGCGTACACACGATCAGACCGGTCCGATAAAACTGGTCTAAAGACCAGTTTCATCGGACCAATTCAATGGTGTGTACGGCCCATCGGACCGTTGTCCGTCGGACCAAAGTTTTAAAACTTGCTTTAAAATCTGTCCGACGGACTCCTGTCCGTCGGACAGATTCAATGGTTAGTACACAAAAGCATCGGACCAAAAACACGCGCATGCTCAGGATCAAGTCGACGCATGCTTGGAAGCATTGAACTTCGTTTTTTCAGCACGTTGTTGTGTTCTACGTCACCGCGTTCTGGTCCGATGGGATTTTGGTCTGACGGTGTGTACGCACGTGGTCCGATGAAACCGGTCCGTCGGACCAGTCTCATCGGACCGGTCTGATCGTGTGTACGTAGCCTTAGAGTGAGATACATTGAAACTGTGTTAAAGTGTCCTCTGTGGGTGGCACACAGTCTTTATAGGGAGAGGGCACTGATGGGAAGCCTGTCTGGTGCCAGGTGCCATACACTTGCGTTACACGTTAGTGAAAGCAGAGGCTAGAAACCGACATTGCTATAAGCGTTAGATTTAGGCCTCGCATATCATATTCGATTTAGGCACCACATTTTCTTGAGAAAGCCCTGATTATACATCTTCCACATCCGTAACCATAAGCACATACTTTGAAATCAAATAATCGCTCAAATTACCAGCAGATGTAGGAAGGGAATGTATGTTATATACTGTATGTATGCTATATACTGGAAGAAAAATAGTCATTATGTCACACGTTTACATTTGTTGGAATAAATTCCCTGTCTATGCGGTCGGAATCTAAGCCATTTAAATTGTCAAATCATTATAGCTGCAGGTTTTAATATTTTTACAAATCTCGCCACATCAAATACCTGGCACACAAAGACCAAATAGTGAAAAAAGTAAGGATAATTTTAGCTTATTCAGTCAAATCCTGTGTTTTTGTAACCTACTATGCATCGTGATCTTTATGATTGTTGGGTTAAGATTTCATGTTACTCTAGTGATAATCCAGCATTTCACCAAAATACCAACACAAGGTATATAAATTACATAGTTTATTAAAAGCAGAGGGATATAAAAGGATAGTTCACCTCCAAGTTTATGGGCTTTTTATGTTATAAATTAAAAGGCAACATTTTTAAAATATATACAATATCAGTAAATAAGGCAAAAAACTGAGTATAAGGAACCCATGCTAACAAATCAGAATACGTTTTGGAATCATCTTAATTCAATAAACAAAAAATGCTAATGTTTGCTTTCAGTTAATGCGATTTACAGTTTTGCTTTTAATTAGCATTTTTATCTGCTGAGAAATTCTGGGCAGCCTTCCTGATGCTGTTTATGGATTGCAAGTAAAGAAAAAACATGTGCATGAATTATTAAACAAATATCAGATACTTATTTTCAAAATAAGATAATTAGCATTGCCGTTTAAAATGTAGAAAGTGAAATGCCAGCACCTTATTTGTAAAATGTACATGCTATACTGAAAAAAAGAAAATTGTATGTAGCACCCTGCTCCTGTTGAGTAGGCGCTATTTTGTAAATTTAGTTATCTGAGCTGTAGTTTAGCTCAGATTTTTTTGCCAAATTATGGGACTCTGTTCCAGCTTGGCTGTGTTGCGCATCTTCCACCTAACTGTGGGTGTCGCTCTCACCAGGGGTCAAGGTTAGAATTGCAATGGGCTGGGTGTATTGGGTGCCTCTTGCCCAAAAACAGCTCAGTGGTGTGGTCCCCACTGCTGTGCATTCTGGGGAGGGGTACTTAAGGGGCAACACCGTTCTGGTGGGGTCTTCTGATCCTGACCTGGTGGCCCTCTTGGCCTCAGGGATGTTTTAGCAACATTTTTGGTCTCGGGGCCTGATGGCCCGAGGCACCGCTACTGAAAGTAGGCCCAGAAGTTTCTGGGGGGCCTACTGGTCCAAGGATGGTCCTGTGCTGTCTTCACTGCAGGAAGGAGCTAAATAATTGAGGATTTAATTAGAGGATGTGTCCTGACCAAAGTACCTCACAGTGCGGCTGAAAAATCCTAGCACTGTGAGTTGTGTAATCTTTCTTGGAAATTTACAAAGTGTTTGTGTAGTTACATGGACTTGTGGCAGAGGACCGTGTAACGACTCGACAGTATTCATCAAGTCTGTGGCAGAGACTGTTGCGTGAGCTTTGCACCGGTTGCTAGGCCAGTGAGAGAGGCCTATCCGGTGGTCGCCGAATCCAGTGTGGGACAGTTGCCCTCTGGATCCAAGATTATACCTGCAACTCGCAAAGCAAGGTACCTGAATCTTCCCTTTCCTCTGTCCCTCTAAAGGTACTTGTTAATAAAACGTTTGAAGCCAAGGAAACCAAGTGTTGGTGTGGACATTTTTAACTCTTCAAGAAGGACTCCTAGGACAAGCATGGTGAACAGTAAGGTAACAGCAGACCCAACACTAAACCAGCAACTCCTTGGGGGGTAGTGCTACATGTATTTTTACGTTCTAATGACTGCACATACATTGACGAGCAGAAACATGATATTTACTGCAAGTCATACACAACAAAGTAACTTGACAGATTTGTGTCTTTTTTCAACTTACCTGTGTAACTTACAGGATGATTTACAATGGCTTAAAGGGTAACTTTGCATCCATGGAAAGTTTTTTTTATATATATATATATATATATAAAAATAGAATATACAATTGCTACACTGTAATTTACCACAAAAATCCTCCTGCGCTCTGGTGTATCGCCAAACTGGGTGTATCAGTATGGTATAAAGGCAAAGTCTTAAGTCTTGCAGCCCTCCACAGAACAAAGGGTGTTCATATGGCTAAAATGAAAAAAAGAAAAGAAAGGAGGGCGCACCGACCTTGTGCATTACCACTTATACATTTTAATATACACAAAATAAAAAGCAATGGTCCTACTTACAAACATTCAGTAGTAAGCGCATTAAAAACAGCTGAACCTGGACCTCACGGCACCTGCCAGTCAGACCCTAAACACCAATGTGGCTGACGCGTTTCTGGGGCGTACCCCCTTCTTCAAAGCCTAGGTGGTCTGCAATCACCTTTAAATTACGCAGTGCTTTACATATGTATAGTACATTCACAACGCTCCCTGCCCTCAAGGAACTTAAAATCTAATGTCCCTACCTCACATTCATATGTTCACATGGTAGAGTCAATTCAGATAGGAGCCAATTAACCAGCCAATGGGAGAGCGCTCCCAGCCTGTCACTTCCTCCTCCTGTGTTTACACAGGAAGGAGGAAATGATGTATTCTCTCATCGCAGCGCTGTTTCCCAGCGCTGCTGATGAGAGAAGACATCACAAGTAAGTGTGCACCAACACAACACTGACACACACTCACATAGGCATATTAACCCCTTGTGATCGCCCCCCCCACCCCCCTGTCACAGTGTCACTGAATGCAGTGATTTAATCACTGCATTTAGTGTCAGTGTGACAGGCAGTGTAAAAAACAGTTAGTGTTAGGTTCAGGATAGCCCCCCCACCCCCCCTAATAAAGTTTTAACCCCCTGATCACCGCCCTAGTTAACCCTTTCACTCCCTATTGCCAGCGTCACTAAGCGATCATTTTTCTGATCGCTGTATTAGTGCCGCTGTTCCCGCTAGGTAGCTATTTTTTTTTATTGCGATTTTTTTTTTTACTAAAGACATGTGGCTAAATAAATTTTGGCCTAAATGTTTGACTAAAATTTAGTTTATTTGATTTTTTTTTTAACAAAAAGTAAAAAATAGTGTTTTTTTTTCAAAAATGTCGCTCTATTTTTGTATATAGCGCAAAAAATAAAAATCGCAGAGGTGATCAAATACCACCAAAAGAAAGCTCTATTTGTGGGAAGAAAAGGACGCAAATTTTGTTTGGGAGCCACGTCGCACGACCGCGCAATTGTCTGTTAAAGCGACGCAGTGCCGAATCGCAAAAACACCTTGGGTCATTTACCAGCGTATTGGTCCGGGTCTTAAGTGGTTAAGAACCGTTTGGTGCTGCGGTACTGTGAACCTCAATTATCAGCACATGACAAACTTTTCTGTTAGATACATGATTTAGAAGGAGGCAGTAGGCATCAGTTGTGTTCTATAGTATTTTAGAGAATTCATGCAAGAAATAGTTTTCTGATTTTAGATCATCCTTCATGTACATTGAGAAAGCACTCATATCAAAGAAACCACCGATATTTTGAATAACATTTCACTTGAGAATAGAACTGTTTTATATTGTAATTTTTTTTACATTTAATCTTTAGTTTTTTTATTAACTTGGTCACACATACTTTCACACTGAAAATCTTGTTGCTCCATTGCCTTTACCAGTTAAGGGAAATGTATGGTCTTTTTAAATAATTTCTTTAACTACACATATAAAAAAATATACAATTTTGATATGGATAAGAGTATCAATGTTTTTTTTTAATTACCTAAGTTATATTTATTATTTGAAATTATATATGCACGAAGCAGCCATATTTGCTCATTACATATTTATGCTTTCTGCTATACGGTGCTAGTCAGTGGTTGTCCTTCTCCTTCTTACAAAGCACATCTACCATTGGCCAACTTTTTGAAAACAACAAGCACTGTGATATATTAACAGCTTAAGTAGTTAGTCATTATAATAACTAATCTACCATGCCTCTAATTGCTTATCTACAAATCTCTACATCTAATATCATCACAAGATTATACAAGAGCAAGCATGTAAAAATGTGAGTAACAGTGGGCAAATTATGCGATACCTCTCTGCTAACAAGAACTATTTACTTGGTACATATATTTTAGACTGATCATTTTAAAAGATAATTAGACTTTCTTTATGTGGAAGGCATTGTGCAGAGTGTTTCAGAACTAGAAGCAGATGTGTTCCATAGCGAGAGATTACTAACAAGAGGGATTGGTTAGGACTGGATGCTCTGCACCCAGTCCTGGCTAAAAAAAATTGCATTTCCGTTTGGGAAGGTTGTGATACCCGTATGCATTAAAATGGTATTATAGGTTTGCCTTTAAAAAAAAAAAACATGTGATACTTACCCTCTCTGTGTAATAGTTTTGCACAAAGCAGCCCCAATCCTCTTCTTATCAGGCCCCCCCGGTCCTGTCTCCTCACCATTGACCAATACCCCCAATAGCAAGCCGCTTTCTATGGGGTCACTGGTGTGTGCTCCCTCTCGTGCCCTATTCTATGCGTCCCTAAGACACATAGAGCTGTGGCGCGGCCCTGCTTACTGCTCTCTCCTCTTTGGCTCACTGGCTGTGATTAACAACAGTGGGAACCAATGGCACCTGCTGCTGTCTCAGCCAATGAAATGAGGGAGTCCAGGGAGAGCCGAGGCTCTTGGGCACATCGCTGGATCGAGAGGGAGCTCAGGTAAGTATTGGGGGCTGTGGGGGAGCAGCACACAGAAAGTTTTTTTTTTAACCTTATGCATATAATGCATGACAGTAAAAAAAAACTTCAGCCTTTACAACCACTTTAATGTATGTACCTATTGTTACCCTGTGCCACTGCATAAAAATAGGCAAAAGTGACACATGGTTCTCCCAAATGCAGAGTGAAAGGCTCCAGAATATTGGTTCTAAATGGAGAAGACTGGCTTTTCAGTTTTCTCCGGTATTTGTAACTCCCAGATTGGGATCCAAAATACAAAGGCTTCTCGGGTGTGGATGATGCCTTTAACCTTTTGTCCAGGTCTTGCAGGAGACCAGCAGCATGTGTGTACAGTTGAGCATAGCATTTATTAATCACAGGTTTGGGCATAGTTTAAGGAGGCAAGTGTGCTTTACTTAGGACACCATGCTAAAGTCAGGATATTCTGTGGCTAAAGGATTAACAGAGTCGAGTCTAGAGGACTTGAGAGAATCAACACAACCTTAAGGAAAAAAATATTCCAGTATTAGTACCCCCCCTTATACTTACCCGAGTCCTCACTTGATCCAGCATTGTGCCTCTCTGTAGCAACTTTCTCCTCTCTCCCTACTCACACAGGCTTGGCTAAGAGCAGCAGGAGCCATTGGCTCCTGCTGTTGTCAGTCAAATCTTGTGACGAGTGAGTTGGGAGCAGGGCTGAGATATGCTGTGTATGTCTATGGATTCAGGTAGCATGGCTCGGGATTTATTCCATAAAGTTCCCCACCTACAAGGGCACAAGGGAAAAAAAGGAGTCAGAATCGCTGCTGGGGGACCTGAAAAGCGGAGGTTAATGTCACTCTGTGCAAAACCTTGCACAGGGCAGGCAAGTATAACATAAGACTATATAATCACTCTAATAACCTTACCAATGTTATTCATTTCCTAAAAATACTTATTTCTATGTGTAATTTGTAGTTATAAACTTACATTTAATTTGCTTATCGATCTTTGTATATCATTTAAGATCAGCATGGTATAGCCACTCACTAGGAATTAAAAGCATTGACCTTTACAAGGGCAGGAAAAATTATAATCTAAAAATGCTTTCCTGACAGAAATATAGCACACAGTTGCTGGCTCTTGGACTGTTGACTGTATTGCTTTTACAGCTTTCTTCTCGGTCTGCCTCAAAATTCTGTGTATTTTAACAGTATTTTTCTTTATATTTTGCATTTTCAAAGTCATAAACCTATACTTACATACTTACATTTCATTTTTTTTATATATATTCTGTTGAAGCGAATAAACAATTAAGCAGCTGTCAGTGATCTGTAGGTCTCCTCTGCCCTCTACTGTTAGGTGGTCTATAAATATTATTGCAAAGAATCTTGATAATTCTTACAATTTTCAGCCATTTTAAGAGGGACATAATTATATCAATGCTGGCTCTAGGTTATATGATTTATATGATGCCCTCTGCAATATAGTATAGTATAGTAAAAAAAAAAAAAGCAAAAAAAAAACATGGTCACCAAAGTTGACTTTATTTTTAATTATATTTATACTCCTATTTTTGTTATAATTTACATGATTCCTATTTTTACACATTGCATTATTCCATATGGGAAACTAAATGTTTAAAGCAGGGGTGCCCAACCTTTTGAAGAGCAAGGGCCACTTAAGCGAGTTGGTAACCAGATGTGGGCCACATTGAGCAGAGCGGGTGGATGGCATGTCTGTGTCTACTCTGCAGAGTGGACACTGACACAGCCCACACTATACTTTTTAGTGGATTGTATTGGAGGTAGGACACAAGTCGGTTTATGTCTGCCACTACTTAGAGGTGAATGGAAGGTCCAATTGGTCAGACTGTCAGACTGACCGTGTGAAAGGGGCCCAAGGCTGTTTTCACACTGATGCGCTTCGGTTTACCCGAGGACCATTGGCTTTCCTGCACTTTGCAATAGACTTCTATTATATTCTGCAGATGTGATGCACTTTCAAAAAGCTCACCAAACTCGCAGGTAATAACAGAAGTCTATGGCTCAGTGCAGGTAACCCGCAGGAAAACTGCTCTGCACCTGCGGATCAGTTTTAAAGCAGCCCAGTAACCACTGCAGAAAAGATATGCCCATATATACACTGTGGGCCAGATTCAGGTACACTTAAATTTGTGCTGCCGTATTTTACCAGGCTCTACATCGAATTCTGGTAGATTTTTGCCCGTACGCTACGGCGGCGTATTCTATTTCTCACCGCGTAATCGAAATACGCGATTAGGGGGCGTGAAGCATTTAAATAAGCGCGTCCCCGCGGCGATCGAACTGCGCGTGCTCCGTTCAGAAATTTCCCGCCGTGCATTGCGCGAAATCACGTCGTTACGTCGAGTAGCGTCGTTTACGAACATTCCTATTCCCGGACGACTTACGTAAAAAATAATAAAAGACGTCGGAAAACGTAGAAATTCTACGGGGAACGACGGCCATACTTAACATGGGCTGTCTAATATTAAAGCAGCAAAAAGCTGGTATAGTGTTACGCAAAAAAAAGATGACTAAAGATGCCGTAAGAGATTGCGATTGAAGATCGTAATTTCAGGGATCGCCAGCAAAAGCTCATTAGCATACCCCGACGCGGAAAACGACGGGAAGTCCACCCAGTGGCCGCAATTTTATTGCAGCGTAGATCCGAAGGCGTACGAACACGTAATCCAGTCGAATTGAAGCCCGCAGCCATCTATTCATGGTTTGAGGCTTCCGACTAGCTAGAAAACGCGCGTAATTTGAAATTACTCCAGTCTAACACCAGTTAGACAGGAGTTACGGCTCTCTGAATCTGGCCCTGTGATTTTAGTAATAAACTAACCTTTCATAACAGTCTTCTATTCAATCCATCCCAGAGCAGGAGGTCGCGGGCCACATCAGAGGGTTCCGTGGGCCACATGTGGCCCCCAGGCCACTGGTTGAGTACCCCTGGTTTAAAGTGAAAAGGATGAGGAAGAAAGACAAGGAGTTGAAAGGAAAACAAACGTTTGGAATAGGCTGCCCCAAAAATCTGTGAATATTAAAAAAATGATGCTAATGTAAAAAGTATTAATATTTTTAATAACTGATAAAAAAAAATTATATGTGAAAATCTAGCTGTGGGTGTCCCCATGACATGGTGCTTGTATGTAGACACACAGATTGCAAGACAAGAATTCCAGGAATGGATATTTTATTAATACTTACATTGGTCCAGCTTGGACCAATGCAACTATGGGCCAGATTCAGCAAGACTTGCGCTGGAGTAATTCGATATGCGCCGCGTAACTGTGATTATGCGCCGTCGTTTCTATGTGGCCGTACCCACCAAACTAGATGCGACAGAAAATGGGCCATTTCCGATCGGCTTAACTTTCCGACGCCAGAGTATCGTCAGCGCATAATTTCGCTTGGCGCATCAGTCGCGCCTATTGATTTCCCCTGCAAATATGCAAATGAGGGATATTTCCCGATTCGCGAACGGATTAGCACCATACGCCGGCTACATGCGCCGCGCGTATCTCGTCCGTCCGACGCAAAGTTATTTCTACAAATAGCTGCTTTATCTTTACTCCAGACGGCCACAGGTCAGCAGGAGAGCAGCTACAGCAGCAGCGTTACCGACGATAAGAGCTAGCTGAGCACCCCCACTTGCAGGACAACACCTCTGTCCATGCTTGTCTTCATACTTTTACAGCCATGGAGGAAGACATCATAGGTCTCCATAGCCGAGATGACGGCTGACAGCTCCTGGCCTTTAGAGTTCAGCTTTCTCCTGTGTGTTTGCGGGGAACGGGAGCAGCCATCTCAGAACAAAAGTAACTTCACTGCGGGGAGGGGGAACAGGATATACTTTAGTGCCAGAATGGCGCATCTACGGGCGCATTTAAACGCCCAACGGAACGCATTGCGCTGACGTTTCCCGTGAAGTGGTGCCGACGGAAGTTGTGAGCATGCGCACAAGGGGGCGAGTGGAGCCTCCCTCACTGCGCATGCTCCGTGGATGATGCGCTGAATGTAAGCCTCTGCGCTGGGCTCCGCCCATCATTTACATATGATCACACCCACTTCCACTTGCGTCGGGTTATGCCAGCGCATTATCGTTACTCTGGCGCAAGTTTAGGAGCAAGTGCTATGTGAATAACAGTACTTGCGCCGAAAGTGTCGGCGGAGTAACGTAAATGAGAAACGTTACTCCAAAGTAAAGAAGCGCCCATCTACCTGAATCTGGCCCTATGTACCTACCATACCAAACATGTTCTCTAATTGAATGAGCTGGCAGGCAGGAGGGTGATGTGGCACTATACAAAACCAAATAAACTCAGTCAGCACAACCCTTCTCTAAAATAAGTGATAAAAGAATTGCTGCCAATACCCACAAAGTGATTTCACCACACTTAACACAGAAATACATAAATCATAAATACAGTGTAGCACAACTCAAATATAAATGTTTTTACAAAGCTTATACCACCAAACAATTTCATAAAATATGCTCAAAAATAAAGAACAGTCAATAATAATGTTCACAAAAAGCCCATTTAAACAAGCATTTCAAAATCTTGTAGATCAACATCTTGAGAATGTCCAAACTATTTTTGTCACCACCGTGTTGAAAATTTCAAAGTGCCTGTGTCACCTAACACCTGTGCTCCCTTAGGCTCCATTCACACCTGAGCGTTTTGTCACCTGAAGAGCAGCGCTCAAAAACGCTAAAGGGGAAAAAAAACATTATTCTCTATGGAGATGGTTCACATCTCCACTCCAAAACGCTTAACGCCTGAAGCTCAAACAAGTCCCGGACCCTTTTTTGTCGCGCGAATCGGGCGGCTTGGGCATATTACATTGGTGACAATGACCTGTACAAAATCGTGGTAAAAAACATTGCGTTTTGTCGCGGCAAATCACGGTAAAAAACGCCACAAATCGCCTACGCTTAGGTGTGAATGCAGCCTTACAGTTTTGACCAGCATCACCACTAAGGCCATAACAAGCTATTAGATAAGGATCTAGGTGTAGCGTTCCCACTCTTCCGTATATTCCATGCCAACATACTGGCCTTAGAAATCGAAAATGTGCATGCAGAAATGGGGAAAGCACACACCAGACCTAGTGTTCTCTGTTTAAAATGTTAATGTGCAATATAAAAAGTATTGAACTTACAATAAAAGCACTTAAGCAGTGCTCAATTTCTGAGGCCGGCATGTTGGCATGGGAGATGCGGAAGAGTGGGAACGCTATAACTACACCCTTGTTTCCCAAATAGGGAATAAAAGCTTGTTATAACCTTATTGGTCGGCTGGGAAAGAAATTCTCTGGGCAGCCACACTCCAAACAAACGTAGCCTTTATTGGTAAAATCAGGAACAAGCACTACAAGCCACAGCAACCAGGACAGCTTAGCTGACGCATTTCACACTATACTTAAGTATAGTGTAAAACGTGTCAGCTGAGCTTTCCTGGTTGCTGTGGCTTGTAGTGCTTGTTCCTGATTTTACCAATTAAGACTACATTTGTTTGGAGTGCGTCTGTCTGCTATATGCATTGCTTGCACACATGGTTCCTGAGAGGAAGATAATCACTAATTAGATCTACCTGGAGCGGCAATTCCCTTGTTCCCTATAACCTTACTGGTGATAGAGGGGTCACAACTGTAAGATGAGCAGCCAGTGAGCACAGGTGTTGGGTGACACTTTGGTAATAAAAATTGTATGGACATTTTCAAGATGTCGGTCCACAAGAAGTTGACATGATTATTTAAATGGTCACTTTAGGCTAGATTCACACATGTCCGTCACAATTTCCTCTCCGTTTTCACTGCAAAGTTCAGATGCTAATTTTTGGAGCCAGCAGCCACCGGTGTCTAACATTAGCTGGTTGTTAAGGAGGGGACCAGGAAGCCAGCTCACGCATCCTTAATAACAGATGACTCATCAGCTGTCAGCGGGTTTCCCCGTTGACAGGTGAATGTAAAAGAAGAACATTACTGGCAATATTTTTTTTGTAGAAAAAACAGCATGGGGGTCCACCCCGTCCCAATCCATACAGAATCTGGTACAGATTTTAAGGGAAACCTCATGCCAAAATAAATAAAAAAATGGCATGTGGTCCCCCCAAATACATAACAGACCCTTAGGCTTGGTATGAATTTTGAGGGGAACCCCCACGCCAAAATGTTTGAAAAAATGCCATGGGACCCCTCAAAATTCATACCAGACCCTTATCCAAGCATGCAGCCTGGTAGGCAGAAACCATACCAGGCCCTATGTCCTCAACATGGGGGGTGCTTTAGGGCAGGGGGGGCTGGGCCAAAGCACCTTGTCCTCATGTTGATGGGGACAAGGGCCTCTTCCTCGCAAACCTGGACAGTAGTTGTGGGAGTCTGCAGGCAGGGGTCTTATCGAAATTTGGAAGCCCCTTTTAACAAGGGGGCCCTCAGATCCCACCCCCCATGTGTGTGAAAGGGCCTGGTATGGATTGGGGGGACCCCACGCTGTTTTTTTTTTGGATCAAATCCGCATTCAAAATTGATCCAATGTGCAATTCAGATGCGGTCCCATAGAAGACAATGAGCCTGGAATTCGCATCTGAACCACACCGCAGTGCCCAAAAAATGCATTTTAATGATTTACAGCTTCCAAGGACATTTCAGCTTCCATGGGCATCGCCCAGGTATGGACCAATGTAACTATATATAAAATATCCCTGGAATTAATCTTTAAGGCCACATTGTATTTAAACAAAATGTGATGTCATTGTATACAAGGCATGCCTATAAATTGATAGAATAAAAATCCATCTAAAATATTGCCATGAAATTTATAATGCATTAAATAGAGTTTTCATTAAAAAATCAGCTTCAATCTTTCTAGTCATGTAGCTTAGTAACATAAAGCGGAGCTAAAATCTTTTACAGTCAAGGAAGCTGTTTGATTTGCAGTTGACATTTTTATAGGGAAGCAGGATTTTACTGGTGTCATGAATGCAAAAAACAACATTTAAAAATCACAATGGTTTATGCCAGACCTTCTTAAAAACGTAATTAGTTAAACGCATCCATAGAAAACATAATACAAATCCCAATATTGTGGTTTAATATAATGCTTCACAGCATCGATTGGCCTTCTACATGTTTCGCCAGATATGGCTTCCTCAGGAAGATTTAAAGCAATCAGAAGCTTAATCCACACACATGACCACCAACAAGGGACCAATAGTTCAAATGGACTGATTCCAGGAAGACGGAAAAAGACCCCACTGCGTAGACAAGAGGGGGCCTTGGACACATTAGGGTGATCAGCAGAGGAGGTATAGAGACCAGATCAGAACTTGAACAAACTTGAAAAAAATCAATTTTGAATGGACTATTAGGTGGTGCCCACACTGCAATAACTCAATCCAGGCTTTTATTCTGGATGCACTTGTACACACTAATGGCGCGTACACACGATCACTTTTTGTGATGAAAAAAAACGACGTTTTCAAAAACGTCACTTAAAATGATCGTGTGTGGGCAAAACGTTGTTTTATGTCTTCAAAAAAACGACCAAAAAAAAAATCGAACATGCTTGAATTTTTTTGTGTTGTTTTTCAAAATTTAATTTTTTGTGTCATAAAAAGTGATCGTGTGTGGGCAAAACGTCATTGAAAACGACGTTTTTAAACCCGCGCATGCTCAGAAGCAAGTTATGAGACGGAGCTTCAATGGAACAGAGTGCCGTCGTACGTGATGGACGTCACCGCACATTGCTAGAGTTTTTTGGAAAAACGATGGTGTGTACACAACGTCGTTTTGGAAAATGAAGTTTGAAAAACTTCGTTTTTTTTTTTCATGAGATAAAACTACGTTTTTTTTCATCGCAAAAAGTGATCGTGTGTACGCGGCATTAGAGGATAGCCTTAGGTTTGATTTACCATTCGTTACAAAGATAACAGCCAAACTGGCTGTTTCCAGCATGGTCTACCTAGGGCTCTGGCCACTCCTCGCCAGATGTTTTTGACAAATTAAATTTTTAAAAATGTCCAGAATAAAACATTGTGATTTTAATGGTTGTATTTTACATTAATGACACTGTTAAAATCCCACTTTCCTACAAAAGTGTTTCCTACTTATGCTCTAATTTTGGGATGTGGAGTCAGATTATTGTGTTCCATCAGTCCATACTCTATATCAGAGGTCTCCAAAATGCGGCCCGAGGGCCAGATGTGGCACTTCACTAGCCTTTATCCGGCCCTTGAGGCACAATTCCTCCCACTGACATGAGGCACTATTCCTCCCATTGACACCAACAATGGGGCACTATATTATCCACTGATACAAATCATGGGATACTATTCCTCCTACTAATAGGGGGAATACTCCTCTTCCTATTGACCACCAACCCTGAGGCCATATATGTTCTCACTGATGCTGGGCCCGTGACTTTTTCTTCCCTTGCTGGCCCCAATCCGGCCCTCCTAAAGTCTGAAGGGCAAAAAAGTGGCCCTTTGTTTGTAAAGTTTGGAGACCCCTGCTCTATATGGTGCTGCACATGTGATTGGCTATGACACTTGCCATTTGATAGCCTGGCAGTCTTGTTGAGAGCATAAGCATTCTAGTGACTGTAACAGTTATCGTTCATGGCATGCTTTGAATGTAACTGTTTTGGATGACCATTAAATCAGTGGGTTCAATTCAGTTTTAACGTGACACATGTTTTAAATATAATCACTTCCATTTAAACTGATACAGTATGCACTTTCAGCTGTACAAAGCATATTTGAAGAGCCCCAGTAGCTTGGAAGCTGTGGTGACAGTTTATCCCAGTGCATGCAATAAGAACTATTGAGGAATTGCATGTATCGTAATTTAAAACCACCATTTATTTAATGTATGGGACCCTTCTTTAAGGATATTGAAGTAAATCAACAGTGAACAGAGGAAATTTTATTCCCCAACTGTTCTGAACACATGCTAGCCCAGTAATCAAATGCATAGTGGAGAAGCAGAAATCCTGATTTGTGTGATATGTACTGTACATTAGAGTGATGAGCATATGGAAGAATCCTCATTAATCTGTGAACTACAAGATTAGGCCGATCAATTCATCCCATATTTAAAAAAAGCACTCATCTCTTACAGTAAGCTAATGATATATTTTTGCTTAATTATTCCATTCCAGTTATTATTCCAATGCAGACTATGTGTGGGTTAACCCTGCCTCCTCTCCAATGCTATAGCACCCCATACCCATAAGTTTGAACTCATCGCTAGGTACTGTGTTCCTTTTTTGTCCTCCTCCATTGACCCTACATCACGTTGGTTCCTGTACGATGTCCGGTCAGGGTTTCCTGCTCTTGGTGCCAAGCTGTGCGGGGCAACCCATGGCCCAGCTATGAGCAGGTGAGTAGTTCTTGGGGCCCATAATACCCCTATGGTGGAAGAGAGGTGGCCCTCGTGTACCAGGATGGACGTCGGCAGAAGCTCCTTCTCGGCTGGCAAAGCCTGGAATCTCTCCTGTTTTTTTCATTCATGGCAGATGTTTTTTGTTTGTTTGTTCATCAGTTTCCTCCTTCATCTTTGTTTTCTCCTGGTTCTCTGCCTTCTCGGCTCCTGGAACACTTCTGGGCATGTACTCCCCTCTCTTCCTAGTCCAGAAGAAAAATGTCTCATGGCGCCCGGTGATAGATTTAACCTTCCTAAACAATAAAATATGAAAAATTCAAAACGGAGACTCTTTCTACCATCCAACAAATCGTGCAACCAGGGGATTGGTTGATCTCGATCGATTTAAAAGATGCTTACTTCCATATACCAGTGGCAGAGGGATTCCACAAATACCTCCGGTTCCAGGTCGGACAAGAACTCCTACAGTTCACCTGCCTCCCATTTGGGTTGACAACCTCACCTCAAGTTTTTTCAAAGATCCTCCTGTCCTGTAGAGGCCCTTATCAGAACTCGAGGGGTATGTCTGTACCATTACCTCGACGATCTCCTGTTATTGTCCCAAGACAAGCAGCAGCTGCTAATCCACAGGGAGCAAGTTATCCCTACTCTACTCTAACTGAATTCGGGTGGCTCCTAAACCTGGAGAAAAGTCATCTAGAACCAGTTCAACGCCTGGTATATTTATGGGCCATGTTCGATACAGTGGACCCATCTCCCTTCCAGAGAAGAAGATCCCGGTCATTCGAGAGAGAATCTCTCGGTCTTTAGGCTCCTCACGCCTGAGGGCCTCACAATGCCTAAAAATTGTTGGCACGATTGGCG
Organism: Rana kukunoris; assembly: GCA_029574335.1. Lineage (NCBI taxonomy): Eukaryota > Metazoa > Chordata > Amphibia > Anura > Ranidae > Rana > Rana kukunoris. The sequence goes on from CM056056.1 coordinate 79,089,363, forward strand.
CTACGACCCCCATGGTCAAGTGGGCGATGTGGTGGTTACGTCCCTTTCAAACGGGGCTTCTTCAGCAATGGAGATCAGGGGACATCAGTCAAATGTAACACCATCAATGAGGAACAGCCTTTCTGGTGGCTTCAGCGCAAAAACCTGCTCACATGCCATTCCATTGCCCCCATTCGTAGGGTGAGAGTCACATCCGATGCCAGCACTACTGGCTGGGGGCCCACTGCGGGTCAGACCTTCGTGCAGCATGGTGTGCCCTTCAGTCCTTCTCTCACCTCCTGAGAGGGGAATCTGTGTTAGTGAAAATGGACAACACCACAGCGGTCTCCTATGTGAAGAGGCAAGGGGGCACCCGGAACCCCACCCTGCTCCAAGAAGTTGAGCCCATTATGTCTTGGACCCAGAAGAATTTGATCAATATTTCATCAGTCTTCATTGCTGGCATTCAGATCAAACGTCCAAGCAGACTTCATGTCCCGCAAGCAGTTGGACAACAACAAGTGGTCCCTTCATGCGCAGACGTTCGATTGGATCCTGTCACTGGGAGTCGACCCAGAAGTAGATCCATTTGCATCCCACTGCAGCTTCAAAATCAGGAAGTATTAAGCTCTGTACACATGGGCAAGAATCCCATTGTAAACAAACGTAGTTTTTCTCGACGGGATTCTTGTCAAGCTTGACGAGATTCTTGTCTAGCTTTCCTTGCATACACAATGTCAAGCCAAAATCTCGTCGTTCTAAAATGCGGTGATGTACAACACGTACGACGGCACTATAAAGCCTCGTACACACGATCAGTCCATCCGATGAGAACGGTCTGAAGGACCATTGTCATCGGTTAACCGATGAAGCTGACTGATGGTCTGATGTGCCTACACACCATCAGTTAAAAAAACGATCGTATCAGAATGCGGTGACGTAAAACAAAACGATGTGCTGAAAAAAATGAAGTTCAATGCTTCCAAGCATGCGTCGACTTGATTCTAAGCATGCGTGGATTTTTAACCGATGGTCGTGCCTACTAACGAACGGTTTTGACCTATCGGTAAGGAATCCATAGGTTAATTTTAAAGCAAGTTGGCTTTTTTTTAACCTGAGGTTAAATAACCTATGGGGCCCACACACGTTCGGTTTTGACCGATGAAAACGGTCCATCAGACCGTTGTCCTCTGGTTATCCTATAGTGTGTACAAGGCCTAAAGGGCACTATATATGGCGCCACCCTTGGGGCTGCATTTGCTTATCTCATGTTACTGCGTGTTAGTAAAAATTTGGTGAGAGACGATTCATGCTTTTCAGTCTTCGTGCTTTCAGATTGTTTTCTGCGGTTCAGTTTGTGCTTGTGTGTTCGTATTTTTTTTTTCAGGGCGTGTAGTCAGGTCGTATTTGTTTTACAGTGCATTCCTGTCCACTCGTTTCTGATTTTCAGGTCATTCTTCATAGGACTTGCTGTTCTTCAGCGCGTTCTGTTTAGTTTGTTCTGATCAGACATTTCTTAAAAGAAAAGAAAAAAAATGCCATAAATCTATCCCCTATTTTGTAGACGCTATAACAAACCAATCAATAAACGCTTATTGCGATTTTGTTTTACCAAAAATATGTAGACAAATATGTATCAGCCTAAACTGATGAAAAATATAAATGTATATATATATATTTTTGGCCATATTTATTATAGCAAAAAGGTTAAAAAAAAAAAATGCAAAAAATAAAAACCACAGAGGTGATCAAATAACATCAAAAGAAAGCTCTATTTGTGGGAAAAATCAGTCAGTTAAAGCGACGCAGTGCCGAATTGCAAAAAGTGGCCTGGTCTTTGGCAAGCCAAATGGTCCGGGGCTTAAGCGGTTAATGATCCAACCCAGGGTATACCCATCTACTTTCAATCTTTTTTCTTTGGAAAAAAAAAAAAGATTGTGACTAAAATCACCCTAGAGAGGACATGGAAAACCCAATCTGTATCTTTTTCATTCACTAAATACAAAATAACCTGGATTATGATGTATGAGAAATTAGTCAGCATCTTCAAAGACAAACTATTTTGAGAAGGATCGAATGTATTAATAGACCTTAAAGGATCACTAAAGGAATTTTTTTTTTTAGCTAAATAGCTTCCTTTACCTTACTGGTTTCATGTCCTTATTGTTCGTTGTTGCTTTGAAGTTGCTGTAATCCTGCTCTGTTCTCCACACTTCCTGCTTGTCTGTTTCCTTATAACCACAGTGCTGGGAGCTTTCTCACGATGGTTTAAGCTGTCATTACTGTGTGTCTAAAACTTCCCAGAACCAATCAGATTCATTTTAAAAACAAAACACTGCCCTGGATGTGTTTGTTTTTGTTCTGTGTGTCTATTTCTACTTTGCAGAAACATGAAGCCAGTTCAAAAGTGAAACTAACCTGCAGGCACATTATATGATTGATTTTTATCTATTTTTAATCATTTTGAAAAGGAATCTGTTAACTTTTATGTCTCTATACCCTGCAAACAGTCATTTAAGCAAAACATTTTTTTTCCTTTTAGTGACCCTTTAATTTGTCTGTTTCAGTAATAACTTTCATTTTCAATCCTTACATCAGTTAGCAAAGGAATTTTCTCTTCCATTCTGGATTGTCTCTTCTCTTTTTTGCTCACCAGGGCCTAGACTGATAGTATTTATATAAATTATATTATTTTAGTTTCTTCTGGAATATATTGTGATAAGTTTTCTGTTAAAGATCGGCACCTGATCTAGGATCCTACTATTTTTGTTAATCTTAATATTGAAAACTCAAAGGAAAACTGTTTGAAGCCATAGCAGACAGGGCAGTTGAGGGCCTTTAGCCAGCAAATTCTCTCTGATGAAGGTCCACTATAACATTGAGTGTGCCAATACTTAGCCATTACCGCTTTTGCAGTTTTTCTGCTTTGTGTGAGCTTACCTCAAAATACGTAGCTTTCAACAAGCTGTATTTTTAATGGAATTGTGTTTTTGCTAGGATCTCCAGCCATCTAAACCAAATATTTCATAAAATTGTAAAGTCCCCCATTTCAACCCTGACACTTATTCAACCTCAACACCACTGATGATAATCAATTTAGCAGACAGAAACACTATTTAAATTGTAGAATGGATCAAATGAATGTGGTAAGGAGTTCTCCTAGGGACATTGGCTTGTTTTTCTTGGGTTGTTGTAGAATATGATAGGATAATAACAGGATTTGGGCAATTTATTGCTCACCACATGTGTCAGTAATCATGTAACAATTCACCACACATCCACAATGGCACAGATCCTCCAACCAATGCAGTTATTAACACAGTTGTTGAAATAAATAGACTTGTTTTACTATTACTGTTTATGCATCATTGTGACTCCACAAAGCATAGATTTATTGTAACAGAAAGAGATTGAGGAATAAAGGATTTAGAGGGATGTTAAAGTGGCTGTAAACCCACAAAAAAATTAAAATAACCTGCAAAAGAAAGGCATAATGAGCTAGTATGCTGTGCATACTAGCTCATTATAAAATACTCACCTTAGATCGAAGGACATCGCTCCTGGAGAAACTTCTGGGTATTACAGGTGCTGTGACTGGCCGGAGCCGCGATGACATCACCACTAATGGCACACTAGCTGAAGCAACGGCACGAAAGTGCCATTGCTTCAGTGCGCCGATGACATGGGCACATGCTTATATAGGGGATATCTCCTAAACCGTGCAGGTTTAGGAGATATCCAGGGTAGCTACAGGTAAGCCTTATTATAGGCTTACCTGTAGTAAAAAGTTGATTGTAAGGGTTTGCAAACACTTTAAGTGTGATTTTGCAATTAGGTGTTGATTAGTAAAGTAATACAATTGTAATATGACTTGATTTGAAGTTCTTGAAGGTTAAAATATACTTAAAATATAGCTAAAGCTAAAACTTTTTTTTTTAGTTTCGGGCAGACAAGGGAAGGGTTAAAATGACATTAAAGTATATCCTTATTTTCTAAAAAATAATCAATATACATCCACTGCCTAATGACCTTGTAATCTATTTTTCATGGAATTATATCTAAAGCCTCGTATACACGATTGGATTTTCTGCAGACAAAGCCTCAAACTTTTGTCGGAAGGGCGTTGGCCAGGAACTTGTCTTGCATACAAACAGCATACAATTGTTGGGTAACAAAAACAAACGTGCACCTTCTGCTAATGTTGTGTTTGATGTGCATTGGTTCCGAGAATGCGTGTTTGTACTTTGAATCGTACACTTTGAATCGAAAAATCCAACAACAGACCGTTGTCCACAGAAAATTTTAAAGCCTACCATTGAACATTTGTCCACGGAAAAGCCGTCAACAATTGTCCGATGGAGCATACAAACGGTCGGATTTTCCCCCAAAAGGCTTACAACACACAATTCCCGTCGGAAAATCCGATCGTGTGTACGAGGCTTTACTGTGTTTTTCTGCCCCCTTGTAACATCCTCTAAGTTTTAGAACCTCACTTTTTCCCCCCTCACTTCCATTTGTTTGGAGCAAGCAGTGTACATTAGTTGCAGCCATGTGCACTGTCCTTTGCACACTCCAGATCACTCCATTCCCCCCCGAGGATGCTCATTGGTAGCGAAACAAATGTGGGGTGGGGCCTAGCCGGTGACGTTATCATGCCTGCCGTGTTTGGATAGTGTGGCGGCTTCAGTTCATGGGATTTTGTCTCCATCTTTGTGTAAAGCCGCGTACACACGATTGGTCAAAACCAATGAAAATGGACTGATGGTCCTTTTCATCGGTCCAAACCGATCGTGTGTAGGCGCCATCGGTCAGTTATCCTTCGGTCCAAAAAAATAGAACTTGCTTTAAAATTGAACCAATGGACACCTGACCGATGGGTCAAAACCGATCGTTAGTATGCAAAAGCATTGGTTAAAAGGCCGCGCATGCTCAGAATCAAGTATACGCATGCTTGGAAGCATTGAACTTCATTTTTTTCAGCACGTCGTTGTGTAAAAACACGTAAAGGTCACCGCGTTCTAACACGATCGGTTTTTTTAACCGATGGTGTGTGGGCACATCAGATGAGAACGGTCCGAAGGAGATGGACTGATCGTGTGTACGAGGCTTAAGTGTGTGTCTATTGCTATTGCAATAAACCTTTGTGGCGGTGTAACACTATGATGCATTTTATATGTCATCTTTTTTGCCCATAGTTTCAATTTGAATTTAGAGATGAATATTCAAGTGAATACATAAAAAAAAAAGTTTTAATTTACAGAGCATGTCATTTCTGAGCTTCCTCTAATTGATGGAACACAAAAGGTAATACTATTTTCCATAAATAATATTAGGTAGCAGTGGGTATTTGCCCTGAGCCATCCTTAAATAAAGAGCTAAATAAGATTTTCAACACCAAATCTTCTTGAAAGAAATAACCATCTTTTAAAAAGGTGTGCTGATAAAATTTTCCTCTCTATTTATGGATAAAAATTATGGCATCCCTACAATTCTGCACTGCACAGTCAGCTTCATCGGTTAACCAATGAAAACGGTCCGAAGGAGATGGACTGATCGTGTGTACGAGGCTTAAGTGTGTGTCTATTGCTATTGCAATAAACCTTTGTGGCGGTGTAACACTATGATGCATTTTATATGTCATCTTTTTTGCCCATAGTTTAAATTTGAATTTAGAGATGAATATTCAAGTGAATACATAAAAAAAAAAGTTTAATTTACAGAGCATGTAATTTCTGAGCTTCCTCTAATTGATGGAACACAAAAGGTAATACTATTTTCCATAAATAATATTAGGTAGCAGTGGGTATTTGGCCTGAGCCACCCTTAAATAAAGAGCTAAATAAGATTTTCAACACCAAATCTTCTTGAGAGAAATAACCATCTTTTAAAAAGGTGTGCTGAAAAATTTTTCCTCTCTATGTATGGATAACAAATTATGGCATCCCTACAATTCTGCACAGCACCCTGATAAACATGTGGCATGAATGTATGGTGTGCAGATGAGTTTATGATATAATTTAGTAGAGATTCCCATGATTTCTGATGATGATCCTAGGTTCAAACGGCTGTGCATGCAGATCAGAAATAATAAATCTGGCCTTGCTAATACTTGAACATTTCTAGTGAAACTAGAGAGGTCATTGTAGGTCATCACAGTATCACTGTTTATTGCTTCTTCTTACAACGTATGTGTCCTCCACAGGTTTCCAAAGAACATATATTACCAATTTATAAGTTAACATAGATGAGTTGCGTCAAAATGTCTGGCTTCACTGAACAGGCTCTTTATCTTTTCTGACTACTGCTTGGATACTGTGTATCGTGTGGGTTCTTAAAGAGAATTAAAATAGTCATTCAAGCATCTTCTCATTCATCACTGCCAATTGTTACCAAGCACCCTGTCCCTGGCCAACAGCCTTCTGTGTGTATGCAATGATAGAAGGCCATGGCGCTTCCCATCCATGTCCAGTGGGTATCAAGAAATAATGCAGGACACCATGCCAAAAATGTTTTTGTATGTAACTGAAAGCTTTGAGAATAAAATAAGAAAGAACTTAGAAATCTTGGATTTTAATGTCACTGCTAAACAAATGATATTTAATTATTGGAATTGTCAGTCTGATGTAGAAATGAGTTTGGTAATGGGCCTAGGGTGCTGATTTAATCCAAGTACACCATGTACAGTGAGACCATTTTGTTAATATATTATATAATCTTTTAATACATTTTTTTGTTTTTTTCATTTGTTCAATTACATGTTTTTTATCAATGTCTTGAAATTTGTTTTTCCTTAACTTTTGATTAATTCCCAATTTTTTTAATGTAATGCCCCCTGCCAATATTTGTAAAAATTAAAGAATACTGAAAAACTAAATAAATTCCCTTGACTTAGTCACATGGCAGAGAAATTCTTGGAAGAGTAGTCTTTGGATAGGGAAGCAAATGGAAATTATCTGTATCATTTTTCTGTTGCTGCAAGGAGGAAACTATACCTTCATAAAGAAACTGCAGAGGTAGATCATGTACAAATTAACTACAGCACATCAGTTTAAATTAGAGCAATGGAAAGCAGATATTTATTTTAGGATTTTTGGACAGCACTTAAATATCAGCAAATTTTAAATTGTGAAGTTACTCCAGCGCATATATATATATATATATAATATATATATTAGTACAAGAAATACTGTATATGTAAAGTATTGCTGTGCTGACACCAAACAAGTTTACTACAAAATGATATAAGGAAGCAGTGCTGTGCAATAAATTAAATACAAATAAAACTACCAGTTACGATTATATCCATTCTAATATAAATAATATCAACTCCTTAGTAATGATGGTGATGATGGGCCAACTGCCAACACCTTAGTAACAAATGACACTGTGCATCATGACCCTTGAGCTCCATTAATTGTTATGCTATTGGAGACCAGCTCACCCACATCATGTCAACTCAACTCAGGATGCTAACCCCCGCTTTACAATGCAGGTATTTTTTCTTTTTATGTTTGTTTATGTACATTTTTGCCCTGCCCTGCCTCTCCTAAGTGAGAATGATGTCTCCTCCAGAAGGCATGCGTTTAAATACAGTGACTGGAGGAGGACAGATCTTGTAGAGCGTCATCAGGAGGTCTGCTGCCTGAACCAAGACAGCCAGATTCTGATGATGTTAGCAGCAAAGATGGCTGGACATGGAATGCAGCAACGAATGGCAGTTCCCAGCACACTGCCACACTGGATTTGTTGGGCGTTTGAATATTTTTTATTTATTATTTGAAGATAACCTAGTTTAAAAGGTAGGACCAGTGTTAAAAAAAGCACAGTAAAAAAAAAATGTAAAATAGCAAAAATAAAAAAATATTAGAATAAACTACTGACACCAATCTCTGCCCTACTGACATCATCCACTGCTCTACTGGCATTGTCCATTGCTCTATATATACACACACACATATGCATGTGTTTGAGCTTTGGAGTGCACACCCTATTGCTATAGGCTGCGCACACCTATGCATTGCATATACATTTTCTATAACTGTATTTTCCCACCACTGCAATCACCAGCATCAACAATTTATCTCCTAAATAACAGAGAGCAGAAGTGGCAGAGATGTAAATTATATCAGTCATATAAAGTCATCAATATAGTGTATATACTCTAAGCAAATTATTTTTTATTTGATTCTGATGGGTTAAGAATGTTTGTACAGTATTTTCAAACTCTGAACATTATTGGGATAGTTCCTATTCTGACTATTCTGACTGATCGTTCCATTTGAGAAAAGAAGAGATAGGAATCTATCCAATGACAAAGGCCTTTAGTGAGTCACCAAGTATAGTTGGATTTTCATGATCAGAATAACCATCCGTGAACACAAATCAAACTTATGGTCATTGGTATTGAGAAAGTTTAGCTAAAAGAGTTTTGACTTTACAGCCTGTTGTAACTCTAAATTCCAACAGTTTAAGTTTGACCAACTGTCAGGTCACCTAAGGTCAGATGACAGATACATACCACTAAGGTTGTGGACCCTTCGGCTGACTGCTGCGGATAGAGTTCTGGGTGGTTCAGGAAAGCAGCTCAACATGAACACCAACATGGACCAAACAGGCTCATGGACTGGCTCTGGTGGACAGAGCGGAATCAGCAGTACAGGGTTAAACACAGGATAGGCAGGAGAACATGCCAAGGTCAGGGCAACTAGCAGACAGGGATGGTCAGGATGGAATGCCAAGATCGGAGTCACTAGCACACAGGAATTGTCATGACACGCCTGTCAATACTGGATCCCTCTAGGACCCAGCACTCTCACCTGACACAGCCTTGGCTGGGAAACACTGATTGGCCAGCTCTCCTTTAAAACACCTGTGGCTTCACCCAATCAGTGCTCGTGATAGAGTTACTCTGCTTACCTTGTGTGATCCAGCCTGACCTGTTAATCTGTAAACTTTGTGTATGACCCGGCTTGTTTGACCCTGCTTGTTGCTTCCGATTTGGTACCTTTCGAACTCTGACCCATCCGTGTATGACCTGGCTTGCCTAGACCACGCTTTGCCTGACTCCTGTAAGCAACATCCATTGCAGCGCGTGCACTACTAGCACCAGCAACACCACCAACATCCACACCTGCGGTGAACTACAAGTTCCAGCCTTCCTGCTCATCACATCACCTACTTCAGCAGTAGAACTACAAGTGCCAGCTGTCCCGCTCGTCTCAACCCTGCATCCGTGGTGAACTACAAGTCCCAGCGCTGACCTGCTTCTCAAGACCTGCTCATGGTATGTGCTCTTGTTATTGAACTATAAGCATATTAGCACACCTGAACTGTTGTCTGCTGCTAGCCTGATATGAAACCTGACATTATCACGAGCCATACATAAAAAGGGAAAACCCATCATGGATTCTGAGCAGGCTCAGGATGTTTGCACAAGAACTTTGCCGTTTATTTCCCATCAAGTTCAGCAAATGGCCACAGAGCTCACCAAGGTGCAATCCCCCTACTACAAACTGTTTTACAAAAAACATTATCTGAACCGAAAATTCCTTTGCCTGAACCGTTTTTTCTGGCGACCGTTAAGATTCCAACAAAAACACTGCAACTTTAAAAACAGCTGCATCCTCCAATTATATTTCAAATTAAGACCATCCTCTTCTGGCTCTGAAACTCAGAGAGTTCAGATCATTATCTCTCTGCTTCAGGGTGACCCCCAGGCTTGGGCCTTTAAAACTTGAACCAAACCCATCCAGCCCTGCTAACTGTAGATGCCTTCTTTGAAGCCCTTGGATTGCTGTACGATGATCCAGATCGTGTGGCTACTGCAGAATCAACCCTGCGTAACTTAAAGCAAGGAACTACCACAGCTGAAATGTACTGCTCAGAGTTTCGCAGGCAGTGGGCCCCAGAATCTGGCTGGAATGATGCAGCTCTCCGCAGCCAGTTCAGAATAGGTCTTTCCAGATGCAATTAAGGATGCTCTGGTCAACTTCTCCTATCCAGCCTCACTGGAGGAAGCTATGTGTCTAGCCATTAGAATTGATCGCCGTCAGCGAGAGAGGGGGCGAGAAAAAAATATGGCTGTGGCAAACTGTATACCTCCCTTACCACCTGACCATCCCCACCTCCAGTGCCAGTTCAGTGGAAGAACCTATGCAGTTAGGCTCCACCCGGCTATCTGCCCAGGAACACACACGCCGGCGTAATATGGGACTTTGCCTGTATTGTGGCCTCAGGGGTCACATGCTCCGTTCGTGCCCTACACGTCCGGGCAACTCCCGGACCTAGGTGATTATGGGGAGGTCACCTTAGGTCTGCTTTCATCTCCCCAGGGGACAATCGTATACTTCTATCCAGTGTTATTCACTTTGGGACAGGGACTCATGAACTGTTGGCCTTGGTAGATTCTGGAGCTGCTGAGAATTTTATTGATAAGACTCTGATTACCTCCTTGTCCCTGGAAACTCATACGCTAGATTGCCCAGTCCGCCTAATTTCTGTGGATAACCGGCCTCTCTCACAAGACCTTGTGCTTCAGTCCACCAATCCCTTCCAGTTACAATTGGGGGCCCTGCACTGGGAGAAGATTTCATGTCTTGTCATTGACTCTCCATCCACTCCTTTGATCCTAGGCCTTCCTTGGCTTCAGAAGCACAATCCTGTAATTGACTGGAGAACAGGAAATATTCTGGCTTGGTCCAATCAGTGTAAAGGAAGTTGCATCCAGTACCCTGTTCGTCTTGCTTCTTGTCAAGTGGGAATGGAACAGATTCCGCTTTGTTATAAGGACTTTCAGGATGTGTTTTCTAAAGGGAGTGCTGACACCTTACCACCTCATCGCAGTTATGACTGTCCCATTGACCTTTTGCCTGACACTACACCTCCGCGAGGGAGAGTCTTTCCATTGTCCGAACCAGAGAACCTTGCTTTGCAAGAATACATCCAGGAAAACCTAGCTAAAAGTTTCATCCGTCCCTCTACTTCTCCCGCAGGCGCAGGTTGCTTCTTTGTCCCAAAGAAGGACGGGGGTCTAAGACTTTGTGTTGACTACAGAGGTCTAAATAAAATAACCGTTCCCAATCGGTACCCTCTCCCTCTCATCACAGAGTTATTCTCCCAAATCCAGGGAGCAAAGGTCTTCTCCAAACTAGACCTAAGGGGAGCCTATAATCTAGTGCGCATCCGTGAAGGAGATGAGTGGAAGACAGCCTTTAACACCAAGGATGGCCACTACGAATGTCTTGTCATGCCTTTCGGTCTCAGGAATGCACCAGCTGTCTTCCAAAACTTTATGAATGACATTTTCCGTGACCTGTTGGGTCGCTTTATGCTTGTATACTTGGATGATATTTTGATATATTCTCCCAATCTTGAAACACATCAGAGGCACGTCCGCTCAGTGTTGGCCCGATTAAAGGCTCACTCCCTTTTCGTTAAGCCTGAAAAATGTTTATTTCATGTCAAACAAGTACCTTTCCTGGGCTACCTAATCTCTGACACAGGCCTAACCATGGATCCAGCCAAGATTCAGGCCATCCTAGACTGGGCATCACCTTCAGACCTGAAAGCAGTTCAGCGCTTCCTGGGCTTTGCAAATTTCTATCGGAAATTCATTAAGAATTTTGCCACCATTGCACATCCCATCACCTCTCTCACCAGGAAGTCTCAGGCTAAGTTCAAATGGACTACTGAAGCCCAGACAGCCTTCACTCAGTTGAAGAAAGCCTTTACCTCTGCACCAATTCTACGCCATCCTGTTCCTGAGCTGTCTTTTATTGTGGAGGTAGATGCATCCGAAGTAGGGGTGGGGGCGCTTCTGTCACAAAAGGACCCTGTAACTGCTGCCATCCACCCCTGTGCCTTCCTGTCCCGTAAATATTCCCCAGCAGAGCGCAACTATGATATAGGCAACAGAGAACTGTTAGCCATAAAGCTAGCTTTGGAGGAATGGAGACATTGGCTGGAGGGAGCTCGCTATCCATTCATAGTTCTGACTGACCACAAAAACCTTGAATACATCCGTTCTGCTAAAAGACTGAACTCACGTCAGGCCAGGTGGTCATTGTTCTTCTCCAGATTTGACTTTACAATTTCTTATTTACCAGGGCCAAAAAATGTTAAGGCTGACGCCTTGTCTCGCAGTTTTTTATCAGAATCCCCACCTCCGCTTCCTCCACAATCCATTATCTCTGAGGACAGGATTTTGGCTTTCACCCAGACTGACATCTCTGAGGCCTTGTTACCTGCACAGGCTGAAGCCCCCCCTTCCACTCCCTCTGGTATGCTTTTTGTGCCCTTGGCTCTTCGTTTGCAGGTTTTGCAGCAGGTACATGCATCAAAGCCTGCACCGCATCCGGGGTTTAGACAAACGTATGAGATTATCTCTCGCAACCTCTGGTGGCCATCAATTAGGCAGGATGTGCTAGCCTTTGTCCAGGCTTGTGAGGTTTGTGCCAGAAGCAAGGGCAGTACCTCTAAGACCTCCGGTCTTCTACGTCCTCTACCAATACCTACTTGTCCCTGGACCCATTTATCTATGGACTTTATCACTGACTTGCCTCCGTCCCAGGGATGTTCCACGATCTGGGTGGTGGTAGACAGGTTCAGTAAGATGGCCCACTTTGTTCCACTTCCGAAACTGCCGTCTGCTAGAGATCTGGCATCTTTATTCATTAAAAATGTTTTCAGGCTCCATGGGGCACCAATTAACATTGTCTCAGACCGCGGCTCTCAGTTTATAGCCCAGTTTTGGAGGGCCCTTTGTTCTCAGCTAGGGATTAAGTTATCATATTCTTCAGCCTATCATCCCGAGACAAATGGCCAAACAGAAATAACTAATCAGACTCTTGAGAAGATGGTACGTTGTCTGATGGCCAATGATGAGGTGGAGTGGGTCAACATCCTTCCATGGGCAGAGTTTGCCTTTAATAATTGTGCCAGCTCTTCTACAGGGACCTCTCCCTTCTTCTGTGTTTACGGGTTGCATCCTCGTGTGTGCTCCTTTGATCTTCCACCCTCTGATGTTCCAGATGCCAACACCACGATTGAAAACTTCTCCAAAATCTGGTCTGACGTCAATCGTGCTATTTCTCGCTCGGTGCAGGCATTTAAGAAAACGGCTGATAAGAGGCACTCAAAGGCTCCTGGATATAAAGTTGGTGACAAAGTGTGGCTATCATTCAGGAATCTGTCCCTGCATGTTCCATCCAAAAAACTTGGCCCAAAATTCATCGGGCCCTATGAGATTTCGGAGATTGTTAATCCTGTGTCCTATAGATTAAAACTCCCCCCGTCCATGCGCATTCCTAATGTCTTCCATGTTTCTTTGTTGAAACCTGTTCATTCTAGTCTCCAAGTAAATGAACCAGAACCTGTAGATGTGTCGGATAGCCAGGAATATGAAGTGGCATATATTCTTGACTCCAGACGAGTACGCAATTCCGTGCAATATCTTGTTCATTGGAAAGGTTTTGGCCCAGAGGATCGATCCTGGATCCCAGCTCGCGATCTCCATGCTGATCGCCTTAAGAAGAAGTTCCATCTTCGATATCCAAGTAAGCCTGGGGGTGCAGGAGCAACCCCTCGAGAAGGGGGGGGGGGTACTGTCAGTACTGGATCCCTCTAGGACCCAGCACTCTCACCTGACACAGCCTTGGCTGGGAAACACTGATTGGCCAGCTCTCCTTTAAAACACCTGTGGCTTCACCCAATCAGTGCTCATGATAGAGTTACTCTGCTTACCTTGTGTGATCCAGCCTGACCTGTTAATCTGTAAACTTTGTGTATGACCCGGCTTGTTTGACCCTGCTTGTTGCTTCCGATTTGGTACCTTTCGAACTCTGACCCATCCGTGTATGACCTGGCTTGCCTAGACCACGCTTTGCCTGACTCCTGTAAGCAACATCCATTGCAGCGGTGCACTACTAGCACCAGCAACACCACCAACATCCACACCTGCGGTGAACTACAAGTTCCAGCCTTCCTGCTCATCACATCACCTACTTCAGCAGTGAACTACAAGTGCCAGCTGTCCCGCTCGTCTCAACCCTGCATCTGTGGTGAACTACAAGTCCCAGCGCTGACCTGCTTCTCAAGACCTGCTCATGGTATGTGCTCTTGTTATTGAACTATAAGCATATTAGCACACCTGAACTGTTGTCTGCTGCTAGCCTGATATGAAACCTGACAACGCCAAAGTCAGTACAGGGAAGTCAGAGATAAACATACAGCAGGACACCACACCAGAAGCCTAAACACAAACTTTGCTCGGCAAAGCTGGCTTTCAGTGAGTGGGGTTAAATAGTGAATGAATGAATGAAAACTTATATAGAGCGACACATGCAAACTAAATCGCCTCTGGGCGCTTGTTGTTCCTGTCTCCTTTGATATCAAAAGAGATGAGTCTTGATCTTTCTCCTGAATGCTAAATGATTCTCCTCCAACCGAATGCTGGTTGGTAAAGCGTTCCATAGTCTGGGACCTTGGATCGCGAATCTTCTTTCTCCTTTGGACTTGTAGTTGGCTTTCGGAATCTGGAGCATGTTTTGATTGGTGGATCGCAGAACGCGATTGGGAGCTTTTATTTTTTCGCATAAATAATGGGGAGCATTCCCATGGATACATCTATGCGTCAGACAGAGTGCTTTAAAAGCAATTCTGTCTTTTACTGGCAGCCAGTGAAGGGCTCTCAGTGAAGGTGAGATTGATTCCCAGGGTTTTTTCCCCGTCACAAGTCTGGCGGCCGTGTTCTAAACGACTTGCAGACGAGCGATTTGGTACTTGGGGAGTCCGAGGTAAAGGGCATTTGCATAGTCCAGTCTGGAGTTAACAATTGCTCCCACTACGACCACTAAATCTTCTTTGGGGATGAAAGGAGTAAGTCTGCGCAGTAGGCGCAGAAGATGGTAAGATCCGCTGACTACTGACCCTATTTGTGCGTCCATTGTCATATAGGAGTCAAAAATGACCCCAAGACTTTTGACTTTGGCGCTAGGGGAGATGATTTTGCCCAGAATGGGCGGGGGTGTCCATGTTGTTGCAGGTTGATTCTTATGCTTGGCGTGGAACAGGAGAAGTTCTGTTTTCGCTCCGTTAAGTTTAAGATAACTCTTTGTCATCCAGTCCTCTATCAAAGAGAGGCATGTCTCTAGATTGAGGTGGTGATCTATTTTGTTGCCAATGCGGAAATACAGTTGCGTGTCGTCTGCATATGAGTGGTAAAGCAGTTTTTGGCTGCTGATAATCTCAAAAAGAGGACGAAGATAGATGTTAAACAGCACTTTTGACTTTGGCGCTAGGGGAGATGATTTTGCCCAGAATGGGCAGGGGTGTCCATATTGTTGCAGGTTGATTCTTATGCTTGGCGTGAAACAGGGGAAGTTCTGTTTTCGCTCCGTTGAGTTTAAGATAACTCTTTGTCATCCAGTCCTCTATCAAAGAGAGGCATGTCTCTAGATTGAGATGGTGATCCTTTTTGTTGCCAATGCGGAAATACAGTTGCGTGTCGTCTGCATATGAGTGGTAAAGCAGTTTTTGGCTGCTGATAATCTCAAAAAGAGGACGAAGATAGATGTTAAACAGCACCGGTGACAGAGGCGATCCTTGAGGGACTCCGCATGATACTGTGCATTTCTCAGAAGTGAAAGGTCCTAACTTCACTGTTTGCGATCGGTTTTCCAGAAAAGAGGAGAACCAAGATAAATCGCCTTTTGCGACTCTGGCTACTTCAGCTAGCCGTGTCAATAATAGTTTGTGGTCTACAGTGTCGAAAGCTGCACTTAGGTCCAACAGAACCAGAAGACAAGATTCTCCTTCGTCTGCGGCCTCGAGAGCGTCGTCCCATATTTTGAGCAACGCGGTTTCTGTCCCGTGTCCGGGAGGGAAACCCGATTGAAATGGATCAAGTAGCTTGTGGGTATCTAGATGCTGTTGCAGCTGTTGTACCACTACTTTTTCCATTACCTTTGAGAGTATATTTAGGCCTGTTATGGGATGACGGTGGAGTGGGTCCTTGGGGTCAAGGGTGGGTTTCTTCAGGATGGGTTGGATTATGCCTTCTTTCAACTGTGAGGGCACTATGCCTTCCTTGAAAGACTGGTTAATAAGCTGCGTGATGGGAGGTGCCAGGATGTTGGCGCATTCCTTCAGCAGTTTTGTGGGGATGATATCATTTGGCGCTGTGCCATTACGCAAAGTACCAATGATATTTTTGTGCCATAGGTGGTGATGGGCTCCAGAGTGAACTTACCTGATAGAGGTGAATTACTGTGGGTATTGTGTGAAAAATTGCGGGGGGGGGGGGGTTGAGGGGGGAATTGTTTTGCTTTCACGGATTCCCTTGATTTTATTAATGAAGTAATCCGATAATTCATTGCAAAATTCTTGTGTGTCTGAATTGGGGGCTTCAAGACATCCTGGTTTCATGGTCTGAGTGACCATCTTGAAGTGTTAATAGTGTTTCCTGTTTAGAGGCTGGGGTGGAGTCATGGTGAGTGCTCATACTTAAACTCTCAGGTGTGAGGGCAGCAGTCTAAAGCTGGGAAACAGACCTGAGAGGTAAGCATACTGTCAGAGCATAATACATTACTGCAGATTAATGACATCAACATAAAACAGTTGTCAGAAACTCAATGTGGGTGTGTCTTCTAAATTTAACCCTCAAATAAACGAAGTTGAAGCCAGTACATAATCCAGTCTAGTTGGACTGATTGGTGGAATGACAGGACTATACTTTCACTTTAGGGTTAAGAAGTATCCATGAGTCAGAGCAACATAGTTATTCTGTAAACAGACACAAGTTCATTTCAAAAACTAATTTATTTGATACATAAAATATGTCTGGGTTTTGGGCTTAAAAGGACCCTGATGAGGGTTTTTAAATTACTGATTTAAAGTACAGAATAATGGATAGGAGTAGATTAGATGTGTCTTATAAAACATTTGGTATCTTGATATGGGAGTTATCTCCTATACATTTAATAAACACAGGGAGGCAAAAATATATTTAAGAGAATTGTGGTTTCTGTAGTTTTCCACTGTTACTGAGGTCAACTAGGAACATATCCTCTTTCCACATAAGGTTTTGATGGAGATATGTCTGGAAGAGTGGCAAGGGCAGGTACTTCCCTACATAAATTTGGCAGGAAATGGTTCCCTCTTTCCCTTCTAAGTAAGTTGGAAGACATGTCTATAATTTTATACTTTTAATTTATTTTTAGGATTAAGCAGGCATTCTAAAGTTACATTCCCAGATTGCTATAGAGAGACCCTGTCATATGTGATAAATACTGGCTGGCCATCTACATTTTATTAAAATAAATGGCATGTTTTTAGTATTCATTTACTACATTGGCACATTTTTAGGAAACAACAGCCTGGATTACTTCAGTTACAGCATACATATCTTCCAAATCTAATAAAATCTGATTTTCTTGAGTATATTTATTAATCACTTGTCCATGGTATGCAGTAAGGTCCTTCTATACTGACAATGTGAAGGTGTGAAATAAAGCTGTAAAGCCGTGTGGATATCACAAGGCTGTCACAGATCCTGTTGCACACTTTAATCACAGCAGTCTCAAAAAAACTGCAAGCAAAATCTTTAAAAGTCACCACAAGACACCACAATCTTGCTTTTACGTTGTTTACCACATTTTAAGCTGACTGACTGTGGAATTGTTGAACAAAGTGGAATTTTGACTAAAGTGAAGAGTTAAAAACCAGTTGTGCTTTTGACTACTTGGGGTTTGTTGTGGTTACAAGTGTTTTTTCTTCTTCCTTGATAAGTTTGCACTTTTTTATTAAATTTTTTCACTCCCTTCTTTTCTGACACTTTAAATAGCACTTTCTTTTAACTTCAGTCTGCTAATTAAGGGGCTTGATTAATTGTTCACAAATGTAAATAGCTTT
Source organism: Rana kukunoris (assembly GCA_029574335.1). Lineage (NCBI taxonomy): Eukaryota > Metazoa > Chordata > Amphibia > Anura > Ranidae > Rana > Rana kukunoris. The sequence goes on from CM056056.1 coordinate 79,107,249, forward strand.
CTGCACGGTTTACGTTTGATCTTGCTCAGATTTGATGCTGGCTTATGTGTGGGATTGTTAAATAAAGTGGACTTTTGACTAAACTGGATAGTTAAAAACCAGGAGTTGAAAACAGGAGTGAAAACAAAAGTCTTCTAACTTGTAAGTAACATCCTAAATTTCTTGTAAGTAATAATATTGTAACTTAGATAACTAACTAGCAAGGTTGAAGGTTTTGCTCAGTGGACTGTGTGCCACATGTATGGTACAGCTCCAGGATGAATACTGCTGTGACAGAAAAAGAAGGCCAGTCATGTGTTTAAGCACCATAACAAATTTGGCAAGTTGGCTGAAGATGTGGGAATGGCAAAGTCAGAGGTGGCTGCTACCCCTGACAGCTGGGAGAGCAGACCATCTAATAGGGGTGGTGATGGTGATAAGGACTGATTGACCCCTGACACAACTTCAGGGCAAAACCCATTCTGCCGTTGACCCGAATTATGAAACCATGCAGAGATCTGAGGATCAGACTGCTTGCTTCCTTTGTTCAGCCACACAAGAGACCGAACCCTTTTATTACAAGAGCTTTATAGACAAAATGACATCATACACATGAGCACACTGATAGGTCAGTCCATATAAGGTGGTCTTCCTGTAACATCTCTTTCCTTGGACAAAAGTCCATCGTGGTACACAGGGTCCCATCCTGAAGCTTACAGGGGTTTCTTTCAAAGCCATATATGCTCACACGGTGAAGGAGGAGGAGGGGGTGACAGCTGTTTTTGGTATTAATAGTCCTCTCTTTGTCTCCATTCCAATGCTGAGATGTACTGAAATTCTTGATAATCTGTCATTTCACTTAAGGATTATAACACTTTGTAGTATAATTTCACACATACATATGCATACATATCTTATATAGATCAATAAATTAAAGAAATAGACGAATATAAAATAAATTAAGAAATAAAACAATATAATGAAAAGAAAACAACATTTCAGTGGTTCTAATAAAAGAAATAGCATAACACAAAATATTCATTTTAGTAACTTCTATCACAATGGTAGTGCAGGAAGGCCTAGACACTTGGTAGTAATAGAAAATTATATAATCAGAAGGACTGATAGAATAATTTGTTGCCAGGATCTCCTGATCCAAATGGTTTGCTGCCTTCCTGGAGCCAGGGTTTGGCATGTGGTGGACTGGGTTGATAAATTACTGGAAGGGAAGGTGCTGGGTATGACCCAGCTGTCTTGGTCCATGTTGAAACCAATGACAGAATAGGGAAGGACCTCCAATATTATATTCTCTGGAATGTTGCCTGTGTCATGTGACACACAGGAAAGGTGGGGGAGCTTAGAGAATTGATAGCACACAAGAAGTGTATGGCTGTGTACCACACGATCAAATCTGTCTGTTGGAAATGGTCTGCCAGACCGTTTCAGCAGACAGATTCGATCGTGTGTACGGGCAAACAGACGGATTTGGCCAACCGACAGATTTCAAAGCATGCTTTGAAATCTGTCGGCTGGGAACCCGTCGGACCGATATATCTGCTGGTTAGTATGCTAACCAGCAGACATATCTGCTCGCACATGCGTCGTAGACAGTTGGTGACTTCTGCACACTGTGCACTTTAGCATGCGCTGACCCTCGATTATTTTACGTGACCTACGTGGCTGTTGTTCTTAGTTGCTTTTGCTTTGTTATGATTCCAACAACAGTTGACCGCGGAATATTTAGGCTCTGTTCACTCCTTAGCAAATTGATTTGCTGGCTTTTTTCGGGTGTTTTGTAAGCTTTTTTTGCAGCCTTTTTTTATAATTCCTTTATTGACCAAAGAAAGTTACATGTAATAGTCAAAGAAGCCAAAATTCACAGTATGTCTATTAAGTAACATTTAGGCTCTTAAAAGTCATAAAGCAACAGGCCCAACACTGCACAGAATACGTGGACTTAGTAACGACAAATAAAGGGATATTGCTCAGTGCATCACACTGGAACAACTATCGAAAATTCCTATACGTGGTCAAGGTAGTTATGCTTAAAAGGCAAAAAATAGTGAGGCATACCGATTATAAAAAAAATGGTAGCAGGGAGTAACTTGGTTTGGGTTCTTTTCAGTAAAACAGGGATGGGGCAATCTGAAAACAAAAGATGCCTAAAGATACACACCGTATATTTAAGGTATTTCCCACCCCTGAATCTCAAAGAGGCAAAAGGTGAGGGAGGGGAAGGGAAGACGGGGGGCGGGGGGCAGAGAGAGTGTCCCAAGACAGAAGAAGCATTGAGTAAAGAAAAAAGGAAGGAAAGAGAGAGCAGAAAGGGCCTCTCGCCCAGAGGGTGAGGCTTTTTTTCAACTTTTAAAGCATTTTACAGCTGCAGTCGTTTTTTTTTAGCCAAAAGAAAGCACTAGGGGGAGGACAGGGAGGAGAAATGGATTTATTGCACAGATGGCAACCTATCACTGTACCACACTTGAATTCACTGACCACCTGAGAGCGACCCATTCTTTCACAAATGGTTGTAGAAGCAGTCTGCATGTCTAGGTGCTTGATTTTTAAACGCCTGTGGACATAAAGGTGATTGAAACACCTCAATCCAATGATTTGAAGGGGTGTCACAATACTTTTGGCAATAGTGTATTTATATATTATATAGAATCTTGGATTAAAAGTATTATTTCAGTGTTTGCATTATTTTTTTATCAAGTTGTTGTGGGTATAGTTCTGCTTTAAAAGATATCCAAACCCACTAACAAAAATATATTATATTGCTTCTTAGCAGCCCCAAGATTTGGTGACTGCAATAATTTTCATTTTTTTGGGCTAAGACCATTTTCATTAAAGCGGAGTTCAAACCACAATTAGCATTTTTTAAATGTATGTCCTTTCATCATGCGTTTTTATAATATAAATCCGGTCACTTACTATTTTACAATCCGCGTAGTTATTCAAAAAAGTTTTTAAAACTATGTCCACACCGTTGTTATTTTTCTTGTGGGCATTGTGAAGCCCACAAGCACTTACTTCCTGGAAGTCTTGGACGGGGAGTTATAAAGCGCCCAGAGGCGATTTAGTTTGCATGTGCCGCGCTATATAAGTTTTCATTCATTCATTCATTCATTCATAATGGGGTAGCAAACTGCATCCTGGGAAATGATGACACACATTTCCCAGGAGTATTAGCGTGCTGAGGAGCCGAGGGAGATGATGTCAGAATCCTAGGTGATTCCGAAGGCAGATTTTGTGGGACCGCAAAGCAAAAGGCATTTCCAGGTGAGTAAAAATATATTTATTTATTTTTAGGTCCAATGAGCACAATAATGAAAAAAAAAATTGGGATGGAAACTCCACTTTAAGTACAGAAAATGTCTCTTGCCAGACAGTTACAAGCTACAAGTACAAATTCTCCCAACTACAAGTACAAATTCTCCCAACCCCCTATGTAATGAAGGTGAAGAGAGAAAGATGTGTTTGTAAACTAAACCAGGAGAGAAGCCTAGGTAACAATTATGGCTCCATCCAGAGATACAGTGGAGTGAGAGTGTAATCACCCTAGAATAGTAAATGTGTTATTCACAGGACTACAAGGTGAAAATAAAAGTAAAAAATGTAGCCAACACATCTATATTACATTTATAGAGGAGTTCTACCCAAAAGTGCAAGCTCCACTCAACAATCTCCCGCCTCCCCCCCCCTTCGGTGCCACATTTGCCACCTTTCGGGGAGGAGGGGGGAGCGGGTGCCTGTTTTTGACATTTTAAAAATGCCTTCATTTTGACATTTTGGTTGGCATCCAGACATTTACACAGCCTTCTGCTACTCCCACTTAAGAACAGAAAGCACGCGGCATCTGCTAACATCTACAATGTATATGGACAGTGGCTGCTTACTTAGCAGCTGTTGTATCAGGTAACATAGCTACGGTGTGTTGTGGTTCTTGGTTAATATCCTATTGCTAATCAGTGATGTCAGGTATCAATATTTCTTTTCTGATTTTCCTATCCCCACCAGACCACAAAAACAGCACTGTGAAGATGTTACACAGCTCATTAAATGTATTCTCACACAAAACTACTTAAAGCGGAGCTCCACCCTGATTTTTATTTTATTTTTTAAATGAAATGGAAAAAAAAAATACTCACCCTAAATAGGCTGTTGCTATGCGGAAGTCCCGAATCTGCCCTCATGATCCGCGGTGTGGTTTTCTTCCTCCTCCTCTTCTCGGTGTCTTCTTGTGAATGGGCCGTGCTGCATTCTGGGAACTGTGTGTATCCCAGAAAGAAGCCGGACCATTCACAAAGTGCCGTGTCGCTCGCACATGCGCAGTAGGAAACGGGCAGTGAAGCCGCAGGGCTTCACTGCCTGTTTCCCTGACTGTGGATGGCGGTGCCGGGATCGAGGATCGGCATCGGCGGGGGCCGTCAGCGCGGGCGCCTAGGACAGGTAAGTGTCCTTATTCAAAGTCAGCAGCTACACTGTTAGTAGCTGCCGACTTTGAAAAAAAAAATGCGGGTGGAGCTCCGCTTTAATTTTCAATAATGATATCTATCTTCAGCAGTGGCGGTGCTTCCATTAAAGGCACACGGGCACCACCTCCTCTCTCCAGCCACCCCCCTCTATGACTAATGAATAGATTCATGCATTGCATGGATCTATCCATGGACTATTCAAACACACATGTCAATTTCCTAGACACCACAGTATAAATGAGGGATGAGAAGCTGCACACCTCAACACACTGACAGCTTCCACCCCAACACACCAAATGGGCATACACAGCCAGGCCATCGGATACCACTGAATATGCTTAGACCCAGCAGACAGAAATAATCATCTCAGAATACTAGCCGATTTCTTCCATAAGAAAGGTTACAAGGACAAAACCACCAATACAGCCATAAACACAGCCATGAAAAAAACAAATAAAAAATGTCCTCCAATACAAAAAAAAAATAAAAAATTACCATGTACTCCTAGTAACTACAAATAATTTAGCACTAGAAGGGTAAAGTAAGATCATCTATAAAAAAAAAATGCTGAAAGCTGTGCTGCCAAATCATTATATTCAAACACACACAAAAGGGACCTTGCGCATCACAGAATCATATAGTTGTACCTCCAATAATAGTGTGTACCTCACCAAGTGCAAAAAATGCTGCAAAGGATTTTATGTTGGTGAAGCAGAACACACATTACAAAACTAGGATGAATCTACCCAGACACCCTATCAACGAACATAAGAAATATGATCGGTGGGACATTATTTTTCACAACCATACCACACTATGGAAGACATGGGGAACTTCAAAACTACTCAGGAAAGGAAAACTTTTGAACTAAGAATGATCATTTTATTTGACAACAAAAGATAATGGACTAAATGTGGACCTGGTTTTTCTAAAATCTTTATCCTACAGTTTTATGACCCCCTCACTCCTGTGACTAATACTCCCCCTCATCTTCTCAGTGCTTTATGCTACTAACTATCCAAGTCTAATTTCAATGTCTGTATGATTGTGTTTTCTTTTTTTCTTTTTTTTATAAGAGATTGTTCTACTTAACATTCTGCTAACATTTTGTGTATTAGTGTATTAGTACTGCTTAGACTTTGAAGAAAGGGGACACACCCCGAAAGCTTGTCCTGAAAATTTGGATGTTAGTGCAAATAAAAAAAGTATTATGGACAGTACTCGATTGTTCTTGCTGCAAGTGCACTAAATAGGGATACAATCACCTCAAGTCGAAGTAGACTAGAAATAATTGGAATTGAATTGGGAATGAATAGAATGGATTTCAATTTTGTCCATAAATACCCTTTAAGTTTCTTTTCTGCTTGCTGCACATACTTTATTTAAATGACAGTGTTGCTTTATTTTGTATTATTTGCCAGGATAACATTATGATCCTTTGTGGCCAGCACATTGCTTTTTTAAAGGCCACTGGTGAAGATCGGCCTTTCTGCTACCAGAAATCAGATGAATGTATGAAAACAATGTATACAGAACAGTCACAATTCTGCACCATTTCTTCATCAGAGCATGCACAGTATATGCACAACATTCTAAGCAAATGCTGATTTTCTTATAGTTGGTTAGAATATTGTAATAAGTGTTCAAAATCCATGGCACCATTGTGGCCAAGCTCCAAAAATATGGCAACTTTGGAGCTTGGCAATTTAGAAGGGGGCATTAAAAACAAGAAGTTTATTGGACATCCTGTGCTATCTTCCCTTTTTTTTCAATTGGATGTTGTCAAGGCTGGGAATGAGCCTAGACCTGCACCTAAGTTCCCCTGGGCTAGCGGTGTATAGATGACCTGAAGCAGGCGTTTTATTACTCACCATGACTAGTCATAACTTTGTACATGAAGTGTGCAGGGAGGTAATATACTGTAATGCCACGTACACACGATAATTTTTCGGGTTGTAAAAAAACGTTGTGTTTTTAAAAATGTCATTTAAAACGATCGTGTGTGGGTTTCAGAGCATTTTTCGGGTTCTGAAAAACGGGCAAACATTTTTCGAACATGCTCTATTTTTTCACAACGTTTTAAACAATGTATTTTTTCGGGTTGTAAAAAATGATCGTGAGTGGGCTTTAACGACGTGAAAAATCCGCGCATACTCAGAAGCAAGTTATTACACGGGAGCGCTCATTCTGGTAAAACTACTGTTCGTAATGGAGTAAGCACATTCATCACGCTGTAACAGACTGAAAATCAGCTAAAGCAGCCCAAAGGGTGGCGTCATCCGAATGGAACTTCCCCTTTATGGTGCCGTCATGTTGTACGTCACTGCGCTTTGCTAGAGCATTTTTTTTATGATCGTGTGTAGGAAACGCCATTTTAATGATGAAGTTGAAGAAAACTTTGTTTTTTCTAGAGCCTGAAAAATGTAGTTTTTTACAACCCAAAAAATGATCGTGTGTACGCGGCATAAGAATTCCATGTTTACAATTGGTCTGAACTGGGTACAAAAACGCAGACAACAAAATTTACAATCTGATTTACCATAAACTATGAAGTGTTATAAGCTGAATGGGTTTGCCAACAGCTATGTGGCATGAGGGTCTATCTAATTGTACATAAATTGGATAAGCCTTCACACAACAAAGTTGTTAGTAAATGGAGGAGGGATTTTGGCTAATGGAGGTATTGTGGTTGATTTACTAAACCCAGGCTGTGTGCTTCGGGTCAGAGTGCAAAATCTGGTGCAAATGTGCATCCTCTCCTTAATACAGGTAGGTTTATATGCTGATCTGCACCATATTTTGTACTCTCCCGTTTTAGTAAATCAACCCCATTGTTTGTTCAGACTCTAACATGTGAGGTCATGGAGCCCCAGTGCCAATTATAGGGACTAAAACTGGGGTAACCAAACATTAAACAGTATATAAAATGGCTGCTGTGAACTAGCTGAGGGTGTTCAAATACTTCTTTGCAAATTCACAAAGTCAGCTCCCAAACTACATGGCCTAATACATGGATGAATAAGTACAATTAAAGGCTTTAGTGTGGTTGATGTTATTTGATCTGAATATTATATCAGTTTGTTCAGACTCTACCTTTTTATATAACCAAACATTATATTTATCATATCTTTTTTTTAAGTACTGATTTATTTGATCTGAATCAGACATTGCATTTTTACAGTAACAAATCAGAAATGATGACTGTATTAAATAATGAATAGAAAATAGATAATACAATTTTGTAATTGTCAGAAAGCCAAAACCATTATTTTTGGAGTCCACTTTATGGCTCCCAATGCCTTTAGCCTCTGTATCATGTAAAAACCTTCCAATTCAAATACAACTATTTTAAATCAATATTTCAAGAGGTCACTAGATAAAAATACCCCGGAAACTTGGAATTGATTCAATAAAGTACAATTGCTCTTGTATGTGTTTCCAAAGGCTTAGTGTCCTGCCATGAAGATAAGCAGTGGGAGATGCCAAAAATGTCTTATTTCAGTGGATGTCATTTTGGAAAGTAGAAAGGGTTTGTAGCAAAAAGCATATTTTATCATTGGATAAAAAGAAACACTAAAACTGAAAAAAATAAAGTTACATTTTATGTACTGTTTGTAAAAGAGCAACTAATGATAATCAGATATAAATATATACACACACACATATATACATATACAGTCCTTAAATTTTCCACTCGCATTTTGCGAGTGGAAAATGATGTCTGACGAGCGTAGACTGCCTGGGAGCGTAGGGGGGGCGTGCACCGCCGGCATGGGAAAGAGAGCGTGGCGGAGGTGAGAGGACGGCCGGATCGTCAGAGGGGAAGAGAGCATGGAGGAAAAGAGAGGGCGGCCGAATCATCACGGGGAAGAGTGCGTGGAGGAAGAGGAGAGCTGGCTGGATCACAGAGCGGGGATTGCCCACTGTAACAGCTTATGTTTGAATCGCCTCCACTCATGGTCACATACAGACAGAACAGAACGATGGTCCAATTCTGGTGTGGACGTGTTCTGTCTGTAACAGATGCTGGGTCAGGAGGCAGGGCCATGTGTTACGGTGAGTGGGGACAATTCAAATGTAAGCTGTAACCTGTGCCAACTCTCCTCTTCCTCCATGCTCTCTTCCTCTGTGATGATCTGGCCACCCTCTATATTCCTCTGCACAGGTCACTCTGCACTGATAGGTACTGGTCACACTGCAATGATGGGTACAGGTGAGGCTGCAATGATGAGCACAGGTCACGCTACAATGATGGGCACAGGTGAGGCTGCAATAAAGGACACTGGTCAAGCTGCAATGATGGGCACAGGTAAAGCTGCAATGATGGGCACAGGTGAGCCTGCAATGATGGGCACAGGTGAGACTGCATTAATGGGCGCAGGTGAGGCTGTGTTGAGGGGGCACAGGTGAGGCTGCAATGATGGGCACAGGTGAGGCTGCATTAATGGGCATGGGTGAGGCTGCAATAATGGGCACGGGTGAGGCTGCAATAATGGGCATGGGTGAGGCTGCGTTGAGGGACACAGGTGAGGCTGCACTGATAGGCACTGATAAAGTTGTTGTTAATATTTATTGGACGTATGACAATGAGCCGTGAATAGCTGGATCTCCTCATCAAGGGGGTGTGATGTTCCAGTGCCTCTATCCCCCTCCTTCTTGCGTCCCCTGACTGTTGAGTCCTGTGCCCTTCCCCCTTCCCCTCCACTGGTCTCCCCCACTTCTTTCCCCCACCTCTTCCCCCCACCCCCTTCCTATTGTTCAATTATTTTGCCATGTGGTTTTTCCAACACTGTCAAGATTTGGTGGACTTTGTATTGGTTGTACTACCAATCATTCTGTGATTTGCCATGCCAAACCTTTAATTTTATTTTTTTACTGCTTTTACACTTCTAATAAATCTTTTATTTTGGTAAAAAAAAAAAAAATCATTCCTGTTTGGAAAAAAAAGAATTGGTATGCTACAATATAATAAATGTTTGTTTTTTCATTTATTACCACTTTAATTATGATGGACTAGAAACCACCAAGCCAACATTTTAACCGGTAAAAAATAGGCATGAATTTTGCACTCTTCTGTATATTGCTTTTTTCGTTTTATTCATATTTTCACAAATATGGTAAAAAGACCAAACAAAACATGGTAAATGAAACCATTCAGTAAGTGCAGTAACCCTCAATAACCATTAGATTTGAGAAATTGTTGCTATAGGTAGCAAAATAAAGCACATCCTCTTTTCTGTTTGCACTTTTATACTGAATGAGATGTTTCTTATCGGATTGGTGGCCGGATGACCAATTTTTCTTTGCCTCAGTCAGCCTAAGTGTCCTTGGTTTATTCCCTGTGTTAAAACATCATTCAGATGCTGGCAAGCATAAAGCAATAAAGTCTTTTATTATGTGTGATTCAATGCATGTCACTTATTTATTAAAATTACCCTGTGGTTTGTTTTACAATGGAAAACTGTTCAGATAATGATGATATAGAACACTTTGGGATTTAAAACATAAAAGGTGCTATAAAACCTATGAAAAATATGAGAGAGAAAAAAAAGATTGCTGTTAAATGGGCCTATATAAAGCTGGAACTATGGAGCTGCCAAGTTTGGTCTTGATATTTATTGGACATATTACATCATTGTGGAGTGCAGTGTACATATTTTGAATTTTAATTTAGATTTTAACGATACAGAATAAAATAATGTAAAGCCAATTGTTGTAATATTACATGAATCATGGAAAGTTCAGCCTACAGTGGAGTAAATAACTTCCATGGGGAATATAGTTATGCCTTGTATGTATTTTAGGTTTTGCTGTTTACAGTATGGTGATTAGGATGTTTTGGTTGAACAATGTAGGCAGAGATATACAATTCAAGTCCTCTAGGCTTGCCTACAAGCCTGCGTGTTAGGGGGAAGTACAATCCTACTTTTCATTTTTTGGAACAATTTTTTTTAATGCATTCCTGTAACACTGTGAAAATTAATTTTACTTTTTAAAATTCATGTGGCAAGAAAAGAGCAATGAGAGAAATTTGTCTCTCTTCAGATCGAATAAATCTTTCGCTTTTTACTAAAGATTTCCGTGGAAAGAAATTACATGAAGCTATCTATACCGAACTGTGCCTAAATATTGTGAAAAGACTGTCAGTATAACCATGCTCATAATGAATCTTTCTTTTACCGTATATTACAGTATAACACTAATCTGAAAAATGATCAGATTTGCCTAAAACAGGGCTCAACAAATCACAGACACCAGGTCGCTATGGCGACTAGATATTGCGTCCTGGCTCCTGGGCTTTTGTCAGCCCATTCACTGTTGCAAGGACGCACAACTTGTATTATCCGATGCCTGAGACATGCAGTTCTGGGCGCCAGGCAGATCGTTTTTTTGTCTACATTTTGGGTTCACTTGTCAGGTTCCACTACACTGCCACCAGTGGCGGCTGGTGCTCAACATTTTTGGGGGGGCGCAAACGGAAAAAAAAATATTGCAGCCTCACTGTGCCCATCACATGCAGCCACTGTGCCATGCCACCAAATGCAGCCACTGTGCCATCAATTGTCACCACTGTGCCATGCCATCAAACACAGAAACTGTGCCATCAATTGTCACCATTGTGCCATGCCACCAAATGCAGCCACTGCGCCATCAACTGTCACCACTGTGCCATGCCAACAAATGCAGTCACTGTGCCATCAATTGTCACCACTGTGCAATGCCATCAAACGTCACCACTGTGCCATCAATTGTCACCACTGTGCCATGCCATCAAATGCAGCCGCTGTGCCATCAATTGTCACCACTGTGCCATGCCATCAAACGCAGCCACTGTGCCATCAATTGTCACCACTGTGCCATGCCATCAAATGCAGCCGCTGTGCCATCAATTGTCACCACTGTGCCATGCCATCAAACGCAGCCACTGTGCCATCAATTGTCACCATTGTGTGTGCCAAGCAACACAGCAACTGTGCCATCAATTGTCACCACTGTGCCATGCCAACAAATGCAGTCACTGTGCCATCAATTGTCACCACTGTGCCATGCCATCAAATGCAGTCACTGTGCCATCAGTTGTCACCACTGTGCCATGCCATCAAACGCCACCACTGTGCCATCAATTGTCACCACTGTGCCATGCCATCAAACGCCACCAATGTGCCATCAATTGTCACCACTGTCCCATGCCATCAAACGCCACCACTGTGCCATCAATTTTCACCACTGTGCCATGCCATCAAATGCAGTCACTGTGCCATCAATTGTCACCACTGTGCCCCATGCCACTGTGCTCATTGTCACCACTGTGCCCCATAATGCCACTGTGCCCCATGATGCCCCTTTCCCTGTAAAAATCACTTACCTGACGCTTCCATGTCCTCCCTCGATGTCTTCTGCCGCCGTGGAGAAGGTTCAGCCAATCAGGTTCCTGATAACCAGAATCCGGGAACCTGATTGGCTGAAACGGCTGTCAGTCTAATGCAAGGACCGCAGATTGCCTGCGCTCCGAGCATAGACTTCCGAGAGCCGGAGGGCAGTACTGGAAAAGCCTATCAGAGCCGCTGGCTTTGATAGGCAGTTCCCCTCAGCCAACCAGCTGCCGCTATTCGGGTAACCGGCGCCCAATGTCCGGTTATAGGAATAGACCAGGCAGCTGGCAACAATAACTCACGTTCAATGCATTGCATTGAATGTGAGTTATTTGCGAGAGAGGGTGGCGCTGCAGCGCCCTCTATAGACGGCCGCCAGAACTTCGGCTAAAATGTCAAAATTACATTTTAGCCGAATAAAAGTTCTTAAAGGGCCCGTTTTTTTTTTTTGTGACTGCGGGAGGGGGGCGGCGCCCGTGCGCCCATATGGGCGGGCCGCCACTGACTGCCACCCTATTGCTTTCACACACACATACGGGTAAAGTGCCCCCCACCCCATGCATGCCCCCTGATATGTATCCTGAGCTCCGCTTGCCCATCTCTGGACCCAGGACCGGCATAGCGGGTGCCGCAAGGTAGAGAGGAGGGAGAAGATTGGCAGATGTCCGCTCTCCTCTCCATCTTGTTCCTGACCCAGAAGTGATGCGTGTGATGTCACTTCTGGGTTCACCGTTGACAGTTTCCACAGCCAGCATGGCCACGAAAAAATTTAATACAGTGCAATATGCACTGCATTACATTCAGTGGAGTACAGGGGAGACATGCAAGGTCTTTTAGACATGTCTCATTAACCACTTGACCACTGGGCACTTAAACCCCCTTCCTAACCAGACCAATTTTCAGCTTTCGGTGCTCTCACAGTTTGAATGACAATTACTCAGTCATACAACATTCTACCCATTTGAAATTTTTGTCCTTTTTTTCACACAAATAGAGCTTTCTTTTGGTGGTATTTGATCACTTCTGGGTTTTTTATTTTTTGCGCTATTAAAGGAAAACGACTGAAAATTCTGTAAAAAAAAAAAAAAAAACTTGTTTCTGTCATATTAGCAGGTTATTTCTCACACACAGCATATGCATACCACAAATTACACCCCAAAACACATTCTGCTATTCCTCCCGAGTATGGCGATACCCCATTTGTGAGACTTTTACACAGCGTGGCCACATACAGAGGCCCAACATGCAGGGAGCGCCATCAGGCGTTCTGGAACACCCAGGCCAATTCTGACATTTCTCTCCTACATGGAAAAATCATCATTTATTTGCTAGAAAATTACATAGAACCCCAAAACATTATACATGCTTTTTTAGCAAAGACCCTAGAGAATACAATGGCGGCCGTTACAACGTTTTATCTCGCACTGTATTTTCGCAGAAATTTATTGAACGCGTGTTTTTAAAAAAACTGTTTTGTGCTTAAAACAAAACAAAACAGTAAAGTTAGCCCAATTTTTTTTCATAATGTGAAAGATGAAGTTACGCCGAGTAAATAGATACCCAACATGTCACCCTTCAAAATTGCGCACACTCGTGGAATGGCGCCAAACTTCGCTACTTAAAAATCCCCATAGGCGGTATTGCAGAGTATCGCGCAGGGTATTGCAGAGTATTGGGGTATTGCAAAGTATCATGCAGAGTATTGGGGTATTGCCGAGTATTGGGGTATTGCCGAGTATTGGGGTATTGCCGAGTATTGGGGTATTGCCGAGTATTGGGGTATTGCAGAGTATCATGCAGAGTATTGGGGTATTGCCGAGTATTGGGGTATTGCCGAGTATTGGGGTATTGTTGAGTATTGGGGTATTGTTGAGTATTGGGGTATTGCCGAGTATTGGGGTATTGCCGAGTATTGGGGTATTGTTGAGTATTGGGGTATTGTTGAGTATTGGGGTATTGTTGAGTATTGGGGTATTGTTGAGTATTGTTGAGTATTGGGGTATTGTTGAGTATTGGGGTATTGTTGAGTACTGGGGTATTGTGGGGTACTGGGGTATTGTGGGGTACTGGGGTATTGTTGGGTACTGGGGTATTGTTGGGTACTGGGGTATTGTTGGGTACTGGGGTATTGTGGGGTATTGTTGGGTACTGGGGTATTGTTGGGTATTGTTGGGTACTGGGGTATTGTGGGGTATTGTTGGGTACTGGGGTATTGTGGGGTATTGTTGGGTACTGGGGTATTGTTGGGTACTGGGGTATTGTGGGGTACTGGGGTATTGTGGGGTACTGGGGTATTGTGGGGTATTGTTGGGTACTGGGGTATTGTGGGGTACTGGGGTATTGTGGGGTATTGTTGGGTACTGGGGGATTGCTGGGTACTGGGGATTGCTGGGTACTGGGGATTGCAGGGTACTGGGGATTGCAGGGTACTAGGGGATTGCAGAGCTGGGATGTTTTGAGGGATGGCTGGATCTGTGACTGCATTTGTCACAGATCCAGCCACAGCTCAGCTGCTGACACCCCGCTCCCCCCCCCCCTCTCCTCGCACACTGTACAGCGAGGAGATGGAGGAACCGGCGTCATCAAATGACGCCGGTTTGTTTACAAGTGATCGCGCCGTCATTTGACGGCGCGATCACGTGGTAAACGGCCGCTATCAGCGGCAATTTAACGTGATCCGTGATGCGCCGGGTCTCCTAGACCCGGCGAGCACGGACACTTTCGCGAGCGCGTCCCAGGGGACGCGCAATCGCGGAAGTGCACGAGGACGTCCCAGGGACGTCGTGTCAAAGCAACTCCACCGCGCCGTAGCAGTAAAATGCTTATGGCGCGGTGGGGAAGTGGTTAAAGAGAACTTGTCACCAAAATAATTATCACATATGGGACTTTTTGTCACTTATGTGATGAAAGTTTAAGGGTAACTTCACTTTTGTGGAAATAAAAATTAGCAAATAAAGAAAAATGTATATAGCGTTTAGAGTTGCAACATAAGTAATATTGTAATTGAAAGTTATTAAAAGTTACCTTTCCTTTTCAATCTGCAGTGCTGTAATTTTCTGCAAAATGTAATGCAATATGGCAACCTGGAGGTGTTGTGTACACCAGTGGCGTCACTAGGGTTGGTGTCACCTGGTGCGGTATAACATGGTGTCACCCCCCCCAAAAAAAAATTCCCCAAATTTGAATAACAAGATCAAACGCAGCCACTGTGTCATCAATTGTCGCCACTGTGCCATGCCAACCCCAGCCACTGTGCCAGATCAATTGTCACCACTGTGCCATCAAATGCAGCCACTGTGCCATCAATTCACACCACTGTGCCATGCCAAACCCAGCCACTGTGCTAGATCAATTGTCACCACTGTGCCATCAAACGCAGCCACTGTGCCAGATCTGATCAATTGCCACCACTGTGCCATGCCATCAAATGCAGACACTGTGCCATCAATTGTCGCCACTGTGCCATTCCAAACCCAGCCACTGTGCCAGATCAATTGTCACCACTATGCCATCAAACGCAGCCACTGTGCCATCAATTGTCCCCACTGTGCCATGCCAAACCCAGCCACAGTGCCAGATCAATTGTCACCACTGTGCCATCAAAATGCAGCCACTGTGCCATCAATTCACACAACTGTGCCAGATCTGATCAATTGCCACCACTGTGCCATGCCATCAAACGCAGCCACTGTGCCATCAAACGCAGCCACTGTGCCATCAATTGTCGCCAGTGCCACTGTACCATGCCAAACCCAGCCACTGTGCCAGATCAATTGTCACCATTGATTTCATATTTTTGGATCAAAGAACACGCCCCCCCCCACCTGTTCCTATTAGGCCCTACCGCGGCGGACTGACTCTGTGGGCACAACACAAGTTCACAACCCCCCCCCTGTTCCTATTATCGCTCCAAAGCACCCCCCCCCCCCTGCACCTGTTACAAGCCAGGGAGGGAGGAGGTCACACACGTGCAGCCGTTGTCACTTGTCCGCTGCAGCCGCTGCGCCGCCCGCCCGGGCGGAGATACTGAAAGCACTGTGCCGTGTGTGATGTGACTGACGTCACATGGTCATCACACAGTGCAGACTGTGACAGGCAGACACAGGCTGAGGCCGCTGAGCTCTGCTGAGCTGAGTTCACCTCTCTCTCCTCGCGGCTCGCGGCTCGCTGGTGGCTGAACTGGAGCTGGCTTAGCCGCTCAGTCCTAGGGGAGCCCTCAGCCAGGAGGAGTGGACAAAGGAGAAAAAGTCCAGTCAGTCGGATTTGGACATGCGGGTGGCGGCGCTGGGCAATGGCTGGCCAGGCTGGGCATGTCATCTAAAAAAAAAAAAAACGAAAAAAAACCCCTCAAATTTGGTGTCACCTCTTAGCGGGTGTCACCCGGGTGCGGGCCGCACCCCCCGCACCCCCCTAGCAACGCCTCTGGTGTACACAGAATGTGTACAGAATGACCCCCCGATAGGTAATTTCCTGCTTGTATGATTGGCTCACTGATTTTCCCAGAAGTCTACACTAAGATACAAATCAGATTTTGATCATACTCGGCAACAAAAATGTTTTTTTTGCTAATATACGCTCAAAGGGAAATCACATCTAAAGGTATGCAGACCCTGCAGCTTGTCTCATTAGTGCCCTACAGGTGCAGCAGCTGATTGATAATTATAAAACCACTCCCATACACATTCACTGTTCACATGAACACAGAAAAACAGCTATTCCTTCAGAATAACAAAAGGTAGGAATCTGCCTGCATTGTACATAGATCACCTCAACCATAGTTACACCCAAGCCCATGCCCCCCCAAAAAGGCCCCCTACCCCCACATATAAGCACTTATAAACGTAAACACAAACGTTGTGATGCCTACGCATGAAAATTTCAATTGTGATACATTGTCATACACATGTTACATATCGAAGTGAACGCCAGATTAAAAGCAATAATTCTAGCACCATACCTCCTCTGTAACAATAAACTGATGACCTATAGGGGGCTTTTAAAGCATCGCCTACAGAAAATAGGGTACTTAAGTTTGTTGCCATTTCACAGGCACAAGCAAACTTAAGGTTTGACATGTTGGGTATGTATTTACTCTTTACATCTTTTATATTTTACCCAAAAATTTGGTAATTTGGTGCGTTTTTGTGCACTACATTTTAGTGTGGTTTTTTTTTCTGAAATGTTCCGTTTCCCAGGCCTTTGTGGTAATATCATGTGACATCCCCTGAAATTACTTAGTGAGAAAGCTGTCTCAGGCCTCTGTAGCATTGTACATGTTAATATCAATAAATAAAATGAAAGCCATAAATTGCCTGCCTCTTTTAAATTTTATTCGGACATAGTATACTCTGAATAGTGAAATAAAGATTTTTTAGTTGGGAAAAAAAACCCCAAAAAAAACTGGCTCCTAGATTCAATGCAAAATTGTTAAAACAAGAAAAACCTTCTGTAGCGCAAATATAAACACTACAGTGTAGAACTCAATTGATAGTCCAGTGTAGAGTTGAAATGAGAGTCCCGTCAAGCAGGTAATGAAAGAAATATATAATATATAAAATCCATCAATCAAGTGCGGAACATGTTAAAATATGTAAAATCCATTAATCATAGTGCGGAACAAGAAAAAGCTGCGCAAATATAAACACTACAGTTTTAGAACTCAATTGATAGTCCAGTGTAGACATAAATGAGAGTCCCGTCAAGCAGGTAATGAAAGAAATATATAGTATATAAAATCCATTAATCAAGTGCGGAACATGTTAAAATATGTAAAATCCATTAATCAAGTGCGGAACATGTTATGCTTCTGATGGAAACTGATAGCAGAAAACAAATGTTCTTTCCTCCAGATTGGGAGATGGTGACATCAAATGCAAAAACCTCAGAAACAGTGCATGGATAGATAAACACCTCCACCTTTCAATCACCCCGCCCCTTACCAGAGGGGAAGATCCCAACTAGAGATCTTCTGACAGCAGATGGCTTAATCCCCAGCCAGGGGTTAGACGTGACAGGATATCCAAAGGTTGAGTTTTCTCCAGCAGTGGACAGATGATCCGAGTTGTAATGAAATCAGTTGGAGAAAAAAAAAAAGCTACATAGTGTGAACCCATATAACTTTGTTTAATAAACAATTAAAATCACACTTACAAGAAAGTAGATAAAATTTGCATGTGAAAAATAGCCGGCCGGCTAGCACACCCGTTCACTCCGGGACACAGTTTGCGGTTTGAAGGACGTCAGCACGCCGCTACCCTACGCCGTTTCGTCTCCTAAAGACTTCGTCCTTTTTTTTTCTCATATCTCTCTGCAAAATTGTTAAGCCCAGGCCAAAAATGTTACTGTGTCTGTTTAGTGAATTGCTGCCAAGCGCATTATTGCTGTAAATTATTTTGATTTTAAAATGGTCTTTCTGTTGCTGCCATAATGGTTTTCTAAATCTGCCAAAAAAGAAAATGTATCATTCATGCAATATGGCAAACTGAGGGTTTTCTGTACATAGTTGCTGTACAAAATTCCTTAAAAAAATAGGTTCTCTCTTTAGTGACTGTCTGTACAGAGCCTGTACAGAGCTGGAAGTCCAATTAGAGACATGAGTTGCAATTGGTTTTCTATTTTGTAAGACTCTGTATTGTTAAAGGAATGCAGAGAGCTCTCTCTTCTTATTGTACTAGTGAGATTGCTAAGGTGGTACTAATGGAGACAGACACTTTATTTTCGTGTAGCTCTTTAAAATAAAATTACTTTGTAAGACAAGAGTCTTTAGTTGCACTAAGAAGCACAATAAAATACAGGTTGAATCGGGCTGCAGTGCCCTACAAAAAACTCAGGTGAGATGTGAGTTCAGTGGACTTCCTGGCAATAGCAAGTTTTTGAAGAGCATTAATAATAGAAATATACTGTCATGCTGCCTGGAGTTACTTGGAAAGTAACTTGTATCATCCACAGAGCTTATCTTGGGTCTACCAATGGATACATTGTTACACTTGTGTTCGAAGCTCTCTCCATTTGCAGCAGCCAGTCTGATTCTCACTGGTGGTGTCTCAATTATTTTCTATTACAACAAATACAGCAGCTAGGCTCACTTGGCTCCTTAATGGCTTCAGTAAGAAGGTTGATTCTAAATTGTGCTGGCTTCCACCCTAAACTGGAATATCAATGTTGCACAGACAACCTTTAAAGCATTAACAGCGTTTAGGGCCAATTTTACATTATTACAATAAATATTTAAATCGTTTTAAAGTAATTGCTTTTTTTTTTACATTTTTTAAATAAATACAGTATGTAAATACATCAGCTTCATACAAACAAAATCTATTAGTGTGTGTTAATGCTTTAAAAACCTTGTTAATATAAACATTTTCAATGAAATATGTACCCAGGGACAGCCATAATTTCTATTTTGAAAGTGCTGGCTATGCTTCCCATTTGTCATTGCTAAACTATAGTTGTGCTTTTCTTTTTCTTCCCACAATGGAAGCCTATGAGAATGCAGGCTCATTGAAAACAATGCATTCAATGTGAGGCTGATATGTTATGCCATCAGTTGCTAAGAAATTAAAGAGGAAGTAAACCCTGGTGGGTTCCTTGAAAAGTAAAAGCATAATGCATAATGCATGGCATACTAGCTCATTATGTGCCACTTACCTGCAAAACAAGCCTGCAATGTCACTGATGTCCTCGCTGTGTAATCGCGTCCATCTTCAATAAAACATAAAGTAGAAGGAAAAAGATTGGGCCACATAGTGTAATTCCGTTTTAGAATGAGAACATTTATTTAAAATATAAAATGGTCACTCACATTTGAGAAGACATATAAAGCGAATAAAATCAAAGTAACGCAGTGGCATAAGCGGAGCCCTTTCCGACGCGTTTCTCCTAATAAGGCATCATCTGGAGAGGAGAAACGCATCAGCAAGGGCTCTGCTTATGCCACTGCGTTACTTTGATCTTATTCACTTTATATGTCTTCTCAAATGTGAGTGACCGATTTATATTTTTAACCTCTTAAGGACCGCCTACTGTACATTTACGTCAGCAGAATGGCACGGCTGGGCACATCAACGTATATATACGTTGGTTCTAGTACCCAGCCGTGGGTCACGGGCGCGCGCCCGCGGCTCGCTCCCGTTACCCCAGTCCGAAGGATGGGGACCGCGGGACTCGCGGACCCGATCGCCGCTGGAGTGCGTCGATCGGTCCCCGGAACTGAAGAACAGGGAGAGCCGTGTGTAAACACGGCTTCCCCGTGCTTCACTGTGGCCGCAGCATCGATCACGTCATACCTGTTATAGGGGGACGTGATTGATGACGTCACACCTACAGCCACACCCCCCTACAGTTGTAAACACACACAGGGAACACAAATCCTACAGCGCCCCCTTGTAGTTAACTCCCAAACTGCAACTGTCATTTTCACAGTAAACAATGCAATTTAAATGCATTTTTTGCTGTGAAAATGACAATTGTCCCAAAAATGTGTCAAAATTGTCCGAAGTGTCCGCCATAATGTCGCAGTCACGAAAAAAAATCACTAATTGCCGCTATTAGTAGTAAAAAAAAAAAAAATTTGTAAAACTGCAATAAAACTATCCCTTATTTTGTAAACGCTATAAATTTTGCGAAAACCAACCGATAAACGCTTATTGCGATTTTTTTTACCAAAAATAGGTAGAAGAATACGTATCGGCCTAAACTGAGGGAAAAAAATTATATATATTTTGGGGGGATATTTATTATAGCAAAAAGTAAAAAATATTGCATTTTTTTCAAAATTGTCGCTCTATTTTTGTTTATAGCGCAAAAAATAAAAACCGCAGAGGTGATCAAATACCACCAAAAGAAAGCTCTATTTGTGGGGAAAAAAGGATGCCAATTTTGTTTGGGAGCCACATCGCACGACCGCGCAATTGTCAGTTAAAATGACGCAGTGCCGAATCGCAAAAAGGGGCAAGGTCCTTTACCTGCATTTTGGTCCGGGTCTTAAGTGGTTAATAAATGTTTTCATTCTGAAACGAAATTACACTATGTGGCCCAATATTTTTCCTTCTACTTTATGTTACATTGGGAGGATTTATGTGAAGTACTGTTGCTCCATCCATGGTCTATATTCATTGATGTCAACTCTGTGATATATCTCTGCCTGGTTCCATTGGAAGTCGTACTTGTTTAATTCTTCCTGAGTGAGATACACCAACAAGCCTGTTTGACTCATCAGGTGTAAGCCTTGCTGGGTCCAACTCGTTTGGTAAGCCTTCAATCTTTACGGTGGTGGATTACCTACAGACAACTGATTATATAGTCATTTTCATTTCAGTGGAATTTTTTGGACTTTATACTCACTTGTTTACCAACACACTTGGTTTATTGTCACTTTGGTGTTTACTAACACAATCACTTTGATGTTCAATATAGATATTTATCTTTTTGTACTATACACTTTGTTTATCAGGAATTTTGCTTTTTATGTTTTATGCACCATTCATTTTGGTTGTTTTATTAATATTGTGAGGGATTAGCTCAGTAGCGGGTGTGTGTGACCCCCTGGATGGGTTCACTACACGCTGAACTATACAGAAAGGCAGTTGAGGATGGTTGAAAACAAAGGATATGGTTTATTCTTCCATATTGCTGGATACAAGTGCAAGCATCAAAACAGCATAAACAAAACAAAACATAAAATAAACCCTGGCCACTTGGGGCGTCTACCTTCACAACACAGGAACCTACCTATGGAGTCTGGCACAGCCTACTGCTGGGCAGACACTTCTGGTCATACAGAAAAATCACACAGAAAAATCACACAGAAAAATCAACAACCTCTTCACCTCTTCAGAAGTCTTTCTGACTGCTCCTTAACTCAAAAAGCCTCAGGATGCAGCAATCAGTAATCATCCTTTGGATGTCTTATAGAGACCTTAATTTGCTTCATTCTGAACAGCTGAAGTTTTCCAATGCCCTAAACCTTTCTGGCTATTTCTGCAGCCGACACCTAATAGTAATTGGTGAATTGTCTAAACAAGGCAGAAATGTATCTCCAGTCTGTGACAACACCCACAGATTTGCCTGACTTCCTGTCACAATATTCATTTATTACCTTCTGTGTGTATATTGAAATTTGCACATTAGTGCAGTCTAAGGGCTCTTTCACATGAAGTGCCCGTTCAAATCCGCCTGACAGTTTTTTATGCGGACCTGAATGGGCGCTCCGTGCTCCTCTATGGAGCCGCGGATGTCAGCGGTGACATGCCCGCTGACATCCGACCCGCTCCGATCCGCCAAAGTGTGACAGAGGAAAAACCTACTTTTCCGTCTGGCGGATCGGATCGGATGAACACGGACAGAGGGTCCGTGTTTATCCGATCCCCCCATAGGGGAGAGCAGAGAAAAGACAGGGCGTTCCCTGCACAGCGATCCCGGCTGAGCAAGCGGAGGTTAACATGGTGGATCATTACTGATCCGCCCCTTGTGAAAGAGCCCTAATGGTTCAATTCATATAGATAGCACCCCCTTATTACAAACTTACTGGTAGGGAAAAGTCGATTTCCCTTCTAAATGTTTTTTTTCTTTGTCTGAATTTCTCACTTCCTGTTCCTCCTCAGTAAGCACCAGCCAGAACAACTCGGATGATGGTGGCAAGCTTAGTGAGGAGAAACAGGAAGTGAGAAATTAAAAAAAAAAAATAGCTTTAGGTTAAATACTGTAATTAATAAGTCAAAATTTGTGCTAAGAAATACTTCTTTTAACCACTTGCTTACTGGGCACGTATACCCCCTTCCTGACTAGGTGAAATTTCAGCTTCCAGCACTGCGTTGCTTTAACTGACAATTGCGTGGTCGCGCGACGTGGCTCTCAAACAAAATTGACGTCCTTTTTTCCCCACAAGTAGAGCTTTCTTTTGGTGGTATTTGATCACCTCTGCGTTTGTTTGTTTTTTTGCGCTATAAACAAAAAAAGAGCGACAATTTTGAAAAAAAATTCAATATTTTTTACTTGTTGCTATAATAAATAGCCCATTTAAAAAAAAAAACTAAAAAAAAAAAAACATTTTGTTTTCCTCAGTCTAGGCCGATACGTATTCTTTTACATATTTTTGGTAAAAATAATAATTATTATTTTTTATTATTTATTTTTTTACTAGTAATGGAGGCGTTCTTCGATTTTTATTGGGACTGCGACATTATGGCGGACACATCGGACACTTTTGACACATTTTTGGCGCCATTCACATTTATACAGCTATCAGTGCTATAAATATGCACTAATTACTGTATAAATGTGACTGGCATTGAAGGGGGTGAGGAAGGGGTTAAATGTGTACCCTGCATTGTGTTCTAACTGTGGGGGGAGGAGGGTGACTGGGGGAGGTAACCAATCTATGTCCCTATGTACAAGGGACACAGATCGGTCTCCTCTCTCCCTGACAGGACATGGATCTGTGTGTTTACACACACAGATTCACGTCCTTTGTCTCTGTAACCGCCGATCACGAGTGCCTGGCAGACATCACGGCCATCAGGCACGTGCATCTGCATCTCAGTGATACGGCGGGCACGCACTCCCCCCAGTTGGCTGGAGGAGCGGAGGCTGTAAAAAGACTGCAGATCAGAGAATTAGAACCACTCTGTGGTCGTATATAGTCGTACGGCCCTCAGGAAGTGGTACTTGGAAGAGGACTTGAACTGCGGAAGCTGTGCCCAAAATGCAGGTATGGGGCAAAACACTAGTCAGCAGTATTGCATATGACTTGCTGTGTCTTTATTTATTATTATTCTGTATTTTATTGTTTTTTAATCCATTTTATACAAACAAACATACTTCAATTGCGTAAGTATCAGGCCTTGTACACACGAGCAGACACATTTGTTCAAATCGGTCGGACAGACCGATTTGAACAAATCTGTCTGCTGGGGACGTATTGGTTTGATCGTGTACACACGATCAAACCAAAATCCCCGCCGGCAGACGGCGCGCTGACGTGGCGGTGACGTTGACGCCGCCACGTCACTGCACCAGGAATTTCGGGGCAGCTCGGGCTCAAGGACCAGCTGCTTTGGGGAAAGGGCAGGGGCCCCCCATGCAGCTGGGGCCCCCGGGCAGTGCCCAGGCGTGCCCTCTCATTAAGACAGCCCTGATCACGATCACCCATCCAATTCCGAGCAAGGGGGAGTGTCTATACGGGCAGGAACACTACAGCTATTCAAATAAATGCTGTGATGTTCCCGCACGATGTTTAACCCATGCGGCGGCGGGTTTCGATGCGGCGGCGGTGTTCGGCAGCGTTCGGTGGCAGCGGCGGGGGGGACGGGACAGAAAAAGTATTCTATTTTGGTATCGGGGGTATTTGCGGGAGTACAAGTACTCCAGCAAATACTCGGTATCGGTCCCGATACCGGTATCGGTATCTGGACAACCCTACCTGGTAGTATACAACAACAATAATCAGGTAGTACAGAAAAGTTGCTGGTGAATACACAGACCCTTCTACATAACCCATATATCATATACAGGAGAAAAACTTACAACTGGAAAAGGTTTTTCCTGAACAATCCCTTTAAACAAGGAAAACATTCTTTAAGCTCATAGGAATCAATAGATGTACCAGTGGGAGATGAGCACCCACCTGCAAGCAACAACACACCCAAAATCTTCACTTTTTCCATTCAAGTTCACTATAAACTGTATATAATCAGGAGCTTTCTGGATTTGGGAGGATGACATAAGTTGTGTGAAAAATGTAAAAGTATCCACTTGAACTTACCTTTAGCATAGTATCCTTTGCTGTTATCTGTATAGTAGTGACCTGATAAAAATGTAAATGTTTATTCAAAGGCATTGGAAACAATACAACATTATACTTTCTGTCCTGCTCACCTGTCTTTTTACCAGTAGGTCATTGCCTTATCTTGACTGCTCAGAAGCCAGTTTAAACACTAAATTAAGCAAAAAATGTGAAGACAGAAGGTATCTGTCTATGAAACATTCCTCTTGATAAACTCACCAAACAACATTTCTGCTATGTCAGTTACAATCAAGAATATAACCATATAAATGTAATTTTAATAAACCCTAAAATTAGCCTAAATTTAAAAAGGAATTCAAATGTGTGATTCAAAAATGCATTAGGTATTTTATTAGGCCTCTTTCACATGGGTATTTTCACATTTTCTTTATCCGTTCAGTCATGTTTTTTTTTATTAGAAAATCAGATAAAAACGGATCCAGACTTTCGTTTTACATCCATTGTGTACATCCGTTTTTACATTTTTGGAACAATTAGAATTCAAATTGTTTGAAAATTAATCGACCGATCCAAATTCTATTTGAAGAATAGCTGGTTGCTATGGAGCGGGACGACAAGCCAGCTGCCACGTCTTAAACAACCAATGACTCATCAGCTGTCAGCAGAGTTCCTTGCTGACAGCTGAATGTAAACAAAACCATTAGCGGTAAATTACAATTCTGAAAGAAAAGGTCTTGTGTTGTGTTTTTATTTACTTTTGACACTTTTCTGAAGAATGAGTAGGGGTGGGGAAGGGGCCGGGATCTGAGGGCCCCCTTGTTAAAAACATATTTTTTTTTTTAATAAAGGACTTTTAAAAAACTGCCTGCTGTGTTTTTTTACACTACCCCATACTCATTCACATAGGGGTGGCCGGGATCTGGGGGGATCTGTCCTCCTGCCCACAGACCACCACAACCACGGTCAGGGTTGTGGGTAAGAGGCTCTTATCCCCATCAACATGGGGACAAGGTGCTTTGGGGGAAACCCCAAAGCACCCCCTATGTTGAAAGCTTGTGGTCTAGTATGGTTCAGGAGGAGGCAATCGATATCCCCTTTCCCTGGCCTACTGGGCTGCATGCTCGTACAAGGGTTTGGTATGGATTTTGTGGGGTTCCCATGCCATTCGTTTTTTTCAGTTTTGGTGTAAGATTTCTCTTAAAATACATACCCAGACCTGAAGAGCCTTGTATGGGGGGGGGGTACCCCCACAAAGTTTTTTTTTTTAATTTTTCATTGTCGGTAATTTTTTTGTTTACATTCAGTTGTCAGCGGGGCAACAAACACTGTACAAACAACATCACTGTACAGATGAAGAAAACGGAATGCCCATGTAAAAGGGGTCTTAAGGCATAATGGGTTATAAGATTGTTTATACCTTGCTGAAGAAAATTTGTGTTAAATACATATTGATAATGTAAAAACAGATGGGTGAGTTTATCAGTACATTTCAAGGAAACTATTCAGTGGCTGTTTATAATCTCTTACCAAAGGCTTCCACAAAATCTTTTTTTTTTATAAGCCTAGACTAATGCAGTAGTCCTGGAAGGCTGGGTAGAATATGAAGTCATTCGTTTGGGAGAAGCTATATCCATAGAAGTAAAATGTATTCATTTTTGGTGTGAACCCAGGCTCCATGTTTCCCTCCACTACAGATGCAGCTACATGACCTTCTAGCTATAAAGTTTAGATTCTCAATAAAAATGTGTTTATCCTAGGGTATTGAGCATGTTAGTTTAAATGCATTCACATTTCTTTTGGCTTTCCAGAGTTATTTTATAAATTAATTGTTAAAAATGTCTGATGATCTAAGCCAGTTCACATGATGTAATAGGTCACACGCCAAAGCATATTTTACAAATACAATCCCATAGTGCTTTTAAATATTGGCCCTTTGCTAACGTGTTTCCAAGTTGTTTTTGGCATGTAGCTCTCAAAGACAAGAAACATGTTCTTATCAGCCAGCAATACATAAAACACAATCAGTAAGGTTAAACAATTGGATTTCAGAAGTTTTTTGACTATTAGTTTGTGAGCATTTACTGTGCATGCTCTGTACACATTCCCGATTTTCAATGAAAAAGAGTATGTGGAAAACCATGAACAATGAGAGATTGTGGAGAGGGCTGAGTCTTGCAGCAGCCCTAAGTATTGGTCATATTTCGGCTAAACTGTTTTGGGTAGATTTAAATTGTCAAACATAAAGAAGTTATCGGTAACTTTTTAAAACATATCAAATAAATTGTCAATAACTTGAAATATTTTGGATAAAAACTGGTCACCAAAAATGTATTATAGTTTTAAACGATGTCTGACAAACTGAAACATGGGAAAAATCCTTATATTTCGTATTACTGAAATCTCGGTGCTTGAATTTCCAGGTTCAATCATCTACTGCAACTACTTAAGGGGGCCCCATTCTCCCAGTTTGCTATTCTATTAATGTGGACCTATTCTATCTGTACAATTATCACTAGTTTCACTTTTTAACCTGTTAAAATTTAAAAATGTAATTTGTTTTGGTTATTATTAGCTTTATGTATAGTGTGGATTTTTTTTTATCCTTTTTCTTCTTTTTTGTTTTTTATTTTATTTCTGACATTGCTATTTAATCTTTGCTCCAACTGCATCGGGAAATACAGTATTTGAAAAAAAAATTCCAGCTGCCAGGTTCTCTCCATGCATCTCTTCCCTTTCTTATCTTTTCTCTTTCTGGCAAACCAGGTGAAAAAATGACAGCTATGTACACTTTGGTTTCCCCTGTAGTTGTAATCAAGATCCCTAGTCACAATTAGAACAGAACCCTGGCAAAGAAACAGTGCGGCATCATTGGCACATCATTGTGTTCACACAATCCCTCAACAGCCAGATACCCGCCGTCACTGCTTGACATATACATTTGCAAGACCACCCCCCACAACCATGTGTTTAAAAAAATTGTATTTACTAATAAATAGCAATAAGCAATATAAGCAAGTTATTTATTTATTCCCAGGGCAACAGAAAATTCTACATTTCAAAAATTGGTATGTCGTTTTTAAATAAAGTTTTACAACTAGTGAAAAATGCTAATACAAATGTCTTGAAAACTATTCCTAAGCACCCTCCCAAAAACTACATTGCATAAGGCAAAACGAGATCAGATATTATTAAACATTTCAACTTTAGTCGCTTATCAAGCCAAAGTTTTTGTTTTTAACAAAGCAGATTTAAGTTGAATATGAATAACGACAATTAGAAAATAATATTCAAATAAAGTCAAGTGTGGCAGTGAAAGGGTTAATGGCATAATGGAAAGGGGGGGAATCCAGACAGGCCAGTGCTCATAATGGGTCTGGTGTGCAGTAAAGAGCAGAATAGAAGTCATGAATGTGACTGCTTCCCACTCAGGGCTCCCTTGTTGACAGCTGAGTGTAAACAAATGAGTTGGGAATGCTGGCTGACATCTGTAGCACTCACCCCCAAAGGAGCCACTGTTTCTCAGGTCCACTGGCAGTCCAAATTAAGGAGAGCTATGCTACCTTAACAGTTTTGCAATCTGTAAAATACTCTCTCTCTCTCTTTTGCTGGCCAGCTCATTGGGGCCCAACTGGTATGTTGGAGTGCTCAGGATAATGTTCCTTTAAGCATGATAGTGGCATTGGCTCTGTGATACTTGCAGACAATACTTTCCCTCTTTTGTCAAAGTGTAGTGGGGTTTTGGTCGGCAGTTGGCTTCATCAGCATCCATGGCAGCAGTGGTGAGCCATCTGGCCTTTAAACAACCTCCACATTTCTCCTTTGCAGCTTGGGAAAAGCAAAAGGAAACCACCACTCCTCTGAGCCCCAGTGACTTGTGGGATCTGAAATGTTCTCCTTTCAGCCTATCAAGCCAGCTCAGTCTGCAAAGAACTATACCTCCCACAATCCTATTCCCCTGTGTTCATATTGGGCAGAAGGCAGTCTCAACACCTGTGTAGTGTGTACTGTACACGGCTCTACAGTGGCAGTCTCCTCCTACAGCTGTGTCAGACTCCACAAAACTGCAATGGCCCCTCTCTGTATGCACTGTGGACTGGGGCTACATGTCATTAGCCAAATATGCCAATGGCAGGGAGGCTGGCAGAGGACTGTATCCCTGTCCCTTGTTTTTACATTCTGTGGGCCATAGAATCTTCTACCTGGCAGCAAATTGGGACCTGGCGTGTGTCACTGGCAACTAATGACACTACACTGTGCAGTTTTGCGTTAATGGTTAATGGTGTTGATGGTTTTTATGATGGTCAATATATTATCTGTTGCAATACAATTATTGTAAAATGTCACTTATATTTTATGGATTTCTATGTTTGCATAATCAGATGGAATTAACTCTGACAATGGAAACTACAAATAAAAAAAAATTACAGTTGTACTTGAACTGCTAATTTAAGGATGGAAGTGTAAAATACTAAATCAGCACAGTGATACATACTACACACATTGGGGTAGATTAACGTACCTCGGCGCATCTTTATGCCGGCGTAGCGTATCTTCTTTACGCTACGCCGGCGCAACGTTGAGAGGCAAGCATGGAAGTCACAAAGCAAATGCTCTCAACGTTACGCCGGCGTAGCCTATAGATGCCGGCATAAGCCGACGTAAGTCAAAGTAGGTGGAAGTGGGCGTGTAACATTTAAATGAAGCGTGACCCCATGCAAATGATGGGCTGAGCTTCAAAAACGAACTGCGCATGCGTTGTATCTTGGACGTATCCCAGAGCGCATGCTCACATTCACGTTGAAAAAACTGGCTAAGATACGCCAAAACACTGCCTACGACGTGAACGTAACCTACGCACAGCCCTATTCACGTACTATGTAAACGACGTAAAAATCTACGGCGTTCATTCCCTGGTCCATACCTTTGCATGGGTTGCGCCTCCTATATGAGGAATAACTTTACGGATGTAACCCTTACGCAAATCGCTTAAAACATGCGCCAGGCGCAAGTACGTTCGTGAATCGGCGTATCTTACTCATTTGCATATTTAACATGGGTACGCCGAATGCTTCCAGCGTAACTATGCGCCCACGATATGCCGTCGGGCGGCTGAAGCCAAATTTTTCGACGTATATAGCTTGGGGAATCGGCGCAGAGATACGACGGCGCACATTTGTACTTACGACCGCGTATCTATAGATACGACGGCGTAAGTCTTACATGAATCCGGACCATTTTTTTCCAGAATACTGTCTAGGAGACAATTAGCAAAGCTAAAAGCAACCACATTCACAAGGTATGAACTGACATGATAAACATATGTGCTAACAGCACCCCCTGCAGTTTTTTTGTTATATTACGAGTTATATTGTCATACAGGAAAAATGCGCTTACAAATTCAAAAATGTAAACATTTACTGAGATGTTACAGAATAATTACATTGAATATTTGCGGCTGTATCAACCAAGATACCAGGCTTTGGTTAATGCAGCTATTTTTTAATCACTTCAGCTTTACCCCCTTCATGACCAAGCCATTTTTTGCAATACGGCACTGCGTTATTTTAACTGACAATTGCGCGATTGTGTGACGCTGTACCCAAATAAAATGTATGTCCTTTTTCCCCCACACAAATTGTTTTCTTTTGATGGTATTTGATCACCTCTGCTTTTTTTATTATTTGCGCTATAAACAAAAAACAATGATTGAAAAAATATATATATTTGTTTTACTTTCTGCTCTAAAACGTATCCAATAAAAAAAAATGAAAAATGTATATTTATTTATTTTATTGGGATTTTATGTGATAGACCAACACAAAGTGACACATAATTGTGAAGTGGAAGGAAAATTAAAGATGGTTTTCCCAATTGTTTTTACAAATAAATATGTGAAAAGTGTGGCATGCATTTGTATTCAGCCCCCCAAGTCAATACTTTGTAGAACCACCTTTTGCTGCAGTTACAGCTGCAAATCTTTTTGGAGATGTCTCTACCAGTTTTGCACATTTAGAGTGACATTTTTGCCCATTCTTCTTTTCAAAATAGCTAAATAGCTGAGATTGGATGGAGATGCGTTCTTCTAATATTGACTTGTTTTTGGCTCCTTCCATATTCCCATCAACTCTGACCAGCTTCCCTGTCCCTGCTGAAGAAAAGCATCACCACAACATGATGCTGTCACAACCATGTTTCATGATGACGATGGTGTGTTCAGGGTGATGTGCAGTTTTAGTTTTAGTTTTGCGCCATACATATCGTTTTGCTTTTGGGCCAAAATGTTCAATTTTGCTGTCATTTGAACAGGGCACCTTCTTCCACATGTTTGCTGTGTCCCCCACATTTTTTCTCGCAAACTGTAAACGGTACTTCTCATGGATTTTTTTTCAACAATAGCTTTCTTCTTGCCACTCTTCCATAAAGGCCAGATTTGTGATGTGCACCATTAATAGACATTTGCCCTGTGGACAGATTCTCCTACCTGAGCTGTGGATCTCTGCAGCTCCTCCAGAGTTACCATGGGCCTCTTGGCTGCTTTTCTGATTAATGCTCTCTTTGCCCAACCAGTCAGTTTAGGTGGACAGCCATGCCTTGGTAAATTTGCAGTTGTCCCATACGGTTTCCGTTTTCGGGTTAATAGTTTGAACAGTGCTCCGTGAGATGTTCAAAGCTTGGGATATTTTTTTCTAACCTAACCCTGCTTTAAACTTCTCCACAACTTTATCCCTGACCTGTCTGGTGTGTTCCTTGGCCTTCATAATGCTGTTTGTTCAAAAAGATTCCCTAACAAACCTCAGAGGGCTTCACAGAACAGCTGTATTTATACTGAGATTCAATTATACACAGGTGGGCTCTAATTAATAATTAGGCGACTTCTGAAGGCAATTGGTTCAAGCTGATTTTAGTTAGGGGTATCCGAGTAAAGGGGGCTGAATACAAATGCAAGCCACACTTTTCAGATATTTATTTGGAAAAAATTTGGAAAAACATTTATCATTTTCCTTCCCCTTCACAATTATGTGTCACTTTGTGTTGGTCTATCACATAAAATTCCAATGAAATACATGTATGTTTTTGGTTGTACCATGACAAAATGTGGAAAATTTCAAGAGGTATGAATACTTTTTCAAGGTACTCTATGCCCCTTGAGCATCTTTGTTCCCTAAGTCGCTTCCATCCTTTCCGTCAGAGATAGTAGAGATAGCTTTTGCATATTTTAGATCCTCCGGGAAGCTGTTTGTGTTTCTATCAGGCAAGTCCTGAAAAGGAAGCTACAGCAAAACCTTAGAAAGAAAGGAGTCACCGCTCCAGGTGGGATCACTAAATGGTTACAGGTGGTGCAGGATACCGAGGGTGCTGGCGGTGCACTAAGCAAAATGAAGACAAAGAAAAACGGATAGCCGCAGTCCAAAACCTGATGGGTGGTCTTTTATTCAATAGACAGCATGTACAAAAATAGGGTCACAGCAGTGGAAACAAGGAACAGCCGACGCGTTTCGCACTGGATCAGTGCTTATTCATAGCCATGTCAAAACCTTGTCATCTTGGATTGTGAAGGTCATCCAGAAAACAGAGAGTGCACCCAGGCAAGAGCCTCCAGAAGTGGTAGAGACTTATTCCGCTAGATCCATCTCTACATCCTTAAGTTCAGGGTAATGTCTGCAAAATGTCTATGGAAACATCTACAAAGCAGCAGGTTGCTTCCCGCAGTGCACATGCCTCAGGTGCTACAGTAAGGTGACCAGATTTTTTAAATGAAATCCGGGGACATATTTTTTCTTTACTAGTAATGGCAACAATCAGTGACTCTCCGCCCGTCGCCGCCCGCCTCACAACCTCATAAGTCTTACTCTTCAGACCCCGGCTACTACTGGATGGGGAGCGGAGGAAGATCACTCCGCCGGGGAAGGCAAGGAGATAGGCAGGTGGCTGGCCAGGAGAAGAACCTGCGAGCAAAGCTGAATAGGCATGCAACCGAAACAGAAGAAATATTCCCTCCGCTCCGACTAGCACATGATCATCAGAAAGGGGCACAGATAAATACAACCCCCCTATGCTAGTAGGCATGGCGGAGCGGGGGGGGGGGTTTTAATTCAATTTTTATTATAATTCTGTACTGACTGTCTTTGAAATTGCCCCTGCCCCCTATTAAATCCAATCTGAGGGAAAAAGTAGGGACAGACTTGGTCCAGGGACAGTGTCCTCAATCAGGGGACTGTCCCCTAAAACTGGGGATATCTGGTCACCCTATGCTACAGGGAAGATTCTGGGACTCATATGTCAGTGAACTTTGACAGAATGACGTTTCAGGCTTCCATGTCCATTGTAATAAAGTTTCATTATACATTTTAGCCCTCCCTGTTTAGCACATTATTTTTACATGTATGCTGCCATGTTGGAGTCAGGAAACTGGAAAAATTTATCAAAAACTTACCATAATTTTTTTCCTAATGCCAATACATGGTAGCATACAAACTCTCCTTTCTTTTATCTTTTTTTTATTTTTTTTATTAATTCTGCATTGACTGACTTTGAAATTGCCCCAACCGCTGTTCAAATCCAATCAGGGGACAAACTTGGTCCGGGGACAGTGTCCTCAATCCGGGGACTGTCCCCGGGAACCGGGGATGTCTGGTCACCCTATTCTTATTCCTCTACACTCTATCAAAAAAAAAAAATGCCTTTAGTAGAACTTTAATTATGTAAAATGTTGACAACTAAGCTGTTGGTATAATGCACAGTTATTATTATTATTTTGTCAGCATATGGGATAAAAGCCAAAGAGTTTCTGAGCTCTGATAGTTCAGGAAAGCTAATAATCTCTCAACATTGGTCGGGATTGGAATAGATCTGTGTCATGTGACCAGCAGCATTCAGCACATGCGCGGTGTACACACTGGCGGAACTCAAGTGTTGTAGCTTCTCGGGGAAGGTATTGTGAGTGCACTCTTCCTATCACATTTGGTTTTCACTTCCTGGATCGGCAGTGTCATCAAGCCGGTGAGTGGTTTCACCTTGGCGGTAACATGAGGTCCTGTCTAGGCTGACCCGGCTGTCTGTGTTTGCTGGGTTTCGGGTGTATGGAGGAGCAGACCGGGCTCAGGGGTCAGGCAGCCGGGGAAGGTCACCAGGGTACACGGGGCTGTCACTTTTCTAGGTGCTCAGCTGTGTGTCAGAGGCCATTGTGTGCCCTGAGGTGCCTCTTCCTATTCTATCCCCGAGCTCGCCTGTCTGCAGATATGGGAGGCAGGCTGGCTCTATGTATTCCCACAGAGGGAGCCCTCATAATGCTTCATGGGGAAAGAAAAAACACCGGTTTTGTCATTGCTTTCCTTTTTATTGAGATTTCTTCCCTCAGTACAGTTTGTTTTGTCCTATAATGTCAGCTATCAACAGATTACAATAAAATATCACCTTTTATAGATGACAGGACCTTCCACAACATTGCCAGTCTTCAGTGGGTACAGCAAAAATAGATGGGCACCTTCTTTTGATGAGAGCTCCCGCAGTGCCCCCCTCCCAGTGAGCGAAGAGCTCCCGCAGCCCCCCCCCCCCCAGTGAACGGAGGGCTCCCGCAGTCTGTAAGGCTACATTTACATGACAGTCTAGCAGCAGCCTTAAGGACCATAACCGCGAGCCACCGGGGTATGGTACCAGAAATAAATGGAGAGCGTGACTAATGACATACAGGGCACGCCTGCAGGACGTTAATCTGTTTCACCGGAATCTCAGCTTCTTCCATGGATACCTACAAGTATAGCTAGATCAGTATTTCTCAACTCCAGTCCTCACAGCGCCCCAACAGGTCATGTTTTCAGGATTTCCCTCGGATGAAATGGCTGTGGTAATTACTAAGGCAGTAAAATCGATCAAATGACTTATGCAAAATAATGGAAAGCCTGAAAACCTGACTTGTTGGGGCGCTTTGAGGATTGGGGTTGAGTAACACTGCAGTAGATTCTTGCAGCGATTATAAACATTGCCCGCTCACACTGTGTGCAAACAACTGCAGCTCTCATCAGCGCCTGTCAGATTATTATTTTTTTGTTGAAAAAATATACTTTCTATTGGGGTACGTTCCCTGTACTGCGATGCCACACATGAAAACACTACTTACAATACAGCTCTATTCATATAAGAAATACATTCACCTAGGGGCATGATGCCTGACGTGCTGTGCAGAGCAAAGTTCCCCAAACCATCACGTCATGCATGATGCTGCTTACCCCCCCGAAAAGCTTTTACTGAGAAGCAGAACCAGAGATAAACCAGTGCCCTGCATGTCCTACATGGCCCCCGCAACTAAATAAGGCATGCAACATTCCAAAAGCTATTCAATGGGCAACAGGTGTGATGGGGGGATAGGGAAGAGGGATAAGGGTTTGGGAAAAGAGTTCACAGGCCCAAAACTTTATTGAAACGATAAAGACGCACAAGGGAGTGTGGGGGGAAAGGGAAATTTTCAGATGTCCTCTTCTTCCTTGAAGTCAGGTTATAGGGCTGGTTCACACCACAAAAACCCACTCCAGATTTGTTCCAGATGCATTTATGCATGTGTGGTCTTAACATGTTCCGGTGCCTTTTTGATGCATTTCTGGGTGCATTCCAGATGTTTTTTTCCACTGTACTGGGGTCTGGTGAGTTTTTGATGCATTCCAATGCCCTTTTAATGCATTTTACCATTTTCCACTGCAGGAAAATTTGGCATTTTTTACTTTTTTCTCTGGAACTGGAAAGCCCTGACTGCACTTGTGTGAACTATGCCTTTGGAAACCATATAACCTACTCTACATGCATTTTTTTTTTAAATCAAAGATGTTTATTATAAAGAACCCAAAGGGCGCAGACAGTAAAAATAAACGGCACAAGAAAAGTACAGTACATTGACAGTTGTACAAAAACAAGGAGCATAATACAACCACACTATTATTACTGGAATAAGCACCATGTACAACTTTCGCCCCGCCCTTCGCTATATCATAGCTGAAAATTTTTTTTGTTTTAAATTGGTTTATAACAAAAGATGCATACATGTCATTGCATACAATCACATTGTAACCGATAACATGACGGCGTGCAGCAGTCAGTATAGATACAGTTCAAGGCTGACGACCTGAATAAGAAACCCATGAAAACAAGAGTAAAAAATAGCAGAGGAATAAAGGGCAGTACCTGGAGCCAACCATGTAGGTGTCCCCGACCCATAACAGTATGGGTCGGGGATACAGACCCATAGTGCCCTACGTGCAAGAATCAGTCTTGTAGCCAACGATTCCATATTTTGGTAAATTTGGTTGGGCATTCCCTGTTAATGTATATAACCTTTTTAAACTATTATTGACCAACATCTTCCACTCCACCAACCCAGGGGGCACGGGTCGCATCCATTTTTGGGCAATTACCTTGCGCACCGAGAACAATGTCTCCTGCAAGAACGTCTTTGTGTACCTGTCTATGGTATCTGGAAACACCCGAGTAGGCATGGTTTCGGGTCTAATGTGACCGGAGAACCCATGTGGTCGTGAAGGAAGGTTACAACTTGCTCCCACAGACCCTGTATCTTGGGACATGACCACAGTAGATGAGAATGTACCCAGCTCCCTCCCACACATTTGGCAGAGGGTAGATTGGGTGTCTCTATATCTGGCCACCCGGAGGGGAGTGAGGTATGCCTGATAGATTGTTTCAAATTTACATTATCCATCTGATATCTTGGGCGAGATGGCCTTGCAGGATTCTAGAGCCTCCTCCTATTCCTCATCCTCCAAGGGGCCTATCACCCTACTCTACATGCATTTTTGATGCAGAAAATAACACACTGTACTGCATATGGTGTGAACTGACCCATAGTGTCTGAGCTGACTGCTGGCCAGTCTGTGTCAGTTCTTAATGGACATCCTTTCCTGTTGGTGGATGAGGCACTTTCTGGTGCACCATAAAGCATCCTTATCTACTTAAAGACCAGTCGCAGCAGCTGTACTGCGGCAGGTTGGCTCTCCTGGGCGATTTGCCATCATTGAACGCAGGGGCGGATCCAGAGTCTAACCTGGGGGGTGGGGGCATTGCCAAAAAATTTGCGGGCAATTTGTTGGAGCAATGTCTGGTGTTGGCACTTCAATCATCACTACACCATGGTTATTATGGTGTCAGAAAGATTGAAGCGCATTATTTATATTATTACAGGGTGGAAGCAACCAGGTGGAGGGGAGGACAGGGTGGAAGCAACCAGGTGGAGGGGAGGACAGAGTAGGAGCAGCCAGGTGGAGGGGAGGACAGGGTAGGAGCAGCCAGGTGGAGGGGAGGACAGGGTAGGAGCAGCCAGGTGGAGGGGAGGACAGGGTAGGAGCAGCCAGGTGGAGGGGAGGACAGGGTGGGAGCAGCCTGGTGGAGGGGAGGACTGGGTGGGAGCAGCCAGGTGGAGGGGAGGACAGGGTGGGAGCAGCCAGGTGGAGGGGAGGACAGGGTAGGAGCAGCCAGGTGGAGGGGAGGACAGGGTAGGAGCAGCCAGGTGGAGGGGAGGACAGGGTAGGAGCAGCCAGGTGGAGGGGAGGACAGGGTAGGAGCAGCCAGGTGGAGGG
Organism: Rana kukunoris; assembly: GCA_029574335.1. Classification (NCBI taxonomy): domain Eukaryota; kingdom Metazoa; phylum Chordata; class Amphibia; order Anura; family Ranidae; genus Rana; species Rana kukunoris. The sequence goes on from CM056056.1 coordinate 79,144,396, forward strand.
GAGGACAGGGTAGGAGCAGCCAGGTGGAGGGGAGGACAGGGTAGGAGCAGCCAGGTGGAGGGGAGGACAGGGTAGGAGCAGCCAGGTGGAGGGGAGGACAGGGTAGGAGCAGCCAGGTGGAGGGGAGGACAGGGTAGGAGCAGCCAGGTGGAGGGGAGGACAGGGTAGGAGCAGCCAGGTGGAGGGGAGGACAGGGTAGGAGCAGCCAGGCGGAGGGGAGGACAGGGTGGGAGAAGCCAGTGATAAAGTCCTGTACTTCTATGGAAGCCTGCATCCCTGTCCCCCTCGAGATAAGTCCTTACATTGCCTAGTAAAATCACTGGCACTTTCTCTCTGGCTCCCTCCACCCAACAGCCTTATGGTTCCTCTTCCCTTGTCACAGTCCTCCTCTCCCCTCCTTCCGCTTGGCATGTTGGGAACTGCAGGGCTGCATCCTGGACCTGCTGGTATCCGAAACATGCCCCATAATCCTCCCTTGTTAGTTTCCCAGCTGCTCAGGTTTTCTCTCGGGGGGGGGGGGGGGGGGGGGGGGGGGGCGGCAATTGACCAAAGTGTGTGATGGCTGCTTGCAGTACAAAGTCCTTAAGCATTGGTTTCCGGGCCCTCAACAGGTCCTGTGTTAGATTTATACCCTCTACAAATCTATGGGCTTGTTTATACCTGCTTTCCTTTTCGAAGTGTGGCCCGCATTGGAGTTGCTCTTCACAGAGCCTTTGACATGAAGAGAGGAGGTGTTGTATTGCCTCCTCACCACCTGATTCCACACCATAAATGCTGGACAAACATTTGCATTGTGTGTGGTTGAAGCACAGCACCCCTCAGTTTAACAGGTTGTGCCCAGCAGGCAGTACTGCCCACTGGGAGCAATGGTGGGTATAATTTTGGCAACAAAGCATTGCACCTGTGGCATGGGAACACCCCTGGCCATTGCCTGTGCAGCAGAAGGGGGAGCTCAATTCAACTGTAAGTTTTTCCCTCCCTCCAATTTCAAGTGTAAATGAGCTCCATGGCTGGCACTGGCGCTGTTTGCATGTAACTGCTCATCAAAGCAGTTACATGTGAGCGCAAAGCCTCTACCCAATCCAGGTCGCAGACTGTGCATCCAGGGTGGATCCCTCAGTTTGTTTGCAGCCATAGTACAGAGTGTTACTGCATCCAGAGATGGCAATGAGCCTATTCTGAACACAGCAAAGTATCCACTTCTTAACTGAAGTGTGACTGACACCTTAGAGGGCTGCAGGTTGGGCACATAACCATGGGCCGGGGTAGGCAACTGTGGAACTCCAGCTTTGGTGAGACTATATAAATCCCATCATGCTTCTGGAAGTCATGTCTGTGGTTGTCAGAGTCTGGAGTGCTGAGATTGCCCACCCCTGTTCTAGGGGATGTAGGGTTAGCTGGGCATAAATGTGAATGTTTAGTTTGACATATAAAGGTGCATCTCATAAAATATAAATATCAAAAAGTTAATTTATTTCAGTAATTCAATTTAAAAAGTGAAACTCATATTTTATATTGATGCAGTACACAGAGTGATATATTTCAAGCATTATTCTTTTAATTTTGATAATGGCTTGCAGCTAGTGAAAACCCAAAAGTCAGTATCTCAAATAATGAGAATATTATTTTAAGACCAAAAAAAAAAAAAAAATGTTTTTTATACAGAAATGTTGACTTACTGAAAATTATATCCATGTACAGTATAGTATACACTCGATACTTAGTCTGGGCTCCTTTTGCATGAATTGCTGCATCAATGTGGCGTGGCATGGTGGTGATCAGCCTGTGGCACTGCAGAGGTGTTATGAAAGCACACGTTTTCTTGATAGCGGCTTTCAACTCATCTGCATTGTTGGGTCTGGTGTCTCTTGTCTTTCTCTTGACAATACCCCCCCCAGATTCTCTATGGGGTTTAGGTCAAGCAAAATTGCTGGCCAATCAAGCACAGTGGTACCATGATCATTAAACCAGGCATTGGTACTTTTAGCAGTGTGGGCAGGTGCCAAGTCCTGCTGGAGAATGAAATCAGCATCTCCATAAAGGTGGTCAGCAGAGGGAAGCATTAAGTTCTCTAAAATTTCCTGGTAGAGGGCTGCACTGACTTTGGTGATAAAACCTAGTGGACCAACACCAGCAGATGACATGGCACCCCAAATCATCACTGACTGTGGAAACTTCACACTGGACCTCAAGCAACTTGAATTTCGATGCCTCTCCACTCTTCACCCAGACTTTGTGCCCTTGACTTCAAAATGAAATGCAAAATTTTCCACAGTCCGTGATGATTTGGAGAGCCATGTCATCTGCTGGTGTTGGTCCACTGTGTTTTATTAAGTCCAAAGTCACTTCTACTAGGAAATTCTAGAGCACTTTATGCTTCCCCTGCTAACCAGCTCTATGGACGTGCTGATTTTATTTTCCAGATGGACGTGGCACCTGCCCACACTGCCAAAAAGTCCAATAACTGGTTTAATAATCATGGTATCATTGTGCTTGATTGGCCAGCAAATTCGCTTGACCTAAACCTCGTAGAGAATCTGTGGGGTATTGTCAAGAGGAAGATGAGACACCAGACCCAACAATGCAGATGAGCTTAAAGCTGATATCAAAGCAACCTGGACTTCCATAACACCTCAGCAGTGCCACAGGCTAATCACCTCCATGCCATGACCAAGTATTGAGTACATCAGGGCTCGACAAAATCTGTGCGCCAGGTCGCAATTGCTTCAAGAAATTGTGACCTTGCACCGCCGGTAATTGAGGACGCAGGTTACCCTTGTCTCTGTGCGCCCCCACCTCCCCCGCCGCGTGATCGCGGCAGGCCCGTGACGGCCGGTAATTGAGGCCGCGGCCTTGTGAAGTCCCAAGCTTCCTTCTGTGACCTGGCGCCATCTGGTGGTGGCCGTTGGCATTACAAGTAAAACAGCAGTTCTAATGTGTATTTTTTCACTGCCATCTCCTTCCCTCTAATTAGAACCCCCAAACATTATTATATATATTTTTTATTCGAAAACCCTAGAGAATAAAATGGCGATTGTTGCAATACTTTCTGTCATGCCGTATTAGCGCAGCGGTCTTACAAGCGCACTTTTTTAGGGGAAAAAATCACATCAGTAAAGTTATCCCAATTTTTTTTTTTTAGATTGTGAAAGATAATGTTACGCCAAGTAAATTGATACCCAACATGTCATGCTTCAAAATTGCGTCCGCTCATGGAATGCCGACAAACTTTTACCCTTTAAAATCTCCATAGGCGACATTTAAAAAATTCTACAGGTTGCATGTTTTGATTTACAGAGGAGGTCTAGAGCTAGAATTATTGCTCTCGCTCTAAATATCACGGCGATACCTCACGTGTGTTTTTTTTTTTACTTTAATTCTCTTTATTTCATTATTTTTCATATAAAAACAGGTCACATACAAAATTGTTATTTATACAGTAAAAACAAAAACTTATTCCCTTCCCCGCATGCTGTAATCTTGGATTTGACCCCTATTGGCTGCATCCTTTTCTCCTTCTCTCCCTACACCCCCCCCCTCCCCCCCGCCCTCCCAAGCATGATATCCTATTAGCTCCTTGAGGTTTCATTCCTGATATCCTATTTCGAGTAACCACGGTTTCCATATGTTATCGAATTCCTTGATGTTTCCTCTTTTAATATAGACAGTTTTCTCTTTCCATACCGTTTCTGTCACGCTATTTGTCCACTCTCTAATTAATGGGGGGTTGCTGCCTGCCATCTTTGAGCAATTAGTTTTCTTGCCTGGAATAGGCACCTTACTACAGCTTTTGTCGTACTCGCCATTCCTCCCCTTTCTTCCCATATTCCCAATATGCACGTTCTAGGGTCCATCCCCAGCCTGGTCCCATATGTTTTATTAATAATTCTGATGATCTCCAACCAATACCTAAATAGTTTGGGGCATCTCCATATCATGTGTAATAAGTCCCCCGTATCCTGGCATCTGGGGCACCCTGCATCCGGTCTGCAGCCAAAGCTAAATAATTTTTTGGGGGTGTAATATGCCCTATGTATCATCCTTAAGAAGGATATCCTTTGGGCTGGTGAAACTGTGGCCATTTGCCCTCTCTCCAATACCATCCTCCATTGTTCTTCTGTTATAATTCCCAAGTCTTCCTCCCATTTCTTTTTACTTTTAAGCTGCATTGGTCCCCCTATGTTCTCCTCGCAGATATATGGGTAGATTACGGATATAAACCCCTTCTTCTCTACCCCCCCCTCTTATTTTTTGAGGTATTCGTGCCTTTATCCAGTTTGGCCCTACTCCCTTAAACTGGGTGTTTAATGCATGCCTAACTTGTAGATACCTATAGAACGTGCAATTGGGAATATCATATTCCTCTCTCAGGGTGGTAAATGTTTTTAAGGTCCTACCCTCGTATAGCTGAGCCAGTCTTATTATCCCTTTTGCTGCCCATTCTCTAGTTGCTCCCACTGTTTCGAGCTCTTGTAGGTTCCTATTATTCCATAGTGGCGCATATTCTGTCACTCCCTCCTGTCCTTCCTCTATCGTTATGGCTTTCCACACTTTGGTTATCATCTTAACCGTGGGGGTCTGGTTGATAAATGAGTTGGCCTCCGTCACCTCCATAATTGTTTCGTGGGGGGCCCCCTGGATCATTAAGCTACTATTCGTGTCCTCCCCTACTTCCGTTTTACCTCCAATATGCTGCAACTGTGCGGCCAGGAAGTAGCTGCGTGGATGAGGTACTGCCATTCCTCCCTCTCTTTATTGACAACTGCAGAGTCTGTAGTCCTATTCTGGCAAGTCCTCCCTTCCATATTAATTCCCTAAACAGGGCATCAATCTTGTTGAACCATTTTTTATGTATCCATATTGGTGTATTCTGAAGCACGTAGAGTAATTGTGGCATCCATACCATGTTGATCAGGTTGCACCTCCCCACCATCGACAGTGGGAGATGCCGCCAGATTCCTATTTTCTTTTTGAATTTAAGCATTATTGGTTCCAGGTTATTCTCTATGTATTTGTTAAGGTCTGGTGTAATTGTTATGCCTAGATACAACATTTTCCCCACTGTATCCAATTGTGGAAATACCTCCTGGATCTGGTTCCTCTTTGGGTCTAACGGCATCAAAGCCGATTTCTCCCAATTTATCACCAGGCCGGATATATTACCAAACTCTCTGAAAATTGTCATTGCTCTTCTAATGGAGTGGTCGGTGTCACCTAGAAATAGCAGAACATCATCCGCATATAGAGCGATTTTTTTCCTCTCTGATTGGCCTTATAAAGCCCTTCATTATCCTGTCCGCTCTTCTAGTCATGGCCAATGGTTCCATGGCTAATGCGAAGAGCAGGGGTGATAATGGACACCCCTGCCTTGTGCCCCTCTCCAACTTGACCTTTCTTGAATATTCATTATTGACTCTAATTTTTGCGTTAGGATCATTATACAATGTTTTAATCCATCTAATGAAGATGGGGCCAAACCCAAAGGCCTCTAGGGCATACCAAATGTATTCCCATTCTAGACTGTCAAAAGCTTTGACTACGTCTAAAGCCATGACTGCCCGATTGTGTGGTTTGAATACCCTTTACATATGCGGGCGCTACTCACTTATGTGTTCGCTTCTGCGTGCAAGCTCATCGGGACAGGGCACATTTTCTGGCTCCTAGATTCCAAGCAAATTTGTCAAACCCTGGAGTACATACTATACTGTACATGGACATACTTTTCAGTAATCCAACATTTCTGTATTAAAAATGCATTTTTTATTTTTTTTTGGTCTTTAATGTAATATTCTCATTTTCTGAGATGCAGAATTTGGGGTTTTCACTAGCTGTAAGCCATAATCGTCAAAATTAAAAAGAAAATGCTTGAAATATATCACTCTGTGTGTAATGAGTTTTTGAATTGAATTACTATAATAAATGAACTTTTTAAGGATATTCTAATTTTATGAGATGCACCTGTATATGGGGCTTGAAAAAGTTTCCGCTCTTTTTAATTTTTGTTGGAAACGGTAAGGGCATGAGGAGTAGTGATTGGTCATGTCTGAGCGTGTCATGTGATTAGCTTGTCTGGCCTTGCAGTTTAGTATAATTAGTGTAATGTGTATTTGAAATTCTTATTAGGAGGTGAAAAAAGTGACAACATTTTTTGACGAACCCTTGTGTATATACCATAAATATGGAAATTAATAACCAAATAACCTATACAGGTCTTTCACATAGGTTGGACTTGATGGACTTTTTTCAACCTCACCTAATATGCAACTACTTGTATATTTGTGTCAGTACTTTTTTTCTCAAATGTTTTTTTTTTTTTTTTCCCCTATTACCAACTGTAGCCACTAGGTGGGGATGTAGCTCTAAAAGCTTTTTAACTTTGCCTTGTACTTTAGAAAATGGTCCACGCAGAAGCATTTTCTCGCCCTCTAAGCCGGAATGAAGTTGTTGGCTTGATCTTCAGACTGACAATATTTGGAGCAGTCACCTACTTCACTATTAAATGGATGGTTGATGCCATAGATCCTACCAGAAAACAGAAAATCGAAGCTCAGAAGCAGGTAAAGTAGTATCATGATTAAAGATTTTCATATTACCAGTAAATACATCAGGAGACATACTGCTACTGTAGAAATGGTGGTGTTTTCAGCAATCAGTTCAATTTGTTTTTTCTTGAGTATTTTGGGAAAAAAAAGCCAATATTACTTTGCTATGGGGAACAGCTATAGTCTGTCTGTTGTTTTTTTATATAGTTTAGCTTCATTGTGTGATATGTATGTCAGATACCGAATATTAAACAGTCTAAAATCGGCCATGCTTCAAATTAGAATGAGTACATGAAAATTTAGAGATATCAACAAGGTTGTACTGTTTGAGGAACCCCTAACAGTTGAAGTACATACTGTATGTTTACTCTTTTCCTTGCCAAAGGCAGTTAATCAAATATGTTCTGTGACAATCCCATGAAACCAACAGCATATCTTACAAAAATGGTATATACTATATAGACTTATGTAATCATGTTTAACCACTTCAGTCTCGAAGAATTTACCCCCTTCCTGACCAGGGAATTCTTTTGGTGGTATTTGATCACCTCTGCGGCTTTTATTTTTTTGCGCTATAAACAAAAGAAGAACGACAATTCTGAAAAAAAAAAAAAAAAAATATTTTTGCTTTAATAAATATTCCAAATTAAAAAAGGTTTAGGCCGATGTGTATTCTTCCACATATTTTTGGTAAAAAAAAATCGCAATAAGCGTATAGTGAGTGGTTTTCGCAAAAGTTTTAGCGTCTGCAAAATAGGGAATGGATTTATGGCATTTTTTATTATTTTTCTTTTTTTTTATCAGGACTGCGACATTGTGGTGGACAGATCGGACACTTTTGACACCTTTTTTTGGGACCATTGACATTTATACAGCGATCAGAGCTCAAAATAGATTACTGTATAAATGTCACTGGCAGGGAAGGGGTTAACACTAAGGGGTGATCAAGGGGTTAACTGTGTGTTCTAACTGTGAGGGGGTAGGACTGCCTGGGGGAGGAGACAGATTGTTGTTCCTACTTAGTAGGAACTGACGTTCTGTTTCTCCTCCCCTGTTGCTGCTCTCTTGCACGCGATTGTGGGTGGCAATCACGCCCACTGCCCATGCGCAGCGAGCGCGTACCTGCTATGGCTCTTAAAGGAGGCCACCTTATATATACAGTGATAGGTGCAGGAGAGCCATTCTGCCGCTGTTTGTGTGTATATGTATATATAATATATATTAGAGCTGCACGATGAATCGTTATCGCAATTTTTTTTTTTCCTGTTGCGATCTTGACAAAGTATTTCCTGATCTTTCTATGCAAAGACTTCTCTGTGTCTGCTGAAGCCCTCAAAAGGAAGGGAAAAAAACCCGGCCAGTCTGCCAAGTATCACAACATTTAGGCTGCATTCACACCTAATCGTGGCGTTTTGTCCTGCGAATTGCGGTGACAAATTGCGGCGTTTTGTACCGCGATTTGCGGCGACAAAGCGCCGGGATTTTAACCCCCAGGTCCACATCTCCTATGCCGAAGCCACCTGTAAAAAAGGGCCAGGGACTTGTTTTGAGCTTCAGGCATTCGGCGTGGAGATGTGAACCATCTCCATAGAGGGCAATGGTATTTCTCCCCTCCAGCGTATTGAGCGCCGGGCATAAATACGCCTAGATGTGAATGGAGCCTTAGCAGTGGAACGAAGTCTAAACATTGTAACGTTTTGTCCTTTTTAGATCAAAGGAATAGAAAAACTGAGAAAGGTTAAACCACGTAGGCCCCATGTATACTGCTGCTGCTAAACGAAAGTTCAGAGGCAGTTGGACAATTTTTTTTCAACTACCCCTGAACTCATTCAATGTTATCTTATGTGTACATTTACACAGGTTAGTTTACTGTTCTTTTTTAGGCACTTTCGTTTTTTATAGGCCTTTTTAACTTGGAACCCAAACTTTTTATTTATTTACATATATATAATATTTTTTTTTGTAGAGACCCTAGAGAATAAAATGGAGGTTGTTGCAATATTTTATGTCACACTGTATTTGCACAGCGGTTTTTCAAATGCATTAAGAAAACAACAAACAGTAAAGTTAGCCCAATTTGTTTTACCTTCATACATCGTGTCCTTCTGTGTCCTCCTCCGAGCACCCCCTTCCCACACCAATACTCCTTCCATTCAACCAGTCTCCTGATTCATTCACATATTGCTGCTTCACTGCAAAACCAGGAAGGAGTAGACTATTCTGCCTGGCTGTGCAGTTTAGGAGAGAATTGTAAATCACAATATTAAGCAGAACTGAAATCTTTTGGCAGGCAAAGCTGTTTACATCTGTATATTTAAACGTTTTCAGCTGTTTGTCTGCAGAGCAACTTTAATTCCTTAAACATGCAGATGGTGGTTGTATATACAGACACTCTTATTGCCAACATATGTTTCCTTAGCATTCCATAAACGTATTTGGTTGGTTGGGCAAGTATGCATGTTTATGATTAAAGAAGGCGGCAGGGTACAGAAGGTAACTACTTTTGCTTATCTTGGCTGAGAACTAAACATTTCTGCTGGGAACACCCATAATATAAATGAATTATATATATATATTTTTATTTTTTATTTATTTTTTACTTGGAGCATGGAAAGCATTGCACCCATGACCAGTAGATTGCGGGTGCCATGCAGACCTGCCAGTGTATCTGTCGGCTCGTACCTCGTATGAGCAAGCAGATGCACACTGACAGGAAGAATGAATGAGCTACCAAAGTGCCGAACCACGACATGGTAGGACATGGTAGTTCATTGAAACTACAAGCTGACAGCCACAAAGGATGTATCCACAGAGGACTCTCAATGAATGATAAGGCTTGGTGGGGGAGCCTTGCATGGCCACGTTATTTTTAAACCGGGACAGTGGGTGCCCGGAGAATATACCTGCCCGCTGTCCCTGTGGAGGGATCGGGGCATGGCTGCAGCTGTTGGAACATGTTGCAGGTTCCACCCTAAATATGTGTGGCACCTGTAACCTGTTTCAAAAGGTAAACTAATTAAGCCCCCATCCTCCAACCTGTTTGTTTCAAAGACTTTAAGGTGGCTGTAAGCCCTTACATGGACCCAGTGAAGTGACTGGCCAAATGTGATACACAGAGATGAAACAAATCCTCTCACATAAGTTGCACCCGTTTATCTGCAGTCATCTTTTTTTTTTTTTTTTTTTACATCCCTTCAAAATGCAATTTTTTTAAGCTTGTCTGAGCTGTCGGGGAAAAAAATGTGGCCAGAGAGCTGAAATGACACTCTGCAGAGCTCAGTGAGAAGAGCTCCGAGAGCTGATTTGAGGCAATAGAGACTTCCCCCTTCACATAGCACATAGGAACAAAGCTGAGGCTGTCAATCAGCTGGAGCGCCCTCCCCGTCGCCATTTTTCTCTTTATTTCAGAAATGATTCATGCTGATAGCAGAGGAATGAAGACAGATATAACACTTACTGCTCTTAATTAAGATAGTTAATTATAACACACTATAGAGGGATATGCTTTGTTTTTATTTTGTGTCTGAGGTTTACAAACATTTTATATACAAGCCTGTTATAAGCTCTGGAATCCTTTTAAAGTCTGGCCTGACAGACCTGTCATAGGCGTCACTATAAAAGATGGCGCTCTGCCAGTTAACATAGGCCCAGCCAATCAGACTTTTCCCTAACAGGAGTTTCAAACCATTTGTGTTTTTCCCACCACTCCTCCGGGTTGGCTCCAGTGGCTGCTCTTCCTTTTCCTTGCTGAAGTTGCTGTGTGCATATATTCTACAATGGTGTTTTAGAAGAAAACTGACGCTACATGGCACCTGGAAGCTTTACATTACTACACTTACACTTTAGGTAAATTAGTGTGCACCTGCATTCACTAAAAAAAAATATTTGAACTGCCTTAGGGCAAACTCACCCAGAAACAATGTAAAGCAAACACAGTATGAATGTCAATGTGTGCTGGTTTTTATTAGTTAGTTGAACTGCTAAAATGTCTTTTGTTTGCTTAATGATGAAGCTGTTTTGTGTTTGTGTTCTGCTTTTCAGGCTGAGAAACTAATGAGACAGATCGGTGTAACGAATGTTAAGCTTACTGAATATGAAATGAGTATTGCAGCCCATCTTGTCGACCCACTCGGCATGCTGGTATGTTGTGGCACAGTGACCTCGCTTGATTTCTAAAAGCTTTTTTTTTTTTTTTTTTTAAAGTAGGCAACTGTATCTTTCATTGGTTTTCTTAAATTAGAAACTATGGGCAAAATCAAAAAGGGCATTATGATGCAGTTTGTCACATAATGCTTACCAGCCAGTATTGCCTCGTTTCCACTGAGCGGATCAGTTCGGGTCTTCGGTACGCTATTTTGAGTGTTTCCTTTACGAAAGCGGCCCATACAACCGAACCATACCGTATCATTCAGGGTCCTGCTTCAGATGTGGGAACAAAATGCTACGGTTCTGTTAGGGCGGAGCTATACACAATACATTCCACTGATTGGCAGACACAAAAATGTCAATGCTCATGGCAAAGGAAAGCAAAACAAACACCACATCCCCGTTCAGTCCAGATAATGGGTCCAACTTGCAGTGGAAAAGCTCACCTGAATAGGCCAGACCATTTTAACCCTTCCAAACTGTAACAAACTGATCCACTCGGTGGAAATGAGGCATAAGTCTTCTGTTTCAACTCCCTTACACAAACAGTTGAATTTCGAGAGTTGAAATAAACAATTTAACACTGACAGCTGCTTACAATAAACAGCTGTAATTCATTTATTTGAAACATTTATCCCAAAATGAAGAAAAAAATGTTGCTGTGATTGCTTGAAAAGTATTTGTTGTATTCAGGCTTTAATTTACTTGGTCATTTATGTAAAGTCCATCTAGTAGGCTGATGATAATGCTGCTGTCCACCCTAAGACACCCTGTAGCCATTCTAAGTGCCGGTTCACACAGGGGCGACTTGGCCACCTGACAAGTCGTGCTCCGTTCTGTACTATGGAACTGTTGTAATAGGAGCGTCTCAAGTCGCTCCGACTTAGAAAAAGGTTCCGGGACGACTTGCATTGACTTCAATACAGAAGTTATTTTGCAAGTCGCCTCTGAAGTCGTGTTCAGATTGCCTTGCAGAGTCACGCGGCAAGTCGTGCTGCCCCAGTGTGAACCACCACTAGGGCTCTTTAACACGTGTGTCAATACCTTGTGTTTACGCATCATTTATTCAGTATTTTTAAAGTCTCTTATCTGTACTTTAACGCCTGTCATGAATATTACAATGCAACCACACAGTGCTGTTCACACAGGAGTGGCAGCATTGTGTCATGTCTTATGTTAAAAATTAAGCAGCATGTCACTTTTTGTTTCAATCGTTTTTATTGATATATCAAATAAAAAGGACAAAGTTCAATCACATAAATACAACATAATAAACATTAATGTGGTCAGATAATCTATCGGAAGAACCACAAATATTTTAGATATTGAGCGTATCTAAATAATTGTTATAAAGAATCTTAATTTAAATTATAACAGATATATCTCTAGTATAAATAGAAAAGGATCCAAGAAAAGAAAGAAAAGAAGAAAAAAAGGGGGGTACACAACATGCAAGTAATGTAAAACTTGTCATAAACAATTTGATAAATAGTCTATCCAAGGTTTCCATATTTTGTCAAAAGAACATTTCCTGTCAAGTAACATTGCTGTAAGATGTTCATTAATCATTATAAATTATAATTTATTTTTAACCAGTTTTATTGGAATATTAGGAGATTTCCAAGATTCGGCTATTACTATTCTAGCAGCAGTAAAACAAATGCAATACGTTTTTTCATATGACCTTGAGAATGTTTAATAGGGCTTTTCAATAATGCATGTTTAGGAGATTTAATAAGTTTGACTTGGGTTAAGAGATGAATGAAATTATAAACACATATCCAACATTTTTGGACACATCCATCGAAAATGGAACATAGTGCCGTCCATACCACAACCTCTAAAACATAGTGATGATTCTTCCGGATGAAATTTTGCTATCGTAGTCGAGACCATATACCACTTTAGTAATACTTTTATAATTAGCTTCTATTAAGGAAGTATTAATAGGATTTAGAGGCATATTGTGTCAGCATGTCACTTTCAATGAGGCTTGTTGGCCACCTCCATTATTTCGTGGGTAATGCCCCAAAACCACACATTAACGGCACCTAGAGCATTAATGGTTCGTTAATGAAGTATTTATAAAAGGTTAGCTGGGCACTGGAGAAGAGACCGTGGAGGTTTCTGTATCCCAGAATTCACTGGGAAACAATAGAGCAACAGGGCAGAGTTTTTTTTTTTTTATACCTGATGAACTATTACTTGATGAATTGTGTTGCTGTGAGTCCAGTGGAAAGGTGTCCTTGTTTGTCTTTCTTCCAAGACTGTGGTGTCACTTTTGACTCCTAACGAATAGTTCTGCAATATTAAGAATTTAACAAGGAGAGTCGCACTATGACTGGCGCAGTAGATTTCAGCACAAATGACCTGGTGTGGTAGTTTCCTGCAGAGACGTTGTATATACAAAGAAAATATGTAGCGCTTAGACATAAATGAAATGGCGAATAATATAAGCTGGATACTAGACACCATAGGTGCACTTGAAGTGTCTTTAAAAGGTGATATATAATCCACAGGGATCAATAAGGTGACTGAGTGAGATCTTAATGGTCCACCACCGTAGATTTAGTTGAAGAGGCTTACCAGATGGATAGCGACCACAATAAGTGTACACCTATTTGGTCAGCTATAGCTTAGGGTTAAACCAAACACTGCTCACAGAGGGGCTCAGGAGGGATGAGTGGCAAAGATATCCGATCAGTTAAGGGATGAAACATTTCATTCACAGTTGCTCAGTGCTGTGTGTGGAGTGTGCAGAGTGCTGATCATTGCTGTGCCTCCTTCAGCCTGCACAGAGCCAGGACTCAGGTCACCAAGGAATACCGGTCATCACTAGACCTCTTCAGGAATTACCAAACCCGATTCAAGACAAGAGTTCATAAGCTGCCAGTGCAACTGAACTGCTCTACACTGCCGTGCACAGCCGCCCAACACAAAAAAATAACCCTGGAACAATCAGAAGGCTGGACTGTCTGAGGATCGCTGTGGCCACCCATAGTGAAGTTGTAATGTCCTACGATGTCTTATAAACTATTGCCGCTCTCCAATGACTAGTTATATTTTTAGTCACGTTGTCGGCTGAATGCATTGAGAAGAGGAGTGAAAATGTTAAGTTTCATCCCTCAACTGATCGGATATCTTTGCCACTCATTCCTCCTGAGCCCCTCTGTGAGCAGTGTTTGGTTTAACCCTAAGCTATAGCTGACCAAATAGGTGTACACTTATTGTGGTCGCTATCCATCTGGTAAGCCTCTTCAACTAAATCTACGGTGGTGGACCATTAAGATCTCACTCTCACTCAGTCACCTTATTGATCCCTGTGGATTATATATCACCTTTTAAAGACACTTCAAGTGCACCTATGGTGTCTAGTATCCAGCTTAAATTATTCACCATTTTATTTATGTCTAAGTGCTACATATTTTCTTTGTATATACTATGTTTGCTAAATTGATCATTTAGTTATGTTTGCTGCTGTATTGTTTTAGTAGCGCGGTGAGTGTACATACTTAGGTATATACCACATTTTTCCATCCTGCAGAGACGTTGGCTCTGAAAAAATTTGAAAAGTGTGTAGATTTATACACCCCACCCCCCCTAAAAGAAAGTCCATAACTTTACTAAGATCCTATTTGAGCTGACACTGACATAACGGTTCCCCTTTTGCGCTGGATTCCCAACCATTTTGGCTGCCCTACCCAGTTCTCCCTTGCTGGACAATTTCCATTCCCCTTCTCCATGGTTTTCTGGCAGGATCAACTGTTAAATTTTTTTGTGCTTACAATATTTTCAAAGCTGGACTTCAGGCAAAATAACTTTTTCTAAATAAACGATGCATGTATATTGTAAAATCTTGGAATCCTTTGTATATTTCCTCCCACATATGCATAGTAATTCAGCATGAAACAACTGCTGTGCCTGTGCAGGAGTTTTCTGTAATAAAGACTCATCACTGCTGCTCTTTTTCCAGAATATCAAATTTTCAAAAATATCAAGCATTCTATGGCCACCTTTACATTGAACCTCCTCACAACATTTAAAGTCAACCCTGAAAATGAAACGGAGCACCTATCCTTAAACCCTATTATCTATTTTTCGTTATTGCTGAACCAATGCTTCGCTCCTCAGCGTTTGTAAACATTTCCTAGAAGCGAATACTTGCTTTTTTTGGCTTGCTTGACTCTTTTGTTGAGATCTTCATGTAATTCTAAAAAATTCACTTGTTACTGTGACCCCAGTACATTTGTTTTTAGTGCCCAGAAATCTATCACTGTTAGGATTCCGTGAGAAGCCTTAATCTGCAGTCTCCTTTATTGCTAGCATTCACCTTAACCTTCATCGTAACCTTCCCTAATGGTACATAAGCCTTTTGTTTTGTATGCTTATTTGCTCTGCTACAGCAACCTCTGTGGTCTTGGTAAAAGCCCTACACTAAAAAACACTACCACTGTAAAATGGCAACCACTAGTTCTCTTCAAGGAATACAGTGGCATCTTGGATAACAAGCCTAATCCATTCCAGGAGAATTCTTGTAATCCAAAGCACTCGCATATCAAAGCGAGTTTCCCCATAGAAGTCAATGGAAACGAAGATAATTCGTTCCACATTGACTTCTATTGCACGCTACTGCATGTGGCCAGAGGCTCAGGGAACTGAGTTTTTCCGAACAGCTCTGGGTGTCACCAGTATTGCGGTACTGCACCCCACAGAGGCTTGAATCCTGCTAGTTATGCAATACAACACCCGCAAACCGTATCGGTATTTAAAAAAATTAAAATAAATTGTTTGTATTATGAAACACTTGTTAACCGCGTTACTCGCAATCGGAGGTTCCACTGTATAGCCAGCTGCCTTATCAAATCCATGAAATGTTAGTTTGGAATGGAGCATTCCACGTGTAAATATTAATGGAGTTTTGAGAGCATCCTCATTCAGCAAATATGAACAAACCTGGTCCTGCATACAGTGTGGAAAATAGTAAATAGCATCCTAGAAACATTCCAATATAGTCAGTAATGATCCATAAGGAATGTTGGGCAGAGCATTAACTACATTATCATGTATCCTTGGTCTTTTCTTCCCCACCAGGTGACATGGAGCGACATTGCCGGCCTTGATGAAGTGATAACAGATCTGAAAGATACAGTTATTCTCCCAATAAGAAAGAAGCATTTATTTGAGAACTCAAGACTTCTGCAGCCTCCCAAAGGTATTGTGTGCTTAGCTAACATAGACCTCTTGGTGTAGATGCTGCTGGTTCAGGTGAGCCCACCAAGGCAATATACTTTTGGAGAACCGTTTGAGTGAGGCTAATACTCTCAGTATTGCCAAATGCAGTCATTCAACTTTTTCTGTCTTTTTGGGACTTCCAAGATGACGCCGGGCACCCGCGATAGCTCATCACAGAGCAGGGACGTGGATCTGTGTGTGTCAGGGGAGAGAACTAATTGTATGTTTCATGTATATAGGAACAATGATTGGTCTCCTCCTCTCGTCAGTCCCCTCCCCCCACAGTTAAAATCACTCCCTGGGGGACACGTATAACCCTTTGATCGCCTCCCTAGTGTTAACCCCTTCCCTGACAGTCACATTTATACAGTAATCAGTGCAGTTTTATAGCACTGATCGCTGTATAAATGTGGTCCCAAAATGGTGTCAGAGATATGTCCGCTGAAATATCAGTCATGATAAAAAACTCAGATCGCCGCCATTAGTAGTAAAAAAAAAATGTATAATAAAAATTACATATATCTATCCCCTATTTTGTAGACGCTATAACTTTTGTGCAAACCAATCAGTATACGCTTATTGCGTTTTTTTTCTACCAAAAATAGGCAGAAGAATACGTATTGGCCTAAACTGAGGAAACACATTTTTTTATTTATTTTTTAAATTGGGTTCTCCAGGCTGGATTAGCTTTTTTTTTTTTTTTTTTTGGTATCAATGTCGGAACCCGCGTGGAACACAAATGGCCAACTGACGTCAGCAACCGGAACTGATGTCAGTCAGCAATGTAACGTCATCCAATGCAATGGAATCCTAGTCTGTGCAGAATTACAAGTCCCACCACCCCGCACAGGCCGCGGTCCCCCTCCCACACTCACCGTAGTCTCACTCCTCCCGGTGGATTCCTCTCCGTAGACTCCGTAGTTCTGATCTACTCAGCACCTGTACTGCCCCGCCCACACTGTACACGTCACCCGTCTCGGGGAGTGCCACTTTCAGGAGGAGATTGCTAAGGGCCGAGACTCGTCATCACAGGGGGAGGGAGAGGAGGGATTACTCAATGCAAGAGCTGCCTCTATCTGGTGTGCTGGAATGCCGATCTCTCTGGGGGGTTAGTGCTGAATGTGGGTTCAGGATCACACCCTGCAGAAGGAGAGTCCCAGGGCACAGCTCAGGAGGGACAACTGCAGGATCAGGATGACAAAAACAAGGTGACAGCTGCTGGATGGGGATAGCAACCTAATAATAATGTCAGGATGGTAGCCTAAGGACTCAAAATAAAAAAGTTTCAGAATCGTGAGAAAATCGTGATCTTCATTCTAAGCAAAATAATTGTGATGCTCATTTTTCTCAGAATCGTGGAGCTCTAATGTCGCTTGTCATAAACAACTGGAGGATCTACTCTCTAGTACTCGTTCTGTCAAATCTAGGTCCAGAGCCAAATCTAGAAAAGATGGGAGGTTAACCACTTAAGGACCCCCGCACGCCTATGTACGTCCACAACATGGCTCGTACAGGCACAAGGCCGTATATATACGGCCTCGCCTTTGTGCGGTTCGGGAGTCCCATCGGGACCCCCTCCGCGTCGTGCGGCGGCCCCCCTGGCTCTGGAAACAATCGCCGACGAGCGGGCGATGTCCGTGTTTTCCGCCCCCCCCCCCGCGATCGCTCCCAGCCAATGGGAGCGCTCCCCCTTCATGTCAGTTCCCCCTCCTGTGTTTACACAGGAAGGAGGAAATGATGTCACCTCTCATCGCAGCGCTGTTTCCCACCGCTGCTGATGAGAGAAGACATCCACAGTAAGTGTGCACCAACACAACACTGACACACACACACACACACACACACACACATAGGCACATTAACCCCTTGTGATCACCCACACCCCCCTGTCACAGTGTCACTGAATGCAGTGATCTAATCACTGCATTTAGTGTCAGTGTGACAGGCAGTGTAAAAGTCAGTTAGTGTTAGGTTCAGGATAGCCCCCCACCCCGCCCTAATAAAGTTTTAACCCCCTGATCACTGCACTAGTTAACCCTTTCACTCCCTATTGCCAGCATCACTAAGCGATCATTTTTCTGATCGCTGTATTAGTGTCGCTGTTCCCGCTAGGTAGCTATTTTTTTTTTTTTTTTTTTTTTTTTTTTTTACTAAAGACATGTGGCTGAATTAATTTTGGCCTAAATGTTTTACTAAAATTTAGTTTATTTGATTTTTTTTATAACAAAAAGTAAAAAAATAGTGATTTTTTTTCAAAATTGTCGCTCTATTTTAGTTTATAGCGCAAAAAATAAAAATCGCAGAGGCGATCAAATACCACCAAAAGAAAGCTCTATTTGTGGGAAGAAAAGGACGCAAATTTTGTTTGGGAGCCACGTCGCACGACCGCGCAATTGTCTGTTCAAGCGACGCAGCGCCAAATTGTAAAAACACCTTGGGTCATTTAGCAGCATATGTGTCCGGGTCTTAAGTGGTTAAATTTTGTTACAACCTATTCTGTAGACCAGTGTTTTTTAACTCCAGTCCTCAAGGCACACCAACAGGTCATGTTTTCAGGCTTTCTATTATTTTGCACAGGTGATTTGATCAGTTTCACTGCCTTCGTAATCACCACAGCCATTTCATCTGAGGGAAATCCTGAAAACTTGACCTGTTGGTGTGCCTTGAGAACTGGAGTTGAAAAATACTGCTGTAGAGTATAATGAAATAGAACCCATTTTTGTACACTGATGAGGCATTACATTACCTTTTATGCAAAGGTGTATTGGTTTCAGTAGCCGTAGGGCCCCCACTTTGTGTACAATTTTGGACCCTAGTCATGTTGGTTCCCACATCGCCAACAAAACCTGGCTCTCTTATCCAGGATCATTTTACTGTGGGGTCAGTACATGCAAATATTGTAGGGTTCATAGACCCAATAAGAACATTACATCTTGCCACAAGAGAAACGCATAAAATTGCACAGTACATTAATTGTGGTTCGGATCATGTAGTATGGTATATCTAATCCAATGTGATAAATGTAAAGTGCAATATGTGGGCTGTACAATACGGCCCTTACGCACACGCATCTCAGAACATTATTGTGAAAGTTCGAATCCCAATGCCAGAACCATCTTCAATGTGTCGAAACATTTTAGATATGTACACAGCGAAGATATGTCCTTTTTTCATTTTGCACAATTTAGCAAGGATTTTACCTGCAGCCATGGGGAGGACAGACATTGCAGACTTTTAGGCTGCATTCACACCTGAGCGTTTTGACGCCTGAAGCATGAAGCTCCAAAACGCTAGAGGGGAAAAAATACATTATTCTCAATGGAGATGGTTCACATCTCCACTACAAATCGCCTGACGCCGAACGCCTGAAGCTCAAACAAGTTCTGGACCCTTTTTTGTCTCTCGAATTAAGCGTATTTGGGCGTTTTTCTGTTTTTACATTGGTGACGCTGCGACAAATCGCGGTAAAAAAGGCTGCGGCAAAATGCCGTAAAAACACAGCTAAATTGCGGCAAAACGCTACGCTCAGGTGTGAATGCAGCCTAATGCCGCGTACACACGGTCGTTTTTTGCGATGAAAAAAAAAACAACGTTTTTTAAAACGTCATTTAAATTGATCGTGTGTGGGCAAAACGTTGTTTTTTGTCTTAAAAAAAACAACCAAAAAAAAATTCGAACATGCTTGAATCTTTTGTGTCGTTTTTCAAAACGTCGTTTTTTGTGTCATAAAAAGTGATCGTGTGTGGGCAAAATGACGTTGAAAACAACGTTTTTAAACCCGCGCATGCTCAGAAGCAAGTTATGAGACAGAGCTTCAATGGAAAAGAGTGCCGTCGAACGTGGTGTACGTCACCACGCTTTGCTAGAGCTTTGTAGAAAAACGATGGTGTGTACGCAACGTCGTTTTGGAAAATGAAGTTTGAAAAACTTCGTTTTTTTTCATCGCAAAAAACGACCGTGTGTACGTGGCATTAGAATGTGAAGTTTATTCAGACCTGCACCCCACAGGGACTAAACCACAGATGGGATGTAGATCTTGTTTTTAACCACTTCATTACTGGGCACTTAAACCCGCTTTCTGCCCAGACCAATTTTTAGCTTTCAGCGCTGACGCATTTTGAATGACAATTGCGCGGTCATACAACACTGTACCCAAATTATATTTTTATCTTTTTTTCCCACAAATAGAGCTTTCTTTTGCTGGTATTTGATCACCTCTGCGGTTTTTATTTTTTGCGCTATATACAAAAAAAAAGACAGAACATTGTGAAAATTATCTGAGGTTTACACACAGAGCTCCATGTCCCTGCTGTCACCGCCGATCGCAGCTACCTGGCGCCGATCCCAGCGGCACTCGCAGGGAATGCAAATAGGACATCCATCCGGCAGTTGAGAGCCGCGCTATGAATGTCTTTTCTCTACAGCGCGTGGTTTAATTATTTTTATCAATTTAGTGTCCAGGCAGTATAATTTTTATGTAGCCCCCACCAATGTAACTACTTCCAGTTTTTTTATAATTGTATAAACCATGCATGTTGTTGTGGGTTTATTTTCCTATGTTTACATTTTCTTTGATGTGTTTTATTGCACGTCACGTTGGGATCATAAACCATGCATGCTACTGTGGGTTGCTTTTCATTTGCTTAGCCTTAAATAATAAAAAAATATATATATTTTGATGTTCAGGTAGTGTCATCTTTATGAAACATTCCCTGACATAATGATGTTTTGTTTTTAGATAATATTAAGTGTATGCTATTGTGGATTGCTTTTTTTTTTAATTATTTTTTTATTTTTTTTAGATGCCAGGCTTTGCATATGCTTACATAATAATATAGATAGAGCAATATATAGATATAATATTTTTTTTTCCTATTATTTTAGCATCTAGGCAATATCATCATACACTATTTGTATGATCCATTTTGGGGAAAAAAAATACAAACTATGCATGCTATTGTGGATCACTTTTTATATGCCTGGTTTTTCGTATGTCTATATTTTTACTTATGTGTTCCATTGCAACGGAGTCATGTCTGTTTTTCCCTTTTGCATTTATAATTCACCTGTGTTGGGTAATCATATGATTTTTTATTTTTTTTGTATATACTGTTTAAGCGTTACTTATTTTGTTTTTTATCAGCCATGACTAAGGACTAATGTCTGAAACGTGTAGGCTGTTTTACAGCTTTGTACATGCATTTAATGAAGAAATACTATTTTGGATGTCCTCCTGAGTGCTGACCAGTCCCTTTCCTAAGGTCCCTTTCACACAGGGGCGAGAGGCACGGTGGCGCTATAGCGCAGCTATACCGTCGGATTTGCCGCTAGCGGTGCAGTATTCCCCGCTTGCAGCCGATAATGGGTTAATACCACCCGCAATGCGCCTCTGCAGAGGCGCATTGCGGGCGGTATTGCCGCGTTTCTCCATCCTTTTAAATGGAAAGGAGCGGTGAAGGAGTGGTATACACGCCGCTCCTCTCACCGCTCCAAAGATGCTGCTGACCGGAGATTTTTTTTTCTCCCGCCAGCACATCGCCTCGGTGTGAAAGCCCTCGGGCTTTCACATTGAGTATGCAGTGCATGAGTTTTTATTATTTTTAGCGCTCTGCCCCCTGAAAAAACTCTTCAGTGTGAAAGGGGTCTTATTCTGGTAAGCTGGAGGTGACAGCAGCCTCAAGGTCTGAGCACCGGGTGGAGCTTTTATGTGGGAAGGTTTCAGCACCTATACACCTGTTCTCCTTAGCTGACTTTGAGTGTCTCAGCCAATCAGTAGGGAGAGTCTCGGATGACAGACACCCGTGGATGTTGCTGGACAGAGAGGGACCTCAGGTAAGTGTTAGGGGTGCTGCTGTACACAGAAGGCTTTTTATCTTAATGCATAGAATACATTTTAAAAAAAAGAAACTTTTGCCTTTACAACTCTTTTTTTAAGGTCAATATAAAAGGAATCCACTAAGAAAAAAGGCAGCACCACTGGTTAGACTCTTCTCAGCAGAGCTGGAGAAAAGACATCCATCCTCCTAGGACAATGGTTAATTGATTTTTTTAAATTGTTTCCCAGTGTCCAATTCTTCTGTAAGAAGCGGTGACACGTCATATTCGGCTCCCCCATCACAGACTGCTCCGGAAGTGCTGTGGTGGCCAATTGCGCATGCGCGATGCGTTCCAATGCGTTTATGACACTGCACACCAGCGAAGCCGTCATTCAGAGCGACGTGGACTTAGGGGAAAGTGGCCAGTCAGCTCCGCTCGCTCGGCCTCCTGGCTCTTTTTTTAACATCCTCCAATCCACGGGGATGTTAAGGAAAGAGCCTTGATGTCGAACGAGGTTTCGCTGGTGTGCACTGCCGTAAATGCATTAGAACGCATCGCAGTTGCGTTTGGAACGCATCGCGCATGCACAGTTGGCCACCACAGCACTTCCGTAGCAGTCTGTGATGGGGAGCGGAGTATGACGATACAGCGGCATAACCTGACTAAATCCCTGTGTCCCCTAATAGATGAGAAAGAACTGTGGTTTCCAATTGGCTGTGTTTGGTTTTGTCATTATTGTGCATTATTTACACTCAGAAATCAGTCCATTTGGCCAATCCATAATTGTGTGCTATTAAATGTTTTATAGGTGTGCTTCTTTACGGACCTCCAGGATGTGGTAAAACTCTCATCGCCAAAGCAACAGCAAAGGAAGCGGGATGTCGCTTTATCAATCTGCAGCCATCCACTTTGACAGACAAGTGGTATGGGGAGTCCCAGAAACTGGCGGCTGCAGTGTTTTCACTGGCGGTGAAGCTTCAGCCATCTATTATCTTCATTGATGAAATTGGTAAATTTTTATTTGGAGAATTCCAGTTTAACTTTAATTCAAGGGTGGTGAAACCTTACATATGGATACATGTGGATATAAAGTTCATTTCAATTATGCCAATGCATCGGCACATTCTGAATATTGGACAGTCTGATCTGAAACAGAAGCAAACTACGCCTAACTTGAATATGTCTTTATTCAGTTTGAGACATTGTTTTAGAATCGCATGGCTTACATGGTTACCGTACACATTGACAGGTGCTGTCATCATGCACCATCTGTCTGATATGCATGGAAGCCTTTTGCACACTCCATTACACACAATGGCAACACATATTTGTGACATTGCAGTTTCACTACAACCAAGAGCTTTACTATAACATCTCTTGGCTGCTGGAATAGAGTAGTGGAAATAGGGGAGGACTTAGGAATACAGTGCTTTATGGCAATTCATACACATCTTTATATAATAGGCTCTTGTATTAGAAGTGCAAAAGCGTTGGGTATAAAAAGTCTGTATCTTTCTACCACAGTACATGGGTAGTGTATGGTAATAGAGTTTTACACCCACTTTGTTTCTGGAGGTAGCTGGCTGCACATTTCCATTGAACATATTTTCGCATTTTTAACTTCTGTATCCATAAAGATTCTTTCCTTCGGAGTCGTTCAAGTAATGACCATGAGGCAACAGCAATGATGAAAGCTCAGTTCATGAGTCTGTGGGATGGACTGGATACAGATTATAGCTGTCAGGTGTGTATCCACGGCTAGCAGCCTTTTTTTTTTCTTGTGTGTTTCCCCAAAATGTCAAATTTCAGGTATGTGCCTGTATTATGTAATTTAATTTAAAAAGGAGCATTTTCTCTTTTGATTGTTTGTTCGGACGTAAAATATCTGATGATCCTGACAGTCCCCCTGCTTTTCTGTTTTATCCTGACCACACCGAGCATGTAAGGACAACCAATGTAGTGTGGTTAGCTTACATCTGTGCCTTCTACTTAGGAACTACAGGACACTATGCATACACACAACATGCTTGTTCTCTCATGGTTCGTTTTATGCTGCCACAACCCTGTGCCCAGCTCATTACAACGAAGGACCAGTGTGTAGACGCATCTGCCTTTTACACCGGTACAGTGTGCCTGTACTCCAATTGGACTGCTGATGCCACACCCTGCACTATTTGACTGACAGCGGCTGGGATTGCATCATTGGCAGATCAGTGGATTGTCACAAGGAGTGTCCACTCCCATCTCTTTAAGCCTGTGATACAGAAATAGCGGTCACATCACTGCTTGTAAGCAAAGAAAAATAAAGATGGATACCATTTTTTTTATTTAGATCAAGCATGTATTTGCTTTAAAGATGGTTATTTTTTATTTTTTATTTTTTTAGGTAGTTGTTCCTGACATCCTCATAAAACCTGTTTTCGGGTAAAAACATTAATTCAAATAAAAGTGAAGCTGCTAACACTATACCTTGATACAAGATATAAAATAATACATATAAAGTATTACTTCCTGGCATCCTACCTACAACTGGCTAAAATTATCATGCATTGGCTACATTTTTTATGTTCAAAGCAACGGTTTAAAACTGCTTTGGGGAGCGATACTCCCTGCACAACACGGCACAAAATTCCCCAGAAATCGCCACTAGACAGTAAAAAAAACATACAACTTGCTGAGATTTCAAGATAAAAAGTATGATCTCTATTGCCTACCAAATATGAGTGGAAAGTTCATATGTTAAGGTTATTTCTGTATTGTTTTGGTCTTGCTCAATACAGGCACAGGTTTTACAGGCATCCATGCACAGTAAAGTGGTAGTAAAGTCATTTTTTTTTTTCACTTTTACCTACAGGTAATCTTTTATAATAAGGCTTACCTGTAGGTAAAAAGAATATCTCCTAAACTGTATGATTTAAGAGATATTCCCTTTGCATGCAGCTACTGACTTTATCGGTGCATGCACTCTGAGTGCCTGGCTGAATGTCCGGCATGTGCGGGAGTGACGACATCACGGCTCTGGCCATTCAATGTGCTGGAGCCATGGTAATAGGAAGACACGCCGGGGGAAAATGTCAGCTCCCTCAGCGTGGACCAAGATCATCTGCCGACGCCGCGTTCTAAGGCAAGTATTTCATAATGAGCTAGTATGCGATGCATACTAGCTCTTTATGCCCTTTGCCTTACAGGTTTAAAAAAAAATCTTGAAATTGTGAAATGTACATATCAGAAACCAAGAGTTGCAAGAATTAAAGTTCAGCTTGCTTCAAAGTAAGTATACATGTGCCATATCTGGCTGATCCCTGTGGAAGCTGGCAATGGCCACTATCTTCCAGGTCCTGTGTGGAGCGGATATCCTGCTGCATGGTGAGCACAGGTGCCCACTTGGCACGGACACCATTTAGAGAACATTTTGCACTTTCAGAATGAATGCAAAGCTTTCTCTAATTGGGCATGGTGGAGAAGCGGGTTGGTGACATTATTGTGCCTGCTACAGTGATTCTAGCTTCCACTGGGATTGGTTGGATTGGCCAAACATGGCTTACTTCAGGGTTTGACAAATTTGCTTGGAATCTAGGAGCCAGCTAAAAAAGTTGGGAGCCAGAAAACGGGCCCAGTCCCGCCAAGCTCGCAGGCAGAAGCGAGCGCATACGTGAGCACCCGCATAAGTTAAACGATATTCAAACCACACATGTGAGGTATCGCCGCGATTGGTAGAGCGAGAGCAATAATTCTAGCCCTAGGCCTCCTCGGTAACTCAAAACATGCAACCTGGAGTATTTTTTTAAATGTCGCCTATGGAGATTTTAAAGGGTAAAAGTTTGTCGCTATTCCACGAGCAGACGCAATTTTGAAACGTGACATGTTGGGTATCAATTTCCTCGGCGTAACATTATCTTTCACAATATAAAAAAAAATTGGACTAACTTTTCTGTTGTCTTTATTTTTTTTAATTAAAAACAGTGTATTTTTTTCCCAAAAAAAGTGCACTTGTAAGACCGCTGCGCAAATACGGTGTGACAAAGTATTGCAACGACCGCCTTTTTATCCTTTATTTTTGACATCCAATTTGCTGCTCGTCACAAGTTTTCTTGAAGAAAAGACACCTTAATATAGTTGCTACTTGAGAAACAACTGAGCCGTTTTTCTCTTATACCATGTTCTCTGACAGACTAATAGCATACTTATAAGGCAAATTAAATAATTAATTTTCCTCCAAAGCAGCTGACGTTCTAATTCCATCAATCCTGCCCTTCTGTGGCCAAGAGCAAGGTTTTGAGATCTTGAAAATAATTTTGTAGTTGTCATTGGCCCCCCAAAAAATCTGTGATTTAAAAAAAAAAAAAAAAACTTGATTCACGAATCGAATCCGCAGCCTCGCCTAAAACATCCTGCCCACAGCTCGTGGCCAAATGCCGCTCGCTGCCTTTTTCCAGGGTCGCGGCGAGCTGCGGGCAGGATGTTTAAGGCGATGCCCTATGGAACAAAAAGGAAAAAAAAAACAGTGGCTGCTCTCTTACTGCTCCATCCCCGCTGACGCCGCTAATCGCATTCTAAAATGACAGTGACGGGCAGTACTTGTCTGGAAGGCCTACGAGGCCCGGGCCATGCCCACCTTCCCAGCCAAGACCCCACTCGCCAGAACGCTATTTCTAGTCGCAATGGCGACCGGGATTTGTTGAGCCCTTGTTATATATATATATATATATATATATATATATATATATATATATATATATATATATATATATATATATATATATATATATACACACACACACATATACTAATGAAGTTAAAGTTGGGCTTTAAGGAAGTACATTCCCAGTAAACTTGTGACAGCATTTGGGGTCCTTTAGTGTTTGCCAAATAATTGTTTACGCGTGCCTGGAGTCATTTATTTATACATGTCATTTACTGTATATTGAATTTTGCTTCTAGGATAGCATTTTATATAATATCTGCATAGAAGAGCCCGTTGAAACACTAGACGTCTTATACATTTTTGTTTTTTTCAGGTGATTGTAATGGGGGCCACAAATCGTCCTCAAGATCTGGACACAGCAATTATGAGGAGAATGCCCACCAGATTTCATATTAATCAGCCGGTATGTTGATTATCAAGGAATGATAGCAGTTCCCCTATTAAATGATGCGTTAAATGGAGAAATGTTTTCCAGCTGATAGTTGACGGTGATTTATGAGCCTCAGAAGCCAGATAGCTCATTTATGCAAATCTCAGTTGATCTTGTCATTGGTCAGGGGGGCCATTTGTACAATTAAGTACCCGGAGTTTGAGTTGCCAAATCAATGCTATATTTGCATAATTGAGCACCCTGGGTTCAGGGTTGCTTCAAAGTATCTTTACTGTTTAGTTGTATCGAGACAGGATTACATTTTTTTTAAAGGTACAGTTTTTTTTTTTTTGTACTCGGGTAAATCTCTGATTGAGGGTCACACCTTTTTACTTTATTGAATTTCAAGTTTCTAGAGTGCCACAAAAAAAACAATAGTGGAAAAAGGCTGCTTCAAAAAGGGTTTCTCTATACTGCAAGAAAATAGAAAAACAAAACCATACATGATTTTTATAAAAATCTAAAGTACTTTATTTATTCATAAGGCCTCATGCACATTGGTTTCTTGTTAACGCTGTTTATCCTGTCAGGAGCAAAAAATCTGCATTTAACTACTTGCCGACCTGCCGCCATTGTTTTACGGCGGCATGTTGGCTCCCCTGCGCGAGAGTCCGTAGCTCTATGTCGGCTCTCTCGTGGGTTACAGAGCGGGGATCGGGAGCTGTGTGTGTAAACACATAGCTCCCGGTCCTGTCAGGGAGAGAAACGCTGATCTTGTATGAACAGAAGATCAGTGATTTCCCTCAGTTTGTCCACACAAACAGCTGATCGCATGGTAAGGGGCCGGGAAGAAGTTAACAAACACTTTGTTTGATTTGAATATTTTAAGATTACTCACTTTTAATCTGTGTATGTAGTGTCGTGTATTTAGACTTTCATAGGTAGCAGCACCTTTCTTTCTCGTACATCACGGGACACAGAGCGGCATATTCATTACTATGTGGGTTATATGGAGTACCTTCAGGTGTGGACACTGGCAATCTCAAACAGGAAGTCCCCTCCCTATATAACCCCCTCCCCTAGAGGGAGTCCCTCAGTTTTTTCGCCAGTGTCTTAGGTGTTGGTCACGGAATAGCTTTGCTCCACATCCTTGGGATTAAGGGCGGGCTAACCGGATCTGTCCAAGGAGCCTCAGTGCCAAAGTGGACAGTACCCGGGCCCCAAGCCGTGGGGTTTTGCCTATAATGCTCCTCTTTGGAGGGCTGGACCCTGGGCCCAGGACTTGGAGTTTGTAAAAACCATAAGTTCCTGTTTGCCAGGGTGCTATATAGGTCCAGGACAGTGGGTACCTTCATAGGACCCCAGGGCCTGAAGGTCTACTACGTTACCCACGGAGATGGGAGAAGATTGGATCAGTTTGCTAGACAAACATCCTGCAGCATGGAGCAGGTAAGGGGGAGCCTGCGGGACTTGGTTCGACAGCAGGCTCTCCGGGGTAACCTAAAAAGGGGGATAGCCTAAGTATGCTCTGCATGGGCAACCTTGCTCACTATGTCTAAGAGAGACAGGATGACACCCTTTTCTCCCCCATCACTAGGTCCCCCTGTCTAAATATGTGTTGCTAGCTAAACCTGCTGTTTCTTCCTAGGGCTAGTAAGGATCCCTAGGGGCCTTTGGAGAGTCCTACCTGGCCGGGGGTTTGAATCTGCCGCCTGTTTCTGCGTTCCTGGATCTCCAGCAGCGCGGCTCCTCCATGTTCCTCCTGTTTCCGGCATACGCGCGCGCGCGCGTGCGCGCGCACGTCTTATTGACGTTTTTCGCGCCGTCCAGACAGGAGGGCGGGGGGGGGGCGTGCCTGCGGCGTCATACAGGGGCGCGCCTTTGTGCTGTTATAGACAGCAGGCATTGTCAGTGCTCAGTCTGAGGCTGATTTTCACAGGAGAGGACGCAGAGCGGCAGAACAGTGACTCCCGGTGGCGGAAGAGGGGTAGTACATGTGGACTTTGTTCCAATGCCTTTTTGTTAAGCCAAGAAATCCCCCTTTTTTGCAGCAGGTTGGAGGCTGGCAAACTTAGTTTGGGGTCACTGTATGTTGTCAAAAGAAAATATATAATTATTTAAAAAAAAAAAAAAAAAAAAAACATACGGGATCCCATCAGTTTTTGGGCATTAGTGATCTATTGTCCCCTAAACTCTGATTTTTGTACTCCTGGCCACTACAGTCTGTTGTGTGGGCGGAGTCCCTCGATTTTGTATTATGGCTTCCAAAGGTTCGGGGTCAAAGGGTACAAAAAAGACCAAAAAACAAAAGGGTTCCCTTTCTGATTCTGATATGCCGATACTTTCCCCGCAACTTATTAACATAAGAAGCGCCTTGGATGAGCCATTAGGGGGATCTGGTGCGGAGGCTGGCCCAGATCAGCCCAGCCCTGTGTTTATCACAGAGGAGATGCTAGCCGTATCCCTGGGGGGGCTAGAAGAGAGAATAGCAGCATTGATCGCTAGAGCTATTCCTGGTAAGAAACGGGTTAGATCCCCATCACCAAGAGGTGTATCCTCAGATGCTGAGATTCTCTCTCCGGAGGAATTGGAATCACAGGAGGATCAACTAGACCTGAACCAAGAGGGTTCAGGGATTGAGGGGTCTACCTCTGAGGAACCATTTTCAGACTCCCAGACAGAGAGACTGTGGGTACAGTCTTTGACGGACATGGTCCGCTCGGCATTTAGTTTGCCATTGCCAGAGCCTCAGGTTCCTCCGGTATCCTCTCTGGGCTCTTTGAAAGCTCCGTTAAGCAACGCAGTTTTTCCGGTCCATCCTCTCTTGGAGGAATTGATCTTTCGGGATTGGGTACGGCCGGACAGGATTTTTCTGCCACCGAAAAGATTTGCGGTCATTTACCCCATGGAGGAAAAATTCTCCAAGAGGTGGAGGCTCCCAGTAGTGGATGCAGCCATCTCATGTGTGAATAAATCACTAACTTGCCCGGTGGAAAACATACATATGTTTAAAGATCCGGTTGATAAAAGATTAGAGACACTTTTAAAAGCATCCTTTGCTACGGCAGGAGCAGTGGTGCAGCCAGCGGTGGCTGCAATTGGAGTTTGTCAGGCATTAAAAGACCAGACAAAGGAAATGTTAAAGGACATGCCTACCCAACAAGCAGAAGAGTTTTCTGACATTCCCAGAGCTCTGTGTTTCGCGGTAGATGCTATAAAAGATTCCATCCAGCAGGCCTCTCGTTTATCACTATGTTTGGTGCACATGAGAAGGCTCTTATGGTTGAAGAGCTGGGCGGCGGAGCCCCCATGCAAAAAGCTTCTGGCAGGGTTTCCCTTCCATGGAGGACGACTCTTCGGAGAGGATCTGGATAAATATATTCAGACTATTTCAAATGGCAAGAGTACCCTTTTACCGGTCAAAAAGACATTCCGGGCTCCTACATTTAAAAGGCAGCTTTTTCCTGTCTCGGGGCCCTCTAATTCCAGGCAGTATCGACGGCCGCCTGCACGATCCAACGTTAACAGTAGATCGCAGGGACAGACCCCTGGGGGTAAGAGGCCGTGGTATCGCAAGCCGTCAAAGACAGCCCCTAAGTCTGCCTTATGAAGGGGCGCCCCCACTCTCACGGGTGGGGGGAAGGCTTCGTTTCTTCTCAGAAGTTTGGGAAGCCAAGATCCCTGACAAATGGGTCCGGGCATCTGTAACCACAGGTTACAGACTGGAGTTTCTAAGGTATCCTCCGCCTCATTTTCAAGAATCAAGGCTACCAAGGGATCCAGCAAGCAAGGCCTCAATGCTGGCAGCTTTGGATCACCTGCTTGGCCAGGACGTAATTATAGAAGTGCCAGCCCAAGAGCAAGGCCTAGGTTTCTATTCCAATCTCTTTGTCATACCAAAGCCCAACGGCGATGTCAGGCCAATCTTGGACCTAAAGAGGTTAAACGGTTACCTAAGGGTGCGTTCCTTCCGGATGGAATCCATCCGGTCAGCAGCCGCCGCGCTTCAGAAGGACGATTTTCTGGCCTCCATAGACATAAAGGATGCTTACCTTCATGTACCAATCTTTCAGTCGCATCAAAGGTTTTTACGCTTCGCGGTGGGGCAGCGACACTTCCAATTCAGGGCGCTCCCTTTCGGGCTGGCCACGGCCCCCCGGGTATTCACGAAGATCCTAGCCCCAGTTCTGGCCAATTTAAGGATCCAAGGAGTCACAGTCCTAGCATACTTGGACGACCTTTTAATCATAGATCACTCACGGCCGGGTCTGCAAAAGGCAGTAAACCTCACGGTTCGGTACCTCGAAGAATTCGGCTGGGTCCTAAACCGGGGAAAGTCAGCGTTCCAGCCTACAAAGCAGTTGGAATACCTCGGCATGAGGTTAGACACAGAACATCAAAAGGTGTTCCTGCCCCTTGTAAAGATCGAGGCTATCAAGGGGTTGGTTCAGTTGGTTCTAAACAAGAAAAAACCAACTATTCGCCTGTGTATGCGATTACTAGGCAAGCTAGTGGCCACATTCGAGGCAGTACCATACGCTCAGATCCACACTCGCGTCCTACAGGCAGCCATTCTAGCAGCCTGGGGCAAGAGGGCACATGCCTTAGAGTCCCCTTTGACGCTATCATCAAGGGTCCGACAAAGCCTGGCCTGGTGGTTGAACCCTCAGAATCTTCTAAAGGGAAAATCCTTCAGCCCTGTTGTCTGGAAGGTAGTTACCACAGACGCCAGCCTGGCAGGCTGGGGGGCGGTCTTCGAGGGGTTCTCCCGCCAGGGAACTTGGGTGAAAGCAGAGAGGCAGCTCCCCATCAATATCTTGGAAATCAGAGCTGCTCGCCTAGCCCTTCTGGCATGGACCTCCAGATTAAAGGGGTTCCCGGTGAGAATCCAGTCAGACAATGCCACGGCGGTGGCATACATAAACCACCAAGGGGGAACCAGGAGCCAGGCCGCTCAGAGGGAGGTGAACTTGATTTTTCAATGGGCAGAGGTTCATGTACCCTGCATTTCAGCGATATTCATTCCCGGAGTGGACAACCTGCAGGCAGACTTCTTAAGTCGCCAGAGTCTGTTGCCAGGGGAGTGGTCTCTGCATCCCCAGGTCTTTCAGACAATCTGCCAGAGGTGGGGAATGCCGGACGTAGATATAATGGCATCCAGGTTCAACAAGAAACTAGACAGGTTCGTGTCGCGAGCGAGGGATCCTATGGCCTGCGGAACCGATGCGTTGGTTTGCCCTTGGCATCAATTCAAACTTCTATATGCATTCCCTCCACTACAGTTACTCCCGCGCCTGTTGCGCAAGATCAGAGTGGAGAACAAGCCAGTCATCCTAGTAGCTCCGGCTTGGCCCCGGAGGACTTGGTACTCACTAGTCCTGAAGATGGCAGTGGGAGACCCTTGGACTCTTCCTCTACAACCAGACCTACTCTCACAAGGCCCGATCCTCCACCCTACATTACAGCGTCTAAATTTGACGGCCTGGAGGCTGAATCCCTGATTCTCAGGGGTAGGGGTCTGTCTAGGCAGGTAATCCCTACCCTGATTAGGGCTAGAAAGCCGGTCTCCAGGGTGATTTATTACAGGGTGTGGAGGAACTACATAGGCTGGTGTGAATCCAAAAGATGGAATTGCCGCAAATATACTATTGATAGGGTGTTAAGTTTTCTCCAGCTAGGAGTGGATAAAGGCCTGGCACTAAGCACAATCAAGGGACAGATCTCAGCTCTGTCAGTGGGGTTTCAGAGGCCGCTGGCCACCCACTCGCTGGTAAAGACCTTCTTACAGGGGGTCTTGCGTATTAATCCTCCTGTCAAGTCGCCAATTTGTCCTTGGGACTTAAATCTTGTCCTGTCCACTCTACAGAAACAGCCTTTTGAGCCGTTGGCTGAGATTCCTTTACTCTTACTGACAAGAAAGTTGGTTTTCTTGGTCGCCATAGTTTCGGCCAGGAGAGTGTCAGAATTAGCAGCCTTATCGTGTAAGGAACCATATCTCGTTCTGCATAAGGACAGGGCAGTTCTCCGGCCCCATCCTTCCTTTCTACCAAAGGTTATATCCAAATTTCACTTGAACCAGGATTTGGTACTTCCATCCTTCTTTCCAAAACCTACATCTAGAAAGGAGGGGTTGCTGCATACCTTGGATATTGTCCGGGCCATGAAGGCCTATCTTAAAGCTACAGAAAAGATCCGGAAAACAGATGTGTTATTCGTTCTACCAGATGGCCCCAAGAAGGGGCAGGCAGCTGCAAAATCCACCATCTCGAGATGGATTAGACAATTAATCATTCAAGCCTACGGGTTGAAGAGGTTGCCTCCTCCGTTGTCGGTAAAGGCCCATTCTACCAGGGCCATGGGCGCCTCTTGGGCAGCACACCATCAGATCTCTATGGCTCAGATATGCAAGGCGGCAACGTGGTCATCAGTCCACACGTTTACAAGGTTTTATCAACTAGACGTGAGAAGAAATGCGGATGCTGCCTTTGGTCAGGCAGTACTACAGGCTGCAGTTTGAAATCCTCGGGATCAGAAACACCCTTGGTTATAAAAAAAAAAAAAAAAAGGTTTTTTTTTCTTGACTAAGTTGGAATTATTATTATGATTTGAGTTTATCTCTAAATTGAATCCTTCTTTGGAAGATGTCTCCCTCCCCTCATTAAAGCATTGCTTTCGGACATCCCACATAGTAATGAATATGCCGCTCTGTGTCCCGTGATGTACGAGAAAGAAAAAGGGATTTTTAAATACAGCTTACCTGTAAAATCCTTTTCTTGGAGTACATCACGGGACACAGAGCTCCCACCCCTCTTTTGGGTGACCATTTTGGGAGGCATACTGCTTGCTACAAAACTGAGGGACTCCCTCTAGGGGAGGGGGTTATATAGGGAGGGGACTTCCTGTTTGAGATTGCCAGTGTCCACACCTGAAGGTACTCCATATAACCCACATAGTAATGAATATGCCGCTCTGTGTCCCGTGATGTACTCCAAGAAAAGGATTTTACAGGTAAGCTGTATTTAAAAATCCCTTTTTTCCGTTTATAAAAATGTTTCCACTTTAAGTGATGACTATGGGTGAGAAATCTTTTATGGATCCAATCGTTAGACACCTGTTGCCCATCTGGAAGATAAGTGGAAGTACTGCTCAGTTGTTTTCTTCCATCCTAATCTGCATTAGGAAACTGACAGATGTGGTGTGATGGGCCTGAATAGGTATAACCTATGGTCCCTTTCCTTCAGATTTTTATAAATCGGCTCTGTTGTGTCAGATCAGGGACTAGATCTCACTAGCTGGCCACAGCATCCTTCTTTTCTGGCACAGAGTGGGGATCGTTTCTGTTACTGGAAAAAATAAATGTTAAGGCTATTTAGGTACCATGATATTTGATGCAATATAAAATTCAAGCATCACCAGATCAGTTTGTAGTATGGGTTGCTGTCCAATGCCCAGTGTAGCACAGCTTCTCATTGTATTCCCCCTATGTTCCCTGTGCACCTTCAAACTTGTGGGAAGTCCTCTTCACTTCGGGACTGTGACTCTGAATCACCCGGCCTCTTCCTGTGTATCCTGGTTGTGACAGGGTTTGCCATCAAACTGGCATCACTAGTGGGCATTACCAGGAGTGCTAATACAGCCTGCCCAATATCGCCCCTCCCTGTGGCTGTGTACATGTTTGCAGCACACAGACATTGCCAAAACGGCACTAGGAAAGCTTAGGGGACTTTAGGGCAAAAGGGTCTCTTCACTTCCAAAATTGTTGCCTTATTATCGGCACTGCCTTAGCCGACTCTGAGTGATGACCACTGGATGTTGTGCTGGATTTGAGAATACATTCTTTTAGTGATTTCCAGCTTTTTTTGTCCAGCCCCTGCTGTGCCTTCTTCTCTAGGCACATCTGTATCCCTAGTTTAAGATTGTTTGTATTTTCTGTTAAATTCAAATATTTGTGTGCATATAATACCACACATGTATTTGCAGCTGCATTAAAGATTTGAAATATTTTAACGTAGCTTTGGCTGCCTGCCTTTTGTATTACCCATGCATTAATAATCTGTCTATTTTCCTTTTCAGGCTTTGAGACAGCGAGAGGCAATTCTTAATCTCATACTGAGGCATGAGAATGTAAGCAGCTCTCTAAATTGTTCTATTTGGTAAACCTTTTTATAGGCAGAGTTGTATGGTAAATGGGTGAGATGTGACCGTTTTGGTTAGACTGTGTTCTC
The DNA here is from genome assembly GCA_029574335.1 of Rana kukunoris. Classification (NCBI taxonomy): domain Eukaryota; kingdom Metazoa; phylum Chordata; class Amphibia; order Anura; family Ranidae; genus Rana; species Rana kukunoris. Next base: position 79,179,433 of record CM056056.1, read on the forward strand.
CCAACAGCAGGAAATCCCAGTTGGCTTTCTGATGCTAAGTTTGCAGCCAGTGAAGTTGGGCCTGCTGACCTGCATGTTTGTTCCAGTTCAATAACCCGCTAAGTACTGAAGAAAGGATTATAATGGAAACCTCAGAACTTGGCCCCTTTAGAAATGGGATGGGCAGTAGCATTTCACATATTATATTCCTGACAAGTTCCTGTAGGGATTCGTCCACACTTGTCCATTTTACTGCAGCAAAACCATGCATTTTGCTGACTGAAAAAGCATTTTAAGGAGAAACCCCATTCTTTTCTAATGTTGCTAACGGTTCACATCTATGAACTGCAGTTTAGTGTTTTCTAAAATGGAAACTGTAGGGGGCCATTATATATGCGAATTTACACCTATGCATGTACTTTACAACGTGCTTTACATTGAGCAATGTGAACCGTGCCTCAATACATAGTTTGGATAGGTACGCTGGAGTCTGTTGAATTCATTGTCCGCTAAGTAAGGCAATATTATTTATGATGGAATTCATTGTAATGCTGGTCTTTCTTTAATAGGTGGACCTGGATGTGGATTTGACACACGTTGCGAAAGGTACTGATGGCTTTTCTGGAAGTGACCTGAAGGAAATGTGTCGGGATGCTGCTCTGCTGTGTGTCAGGGAGTGTGTCGCCAGAAGCACAGAGGAAAGGTTGGTGACATGTGAATGTACAGTGGTGGCAGCAGCAGTTCCTCTCTGGAAATGGAATCTCTGACTTGTAGCCAGGTTTTCTTTCCAAGAGTAGCTAACTGACGAAAATAAACATTTTTGTGTTTATTCAATAGCAGGATTTTTTTTTTTACCTGGATTTGACCTAAACCCAACTGACCTGAATTTTCTAGTCTAGTAAAAGTCTTGTTTCAAGGACAGTTGTACTGTATTAGTGCATTTATGAATATATATGTAGCATATTGCCTGAATATCTGTTTTAGCTACGTTAAGCTTAGTTTACAGTTACAATCTCTGTTTTTGTACTTCACTTTACAGTCTCACTTTCTGTTATTAGAAATGTTCCTTTACTGATATGTCCACCATTAGGACATTGGTAATGAGTATGTGACAGAATGCAGTGAAGTATATCCACAGAGTGGCATTTGCAGATCTGTACATTTATAGTGGTTCTATCTTTTGTCTCTATCTCAAATCAGTTTGAAATCTGTTTCTTTATTCCTTTGCAGTCCCAATGAGGAGATACGGCCTATTCAGCAGCAAGATCTATTGAAAGCTATTGAAAAAATGAAGAAATCGAAGACTGCAACAAACCATGGAGGTTTAATGCACGTTAGTTTGGATTGAACTCCTGACATTACCCAAGCTGTTAGCTAGAAAGGGCACATGTAATGGATGATGCACTAGGAGCAGCACCATCCTTATGGACTTCAGCCTCCACTGCTGGACTCCAGCAACTATTCACTATAAAATAAAGAGCCTTGCAGAGAGGAATCCGCGCCTCTCTGGTTATCGTGTTAGCGGCTAACATTGACTGAAATGTGTTGAATGAGTCTGTCATGTTTACCTTTGTAAGATTACCATGTCTATCTGCAAACTGACTAGTGGCATTCCAACAAAGGGACAAAAAAAACACACTGGGCTGCTGTACACATTGGCATGCCGTAGGGACCTCCTATCTAATGTATATTTTAAAACTAAATGATAATTTGATGTTTGGTGTTTCTAGTCCATGATTTGGTCTATTGTAAAAGATGTAAGCCCATCAGTACTTTATTTATTTTTTATTTTCTTTAAACTAAACTACACACAGGTGGATTTAAATTTAAAAGTGAGGTTGAATGTGAACCTGTCATGGCCACCAAAATGTGAAAGATGTGTAGGTTATCATTACTGGTAACATATGGGCACCTTGTCAGTGAGTTTGTGGCCAGTATAAACTTCTATTAAGTGGTGGGAAGAGGCCTAGCACTAGGAGTTGGGGCTTATTATTTGAGAGAGAGCCTAGAGTCCAGCCATGTATTAAGGAACCAATCTGAAGATGAAAACCTGTACTGGGGTAGACTTTCAAAAAGAATAGAGTACAGTAGTTCAAGAAAATACGTTTTTTGGGTATACATAAAATAAGAATATTAATTTAATGTTTTGTTCAGTACAAAATAGGGCTACCAAAAGCTCCAGCATGGAGATAACTGAGGCTCCATTCACACTTTGCATAGTGGGAACTCGTGTTCTCACTCACCATTTTGTGTGGGCGATTTTCACGCAATTCTGTGTGTCACGCAAAGAATATCCCATTCAGTTCAATGTTGCCCTATGCGTGTTTGTTGCCCAAAAGAAGCTCCTGCTTCTTTTTGGACTACCAAGCTTTATGCAATCTTTAAAATCCAGTTTTAGCGCCATTCTTTTGCGGCAAAATCGCACCACATTTGGCATGCTATTTAGAATGAATGGCAACAAATGTACATTGCGTTTTTTGCACTGATTGCCAAGCGATTTGGAATCTTGGGCAGAATTGCAGCAATTCCAAATCGGCAAGCATGAATGGGGCCTTACTTGTTGAAATAATGACGTGCACGCGTTCTGATGGATTGCATTCTCTGTTTACGTTCCTCTACAGTCACATTTTGCTGGATCCATATCTGACATGAAAGGAAAGTTGCACTGAATTTCTGGCTTGATTGTACAGTCTCCAAATGTGACTTTAGGAGATGACTGTCTTGTTTATTGTTTAGTTATGGTGCCCTGTTTTCATCATGGTATTTCTTTTATATTTGTTGGTCATAAGGAATGTGATCATTTTTTATTTTTTTTGTGACACTAAATACCCCTCAATTGTGTCCATTCACACACAGGCATATAAAGGCCCTCTGCAAGCACATTCAGGAGCAGCAGCATTTTGGGGGGGGAGCGATTGACGCGTAATCGGCATTAATATTAGGTGCATTTAGAGATTTAGTGCTCATTTCAATGACCAGAAAAAAATATTATGGCCAATAAAGTTAACCCCACTTGATGCTCCTAAATGTGTTTTTACAAAAAAATGCTGCTTTTCTCCTCCCAGGATAGCTGGGCAAACGCCCAGTGTGTATGAGGCCTCAACATTTTAGACATTAAAAGTACATGAAAAATATTTTTTTTAGTCTGAAAAAAAATGCTTATGTAGCCAGCTTCAAGTACTAATGTACCTTGCTGATGCAGAGCAAAGTGACAGTGTCTTTGCAAATGGCCCCTTGTAATTGCCTTACCAACACTTTCCCACTGCTCCTTCCTCCTTCACCGTATACTGTATGCCCTCATCTAGTGTGACAGTACTTCAGCCTAACAGCCAGTCACTAAATTCGAGCAATATCACATGTCCTGGGCAGTGTCATCGCCATCAGTCATTCAGTGTTGGGCTGTGGAGAAATGGTGAGGGATCACTAATAAGTTAGTGATATAGGGCGTCTGAGGGGGCCTTTGTAGACACATTGTCCATTTGCCCTGCATATGTAGGATGACCATGACTCTTTGCACAGCCGATTTTTCAGTGCAGTGACCTATAATGCATAAATAAGTCTGATGGAGGAACTATTCTTGTAACCCAGGGTTATCCAAACTTTCTAACCAAAGGGACAATTTACTCTACTTCAGACTTTAGTGGGTTGGACTGTGGCCTTTGTGAGTGGAAAATGTCCTGATGTCGGTGGGAGTAAACAATGCCATTGTTGGAGTCAGTGGGAGGAATAGTGCCCCCCATTGTTGTCACTGAGAGGGATAGCGCCCCTCATTGTTGTCACTGAGAGGGATAGCGCCCCCCATTGTTGTCACTGAGAGGGATAGCGCCCCCCATTGTTGTCACTGAGAGGGATAGCGCCCCCCATTGTTGTCACTGAGAGGGATAGCGCCCCCCATTGTTGTCACTGAGAGGGATAGCGCCCCTCATTGTTGTCACTGAGAGGAATAGCGCCCCTCATTGTATTCACTGAGAGGAATAGCGCCTCATCCTTGTCGTCGCTGAGAGGAATAGCACCCCATCGTTGTCGCTGAGAGGAATAGCACCCCATCGTTGTCGCTGAGAGGAATAGTGCCTAATTGTTGGTGACAGCGGGAGGAATAGTGTCCCAAGGGCCGGATAAAGACAAGCGAAGGGCCATATTCGACCCCCCAGGCCACAGTTTGGAAACCACTGATCTAACCCATAGCAGCAAAAGTCTTCCTCGTGTCTCAAATTCACTGCATGAGAATGAAAGATAATTGTGACTGCTGCAGCAAGTGACTGTATTTTCCTTGTAAACATGTGATTTAACAATCTTAAAACCCCTGCACATGCTCGGAGTGCTTTCTCTGCTCCTGAGCTCAACCTCTGCTGCGACAAGGGGAGAGACAAGGCACCCTGCCATGTGCAGGGTTTTGAGATTGGTGAATTCCATGTTCATAAATATTAATAAATCCCACATCATTGTGGACCAGATTCAGTTGTATTCTGACACTACTGGGTTTATTAAAGTATATGTGAACCCTCCGCTTGTAAAACAACCCAGTTTAAAATATATATAAAATGTGTGTTGGTAGAAAACATAACTTCTTAGCTGCATAAGAACCTCAGGGAGGGGAAACGGCAGCACACTGAGCTTCCCAGTGGATTAGCTGTGGGGGGATGTCAGCACAAGTGTAATCATTGGAGGAGAACAGCCTGAGTTCCCAGCATAGCTAGAGAACTGACCACGCTGTGCTTTCATGCTTAGTGTGGTCCATTTTTAATGCGAAAGCAGAGGGACTTGCAAGAACACCAGAGATTTTACAGAAAGGACAGAATACATTTTTATGCAAGTACATGCAGGAGACACTGCAAATATGAAATGTTGGTAACCTACTTTAACCACTCTCGGGAAATCACCACATCTACTTCACTGGTATGATTTCAATGTGTTTCAAAGGACTAATAACTGCCATCAGGTGGTAAACCCTTAGAACCAGATATTTAAAATCCCTTGCTAGCAATTCTTGACACTCACTGCCTACTGCTTATTTTAAGTATTTTTTTCACTCTTTAAGAAAAAGAATTGAGATCTGAACTCTATGTCCCCAGCATTGTTCTGTTGTGGTATTTTGTTGGCATCTTGTTGGATGTGGTTCTGTTACGATCATATCATGTGCCGATTGTCATGGATTGCTTGCTATGTATTTGTTTTTATGATGCAGAATGTATGAAACGTTTGCTATTATGATTTGTTTTTATTATCATTCTGAATGTCTCATTGAAGTGTGTACATTAAACACATGTAATGTACTGAAATGACTCTGCTCTCTGCTTATACATGTGCTGAAACAAATGTGCAGGGTTTTCTTCCACAGGTAAAGGGTACACTGGGAAGCAGATGCGGGGTGGTGAGTCGCATGATATTTCTGCTGTGCGCTTTTTATATAACTTTTGTTCTGCACTCACTTTTGATGTCATTGAAAACAAGAACTTGTTAATGAAATGAGTAGAAATTCCAGCTGCTGTCTTGTAGAACAGAACTAGTCCAAAATACATTCTCACTTGCAATACGCCAGTCACAAATGAAGGGTACGAAGGATTTGTACACAATTCTTGCCAAATATCAAACGTTTTATTACTAAGCATGCGTGTTGAAGCATTTCAGCAATACCCTGCTGTAAATTATTTGCATTTCAATAAAACACTTTGGAATAAAGATCTTTGTGAGATGGTCTGGCAAGCGGTGATCCTTGTGGAAAAAATATGGTCGCGCTAAACCTATGGTTATTGCAAATCTAAGTGTAACCTTGTGAATAGATCAACACTTAACTAATGAGAATACATGTGAATAGTCCATATAAAACACATTTGTGAATGACAAACTAATGTAAATGTGAACCATAAGTGGGTGGGTGAGTGAATGATCCAAAAAATGTCTCTAGCTATTAAACTAATTCAGAGACAATAATGAATCATATAATGAAGTGAAAAAATTCATAAACATTGATCAATATTAAAATAAACAATTCCATGAATCAAAGTTCATGAAAATTGAAATGAATAAACTGATATCTGTATACCTGTGCAGAAATAATTCTTATCCACTTGCCTACTGTGCATCTACACCCCCTTCCTGCCCAGACAACGTTTTAGCTTCCGGCACTGTGTCGCTTTAACTGACAATTGCGCAGTCGTGCAATGTGGCTCCCAAACAAAATTGACGTCCTTTTTTTCCCCACAACTAGAGCTTTCTTGTGGTGGTATTTGATCGCCCGTGCGGTTTTTATTTTTTGCGCTATAAACAAAAAAAGAGCGACAATTTTGAAAAAAGACACAATATTTTTTGCTATAATAAATATCCCATTTAAAAAAAAAATAATCATTTTATTTGTTTAGGCTGATATGTATTCTTCTACATATTTTTGGTTTGACTGGTTTGCGCAAAAGTTATATTGCCTACAAAATAGGGGACATAATTATGATTTTTTTTTTTACTAGGAATGGCGGCGATCTGCGATTTTTTTTTTTTTTTTTTTTTTTTTTTTGGGACTGGGACATTATAGCGGACACTTTTGACACATTTTTGGGACCATTTACATTTATACAGTGAACAATGCTATAAATATGCATTGATCACTGTATAAATGTAACTGGCAGGGAAGGGGTTAACCACTAGAGGGCGGGGAAGGGGTTAAATGTGTATCCTAGTTTGTGTTCTAACTGTAGGGGGGGGGTGACTGTGGGAGGTGACCGATTGTGTCCCTATGTACAAGGGACACAATAAGTCTCCTCTTTCCCTGACAGGGACGTGCAGCTCTGTGTTTACACACAGAGCTGCACGTCCCAGCTCAATTGTCGGCAATCGCGTGTGCCCGGCCCCCGCAGGACACACGCAGTGTTCTCAGTGACGCGACTGGTGCGCGCGCCCCTAGCCGCTTTAAATGACAGGACGTCATATGACGTGCTGTCAGGAACATAGAGTATCAAGTGGTTAATGGGATTCATCCATAAGTAAAGACTCCTCAGATGTTAAAAAAGAAGCCATTGTGAAATTCACCACTAATTTGAACAAAATGCCTGCTTACCAGACCTCTGTGATCCCCGGGGTGACAGAGGACCAGGCAAGATTTAAATGAAAACACGGTTTGCTCCAAAGACACCTGAGATGGATTGCAACCCCAGTCAGCACACTCCGTAGATATTCAGTGGATACTCACTCGTGTAAACATACCATGTAAGAGACAATGCTTCCATAGTGTAAAAAACGTATTTACTGAGGAAAAAAACGGTAACACACTTACAATTTAACAGCGATTATAGGCCTTAAGCCGGCTGGACACAAACAGGCAAACCCATTCGTCTGAATGTACGAGTATTGTGGGTGGTGACGTAAACGCGGCGCTCCGTTCTGCCCTACATCGTTTCGTAATAAGAGTTTACGTCACCACCCACAATACTTGTACGTTCAGACCGACGGGTTTGCCTGTTTGTGTCCAGCCGGCACAACAGGTTTAGGGCCTTTTATTGCTGTTAAATTGTAAGTGTGTTACTGTTTTATTCTCAATAAATCCTAAGTTTTTTACACTATGGAAGCATTATGTCTCTTACATGGTATGTTTACATGAGTCTGAGTATCCACGGAGTGTGCTGACTGGGGTTGCAATCCATCTCGGGTGTCTTTGGAGCAGACCTGTTTTCATTTAAAGCTTTTTCGGGTCCTCTGTCACCCCGGGGATCACGGAGGTCTTTACTTATGGATGAATCCCATTAAGATTTATTTCTGCACAGATGTATAGATATCAATTTATTCATTTCAATTTTTATGAACTTTGATTCACGGCATTGTTTCAATATTGATCAATTTTTATGAATTCTTTTACTTCATTATATGATTCTTTATTTTCTCCGAATTATTTCAATTAATAGAGACATTTTTTGGATCATTCACTCGCCCACTTATGGTTCACATTCATATTATTTTTTTGTCGTTCACAAATGTGTTTTATATGGACTATGCACGTGTATTTTCATTTTTTTAAGTGTTGATCTATTCACAAGGTTACACTTAGATTTGCAATAATCATAAGTTTGGCGCGACCATATTTTGTTCACTGTATGTTTTACAGAAGGTTTGCCGCTTCCAATCAATTTTTATTATTTATTTTAGAGCGATTCTTGTGGCCTGATAGGCTTGCTCACCTACATATTCATTCTTAAGCCCTGTACACGCGGCCTGGATTCTCGTCAGAATACAGGCCGAGATTCCTGGTAAGATTCTCTTGCCGGCAAAGTGTACACAAGTACGATTCAAAAGAACCGCCGTTCTTTTGAATGCCACGAATATGGTGACGTCATGGACTACGACAAGTATGCATTTATCACATTCGATGCCGTCGTCGCCATCTTGCTTCACCGTACCTATGCCTTGGAAGCTACCGCACATGCGTGGAAGTCATTTCGAGCATGCGCAGGTTTCCATGGAGAGGTAAGTATACACACACTCAGGTTTCTTGGCAGGAAAACACTGCAGAGAATCACGACGAGAAAACAGTGAGCAGGTTCTCTATTTTTCTCTGAGATTCTGGGCAGTTTTCTTGACGAGAAACATTAAAGCCTCGTACACACACGGTGTACTCGGCAAGAAAGCTCTGCCAGCAGTTTTCTTGTCGAGAAAACCGTGCGTGTGTACGAGGCTTGCAGGATTGCAATTTCTTCCCCCGCCTTTTTTCTATAAGCAGTGATCCTTTGCCCCAAGTGGTAGCAAGGCTTGCTTTGAATAAAACCAGAACAATCGACACATCAAAATGCGTTGGTGTAAAGCATCATAGGAAATACTGCATTCTAAAGGTCCGTGACTCAGAACTGAAGCCATTGCTCAGGCCAGGTAGCATTTTTAACAATGGTATCCCATTAATCTCTTATGACAGGTGTGGTTTAAAAGGTGCATTAGGAAAACTTTGCTAACAGAAATATAAGGCTCCACTCACCCTTGTTACACTTATTTGAATAAAAACGGCATAATGCTATGTGGGCTCCTCTTTGTATGGTATCTGAGGCATACAGTTTTGAGGCAGAGTGGTTGGAGGGAGGAAGCAGTAAAGAGGAGGAGAAACTGGCTATTCCTGCAAAGACCGGGCAGGGTATTATCCACAAGCATATATGGAGACTTTGTAGCTGGAAAGCACAAAGTCAAAGGGATGTGGTGAGTGTTATACAGCACAGAGTGTTGCATGATGCACTTAGAGCCATAGGAGCTGAACTGAAGCCATTTGTAGCACCTTAGCATAAGTTATTGAGTGGAAGCACATTACAGATGAACATTTACTTTTGGACTTACAACAGTAGCACTTTATATTGGGTCACTATAGTACTGCACATATGTTTATATGACTTTACATATGCTTTGTAGAAGTTTATTTCATTGATGTAAATGTATTAGCGATATTCAAGGACAGCGCTGTAGGTAGAATAGAAGTATTTATGGCAAGTGACTAATGCATAGACACTTGAACAGCGGGGTATAAAATTGGGGTATAATTTTTTTTTTTTTAAATATATATTTTTTTGACAACATTGTAAAGTCAGAAGTTGGTGGACAGCACAGTTATGCAGCCTAGGATAGGCTCCATGTATAATTTTTCTCAGATTTTCTATGCATATCTCCTGATTACATCTACTTTTCAGCCCTGCGTTTTCTTTTTTAAGGAGAATGGGAGGTAAGCCACATTTTCTATGCCATATATTATTTTTTTTTTGGTTGCATAATTCTATCACAATGTTGGAGCCTGGTCTGAAACTTATTTTCCTAACTATCATTGAAAAAAATTGTAGTTATTTTTTTTTGGAAAACCGCCCTGTAATTTATGATATATAGTAGGGTTGTCCTAATACCACTTTTTTTTAGGACCAAGTACAAGTACCGATACTTTTTTTATGTACTCACTGATACCGATTACCGATACTTTTTTTTTTTTTAAAAAAAGGTGTCCATGTATCCCCAAATGCAGGTCCCCAGTGGCCTACCTGTGTAGGCAAAGAGAAAGCCGCTGCCGTCTGGTTGATCAGCGCGCGGGGAACATAACAGCTTTAATTTCAATAGCTGTGTGTTCCCCGCTGTGCGCTGTCATATATAGCCCCAACCCCTTGTCCGGGCACTTTGATAGACAGATCACCCGTCCAATCCTGATCAACTAGACGGCGGCAGCAGCTCTCCTCTCCTCTCTCTCTTCCCCATTAGTGACATTATTCACACATTGACATTCTATTTTGCTTACCCAAGGACTGCTCTGCTCTTAGCCTGCTCTCCGCCCGCTTGTCAATCACAAAAAAAGTATTGGGTGAAGCATTAGGAGCATTTGCGTGAGTACAAGTACTCGTGCAAATGCTCAGTATCAGTACCAATACTAGTATTGGTATCGGGACAACACAAATTAATAAAATTACTGTCCTTTTTTCGCTTGATAGAGTAGGAAATAGATAAAAACCCTGTCCAATTTTTTTTTTTTTTTTGCACATTTATTTATTTTAATGCTTAGGTGGATTTCTATTTTCTTCCTTTCCTAGAGACAAAACTGGAAGTTAAGGGAATGTCCACTTGGTTATCAGTGAAACAGTTGTTCCTTTTGGAAAATTTAGAAATTCCAGTCACTTTCTGTCTAGCTGACCATGGGGCAGACAAGGGGGGTTAACAGAAGGAACCCTGCGATTATAAAAAAAAAAAACACTGGTTCTAACTTGTGTACACCATGCAATCACAAAAAAAAAAAAAACTTTAACTTTGGGGATGACAATGTGTAGGGAGAAAGTGATTGGAAAGCTAAGCAACTTCAAAAAGTAAATCACAGACCAAGTAGAAAAAAAGACGAAATTTAAATATATAAAAATTTATTTTGTATGCAAACTAAATAGTATTTATATAGTATTTAAAGAGACAATTGGTAAACACAATACATTGTTAAGAGCATATGAGTATTGTGTCCCACCTTTCAATAAAATAAATACACATTTAATGAAATTATCAAAATTATAATGTAATCAAAATAAACAAAGAAACATACAGACGTTTGTATCAACAACATGGATCCTTCACAATTAACGCACAAAAGTGCTACATCCTTATGCCTTTTGTATCCCACAGACTATGGCTGATCCTCTATTCCAGCACAGATCAACAGCTTTCCTCTGGTTATACAGATTTATTTACTGCACGTGACAATAATCTCATTAACAGAAGACAAATTTGGTCCATTATTACAATACGTGTACACATAATTATATTATTTTTAAAAGAATCTACAAGACTCAGATTTTTTTTCCTTTTTAAATACAAATTTGTGCAGGCAATTGTCAATCAATAAATGCATGTCTGCAGCATTATTTACAAAAAAAATTGTTAAAGTAGAACATCCAGTTGTTTAATTTTTTTTCCTATGTGTTTTAAAGGGAGAGGATAAAGCCTTACTAACATCTTATCTTTCTGGGGTCTTCTAGCTTACACATGGGCTACACTATTATCCCAGTTATGTTTGATTCTGACCAGGGATGCTATCCCCCCTCATCCTCTACCTGTAGCAGTAGGTAAACGCAAATCTTTATTTCAGCAAGATAAGGCTACTTGCACCTGGCTTCCCCCCTGTCTGCTTATGTCAAGCTGTGTATGCAGTAATTCTATATTTTGTCCTTTTGGGCTTTGGCTCTCACCTATTTGGAAACAAGGTGACAATAAGTAGATCAGAATCCAGCCTTATGTACTTGATTGCTGCTGTGATCAAATAAGATAGTGTGCCTCAATGTATAGATCCAAGCCAGGATAAGTAGTAGGTTCTAGTGCCGTGTAAAGCCAATGCATAAAAGCAGATCTTGGATTATTTAAAACTGATGACATCTGTTTTGCATATGGTATGTTTCACAGTGTGTGATTTCCCGAAGATCACTCTTTAAAGGCAGCAATTGTACCCTCCAACATGCACATGTTAAACAATTCCCATAGGCTGGCCATAAATAAAAGGTTGGATTATCTGTAAAAGGACAATTGTCCCTTTTGATGATCCCCTCTATGCAAAATATTAACATACAATGCCTATAAGGTAGTGATCTAGAGTGGCGAGTTACTTCCTATGTATCTGTGCCTTTTCAGCAGATTGCATTCACTCCATCCATGAGGTGATTGTCTTATGAGTATTGTACTATGATAAGTCAGCCATAGATCAGTTTTCTTTTCTGCAACCACAGGTTGTACGAAAGAAAATGGCTAGATTCCTCCATCAACACAGTCAGTGTTAATGGTGGGGGATCCCTCTCGTAGAGCCATTGTGTTCTCCCTGCAGGAAGCCTTGTCTTCACCAGAATAACACACAGTGATTACTTCTAGTAATAGCAGCTAGCAATCGGCTCATGTAAAATCCAAGAGGTTGATTGTACCCACATTGATTAAAAGATCAACTTGGGTACAATCAGCCTGCCCAACATGTTTCAAATTTCTGCTGGTCCCTGCTGAACTGGCCAATATTCGAATAGACTATGGCCGGCCTTGGTCCATGTAGACCTACCTGCAGACAATAAAAAAAAGAACTGGCTAATAACTCCAAAAACAATAGTTTGTTGTAATAAAATCTTGGCCTTTTGGGGGCAATGGGTGTAGTATGGCCACCTCTACACAGGAAGCAGTGTTATGATTGACTTTGGATAAAGAGAGTAAGTTCCATGTTCTAAGGCATAGATTAATTTTCACTGCTGATTTATCTAGACCGTCTCTACAATATTCTGTGTACCCCTCATCGGAGAAACACGAGGCAGCCATTTTTGGGTAATTCGTTAATCTATGCATTCCATAATCACTATGAAGTCAATTATAAAAAAGGAATCGTGGTGGAGAAAAAAAATGGCTTCCTAATTAGTATAAGGCGGAAATACTATAGGACTCATAAAAGGACAATGTAAGTATTTGTATCACTTTGGCATTGGAAATATATTTTGATTATCGATTCTAAAGCTGTCGGCTGGCTAATGGCCAAAAATAAATATTTCCTAGTTAATTTAAATTGCATTATTGAAGTACTTGAATGCGGAATGGCATTATTGGTAAGCAAAAAAGTTGTGAGGTGATTGTATTAAACCCAACTTAAAGGGGAGGTTCCCCTAAAAATAAACTTTTAACATTGCATGTCTCTTTTTAATTACATGTAGAATCGGCTGGTAGTTTAAAAAAAAAAACGTTCGTACATACCATTTTCGGCATGTAGTCTCACCGTCGCTTCCGGGTCTGGCGGTCGGGGATGGGTGTGCCTACTTGATTGACAGGCATCCGATCGACGCATACAGCGCGCCACGAGATCCCGAAAGAAGCCGAACGTTGGTGCGCATGCGTCGTATAGAGCCGCACCAACGTTCAGCTTCTTTCGGCATCTCGTGACGCGCTGTATGCGTCGATCAGATGCCTGTCCCCGACCGCCAGACCCGGAAGCGACGGTGAAACTACATGCCGAAAATGGTATGTACGGACGTTTTTTTTTAAACTACCAGCCGATTCTACATGTAATTAAAAAGAGACATGCAATGTTAAAAGTTTATTTTTAGTGGAACCTCCCCTTTAAATTTGTATACAGTGGGGAGAGTTGTTACCCCGGTCTTTTTTTTTTTTTGCTGTCTGTGGTCACATTAGGGAGAATTCCCCTCACTTCCTGCACTGGTGGCTGCGGGGAAACTGCCCAAAGATAAAAATGGACATGTTTCCATCACACACTAAAAAGAAGTGTTTTATTATGGTCTGTACCCCGATAGAAATTATGTTTTTAGTTCTTCAAGGGTAAATCTCTCCAATGGGGTCAAAGACGGCAATAAAATTGAATTCAGGGTCTAGCTCTTCCAAACTTTTTGCAAAACTAAAAATATCAATGCAAATCCATAAATGCCAGTTACTGCATTATCTCTAAATGGAATTAGATATGACACAAATAAATGGATCTGCTTGTTGGTGATCCACTGGGGGGGGGGGGGGGGATTTAAAGGTTAGGTAAAAAGTTCAACTTCTGTTTAACTGAAACAATTTAACTTAAAAAAAAAAAAAAGCCATAAAAATGTATTAAAAGTTATAAAATATTGTGTTCTTACTAATTAGCATAAGAATATTTTTTTTTATAATTTCATTTCTAAAAAAAGTGCTAGACTAAAAATTACTTGCACTGGAATTTGCACACATTAGTTGGAATCAATAATTCTTTTCTAGAGAACAATAATAGTCAGTCAGAACTTTCCAGGCCTTGGGGCTCATAAAGCCATCTGGAGGGTTTTCACCTTCGCGTGCCAATTTTCTCATCCGAGTTCCAGAGATGAAGTCAAATTCATTGTGCCTGGAAATGAGGATTAAAGAGATTGTTATAGAAGGAAATTGATTGAACCCGGGTAAAGGCCAAGTTCACCTTTTGAAAACAAAAAATGTGCATGTTTTTGCAGGGAAAAGTCTATTTAATTATTTTTAAAAGAGCCTGCAAACACTTCCTTCATCTCTCTGGTACTCCTGTACCAGCTGTCAGTTGGGGAGCTGGAAGAAGGTTTGAGTACACTCATTACCACATTTGTTGTTGTTGAGAACAAGTTTGCCTGCCACAGTGGAAGATGGTACTTGTAATATATTCATTCACAGATCCTAGTGAACGAATGACGCAGCTGCGCATGCCCATGCAACCATGTTATTCATTCACAAGAATCTGTGAACAAAAGTAAAAGTCTTATCTGCCACCGTGGCAGACAGCTTGCAGTTTTCATTGGACTGTGTGAGGGCAATGATGATCCACCTTCATAGTTCATAGACCCTGTCTTCCAGCTTTTTAACAGAGAGCCTGTACAGAGGTATGGGCAACAAAGTTGCAGTAAGTGTCTGCAGGAGCCTGATATTGCACTAACAGTGGGTGCAATGCTTTGAAGGCTTGTGTAGAAAAAAATACTAGATGCAAAAATATGTGCATTTATTCCTAAAAGGTTAACTTGGCCTTTAACATTGTTAACAGCGAGATGTAAGCAACAAGTGTCATAAAAAGGCTTATGCATGAAGGGGTTAAATTACAAGTTTAATTTTTTTAATATAAAATACAGATTTTGAGACCCTAGAGAATATATGACGATTGTTGCAATATTTTAAGTCGCACTGTATTTGCATAGCGTGGTCTTTCAAATGTAATTTTTTTTGGAAGAAATACACTTTCATGAATAATAAAAAAAAAATCAGTAAAGTTAGGCCAATGTTTTTTGTATAATTTGAAAGATGGTGTTACACCTAGTAAATAGATCCCTAACATGTGTCATGCTTTAAAATTGCGCACACTTGTGCTCTCACTGTTACGTTCGGTGATATTTCACGTGTGGTTTAAACACGTTTTGCGGGGGCGAAACCGGCTTATGTGTTCGCTTTTGCGCACAAGCTCGGAGGGATGAAGCACTTCAAAATGTCCCCTTATAGATAGATAGATAGATTTATTTATATCTATATCTCTATCTCTTTTATGGCTGTCACAAGGAATGTAAACATCCCATGTGACAGTAAGACTCCTTTCACACTGGGGCACTTTAGCTCTAGAAATAGTGCCTGAAAACTGCCTCTCAAGCCACCCCAGTGTGAAAGCCTGAGTACTTTCACACTGGGGCGGTGCTCTTGCAGGATGGGGAAAAAAGTCTTGCAAACCCCCTCCCACTGAAATGAATGGGCAACGCTTTTGCAGTACAGCGCTATTAACCCTTTCTTTGGCCGTTAGCGGGGGGGTTAAAAGCGCTCGCTAGCGATCGAACAGTGCAGCCAAAATTAGAGGCGCTTTACTGCTATTGACACCACCGCCCCAGTGTGAAAGGGGTATAATAGGCAGTGGCCGATACTCTTTATGGAGGGATTTGGGCTATAAGACCCCAAATCCTTTCTTTGTACTTAAAAGCATTCAAAATGCCAAGTTTCAAACAACAAAAAGCAACGCTCGATGGGAATAACATAACAAATGTTTTAGTCTTTAAATTGGTAAACTTATTGTACTTAGAGTAAAATCGGTACCATTTTTGAATGCTGTCATTTTTTTATTTCAATTTGGCACCTTTAAGTCTTCAGTAAACCAGAAATGTTGTCATGACATCGCTGCCGGATTACTAGATCCGATCAAAGCTGTTCCTGGTGGGATGCGAGAGCCGCAGCACCCCGCTGCTTGGGATAATAGGCAAGTGGTTGCTTAGCCACATCGGTTTTCACAAGAAAGCTGATTGCAAGCTCTTAAAACAAAAAAAAATAAATATCGCCCCCTGTATAACCCCTTTCAAGCCGAAGACTACATATTTGTGTTACGTCGGTGTGAAGGGGGATAAAAGTATTACAAAAGATTTTTTTTTTCTTCAAATATGTTATACTTACCTGCTTTGTGCAGTGGTTTGGCAGAGAACAGCCCAGATCCGCCTCTTCGGTGCTCCTGGCCCCTCCCTCCTGTTGAGTGCCCCCATAGAAAGTAGATTTTTATGGGGGCACCCAAGTCAAGTCGAAGCTCGGACACAAATGTGACACCCCCCCCCCCATTTAATTGGCTCACTCACTTTGACAGCAGTAGGAGCCAATGGTGCTTCACTGCTGTCTCAGCCAATGAGGAGAGAGTCCCAGGCAGCCAAGTTTCTCATGCAACATTGCTGGATCGAGATGGGCTCAGGTAAGTATTAGGGGGGCTGCGGCACACAGGCTTTTTATCTTAATGCATAGAATGCATCTACTCCATCACCTGGTGATTGTTCTCACATGTCAGAAAATACCAACAATACAGTTCACTTTATTATTATAATCTTTTTTTTTTTTTTGTAGCATTTGCATGTGTGTAATTTTATTCCAAAACTCATTGAATGGTATACAGTAAAGTATAAAGTACAGTGCATAACATTACATTTTTTTTTATTACGTTTTGAACATAATTAAATAACAGTACAGAAAAACAAGCATATTAGTTACATACATTATATCCTCTGTAGTATTCCTCTCATATCATAAATATAATTATTTTATAGGGCATGACATCATATATGTTTTTGGAATTGTGAAAGAGTGATAAATATTTATTTTGTTTTATCTGGTGTATTTCGTTTTTAACCTTATCCACCTAGTATTGAGTGATTATTGATGGCAGACCCGAGTGGCCGATCCATACAGTCCTATGGAGCGTTGGATGTCACCGGAGACATGTCCGCTGACATACAACCTGCCAAAATCGAATGTATGGCGTCCCTATCGGATTGGGAAAGATCTGATGAAAACGAACATGCTGTCCGTTTTCATCAGATCACTCCATAGGAGACCACGGCGCTGCACAAGCCTCTCCCCGCTCAGTGAGCAGAGAGGGGCTTGTCATCTGCCGGCTCAGCGGACAGATCTCCCGCTGAGCTGGCTGATTCCGTAGCGACGGAGTCCGCCTAGTGTGAAAGGACCCTTATGGTAAGGAAGCTGTCATGTGTGACTTTTCTAAGTAGTAGAGTGTCCATTTTGAGTACTACAGTAATTCTAATTTTGGGGATGGACATCTTTTTGACAGCTCCTAGTGATAACTGTACAGGCCACAGTCAGAAAATGCAGTAGAATGCATTTGTTTTATTAGGGGTGCACCAAGTGGGAAACCGTAAATGACAGTTTAAAAATAAATAAAAAATTATATATAAAATTGTATTATAGTCGACTTTTTAATATCATCAATTTAAATCGGGGGTCTCCAGTTGTTCAGGAACTACAATTCCCATCATGCCTTGTCATGTCTGTCAATGTCAGAGTTTTACAATGGCACATGGGCTGTGTAGTTCTGCAGCTGGAGGCCTGTAGTTTGGAGATTAATGATTTAAATGAATATGAATTTATTTTTGGCCATTATTGGCAACTTTAGTGCAAGAACGCTCAAGAAAAATGCTGTCTGCAGTCTCTAACTATCTTTCTCGTATGATGTCCCCAGTCTCTAACCATCTTTGTTTTATGGCTGCAGTCTTACTTTAAACACAGTGCTAATAGTATTAGCAACATTTTCATTTGGTGCACCTCTAGCAGACATGATACAAAAGATTATTGCAGCTTGCCAGTGTTCATCAGAGCAGCGATCTCAGTGTGTCACAGAGCTGGATTTGAATTGCCCAGGCCGCAGTAACCATGTCCTGCCTTCTGTAATCATTTCACACTGATTTAATGTCCCGGCTTTGGATCAGTGTGCTGTCTATCACAGGATGCAGGTCATTGTTACTGCAGGCAGGGCAATTCAGCTCTGTGACAAGCGAAGATCGCCACCCTGTGAGAGGGAGGGGATGACACTCCTGCAATGGGCGGCACTAGGGGCAGACACGCCCCTTTTTGGCTTCCATTAATCTGCATTTTTTTTTTCCCAGATGATTTTCTGCAGACACAATTTCAGTGTACCACTAGTTTTTATGTTCCCAGAATTCTAAATAATAGTGTAATGCAGAGGGTGTTAAACTGGTAGTAGTCATTATTTTGAATTTCTAACTACAGGTAAGTCTATAATAAGGCTTACCTGTAGGTACAGTGAATATCTGCTAAACTGGCAGTGTTTAGGAGATATTCACACTGGATGTAGTCAGTGACGTTACTCATGTGCTCTGAAGGGACGGCATACTGTGCCGGTATTGATGCCCCGGCCACTCATACAGCCAGAGCCTGCCAACCTGGAAGCCTTGTCAATGGTAACCGCGCACCGCTGGAGGGCTTAGGTCTAAAGGTAAGTATTTCATAATTTGCTAATATGCTATGCCAGTGCCCTGGAGGGTGTTTTTTTTTTTTTGTATTTCTCTTTCTCAATGCTGCAGTTTACTGCCACTTTAAGCTGATCTCCAGCTTTTAGTGACGCTAATGGTTTGTTTGGACCAAACTAGTTAACTAGCAGATGCAGTGACTTGGAACATTGTATAAGTGCTGCTCAACCATTCACTGGAATACAAAGCTCCCCCCACAGACCACGAGTTTCTGGAGGAGTTAGTCTTGCATGGTTCTCTACAGAGTATTCAGTTTGGTTAGTGATATAGAGCCTATGTTGAGTGCCTGCTAACACACGAGGACCATGTCACACTGGTGAACCTGTAGCTGGTAAGACTCTCTTTTGAAGGACACCGTGAGTGAAAACTCACCTTGCATGGGTCACCATCATGCCAGTGGATTTTTAGCAATGAGGGAGCAACATGCAGGAAGGATACAAGGCACTGCCAACTTTTCACTAGTGACAGAATCGCTAATGTGACCTTATGGCTGTACATCACACTATCCTCTACAAACACCGGAAGAATCAAACAGGATTCCACTTAACTTGTAAGCACAGATATATCGGGCTGGCATTGTGGACTTTGTTCTCAGGACACAAAATCCTATCGTGTCATTCTGAACTAAGCTTAACTGCCTTGCAATATGTTAACCTGGAACAAGCATGCATGACTAATGCATTTACTAGCTACATGCTTGTTTCGGATCAGTGAATCAATAGATAATGAAATCAAGGTGACAGATTTTGAGCAGCTGAACTCATTTATAAATATATGTAGGATTCTTTGTTTTTTCTTACTTTTCTTTATCGTAGAATGCCATGCTTTTGGTCTTGGTGTTGTAGGCTGCCACTCTAAAGGGTATGATTTCCACAGAGGTCAAACCTGGAGCCATGCTGAGCACCTTTCCTCCATGTGTTGGCTCATACAGGTCCACTTTAGTCTCAGGATGTGGCATGCCAGCTGGGTCCCTCCCCACAATGTAAAAGTTGGATCCAGCAATCATGCGAGATCTGCAGTGCCATTGAACCTGTAACAAAGGGGAGATGTAAGAGACCATGCTTCTTTCTAAAATACAAAGCATACACAAGTAGTGTTACAGATCCGAGTGCTTGAACTATGCAACAGGTACATTCAATACAAATATTGGCCTGTTCTATATTTATGAAAAGGGCCAGTCCCCACAAAACAAATTGTTTCTGATACATGGTGTACAGCTAAATTTTCTTACAATTTCTTGTACACTTGCTGTATACGCCAACAATGTGGAGTATACAGCATGATATGCTTAAACGTCCTGACCTCTGTGATAGATAGTAACAAGGACTCCACTGTTGGAGTTTCTAAGACGTATAAGAAACCAGGCGTTGGGTTAGCCCACCTTACTTCATTATAACCAGAATTAGTTTTTTGGGGGACTGATGCTTCATACCATGGACTGTTTGAGTAATACAATATCTTTTGCACACTTGTATACAAACACACAACTCTCCAATACATTAAAACTCAGCAGCAGCCTACATTATAGGTACTAATAAGCATCACAAAACATTAAACTATTACCATATTTATCGGCGTATACCGCGCACTTTTTTCCCCTTAAAAATAAGGGGAAAATCGCGGGTGCGCAATATACGCCGATACCGGCTTTCCACGCTCAGTTTGAATGGAGCCGCCGACATATACCGAGTGCAGTACATTCGGCTAGGCTCACCTTCGCTCGTGCTCACGCATAAACGTCACAGGGCGTGAGCACGAGCGAATCCGAGCCTTGCCGAATGTACCCGAGTGTACTGCACTCGGTATATGTCGGTGGAGGCATTCAAACTGAGCGTGGGAAACTGGGCTTCGACTCAAGGCGTGCCGAGGAAGCCGGGAGGCCACCACATAGGCTGCAGATGGACGCCGGACCAGACACCAAAACTGTAAGTAATAAAATGTTCTAACTTTTTTTTTACAGGAATTTCGTGGCAACTTTAGGGGTGCGTGCTATACGCGGGAGCGCGCAATACCCCGATAAATACGGTATATTTATTGAGAATGCTTTTAAAATACAATTTCACCCCCTTTATGATGGATGGTAAAACAAATCCTAATAGTTTTGCAACTTAGACATGTTACCACAACTGTACAAATCATTGCAACTACTTAGTGTATCCAGGTGAATTATACCAAATGTCCCCAACTGGGCCACACAGCAGGAATTCACATGGGAATGGAGAGCTGCTAGAGCACTTTACTGCTCTGGAAGCTGTCCATTCCTGACTGGGGGGGGTGAATGAAACGTGGTGCCTGATTCAGCACATCGCTTGGCTCCCTTTCCTTTTGTGCAAACTTTTATTTTAAGTGTAGAAAACGTATACTTTATTCATGGCAATGTACAGCAGAGCAATGTACTGCTGTACTTTGCCATGTGATTCAGCAAAATGCAGTAGCCCTGTGTTATATCACAGCCACAGGCTTCATTGCAAAACATCTGGGGTGCCAAGGTTCGCCATCACTGATCTATTTCATACAGCCACACTTTATATTCATGCACCTTGGAACGTGAAGATCTGGTCAGTTTAAAAGGACCACTTCCATGAGAGAGCGGTTGTCATCTGCGTAATTCCATAGAGGGCCGTTGCTGCTTATCATTTTTGGCAGCCATATGTTCTGGTGAGTGTGGAGTGGTGGTTTTGGCACAATGAAATGCACAAATCTTTGAATGAATTCAAGGAGGAATTTATGCACCATATGTTCAGGAAATGATAGCTTATAAACATTGGTGTCTTGTTTGTATATCATTTTATCATACTTCCTTCTTTTTTTTTGTGAATTTAGTTCTAGATAATATCTTTTCATTTAGATTTTTTTTCCGCTGATTAATGGTATATATTTTTTTAGATGTTTAAATTTGCTTTGTGTTAAACCCACATATCTTTACCTACACTGAGGGAATTAGGATATATTATTCTCTAGTGCCAAATGCTTTCTTTATCCACTAAGCGCTGACTCAAACTGATTGATTTGATCTGCGAATGTTAATAAAATATTCAAAGCGGTCCTCATACTAAAAAAGGGTGGAGACTGCTGGTCTAAGGTCATCAAGACTGAAAAGCAGGGTCAGTCCTGCATTGGATGTGAAGCTGCCAAGACAGAGTCCAGCCCCAAAGCATAGTGGAGTTTGCGTTTAACATCCCACTACACCAGGGTTGCCCAACCTTTTGAAGAGCGAGGGCCACTTAAGCAACTTGGTAACCAGTCGTGGGCCGCAATGAGCGGAGCAGGTTGATGACAGGTCACGTCTACTCTATAGGCCCTATGATCAACCCAAATGGAAGGGGACAAAATTCCCTTCTTTTTTTTTTTTTAGATTGGAGGTAGATGGGCGTAAAATGGACATCTGGACATAAAGGTGAATTGAGGGTCCCATTTGGTCGGGCTGGTCGTGTGAAAAGGGCCCAAGTCTGCTTTCACACTGATGTGCTGCAATTTACCCACACCGCGGGTGCAGCTTGGTGCACCCATGTCTATCCTGTGGGTTAGCTGAACTTTGCCATAGACTCCGCCTGTGGCAAAAGCAGCCACTTTCTTCCCCTACCACCAGCTTCATTCACAACACTGTGCCGTGGTATGGCGGGTCGGCAACTTGCGATCTGGGCTTGCCAACCAACCCGCCATTCCAGAGCAGAAGGTCGCGGGCCACATCAGAGGCCTCCGCTGGCCACTGGTTGGCCACCCCTGCCCTACACTAAATAATCAGTTAAAACTTGCAAGGACGAGAAGAATTTTCAGGTTTCTAAGAGTTCAGGTTTAAGAATTATGCATAATAAAAAAGAAAATGTTTTCACCTCAGTGGGTCCTGCATACAGCATTGGAGATGGAAAAATAGCAACAATGGTTGATTTTGGGTCCAGAACACCTTCTTCCAGGACTGCTGCATGCTGCTTCATACGCCAGTCCAGTGGAACATCATCATCCTTGGTCCACCCTCCCAGAGGGTGTAAGAGCAGCACAGGGTTCTTATACCCCCTAGCCAGCAGATGGCGCTTGGTGTCTTGCATCAGCAATGCATGTCCATTATGAACTGGGTTACGCAGCTGGAAAGCAAATACGGCATCTAGGAAAAAGGAAGAGGGAAAGAAAAATGTAATTTCATCTTTTTAATGAGTTCCTATATGTGCAATGAATTCTGCTATTCAAAGTAATTATCAGCATGTTAGGTTATAAGACATTATCAATAAAAAAAACGTGTAAAATTTACTACTGATCAAAATCTACATTGCACTGCCTGTTATTGATCATTTGCACTGTTCACTAAATAAGCTCAATGTCTGCAACCGGCACTGCAAACTTGCCTCAGTAGTACATATGAGGACATGTTGATCAACAGAGTGCCAAAGCAATGTTACAGATTAGTTTATCATTGAACAAACAGAACTGCAGCACTAAACCCTCCCAGTAAGATTTGCTGCTCACATCCCTGTGTAAGAAAGGTAATTCCGGGCCATTCTATGTTTGGGCACAATGGACAAGGGTAAATCATATTTATAATGGCTGTCTAATCATTAAACAATGTAGTAACTTGACCCTTGGTGTGCACACTATCCCAGAATAATGACTTAATAAACACAATTGTTGGAGCTCCTCTTTAAAGCAGAAGTAAACCCATCGATTTGATCGTTTCAAAAAAGTTAACATTCCCGGCATGCCGGATATGCTAGCTGTCACATTTGCCTGTGCTCTCAACCAAACTGTCAAACTATCCAATGGCTGGTTTCATAACTGATCACATGTACAGCATCATGGCAGTTCCCGATGAAACATAGGCCAAGATGGCAGCTTCCTTGGTTGAAAACAATAGGAGAGTTTACTTCAAGTCTCTCTCCATCTGGAGCTTACACTTGGATGACCGTTTCCTCACCTACATATGACCATTGCCAGGCCAAGCACTAGTGTTGTTGCATGCTCCTCTATAACCCAAAATCATTTTGTCAGAAGTGGAGCGCAATAAGACATACCTCCCAACTGTCCCGGATTTCGCGGGAATATCCCGTGATTCACGGTAAATCCCGCGTTCCTGCAAATAGGGCTGGAGTCCCACGACTCAGCGGCACTACCCCCCCCCCCCGCCCCGGGTTAGTAAATCCAGCTGTCCCACGCGCGCCCCCCTTCAACAACTTCGATATGCCAAACCCCCCAACAACTCGGATGGATCTGCGAATCCCAGCTCGACAACTTTGATCAGCGCACCCACCACCCCCCCCCCCCCCAACAACTCAGATCCACAGAACCCCCTCCCCGTTCAACAAGGTGTCCCTCATTCCCATCTCAAAAAGTTGGGAGGTATGAATAAGAGGAAGCATGAGACATTTTTACAAATTGTGTTGTACTAAGCAGACAGTAACATGCATCTCATATGCTGCCTCTGGGCTCCCAATATGCTTCACCACCACTAGAATAAACAATCACCAACATAGCAGCCAGCTGGTGCAACGTCATAAAATGGTTATTAGAAAAACATAATATCAGCAATATCTTGGTTTACCTGCATTCATTTCTTTAGCTTTTTGTCTCAGCTCAAGAGGAGTAAGGCGGTATTGGTCCAAACCATCTTCCCATCTGATTCTTTCTAGGACCTCCAAATCTCCACCAACCAACCAATCGCCACTTTCCATTACCATCTGAAATGTAAAAAAAAAAACACATTAATATATTTCTGTTATAAGTCTACTAACGCTTGCACATAATGACAATACAGTTAACAGCACAAAATATTACAGTGATTGTTATCCTCTTCTGGAGTCCCCCACCAGAAAGCTTGTCTCCTCCTTCCTTCCCGAATGCCTCCAGCTCTAGCCCTTTGCTATTGGGCACTCGTGTAGGCTCAATCCCAAGCAGAGCTGTGTATACTTACGGACACGCACAGTGCAGCACCGCCTGACCCCTCACTCTCTGTTAATGGGGTCTGATTGACACCTGCAAAAGCCAATGGGAACTAGGGACTAGCTGACCATGGAAGTTTTCTACCTTAATGCAGAGAATGAATAAAGGTAAAAAACCTTAAAGTGGTATTAAAGGTTTGGCTTTAATAAAAAAAAACAACCACATTATACCTACCTGCTCTGTGAAATGGTTTTGCACAGAGCAGCCCCAAACCTCTTCTCAGGTCCCCTGCCAGTGCTCCTAGCTCCTCCCCTTTGACCAGTGCACCAGATAGCAAGCTACTTGCTATGAGGGTATTGGTGCATGCTCGCTCTTGAGCCCTGCTTTATACATTCATAAGAAACAGAGCCACAGCTCGGCCCCACTCTCTCCTCATTGGCAAACTTGCTGTGATTGACAGCAGTGGGAACCAGCGGCTCCCCTCAGCCAATGAGGAGAGGGAGTTCCAGGACAGCCAAGACTCTTGTGCACATTGCTGGATCGAGAGGGGGCTCAGGTATGTAAAAGGGGGAGCAGAAGGTTATTTTATCTTCATGCATAAAAAAGGTAAAAAACCTTAAAGTGGAAGTAAACCCATCTATAATTTTCAGCCAAGGAAGCTGCCATCTTGGCCTCTGTTTAATCTTCAACTGCCGTGGTGCTGCACATGTGATCAGTTATGACACCAGCCATTGGATGGTTTGACAGTTTGGTTGAGAGCACAACCAATGTGACAGTTGGCAATCCCGGCATTGCCGGAAATTTAACTGCTTTTTGAAACTGTTAAATCGATGGGTTTACTTCCGCTTTAAGTGTTTACAACCACTTCAGTTGTTTTGGTTGCTGGACAATGGATTCCACAGGTCATGTGTGTTTTTACTTTTATATAAATATAAGAAGCTACAGGGGCCTCAATCGGCACAGAGGCAGTGACAGCACAGGGTTTGCTTTAACCACTTCACTACTGGGGTAGGTTTTAAACCAGCAGAGTGGTGCAAAATGGTGTTTTGGAGCTCCGTTTCCTAATGGCGCTCTGCTTACATTATGTGTCCACCACTCTTGTGATCTTTCCGTCATGAGATAATGCAGATCAGTGGCAAAATGCACAGAATCTATCAGAGTTGCTCTGTGCCTTGTAATCACTGTGATGGCAAATCACAACTGTAAACTGGTAAGAGGAACAAAATTATTTATGAATAAAGGGTTACTAGGGAGGTAATGGCAGCAAATTCAAATTAGGGGAGTTTAATACATTTTATTGTGGGATAATTTTTTAACCCTTTCACCTTGCCCCACCCTCCTCTCCTGTATATCTCAGCCCATCCGGTCTATAACCTATACATTGATGTGCTAGATTTAGTGCACCATTTCCAAGCTTTCGACGCCTCAACACCAACAGTTTTCTTAATTTCCCCCCCAAAAAATGGCAAAAGTAAAATCACTTTGAAGTGTTTATATTCCAAAAAATAGGTAATTTAGAGGGTATTCAAATTGTTCAAGTATTTTTATTTGATATGTTTCATAGCCAAAAGTTCCCCTTTATTAAAAAAAAAAAAACGAAAGAAAGTTCTGTCAAAAAAAAAAAGACATACAATGAAATTTGTGTACAATTTTGCATGACCAAGTAATTGTCTGTCAAAATATCATAGCACTTAACAATAACCTGGTAATGAAGGGGTGTTATACATGGATAGTCAAGTGGTTAGGAAGACTAGAATGTGAAAGGTGTACAGCATGGATATGCAATTAGCAGACCTCCAGCTGTTGCAGAACTACAAGTCCCATGAGGCATAGCAAGACTCTGAGGCCGCGTACACACGATCAAATCTATCTGCTGGAAACGGTCTGACAGACAGATTCGATCGTGTGTACGGGCGATCAGACGGATTTGTCCAGCAGACAGATTTTAAAGCATGCTTTAAAATCTGTCTGCTGGGAACCCGTCGAACCGATATGTCTGCTGGTTAGTACACCAACCAGCAGACATATCTGCCCGCACATGCGTCGAATGGATTCGACGCATGCGCGGAAGTGTTTTACTTCCTGGTGCGGTGACGTGGTTGCGTCAATGTCACCGCCACGTCACCGCGCTGTCTGCCGGCGGGGATTTTGGTTTGATCGTGTGTACAGCGATCAAAACAAAACAGCCCAGCAGACAAATCTGATCAAATCGGTCTGTCTGACCGATTTGAGCAGATTTGCTCGTCTGTACGGGGACTGACAGCCACAAGCATGACACCCAGAGGCATGATGGGACTTGTAGTTTTGCAACAGCTGGAGGTCCGCTAATTGCATATCCCTGGTGTACAGCATATATTCAGTTTAGACTGACCACAAAACCCAGTGTCCCTCTATATAAACAATTATACACAGAGCATGTTTAGGTGCAGAACTACAGTCACCTGTATGGATGGACAGTAATTGTTTTTTTTTTTTTATACTTGGTTCACAGTAATTTTCCTATATCTGAAGCCATAACAAAGTGTTCAGATTAGAAAACAACAATACTGAGTGATCAGCTGTTCTTCGTGTGGGAACTGGGAAAGGCGACCCTTGTGTATTATTACTCAATAGGCGTTACACAATGCTTACACGCACACAGTATAACTACTCATAGATTTGATGCTTTAGAACAGGGATCCTCAAAATACAGCCCTCCAGCTGTTGTAGAACTCCACATCCCATGAGGCATTGTAAAACACTAACATTCACAGACATGACTAGGGCATGATGGGAATTGTAGTTCCTGAACAACTGGAGGGCCGTAGTTTGAAGACCCCTGGTTTAGAACAAGTCTGCATAATGAGGTACCATTAGCAAGTCAACTATCTCTCAATCATACATTGTCGGATAATGCAACCATTTGTATGCTCCATCGGACAATTTGTCAGATTTTACACCAACAAAATGTGGGCTAGCATGCTTTAAAATTGTCCGCCAACAAATGTGTGTTGTTGGATTATCCGATTGTGTGTACACAAGTCCGTCACACAAAAAAGTACAAACACACATGCTCAGAAGCAATGCTCACCATAAACACAACTTAACTAGAAGTTGCCCAAAGGGTGGCGCTAAAGAGCTAACAAAACCATGTTCCGTGTTTGTTGGCCGACATATCTTTGCCGTTTGTATGCAATACAAGTTCACGGCCAACGCACTTGGGACAAAAGTCCTAGGCTTTGTCTGCAGAAAGTCTGATCGTGTGTATGAGGCTCAACACTAGGCAGCTCTCCTGTATTAGTGAGCGGTGGCAATTGCTGGGACAAGGGAGCCTATGAATGACATTATAGCTCCCAGAAAGCCCAGCCATTGTCCAGGGCTCCCTCCTCTCCCCTGCAGCAGCCGTTCATTGACACTAGATCATGAGACCAAACCTGAGCAGACTTAAAAGTTAGGCAGATATAAACATCTTTTTTACACAGGGTAGGCAGGATAAGTAAGACCCCTTTCACACTGAGGCGGTTTTCAGGCATTTTATCGCTGGAAATTGCCTCTGCAAAGCGCCTGAAAACCACCCCCCATTCATTCCAGTGTGTCTTTTTACATTGGGATGGTGAACTTGCGGGACGTTTCAAAAAGTCCTGCAAGCAGCATCTTTTAGGCAGATGGGGAGCGCTGTATTTAGTGCTTCCAAAACATCCTGCCCATTGGAATGAATGAAGCGTTTCCAAATCACCTTAAAAGTGTGAAAGTGGCGCAAAAACTGGAGATTTTTAACCCCTTTTTTGGGGGGTTAAAAGCACCCTGCTAGCGGCTAAAAAGCAGCACTAAAGCACCCCTAGTTTTAGCGCCAATGGCCAACGCTTTCAGTTTGAAAGTAGCCTTAGTGTTTCTGCATGGAAAAACACAGGGACCTGCACATAGTGTAAATGGGGCCCTCAATGTGAGCTTTGAAAACCCTGCTACTGAAGTTTATAACACAGAGGTCTAGTGTTGGCTATGATCACAAAGTGTGGTGGCTTGTGCCATAAACTCAAAAAAACTGTAATAAAATGATGTTTGTTGGATGCTTTTACACTGTGTTGTGGTATTTTACACATATACACCAGTCAGCCATAACTGTATGACCACTGACAGGATGGATGAATAGTACAGATTATCTTGTATATCTGATAGTAACTTATTAATAGTAAGCACAGCAGCTTAGATTTCAGGCATTAAACAGGAGAGCGGAACATTTGTTATAATAATGCTTAATGCACTTCCAATCATACAGCCGCCCACATGGGAGTTTATCTGTTCCGTCAGTTAGGCAACATACTGTAATTAATCACTACTTCAGCATCCTAGGCGCTTCCCTGCATGTTCAGAGTTCTATAAATGAAAACTGCCTGCTGGTCCCCCTTGTCCCCTCCCTTCTGTAATCCTGACTTAATGAACCACCAGTGTTTAAAACGTATTAGGCCCTTTTTTACACTTGGAGTCCACTTGCTCAGTGGGGGGTCTCTCAGCTGATCCCCACTGAGCAGGCAGATGGCAGGTCCATGTCAGCCGATGCAGTGACAGCCTTTTTGTTTACATTCCTGCTTCCCCGTGGCTCCCAGGGACACTGGAATTCCATCACACCCAGCTCTCCTGTCTGCCGAGGATTTTGGTTTGGGACCAGAGATCGCTGGGCACCCCTAGTGACACCGGCCCTGAACAACGTCTATGCCTTGTACCTGCCCTGTTTTGTAAATACCGTATTTATCGGCGTATAACACGCAGGGACGGTTTACCCTTTATTTTCAGGGTAAAAAAGTGAGTGTTATACGCCAATAAATACAGTAGCCATTTGGCTGTGTGTTATACACATTTTTATTAAACTTTCTATTCTACTGCACTTAGATTGGCGCATCCTCTTTTCTTTTTTGCATATATTTCAGAGCCTGCTTCTGCTTTAGGGCTGCTGTCGCTAGTGCTTTACTCGTCTTTGGACTATCGATTGTATCATTATTAGACATTGGACTATACTTTAGGACTCATTTATTTATGGACCATATAATACCATCTTATTGACTACTATTGTTTATAGGAGAAATATAAAGAACGGAAAAATTTACTTTTTAGGCACCACTAAAGATTTGATAAAAAATTGATTTTTAATATAAATTATTAATAGTAAAAATTCATATTATAGGGATACTGGTAGTATCCTAAACATACAAAGTACTGTAAGAAATAAACCACATATAACACCACAAGGTCAAGTGTGTAACCGTTATGACATAAATTCAGGATCGAACAATGTCTCATCAAGCTGTAGTGATGAAGGATTCCATTGCCGAGTGATGTTTTCTGATTTGTCACTGTTTGAGGTCTTGGGTGTTTAGAGGATCATTCTTGGGGTGCTCACTATTGTTTATACCCTAAGGCTGCATTCAGACCTGGGCGTACGCTGCAGCGGCGTATTGCGGCGACAAATCAATAGGCGTTTTGTCCCCGCGATTTGCGGCGACAAAACGCCTATTGATTTTTTGCAGAAGAGGTAAATTAACACTGTCGGCTATGCCCGTACGCCCGATACGCCTGAAAAAAAGGGTCCGGGACTTGTTTGAGCTTCAGGCGTATGGGCATTTGGGCGTTCGGCGTGGAGATGTGAACCATCTCCATAGCCGACAATGTTAATTCGCCCCTCCAGCGTATCTAGGGCTGCTTCAGCGTCGGGCGACAAAACGCCTAGGTCTGAATGGAGCCTAATAATCGTGCCCATCTTACTATATTTTTTCTATTGATAGTTTCTATGATGTGGGTTTAGTGACACTAACTTTTGATGGTATGAAAAAAAAAAAATTAAAAAAAAATTGACTTACTTTGACATGAGGGTGCTTAGTACAAGTTGTCCCCCAGACACGGGCACATCTCTCATCTTTTCTGTGTTCAAAGAACTCTGGGTTCCTCAGAATTGCCACTCTCTTTCCTTCACATGATAGGGTCAATGCTTTCAGTCCACTCAGTTTTTCCTTGTCTTCCATAGATACAGGCAGCACAATTGGAATACTTAGGTTGATCACGCCCCCTAAAAGTACAACCGTTCAGTTAGTACAAGTATGAGGTGATAAAATGAGTACTCAGTTCCTCTTTTGAGCTGTAGATTTCCCTTCCTAGCAGCCAAGTTGTCCCTAGAAAAAAAAAATTTCTACAACCCCCCGAGTGGTGACGGCTTACAGTAGACCTCAAACCATCACCTTCCTGGGCTGTAAGAATTATGAAGGCCTACCAATGATATGCTTACATGATGGATGAAGGTGGAATTACCAGGGGCTTGCTTTGATTACCCAGAAAAAATAAAACCCAAGTTCATTTCCAGGCAACACATTAATAATGAAGTTTGATCTGCTTATATTCTGCCTTCCCTGTCTTTTTATGTCCTCCTTTATCAACATGCAAATAACATTTTTAAATAAAACCTTCTCTATTTTCATTAAATCCCACTTTTTAGAACCAATGACATCATCACTGGGTATTGGGGCTTCTCTGAAAATATCAGAGCTCCCTGCCTACCTCATGAGTCCTACGACTTGGTACAAGCAGTGGGCTGGCTCTTTGATGGAGGTATGCAGATACCAGTTGTGAGGGAAGGGGCCGTGGAACCCAGAATCCATTAGGGGCATAGGGTGACTGAGAAAATATATCTTGGACTACTCAAAATGGGACAGTAATATTTATCCACAATAACCCCCAGGATATATGTAAAGACTACACAAAAAGTGTACACATTTCCTTGAACTTTGGATACAAGCTAAGTTTAGAAATTGCTGGAAAACAACTGAGAAATGTAAAAGCAAATCAACATAGATTATTATTACCATTGATATTACAATTTGAATGTATGAGCATTAAAGCAACTATAATTACAGCACAGAATTTATAGTGTGTTTGGTTAGCAGGGTGGTTTCACATCTGTACACAATAACCGCAATAATAAGATAAAGTGCCTTTGGCCAAGTTGGCACCATGGGCAATCTGCCTTTCACCTACATGTTTAGCCTGCAAACCACACACTATAAACTTCTCAGGAGATCACATTGGTACAGAAATTCATTTTCAATGAGTACAGATTGAATTCCTGGTCTGCAGCCAACAAAAGGGTGCTGCAAATTAATCAGAGACTTTACACCAACTTTTGTTAGACAGAGAGCCATTCCGATATGCAGAATCACAATGAACAGTACAGGGATCATACACGTAATATGTTGGTATACAAAGTATGCTTGAAATTGATTTATTATTCTTTTTCTCATAAAGGGATCCTGTCACCAATACTTTACATTTTCATATACAGCAAATTACACTTAAAGGAGAAGTTTGGGAATATAAAAAAAAGAACAAACATTTTTACTCGCCTAGGTGGCTTCAGCATTGATCCGACGCTGCAACTGTCTCTCGCACTGTCCTCTACACAGAGCTGACCGATCAAAGACCACCGATTGCTCAGTTCTCCTCTCCCCAGGTCCAAAAGAGCTTTAGCCCCATTTCTCCTTTAAGTGTTATAACTTGATAGAGCCCCGAGCACTCACTCTTTAAAACAGCTCTGTCTTAACAAGTGCATGTCCAGCCCAATTTTTTTAGGGGCATTTGGGGGGGGGGGGGGTCGGGTGGATAAGGGATAACATTTTCCATACTGTTATCTAGGGCCCCATTGGAGAAATATACTCTCAATTCCTGTCCCACATTTTAACAGTCAGGAGGTGAGAAGACCTCTCCAACAGCAACAAAGAGAAATAAAAATGTATTTTCTTTACTAAAAGAATGTTAGAACCACTTTCACATTTTACTTTGTCTGTGTTCCCGTTTTGGATCACTTTTTGTCTGGTGATCGTGTTGTCAGGAGGACAAAAAGTGAAGGTAAATCTCTTTAATGGAGCCCCAGATACCAGTAAACACCCAACAGGATTGGTGATCCATCACCACTCTTTTTAAAACTAAAAAAAAACTGAGCCCATGCAGCATAAATTCCAGTGCGTTTCTCCACCTGGGAAGCCCAGGTGCCGTGTTCAACTGCCTATAGACATGAATGGCTGTGCCGCTGTACTTTGGTATACCCCGGTACACATGTAAACAGAGGTAAAGTGTGCAGGGGTTTTCCACAAATAGAAACATACTATTCTATCATATATAAGTGTTAACATGAGTGCCGGCTTATACACAAGTACAACTATGCACAGCCATTCGTGTCAATGGGCATCTGTACACAGCACCCGCACTTCCCAGATGGCGAAATAAACCTGAATTTACAATGTATGGGCTCAGGGCATCCATCTGCAAGAGCCCCAACTCGCTGATTATGAAGATAAAATTTAGAAAAAAAAGGGGGAAAACCAAAGCAATGGCTTTGTTTACCCTTCAGAACGCATCACCTTATCAACTAGATCTCTATGTGAAGATGGATGCACATTGGCGACGTGTACTGGTCCTACTGGGCTCCTAATAATTTTAGGAAGGCCAGAGAACTTGGGGGTCTAAACAAGGAATCTAGAAGAGGCAAGTGCATAGTGACAAGACTGAATTTGTATGCAAGCCAGATAGAGAAAACATACATTATATGACCAACAATGATGACAGGTTGCCTTTAAATTATATAGGACTTGATATACTAGAGTGCCAGTAAAAAGAACCGGAGTTCCAACCACTGGATTCAATCTTAATCTGAAATAAAGAACAAGACTCCACTTCCTATTACTAACACTCTTTTAAATCAGGCCCATAAGCTACTATACCAACCCAAAACTTGTACAGATAATATTCGGAAGGAAAATTAAGAAGGCATATACCATTTTCTACAATATAAAAAAAGCAGGAATTATCACGTTATTAAGGTATTACGTATCTGTGAGCATTAAGCGGGTTGCACTCATAGAATGTGCTGTTTCCAAAGGTTGATATTAAAAGGATCTTTTTGTTTTCAAGTGCTGCTCTCATCTACAAGTGCAACTCGCAAGATTCCATTGGCTACATACTCACTTACCAGCTAAATTAAGTCAATAGCAAAAAAAAAGGTCTATATGAATTGAGGCAATTTCAGCAGCTGCGTAAGATTGCATACAAATACCTGCTCAACAAAGTAAACTCACCAACAGACTTTGTGAATGATAAATCTGAGTTATGCTTCGTATCTAAAGAAAAGTGCAGTTTAAGAAGTCATAATGCAGCTACTTTACACCGTATAAGTCTATTCAGCAATTGTATTCCTTAGCCAGCAGATTTCAGAGCTAGTACCACTGGCTAGAATGATTGTATGTACTTCTAAAAAGACATGGCACGGTTTTTCTTAAAAGGTAAATTACAGGGCATTTATTATTCAAATTAACATACATTTGTGTGATATATAATTTTATTTATTCATGTCACCCACTCTAGTGGTTATCTGTATATTAGGCAATATGTTCAGCACACCTTCTTAGGCTCCATTCACACTTGTGTGACTTGTCATGCACATTTGGACATCAAAGTCGCATGACAAGTTGTTCCCTGTGTTTTTCACTGATGACAATTTATATATGTGCGATTTAAAGTTGCAGCAACTTCAAAGTAGTTTATGCACTACTTGGGTCCAACGTTCATGCAACTTTTGAAGGATAACATTGAAATCCATGGCCCTCAAGTTGCATGAAAGTTGTACCTGAAAGTTATACAATTCAACAGTTGTCCATTATCACTAGTCAAAGCCAAAGTTGTATCAAAGTTGCACCCATCCAGATGACCTTCCCAAGACTTTGTCTGTTACGTACAAAGAAACGTTCAAGAGCCGGCCAAAGGTTTTGGTTAAATGCAGGGAGAGGTGGGAGAGGGAGGTCCTTGGTATAGATAGTGAGGACTGGGACGACATGTGGGATTGTTCTTTTCAGCACTTGGTCTCGGCAAGAGACAGGCTAATACACTTCAAATTTCTACATAAAATTTACTATACCCTGGCGAGGCTCTCGGTTTTGTATCCGTCGGTTACCTCGGAATGCTGGAGGTGCTCCTTTTCACCGGCGGATGCAAAGCATATTTTCTGGGAATGCCCGCAGATTAAGGATTTTTGGGAAGGGGTGGCTTCATGTCTGGGAGATGTACTGCAGGTGCCTGTCCCCTTGTCGGTACAAGTGTGTCTTTTGGGCCTGGTGGAGGAGGTGGTTCCTTCCAGGGCCCTCAGGACACTGCTGAACATACTTCTATTTTATGGGCGGAAGGCCATTTTGCTCAAATGGAGGTCGCCTGCCCCGCCGGGTTTGGCCTTTTGGAAGGGTCTGATAAATTCTATGATGTCATTTTACAAGGCAACCTACCTCTCAAGGGGTTGTGTCCAAAAGTTTGATAAAGTCTGGAGGGCCTGGTACAATTCTGATGCTACTCCGGGATAGTTAGGAAACTGGTGGGTGGGATATGATATATGGATTGCTGAGTGTACACATCCGGACGGTGGGCCTAAACTGGATATAGCGGTAGGGGGATTGTTGGCTCATATGGTGTTGGTTCTCTAGGTTCTGGGAGGGGTGGGAAGAACTGCTGGGGATTGGTCCTGCTACAGCATTGGAGGTTTAATCTGATCATCCCAATTTGATTCAGCTGAAATGTGTGCTTGATTCTCGTTCCTTTTCCTGTTTATTGATGCTGCTGCTCGGGGTGGTGGACTGAGTTTTTGGGTGGTGTTGGGGGGAGGGGTAAGAGACTGTTAGTCAGTATTCTATGTTAGATAGTTGCTGTCAATCGGACCATGTTGGTCGCGGGTGACATAGGTGTACCTTGTATCACCCTTAGTTGTTTGTTTCAATGTTTGTCTGTCTATAAACTTTTCAATAAACAGAATTTTCCACAAAAAAAAAAGTTGCACCCATCCAAAGCTGCATCAAAGCTGTGTCCAAAGTTGCGCTCCCAATCGGTGCAACTTTTGAGTTGTATAAGTGTGTATGGAGCCTAAAAAGATGTGGTAAAGCAAAATGGTGCTACATTGCCAAGCAAAAGGAGCAGTCTGCATATACAAATAAATATGAGTGCCCCATGTACATAGGCAATTGCAAACATTTAGGCTTTGTCTATAAAAATACCATTATAGTATATATAATATTATAGTTCAGCAGCGTTTGATGTTTGAGAGTTTCTTTCATTGGCCAAATGTAGAATTATTTCTGGCCATTGAAATGAAATGCTGAAGTGCTAAATGCACCCAAAAACTCCTCTCCTGAACACTATTCTTCTGCGTTTAGCAGAGGAGATTTTACTGCCTTTAAACTCTGGAAAAAACCTATGTGTGTATGGGCACATAGGGGGATGATTTACTAAAACTGGGGAGTTCAAAATCTGATGCAGCACTGCATAGAAACCAATACGCTTCCTGTTTTGTTTGGCAAAGCTTAAAGTGTTACTAAACCCACAACAGTCAAATCAGTCTGTATATGCATTGAAGCATGCTCGTTATACTCACTGTGGAACCTTTCGCATTGTGTAAAAAGGCTGATTGATCCTGTATTCTCCGATCCTCCCTTTATTTACTGTCCCCATTCCATTTCCTGATAGTTTTTAGCCTTAGAGGCACACTCTGCACATGCTCAAATTTGTGTGTATTGCTAGTGAGTTTTTTTGGGGGAGGGTACATGTGATCAGCACAGGACTAATCAGGACTGTCCATACAATGTCAGGGGTCATGAAGCCTTATAGAACAGTCAGATGAGAATAAAAACTCCTCCTACAAGCTTTAACTAGTGCTTGGCAGGCACAAGACTGCTATATACGGCTGATGTTTTTAGTTTATAGATAGTGGATTTCACTAAAATAATTGCATTTCCATTTTCTGTGGGAAACAAGATATAGTAAACACAGGGTCCTGGGTTTAGTAACACTTTAATTGAACAAGCTGCAGTTAGAAGCTGATTGGCTATCATGTACAGCTGCACCAGATTTTGGACTCTCCAGTTTTAGTAAACCAATCCCATAGGCTTTTATTGAGTGGAGTTCAGGGGCTATGGCAAAAAAAAAATTACACAAAACACAAGTTTAGGAGTGGCAATGTGCATGAGGCCTTACAGGTTAAGGATAAGCATAGACAACTGAAAAGGCATTCAGATGTCCCTTATAGAGAACACATCTGTGTTACAAAGAATAAAGCTATTTATTGATCAGTAATGAATGGACCTGGCAGTACCAAGACCCTCTTCATTACTGCCCACCTGGAAATCATGTAGGGCTTACATACACATCCTAAGCTTTGTCATTCAGTCATTTCTATTTTAAGGCCTTTTTCAACATTCGGGGGACATCAAAACAAGCGGTTGAGCCCCTGTGGCGTATGGCGGGCTGTACCGCTGCCAAACGTGACCCATTCAAGTGAATGGGGCTGAACTGCGATCGCCGTGCAATACATGTGCTTTGTAGGCTCCGTAGTGTCATCTTATCAAGATTAAAAACAGGCAGTGAGGAAGTGACACATTTCACATTGAAGTGATGATAAGACCTGGCGCTCGTATGAACATGCCCTTAAATGCTTCATGTTATTAAAATTATCCCCATAACTTTGAGGTTACCCACTTTAGAGTTATCTTTACAAGAAAGGTCTTTAATATCTGAAAGTAACCTGAACACAGTGCAGCATACAATTGTGTGTACATATTAAGAATTGAAAAGAAAACAAACTGTACCATCTAGAAGGGTGTTGAAATGCATGACTTGCAGGTATTCCCTTTCGCGCATAAAACCCTTCAGTGGCGTGGCCCAGCCTTCAGCCAGAATCTGCACCCATTGGAGGTCCAGCTGCAGGAAGTAATACAATGTGTTTTTTTTTTCTCTCTCTCAAAGAACATAAAAAAAATAAAGGTTATGGCTTTGGTTTTAACATTATGTGATCCATCTTCTCAATTGTTACTATCCCAGCTATGGTTATTAAATCAAATGTATAACATACCCAGTGATTTAATGTTTACCTTCCCCACCTACCTACCCTGTCACCTAAACGTTGGCATATACTAAGCCAAATACCATAGTGTGTATATCTTTTTTTAGTTGTGGATAGAACTGGGAAGGGTTACATCTGTCAAGTTTTGTATACTGCCGTATGCGTACCCTTTGAGAAGAGATTGAAACCTTTATTTGTAATGGTGACACGGAGAAAGAAAGGGGAAATACAACATTTTACAGTTGTCCCCAGAACAAGAGAAGAGAGGAAATCTTCAAATGTGGATGCATGTTGAGGGGACAACTCCAAGAGGGGAAATTCCCTAATTTTGAGAGATAATAACTTCCAGGTTTCATCTCAGTGACAGGTCACAGACACCTTAAAAAAAAAAACATGGCAGATGTTTTAACACTTCCCTACTTTATCATGCACTAAAAAAATAAAAAAAACAGACCCCCAGGATGCAACAATTTCCAATTTCATGCACTAATAGATTTATTTTGTTTATCCTGCGAGCTGTACAAAAAAAATTTAAGGACTCCTTCATTTACCCAAGCATGGATGGACAAATTCCCATGTCGGGCTATTGTATTCCAACAGCCATGGGTGTCGGTTGTCAGAATACCCAAACAGTGGCGGCAGCTGTTTAGCTGACAATTATTGGCCCAACACCTTGATTTGTCCAAATTGTTTTAAATCGACTGAAATTCAGTCAATGTATGGCCAGCTTATGTTTCCAGAGCAGTGACAGCAAATAATTTGAGCTTCACTGCCCATGGAGCAGCATAGGAGCTAGGCACTTTACCAAAGATTTATTACTCTGTTTTTTTTTTTGTTTTGTTTTTTAATACTTTATTTAAAGATGACACACACACACACACACAGCAACTACATAAAACATGGCTTTACAACAAAAGCCATTGAGTAAAAGAGGCAAGCATGTAAATCAATATAAGACTTGGTACACTAGGGTGAGATTTTGCTTCGGACAGATTCCCTTTAATAGATAGAAATGTTGTTACCTTAGTGATCTGAACTGAAGGCAAGTTCTCAGCTTCTTTCCGGGCTTCATCCAGTCTGTTCTCGGGCACAAATAATTCATGGACATCCTTTGTAGCCGATGATGGGACAATAGCCTGTACAGAACAGAAGTATTGTGTATGATGATTGTGCACTCCTTCAGTGTAGTAGCTTTCAACACAACACACTGGAGAGTAATGAGAAGTGCAGAAAGCCACTACTCCACAGACACTGAAGATGATGAACACAGAATGACAGTCGATCAGTTGAAAATCTGCCTGCTGCCTAAGTTGTATCTTACCCCCTCTTCCAAAAGCTCCACAATATGCTGGATACATTCATTTACAGAGTTCAGGTTGGTCTTCAGAACCAGTTCTGGAGCTTCTGGTTTCTCATAATCAGCATCAATTCCAGTGAATCCTACCATAAAAAAAAAGAAAGGTTAGATGTTGGTTTTCAAAATACATCAATAGACAGCCACAGCAAAATGATAAACATCTATTTACTTAGAATATACAGGCAATTGCACTTGATATCATTATCCCTATCTAGAACAAAATCCAGAGAATCTTCTAACAAACCCATAGAAATACAGAGCTGTTAAACCGGGTAAGTAGGTCCTTTACAGTAGCAAGTGTTATCCTTTTTCTCAGTCAAGGCACCACTTAAAATGATACACAATCCTAAGGCACCCTATTAAAAATACAAAAAACAAAACGAATCGTTTGACATAATGAAGCAACATCCACACATGTAGGCCACACAACAGTACAGGCGATTCATTTTTACACAGCAATATACCTTTGCACACTGGTACCGACTAGTATTCAAGCATTTCTCTCCCTTGTTCAGCCAACGTAAACCCATTGCTGATGGAGAGGGACAGGGAAGGGGCAAACAATGTCATCTTAAGACCAGCAGCTGACCTGCATGGTGCCAAAGGTTGTAATGCTGCACACAAAAAAAACTTTCTTTGGTGGCTAACAAAAAAAAGGCAGGCTTGATCCACGTGTCAGCTTGTTGACAATTGTTGGGCAATTTGGGACAATTTTTAGGGATTATGCCAAGGCACCCTTATAGAATACAGAAGGCACCCTGCTTCAAAGCCTAATTTATTTTTACTTTAAATTGTTTGTTTAGGCCAAGCTGGCCCAAGCAATTTCCTTTAACAACAGATGTGCCTGCTGTATAATCTGTATGTAGCATTATCTACAGTGCCTTTTCCAAATTTTGTCATGTTACAACCAAAAACGTAAATGTATTTTATTTGGATTTTATGTGATAGACCAACACAAAGTGGCACATAAATGAAGTGGAAGCAAAAAAGATAAATAGTTTTCAGATTTATTTATTTTTAGAAATAAATATCTGAAAAGCGAGGCCCCCTTTACTTTGACCCCCCCCCCCAACTAAAATCTAGTGGAACCAATTGCCTTCATAAGTCACCTAATTAGTAAATAGAGTCCACCTGTGTGTCATTCAATCAAGTATAAAAACGGCTGTTCTGTGAAGACCTCAGGAGGTGAACAAACAGCATCATAAAGGCCAAGAAACACACTAGACAGGTCAGAGATAACGTTGTGGAAAAGTTTAAAGCAGGGTTAGATTATAAAAAAAAATAAAAAAAACATTTCACGGAGCACTGTTCAATCCATCGTTCAAAAATGTAGTATGGCAAAACTGCAAACCTACCATGACATGGCCATCCACCTAAACTGACAGGTCGGGCAAGGAGATAATTAATCAGAGAAGCAGCCAAGAGGCCAGAGATCCACAGCTGGATTTGAATGACAGCAGCGGGAGCCAAAGGCTGCACTGCTATCAATTTATCCAATGAAGAGCTGAGAAGCTGTGGAGAGAGCGACGTGGGATCGCTCTCACGGAAATTCGGGGCTTAAGTAAAACGGGGGGCCGGACACTGCAAGGTGTTTTTCACCTTAATGCATAGGATGCATTAAGGTGAAAAAACACAAGGGTTTACAACCCCTTAAAAGTTAAAAGCCAACATAAGCACACTAGTGACACACAGTAACTGTGCATGTTTTGAATGTGACCAATTTGGAAAACAGTTAAATTGGTGGGTTTAGTTCCCCCTTTAAATGCATAGATAAGCAGGAATAGAGTTGCTGTCTTAAAGCGGAACTAAACCCTCTTATCCTTTATCTTAGCCTCAGTTTGATCTGCAGTTGCGATGATGCTGCACATGTGATCAGTTATGACACCAGCCATTTGATGGCTTGACAGTGTACTGTAGTTGTGAACAAAGCACGTGACAGTCATCATTCATGGAAAGCCTTGAATAGAAACTGATCAATGGGGTTGGTTCCTCTTTAAAGAAACAAATATAAAAACATAGATTTTAAATATAAATACACAATAAAACATTTATTTTCTAACCCACCTTTGATTTCTCCAGCTCTGGCCTTTTTGTATAATCCCTTCACATCTCTGCTTTCACAGATATCTAAAGGAGCATCCACAAAGATCTCGAAAAATGGCAACCCAGCCTTGTCATGTACTTTGCGAGCTTCCATCCGATCCTATAAAGGGCACAAGAACCCAGAGTTCTTAGACTTATAAGAATGGACCCAGAGAAACATCAACCATTTTTATTTTAAAAGGAACACGAAAAGTACAAAATTCTAAATCAGCGTTTAGGTGTTCAGAACCTCCAATACTGGGACCCTAGGTTTTAAACAAGGTATCTTTAAAGAGGAGAAAGATTAGAAAAAAAGAGTTGATCTTTCTTCTTTTACATTAAACCACTATGGAGAACCACTTTCTGAAGGAAACCTATACCAAGACATTTGGAGGCTAGCACTGCCTAACTCCTTCTCAAATTGCTGGTTGTTTGACTGCCTCAGGCTAAAATGCTGGCAGGTCAGTAAAGTCAGAATGAATTCAGAACTTATTTGAATTTCAGATCACAGAAAGTACTGAAGCCATTAGTTAAATATGGCATCCAAGCAACTTGATTTTCCAGATGAGGTCTCCATTAATGGTATTAATAACATTTAATACAGGTACAGGTATTAAGGACATTTTATACAGTGAACCTTATAAAATTATAGCAACATTGCAAAGTAAAGACATTCTTTTGTCAAGTGCAGGTTAAAATACAATTACTGTATTTACTTCTACAGAACTGTGTAGCCTGTAGCAGCTAAAGGGATGTCTGATATCATTTTGGGCATGTTATAATCACGTGTTACATGGAGCAAAATGTACATTTGGGCTAATCAGACCCCGTGTAAAGCAATACCTTGGCATAAGGAGAGATGAAGCTGGTAATGCACACCAGACCCGCATCAGCAAACAGTTTTGCAACCTCAGCAATACGGCGGATGTTCTCTTCTCGATCTTGAGAGGTGAAGCCCAGGTTACTGTTCAGTCCATGACGAATGTTGTCACCATCAAGAGAATAGCATGGAATGGCATGGGACACTAGGTATTCTTCAAGGGCAAAACCCAGAGTTGTCTTGCCAGCGCCTGACAAACCTGCAACAAACAAAGCGTATCAACCACACTGGACAAAAACACCAAGCGCAGAGGTCAAAACTGAAGATCAAAAGGTCATCGATTACCCTGGGAATCATCCCCCAACGTCCCCTAGCTGCAATAGCTTTGCAGAACAATGCTTCTGGTTTCATACTGTAGAAATATCCTAGCATTCCGCAAAGCTTTTAACATTGTGTTACAGTCTTTCATCTGCAGAAATGTTTTTTTTGCGATTTCGTATCTACATACTATCATATTGTCACAAATGTCATTATTTGATGTAGAAGACAAAAAAAAAAAAAACAGAACCATGAATAGGTACTTAAAGAAATGAGTCAACAGAAGACACTGTTGCTCCAATACAACAAAATAGCCAAAATAGGTGGTGCAAATATTTCCAACGATGAACATTAACCAGGAAATCCCCATGGGAACTGTTCAGCTTCCTATAGTATGTATGGATCGGGTACGCAAGGTACCATGCCCATTTGGTGGCTAAAGCTGGCCAGAGACATATGAAGGTAGCCAGATATGTCACACAAAACTGTCATTCAATTAGTACCACATTCCATTACAGTGGCGGCTGGTGGGTTCTTCTTTTTGGAGAGCGGCAAACAAAAACCTCCCCCCACCCGGTGGCATGCCACTGACAGCAAATCCCCCTGGCAGCACAAAGCTGACAGTAAACCCCACCCCATGGGCAGTCCGGCACTTACCCGCTTGTGTGGCAGGCTGTGGTGTCCTCTCCAGGAATCGCTGGAAGGGGGGGTGCGCACTTCTCAAGCTTCCTTCCTGGCTTCCTCCGCCATGCGAATCCTCTTTCACAAAAGCGCTAGGCATCCAACAGGATCGCCTGAAGCTTTGGCCAATCAGCAAACAGGTCTCACGAACTGCCTCTTGATTGGCAGGGAGGAACTTTAATGTAAAAATAGCGAAAATTTATTCGCTATCGTCATACAACTGGGTGGGATCGGGATGCAATGCTCTGCGCCCTGAGCCCACCCTTTTTTGAAGCTTATTAGAGCCTCTGACTCTAATCACGTGCTTCAAAAAAAATAAAAAATACCCCCCCCCCCCCATAGTCTATAACACCAATATGTAGATCAGGGTGCTGGACGCATGGATGGAGGGGGCAACGCCCCGGCACCTTCTATGGATGGGCCACCACTGTTCTATTACCAGCCTAGTCCACAGTGAGCAATAAGGAATGGCATGGAAAATATCACGGCGCCCATATAATCTTGTCATTATAGAAATAGGCATTTTGCACACTGCTGCCTGACAGTGTTTGGTTTTTTTTTTCTGCTCAAACATCAGTACAAT
Organism: Rana kukunoris; assembly: GCA_029574335.1. Classification (NCBI taxonomy): domain Eukaryota; kingdom Metazoa; phylum Chordata; class Amphibia; order Anura; family Ranidae; genus Rana; species Rana kukunoris. Next base: position 79,222,729 of record CM056056.1, read on the forward strand.
GTGCAGAAGGCCATCTCATTTCATTTTTGTAGGTGCTTTTAGGTCCTATGACTGCAACTTAAAGGATGATGTGATCAGACAAGTTGGAAGGCCTTGCCCATAGGTGTGCACAGCCTATTGCATTAGGGTGTGCACCCCAAAGCTCAAACACACATGTGTGTGTGTGCATATGTATATATACTGACAGTAAAAGTACGACAGAGATTGGTGTCAGTAGGGCAGTGGACGTTTTTATTTTTATTATAATATTTTTAACAATTTTTTTTGATTATTTTATTTTTACATTTTCTTTAAGAGCCCCAATTAGGGGGCTTTGGAGATTAGGGTGTGCCCAGGCACACCTGGCACACCCTGTGCGCACACCTATGGCCTTGCCTGTACCTCTCCGCTTCCATGAGACAAAAGCATCAAGACTGTTTGCACCCCATTAAGCCACATCTGCCCTGTCCCTCTCCAATGCCTGAACCAAAATGTCTTTGAAACGCCACAGACTGCATGATATGGTAGGCTAGTGCATGCACCATCAACACTTCTTTAATTTTAATATGCCAAACAGGCTGTAGCAGTCATCTTCCAATCAAGCCAAAGCTGGGCAACAAGGCACCTTAACTTAACATATTAAGTTATAAACTAAATAAAATGCATGTGGATTTCATTCTATTATGATGAAACATGTTACAATTTCTTGTATTTAGGCCTCATGCCCACTGGATGTTTTGCAAACTTTCCTAGAAGCCTTTCCTCCTGGCAGCAGTGTTTTGGCAGGAAAAAAAAAAAGCTTGACGCCTGTAAAATGGTCTAAAGTTTTTACATGCTTTTAGGCGCATTTACAGGCTTCAAGAACTTGGGCTTAAATAATAATTTCTATGGCCAGAATGCGTGTAGTGTTCAGGCGAGTTTAGACGCATCAAGCATTTTTTCTGCCAAAACTTTGTTGCTTCTGAATGCACTGGCAGTAGGTATTTTTCGTGCCTCTAAAAAACCCTGCCACTAAATGCTGCTAAAAGCCTGTGTGTGCGCATGGAGGGGGGGGGGGGGGGGGGGGGCATTTAGAAGCAGGAAAAAAAATGCTAGACACCCTTAGAAGCAGCTGTAAAAACATCCAGTGTGCACGAGGTCTTAATGGTAGAACACCGAAAGCCATCTTACCTGTCAACCAAACGGTGCAGCCTCGAAAACCCCCTCTGGTGCCAACAACTTGGCCTCTCTTGTTCCTACTCACATGGTGAGATTGATACACCACATTGGTGGACTTCTGCAAATGGCCCTGGAAAAAGTAGAATAAAGATAAACATATTGGTGGTATCCACCATTCTTTCGAGGAGTTTTTCATATTTTTAGCAAAGCATTTTCGTCTTAATATTATATTACATAGGAAGTCTATAGAGAAATCTGCTCGTTAAACTTCGTTACATAGTTAGTCAGGTTGAAGAAAGACACAAGTCCATGCAGTTCAACCACAAAAAAATCAAATAAAAAACACAGTACAATCCCATACACCCAACTCCATACCCACAGTTGATCCAGAGGAAGGTATACTTAACTATCTTTGGGCTTTTCTGATGGCTACAATATTGAGCAAAAAAATAAATAAAAAATTGTGTACAGTAAAACCTTGGTTTGAGAGCATTTTGCAAGACAGGCAAAATGTTTTAATATATTTTGCCTTGATATACAAGCAATGTCTTGAGATAAGAGTAGCGTCATGTCACAACTGAGTATAAAAAAAGAGTGTAGCAAAATGGTTACATTCAATGAAGGTACAATATTTAGCAACTTAGCAGGTGCCTCTCCTTTTTATACCCTGTAAAAAAAATGATTTGATATACAAGTGCTTTGGATTACAAGTATGTTTCTGGAACGAATTATGCTTGCAAACCAAGGTTTTACTGTATTGGAAAAGTACTTGTTACGTTAATGAATGTATAACCCTTTACATAGGGCACGCGTTTCATTTACACATTACTGTGTTTCATATTTGGCGTCATCACCCCAAGGTTAGTGACCTGCAAGCACTGGAAGTAGGATCACCAACATTTAAGGGAAATAAACAGCACAAAAGATGGTAGAATGTATAAAAAGATAAGAGGGTCATAGTTCTCCAGGGCTGTGTGAGAGTTCATTGAACTGGCTGAATAATTTACTTAAAATACTAGGAAAGGAGGTAGAAAGTCCATGGGCTTCAAACGTATAGTAAATAAACTGATGATGTACTACATGTGTAATCATCTCAGATCAATTCAGGAACAAACAATGGCCACCAGTGAAAATCTACTATAAGAACAACTAAACTAAAATAGTGTAACCTTGGTTGTACTATACTAGGAATGCACTCATGCTTAGATCTTTTATAAAATGCATTCTTAAATTAAAAATGGCCTTCAATTACTCTTCACCTTCTCCAAAATGTCCATATTCTTTTTTTTCTGCTACTGTGATCTGACGTCCTGTTAGAGGGTGGGAACGTACGTCCCCCATGGTCCCACCATGTGTAGGAAGGTAGCCACTCCCTGTTGATGTCTCTCGACATGCACGAGGCTCCTGTGGACTATGGGATGTATAGTGTGCATAGAGCAGTGCACATGACTGGATTGCTTGTTCCAAACAAATGGAAGGGAGGGGGAAAGGAGAGTTTCCAGAGCCCACGGAGGATGTTACAAAATAAACACGGTAAGAAACAATTTAAAGAAAAAAGGAATTATGGGGTACACGGATTATAAATTATGTAATATTGTTCTTCCTTCTATTGCATCAGTCTCATTTATGTGTGCATAAAATCAGTAAAAGGGGTAATGGCATGAAGGTGATGATGTGAGGTAATGAACTGATATAGCAGTATACTGACCTAGGCTGTTGTGTAAAGTAACGTATATCAGATCGTTTTCATCTTTATGTTCAGGACTAAAGATCAGGTCAAAGCCCTATCCAGGATGATCTCCGATATGAGTAAGAGATATGGTTTTCTTTATTAGCCTGGGTTCAAATTGGATGCATTTTTACCGTATCCAATTAGCATAACGTGACTGCAAATGGCTTTTAGGGCAGCCGGTTCACACATGTGTGGGGTGGCCACGGTGTGGTTTTAAAAAGGGTCCTGTGTGTTTTTGGGTCCAGTTCAGATGCGATTAAAAAAAATATATTGCCTCTGAACTGCCGCATATGCATATGTGTGAACCCAGCCTTAGACACCTCTCTGTTCTACGGGACACTATATCAGCTAGAGGGGCTCCCAAGAAAATACTGCAATATATGTTATAGGTTAAAAGGAATGTTTGGCCTTACCAATTTATATTTTTCGACCTACAATCAATTAGCTTCCAGGTTTTATTGTCAAAGCTCAACCAAATGAGATGAAGTTAGAAGCCGATTGGCTACCATGCACAGTTTTATTAAATCTCCCCCAATGGTTATGCTTTACTGCACCATTAAAAACCTCCAAGAACAAAAGATTTTTGGGTTTGGTGAGCCCCAGGTTAAAATATATTATATATATTACACACGCGCACACATTTTATATTATAAACATAACATATTAATTAACATATATATATTTTTTTTAATTGCCCCCCAACCTGTCTAATGTGTATTGTTACTGAATCCTTTGTGACTGCTGGTAGGCAGGGGGTTCTGTCAATGGCAGTTTAACATTCTGGGATAGGTCCGTTTAGTAAAAAGTATGCCTATTGTGACAATGCAATGCACTGCCACTGTGGAAAAAGGGAGTATACGCCATGCAGGTTTCTCACTGATGCAGATCAAGGGACTTCAGAATGTCTATTCTATAAAGAAAAAACAGATTTCACTGTTTTTTGGGGGATTGCCAACTCCCACTGGAGTCTGGAAGCTTCGAAGGGTCTTTGGAGGGATGAAGCCTCAAAAGCTGGTCATAGATGGTTCGTCTTTCATTCAAACTGACCCGATTCCACCATCCATACATTCAAGGAGGATAATGGAATCCTCCTGCATTGTCCTTTTATTCAAAGAATTCTCCGCCGCAAGAATGCACAGACCACCTTTTGTAGGCTATACCCTACAGCGCTGATCAATCAGAAATTTACCAGCAGGGTGCTTGTACAGAAGTTCAATGGTAGATCGAACGTACAACCACCGTACCCATACATGGGTCGAACTTCGACCAGTCACCGCTGTACATGGCTGAATTTCAATCCATCTATGGGCTGCTTAACCCTGTGTCTACAGCTTACAGGGGACGAGCATCCCGAATATGCAGATGTTTACAGCCTTTTAAATGAGGAGTTGGATGTCATTCAGGGCTCCTTTCAACTTCAGACAAGCTGCTGCAGGAGCGATGTATGTATGCGGAAGACAAGTGTGTAACCTTGGCCTCAAGGAGAGGTGAAGGAGATAAGGTAAAGTGGCAAGTCTGTGCAGAGAACCGGCTCCGAAACTACTAAGTCTGGATAGTCAGGATGCTGAAATATTTAAGTTCTGACGCGGAACAGCCCTGCAAGTGTAACCCTGGGATTTTTTTTTTTTTTTTACTTTTCTTTTAAATAAAAGTGGGCCAAAAACTCTAAAAAATTACTTCCTTGGCTTATCTGAGCTTGACAGCAAACACTACACTTTAGTGATAACCCACACAATATCATAATATGCTCATATGACCACAAGTAGTGGCTTCAGCTTAGGGAACTGCTCGACCCGCAACAAAAATGAAAGTTAGCATAAAATAGGTGTAGTTGATCGATCACTCACAAAAAGTATATGAATGATAAGATGGTATTATGTAGTTTATGTACATTGTAATACTTATCATGGGTCCAGTACAAGTTCATGTTAAAGGGTAAGGCTCAATTCACACTTGTGCAGCTTTGGACAACAAAGTCGCATGACAAGTTGTTCCCCATGTTTTCCAATGATAACCATTCACTTCAAAGTAGTTTGTGCACTACTTTGGTCCGTCTTTCATGCAACTTGGGGACCAACCTCAAAAGTTGCATGAAAGTCATAACTGAATGTTATACAGTGCAACAGTTGTCCATGAACACTAGTCAAAGCCAAAGTTGTATCCAAGTCAGTGCTTCTCAAATAGTGGGGCGCGGCCCCCCTCCGTAAAGAGGGGCTCGTTTAACTACTTGCTGAAGGCCATACGACTTTGTACGGCCGCAGCGCAGCCCTGAATCCCCAGCGTGCGCTCCCGAGCGCACAGCGGGGAACTCCTGTGCTGGCCGTGTCCCTCGGACACAGCCAAACACAGTTCGTGGTAAATAGCCAATCACAGCGGCTATTTACAGCGCGACCTGTGCGGCCAATAGGAGATGATCTCATATGTAAACATATGAGATCATCTCTCATTGCCGACTCTCCGCTCCTCACACAGACAGCGCGTGTGAGGAGGGAGAGAGAACGGAGAACTGAGCGACTTGGAAGAAAAAGGTAACAAATCAGTGCCTCAGGATCACCTGTGCCCCCCAGTACCAAAGTGCCCACCAGTACCACCGTGCGCCCACCAGTACCACCGTGCGCCCACCAGTACCACCGTGCGCCCACCAGTACCACCGTGATGATACTATTTACAGTCACGCGGGGGGGGGGGTGGCGTGAAATGTTTTCTTCTTCCTAAGGGGGGGGGGGGGGGGGGGCATGACAGAAAATAATTGAGAAGCACTGATCTAAGTTGCGTCAGAGTCACATCAAAGTTGTTCCAAAATTGCACTCCAAAGTCAGCAGCAGAACTTTGGAGTCGTACAAGTGTGAATGGAGCCTTACTCCACTTTCATAGGGAAAAAATTATATAATATACACACACACACAGTAAAACCTTGGTTTGAGAGTAACTTGGTTTGAGAGCATTTTGCAAGACAAGCAAAATGTTTTAAGAAATTTTGCCTTGATATAGAAGTCATACTGATTGAATCTGCAGTATTGTGATTTTCTGTAAAATGCAATGCAATATGGCAACCTGGAGGTGTTCTGTATACAGATGGAGTACAGAACGCCCCCTTAAAATGTCATTACTCCCATACAGATTCACTCTGACATGGACACAAACAGCTTCCTTCAGAAAAACAAAAAGGAATCTGCAACAAAAGTTTTTTTTTTTTTTTTTTTAAAAACCTTGCAATGTAAATAGATTACCCAAAAGTAGAGTTACGGTTTAAAGCTCCACTCCTGGGGAAGAAAAAATACCCTTGCAGTTGGGCCTCGCTGCACTGCAAGGGTTACTTGTTGAAGCTAAGAGTGGAGTAATAAGCTGTAATACATAGGCTTCTTCTACATGGCCAGTCCATGCAGCTCTTCTCTTCACCACTCCAGTCTGTGGTCACATTATGCATAACCTTGAATCTTATTATTACTGTAGAATGCCCTCAGTTTCAGGAAAATATCTTGCCGATGAACGCAAGTTCATAGACATTCACCTTTGTCTTGGCTCAGCCATTGAGGAAGGACAAGTCACCTGTGAACTTCTTGAAGATGCTGACCTAGAGTTCACTGAACTTCAGAGCATAGCAAGGCAAAACGCATTATCTGTTTTCAGCATGACGCAATTGGGTCGCATTATTCATAACCTTGAATCTTATAAGTACAAGTTCATACACATTCCACCGACATTCACCATTGTTATGGCTCAGCCATTGAGGAAGGACAAGTCACCTGTGAACTTCTTGAAGATGCTGACCTAGAGTTCACTGAACTTCAGAGCATAGCAAGGCAAAACACGTTATCTTTTTTCAGCATCATGACGCAATTGGGTCGCATTATGCATAACTTTGAATCTTATTATTACTGTAGATTGCCCTCAGTTTCAGGAAAATATCTTGCCGATGAACGCAAGTTCATAGACATTCACCTTTGTCTTGGCTCAGCCATTGAGGTAGGACAAGTCACCTGTGAACTTCTTGAAGATGCTGACCTAGAGTTCACTGAACTTCAGAGCATAGCAAGGCAAAACGCATTATCTGTTTTCAGCATGACGCAATTGGGTCGCATTATTCATAACCTTGAATCTTATAAGTACAAGTTCATACACATTCCACCGACATTCACCATTGTTATGGCTCAGCCATTGAGGAAGGACAAGTCACCTGTGAACTTCTTGAAGATGCTGACCTAGAGTTCACTGAACTTCAGAGCATAGCAAGGCAAAACACGTTATCTTTTTTCAGCATCATGACGCAATTGGGTCGCATTATGCATAACTTTGAATCTTATTATTACTGTAGATTGCCCTCAGTTTCAGGAAAATATCTTGCCGATGAACGCAAGTTCATACACATTCCACCGACATTCACCATTGTCTTGGCTTAGCCATTGAGGAAGGACAAGTCACCTGTGAACTTAAGATGCTGACCTAGAGTTCATTGAACTGCAAGGCAAAACTCATTATCTTTTTTCAGCATGATGCAATTGGGTTAGTAGAATACTGCATTAAGACAATTAAGAAATCCTATAAACAGAGTCTATAAAAATCACCTCATCTTTTATGTGATGTTACACTGGGTAACTATAACAGAGGTTATCTTAAGGTGGTTCTAAAACCTTAAGGTTTTTCACCTTAATGCATTTTATTTGGGAAAAGGTAATGGAAGTTTTTTTGTTAACTTTATAAGGATTGTGCGTTACATTGTAATTGTATTTGGTACTTGTTTAGACTGTCATACAGGAGCCTTGTACACAGGGCCGAATCCATCCAATCGGATCTGCCTGCTCAGTGGAGAGCTTTCCGCTGATCCTGCGGAGCAGGTGGATGACAGGTCTGTGTCCAAAGACGCAGCCCGCTGTTCTCTATGGGGCAGACAGATGCAGATTGCATGTCAGTTTCAATCCGATCCACTGGACGGGTGGCGAATGTGTCCCCTTCTGTCTGTTTTTTAGCAGACCAGAACAGATGCGAGTGGGTGACAGCGGACACTGGTCTGCTGGAATGCACCATCCTATAGAGAATAACGGGTGGTCTGATCAGGTCCGCCTCAGACAGGCGGATCCCATTGGTCTACTGGTGTGAGAATAAGCCTTATGCCGCGTACACACAATCGGAAATTCCAACAACAAAATGTTCGATGTGAGCTTTTGGTCGGATATTCTGACTGTGTGTAGGCTCCATAGGACATTTGCTGTCGGAATTTCCGACAACAAATGTGTGAGAGCTGGTTCTCAATTTTTCCAACAACAAAGGTTCTTGTTGGAAATTCTGATCGTCTGTATGCAATTCCTACGCACAAAAATCCTACACATGCTCAGAATCATTGAACTTAATTTTTCTCGGCTTTTCGAAGTGTTGTACATGACCACGTTCTTGATGTTCGAAATTTCCAACAACATTTGTGGGACCGTGTGTATGCAAGACAAGTTTGAGCCAACATTACGTCGCAAAAAAATCCACGGTTTTGTCGTCAAATGTCCAATCGTGTTAATGCGGCAGTAGGCCCCTTTCACACTGGCAGACCGTTCAGTTTTTTTGGCGGACCTGAACAGGTGTCTATCTATCAAGCGTCGGAGGTCAGTGGTGACATGTCCGCTTACATCCAATCCGCTAAAAATCGGACATATGGTGATACGTCGCCATCCATCCTATCGGATCGGGTGAGATCTGATGAAAATGGACCTGTCATAGCTTCCTTTACCTTACTGCAGTGCTCTCAAGTTGCTGTAATTCTTCTCTGATCTCCACACTTCCTGGTTGTCCGTTTAGTTAAAACCACAGTACTGGAAGCTTCCTCTCTGTGGTCACTAACCAAGGAGGTGTGATTACTGTGTGTCTAAAACCCCTCAGCACCAATCAGTTTAGTTTTCCAAACCATCACTGCCCTGTACATCACAGAAGCAGGAAACAGCATGCAAAACCTAAACTAAAACTGTAGGTACATTATATGATTGATTTTGATCTATTTTTAATCGTTTTTAAAAGGAATCAGTTAACTATTATGTCTCTATACCCTGTAAACAGTCATTTCAGCAAAAAAAAATAATATTCCTTTACAACTCCTTTAATGCACTTTCCGAAAGAAAGGTTGAAAAAATTTGACAAGACATCCGATACTTTAAACTTAGGGCAATGGCATACAGTTCAATGAACTTCACTGACAAGGAATGCATCACTTTTGACTTTGGATTTTTCACAATACGGGTGTGTCAGTTGCACACCCTATAGAAAGAAGAAAAAAAAAAGTCACACACTTGTTATAGATTGCCTCCACAACACCACAAGCGATTTGTATGGCTTTTCAATCTAAAAGGGGAGTTCCACCCACAATTTCACTTTTTAAATAAAAATACCCCTGTAATACACAAGCTTAATGTATTCTAGTAAAGTTAATCTGTAAACTAAGGTCCGTTTTGTTAGGTTGTTACAGCATTTAGATTTAGTTTATAATCTAGAAATAGACCGTGGCCATCTTAAGTGTGGGCATCATGAAGGCAGACTGTATGACTTCCTGGATTTCAGCTTTGCATATCTCGCACATACTCAGTGCTGCTTACGCTGCTGTCAGTCAAACTCCTGTGAGAAGAGAGCAGGGGTGCGCAGCTTACCAACATGTGTGTTTATGGACCTCTTAGCATCCGGCTTGCTATGAATGCACGATTAGGAAAGAGGATCGGAGGGCATACCAAAGAAGAGAATATACAAAGAAAAAAAGAGCCGCTGCTCCTGGCCCGCCCCCGTGGGAAACTTGTAAGAAAATAAATGGCTGCACATCCAGGATTTCCAAGGAATGCCTTTTATTGTTCAAAGTGATAACACCAAAGACACCAAGAAGAGGTAAGGAATCACTGTTGCACGGAGCAGGTAAGCATAACCACTTTATTTAATTTTCATTTTAAAAAAATGCCTTTAGAATCACATTAAACAGGGTTGTAAAAAGGTACAATTTTTTTTTCCTAAATTGCTTCCTTTACCATTGTGCAGTCCTCCTCACTTCCTCTTCTTCGGTCTGTAACTCCACACAGTAATGCGAGGCTTTCTCCCTGGTGTGGAGTGTCGTGCCTGCCCCCTCCCTTGGACTACAGGAGAGTCAGGATTCCCACTAACACACAGCTCCTTTCTCCATCTGCAGCGTAGAGAGCGTCCTGACTCTCCTGTAGTCCAAGGGAGGGGGCGAGCAAGACACTTCACACCAGGGAGAAAGCCTCGCATTACTGTGTGGAGTTACAGACAATAGAACAGGAAGTGAGGATTTCTCAGAAGAAATAAGGACATTTAAAAGCAAAATGGAAGGTTGAGGTAAGTGAAGGAGGACTGCACTAAGGTAAAGGAAGCTATTTAGTAGGGTTGTCCCGAACCGATACCAGATCGGTATCGGGAATTCCGAATTTTGCGGGACTTGTACTCCCCAAATACCCCGATACAAAATAGAATACCCCCCCCCCGCCGCCACGCCGCACCAAGCTTTGTCGCCGCCGCAAGCCCGCCGCCAATCCCCGTGTAAAGCCGCAGCGCCATGATCCCGATTGGACATCCGTCCACCGAGCAAGGGGGGAGTGCAAAGGATACGTGCAAGACACTCCCCCCTTGCTCGCGATTGGACGGATCCGTCCAATCGCGTGTCTACGCGCCGCGGGTATGTGTTGCACTGATGAGGGACGGCGGCGGAGGTATGGGGGACATCACTGTACACAGGACATCATGGCCAAATAATATGTGAGATAACAGATTCCTATGTGGGGGGACATGACCGATTGGCTCACAACTTAGTGGGGGGAGCTGGCTGCATTGTGGGGGGATGACATGGCTGCATTGTGGGGGGATGATGTACAGACATGGCTGCACTATTTATACTAATTAAAAAACGGCTGCAATATGTGGGGGGACACAGCTAAAGGATTTTTTGGGGGGAACATTAATATGTGGGGGACATGACATGGCTGCAATATGTGGGGGGACATGACATGGCTGCATATGTGGGGGGACTGACATGGCTCAATATGTGGGGGGACATACATGGCTGCAATATTGGGGGACTGCAGCAATATGTGGGGGACATGACAGAGCAATATGTGGGGGACTGACATTGTGGGGGGACATTGGCTGCATTTGGGGGGACATGGCTGCAATATGTGGGGGACATGGCTGCAGCCGTTTAAAAAAAGTATCGGTAGCGGTAGAAAAAAAGTATCAGTTGCCATTTGAATTTTTATCAATTACATTATCAACTTTAAATCTTGAAAACATAATATGTGAGATAACCATTGGCAACTTAGAGCAAATTGATGATGTACAGATACTATTTATACTAATTAAAAAACGAATACACAGCTAAAGGATTTTTTAACATTACCCTGGCATTTATCTTTCAGATATTTATTCTGCAGCACCAGAGGACTTTGTGGTTATTTTACAAGCCCAGCGGTAGCAGTTGCCATTTGAATTTTTATCAATTACATTATCAACTTTAAATCTTGAAAACATCCACAACCAAACTGCCAAATTATTCACAAAGATATGTAGGACCATAAAGTGAATCCCCACCATGGTACAAGGGAATCGATCTGTGTGTATAGCTAGTGTTGAATGGAATGTTCCATGCATTAACCGCAATCTTATTACTACTGTAGATTGCCCTCAGTTTCAAGAAGGAGATCCCTTGCTGATGAATGCAAGTTCATACACACCTCTTCGTTGACTTTCACCTTTGCCTTGACTAACTACTCACAACAAACCACCTGTAAACTGCAAAAATAGGCTGACAGAGTTCATCGAACTTCACCGACTTGGAAGGCAAAGCAAGTTATCTGTTTACTGCCTAATGCATATGGGTCACTAGAATACTACGTTAAGACAAATCCATGACAGAGGTTATGTTCACTGAGAGAAAAGAACCTTTGTTGTACCTCTAGGGCCGCGTACACACGATCAAATCTATCTGCTGAAAACTGTCTGACAGACAGATTCGATCGTGTGTACAGGCAAGCCGACGGATTTGGCCAGCAGACAGATTTTAAAGCCTGCTTTAAAATCTGTCTGCTGGGAACCCGTCGGACCGATATGTCTGCTGGTTAGTACGCTGTTATACCAGAGAAGCGAGAAGGGCTCGCCGCCTTCCGCTGCTCTTACCGGGCCTCCCGTCCCACCGCAAGACCCGGTCTACGATCCGGCATGTTCGCTGGCAAGAAATAGACTAGCACAAAGCCAGAAATGGCTTTGTTCCAGTCTTCTCTCTTTAACCACTTCCATACCAGGCACTTACGCACCTTCCCGCCCAAGCCAATTTTCAGCTTTCAGCACTGTCGCAATTTGAATGACAATTGCGCGGTCATGCTACACTGCACCCAAACAAAATTGGCGTCCTTTTTTCCCCACAAATAGAGCTTTCTTTTGGTGGTATTTGATCACCTCTGCGATTTTTTTTTTTTTGCGCAACAACTAAAAATAGAGCGAAGATTTTGAAAAAAAAATAAAGTTTTTATTTTTTTCTGTTAATTTTTTTGTAAATGAGTATGTTTTCTCTTTCAATTACGGGCACTGATATGGTGGCACTGATGGGCACCGATGAGGTGGCACTGATGGGCACTGATGAGGTAGTTCTGATGGGCGCCAATTAGGTAGCACTGATGGGCACTGATAGGCGGCGCTGGTATGGGGCACTGATGGGCACTCATGGGCGGCACTGATGGGCACTCATGGGCGGTACTGATGGGCACTCATGGGCGGTACTGATGGGCACTCATGGGCGGCACAGATGGGCACTCATAGGCGGCACAGATGGGCACTCATAGGCGGCACAGGTGGGCACTCATAGGCGGCACAGGTGGGCACTCATAGACGGCACAGGTGGGCACTGATAGGTGGCACAGGTGGGCACTGATAGGTGGCACAGGTGGGCACTGATAGGTGGGCACTGGGCATGGATTGGCACTGACAATCACTGAGGGGTGGCACTGATGGATCAATGTTGCCAATCAGTGCCCATGTGTGGGCACTGATTGGCATCATTTATTTTTTTACTGCCCCCCTTCTTTTTTTTTTGTTCTTTTTTTTTTATTATTTTTTAGTACCCTGGTGGTCTAGTGTGGCGATCCGAGGGGGGGCTGCGCTGATAAACAATCAGCGCGAACCCCCCCTGTCAGGAGAGCCGCTGATCGGCTCTCCTCTACACGCGTCTGTCAGACGCGAGTGAGGAAGAGCCGTCGGCGGCTCTTCCTGTTTACATCGTGATCAGCCGTGATTGGACACGGCTGATCACGTGGTAACGAGGCTCCGTCGGAGACTCGTTACCGAGATCGGAGGTGCAGGGTGTCAGACTGACACCCCGCATCACCGATCGCCGCGCTGCGCGCCCCCACGGGCGCGCGCGGCATTGAAATCGTGCTAGCCGTTTGAGAACGGCCAGTCCCGATTTCATAACCACTTCCCGGCCGTAAATCTGTTATTGGCCGGGCGGGAAGTGGTTAAACACGGAAGAGACCTCACAACGTCACTTCCGGTTTACTTGGGTGCCAATGGCGCGGTTTAAAAAAAGTATTCAGAATCACCGTTTTGGTGATCAGAATACATTGAAGTGTAAAGGAGGGATATAGACCCCCGATCCCTCCATAAAGAGTACCTGTCATCACTTGTTACTGTTGCAAGAGGTTTACATTCTTTGTGACAGCAATATAAGTGATGATTTGTTTTTTTGTTACCCTAAAAAAAAATTTAAAAAAATATAATTTAAAGCACCCCCGTGAGCTTGCGCAGCAAAGAAAACGCACATGCAAGTCGCGCCCGCACATGTAAACAGTGTTCAAATCACACATGTGAGGTATGGCCGTGATCGTCAGAGCGAGAGCAATAATTCTAGACCTCCTCTGTAACTCTAACCTGGTAACCATCATTTTTTAAAGCGCCGCCTGTGGAGATTTTTAGGTACCAAATAGTGTGGCATAAAATATCGCCATTTTATTCTCTAGATTATCTGCTAAAAAAAAATTATTATATATATATGATGTAAAAAAAAAATGGCCATTAAGAAATTAGAACATGCTCTAATTTTTACGACGTTAAAAACGTCGTAAAAAATGGTCGTCTGTGGGCTTTAACGACTTGAAAAAAACATGCATGCTCAGAAGTTATGAGATGGGAGCGTTGTTCTGGTAAAACCAGCGTTTGTAATGAAGTTAGCACATACATCACGCTGTAACAGACAGAAAAGCGTCTTTTACCAACACAAAATCGGCAAAAGCCGCCCAAAGGGTGGCGCCATCCGAATGGAACTTCCCCTTTATAGTGCCATCGTACGCATTTTACGTCACCGCGCTTTGCTGGGGAATTTGTTTTAATGATCGTGTGTAGGCAAAGCCGTCTTAACGATCGGGTTGAAAAAAAAAAACATAGTTTTTTCTAGACCATTAAAAAGTAAATTTTTTACAACCCCGGAAAACGGTGGTTTGTACGTGGCATCTGTCATGAAAGAGTTTTAAACAGGAATAAGGACCTTATTTATGAAATGCACAAGACTGTATGGCACATTCCAATGATTTACTTCACCAAGATGTTACACAACAGAGTGGACTTTAGGCCCCGTACACACGAGCAAATAGATTTGTTCAAATCGGTCGGACGGACCGATTTGAACAAATCTGTCTGCTGGGATGTATTGGTTTGATCGTGTACACAGGATCAAACCAAAATCCCCGCCGGCAGACAGTGCGCTGACGTGGCGGTGACGTTGACGCCGCCATGTCACCGCACCAGGAAGTAAATTACTTCGGCGCATGCGTCTAATCCATTTGACGCATGTGCGAGAAGATATGTCTGCTGGTTAGCGTACTAACCAGCAGACAGGTCGGGCGGACGGATTCCCAGCCGACAGATTTTAAAGCATGCTTTAAAATCTGTCGGCTGGCCAAATCCGTCTGCTCGCCCGTACACACGATCGAATCTGTCTGCTGGGACGGTCTGGCAGACCGTTTCCAGCAGATAGATTTGATCGTGTGTACGCGGCCTAAGAGACACCACTTTACTACTGCACACTTTACTACTCTATTAGGTTTTATTTCACTTTAAATGATTTATTGTTGAATTGTTCCTAGAAAAAACAGCCGATTCAGTCATTCAGGTTACATGGGAATCTTAAAACATAAGTTGTTTACACTGGCATGGGCCACCTGGGAGAAACAAGATTTCAATGGATTCCAAATGTTATTTGATACTGGACCTACTGCTGGTAATTCTCGCATTGTTCATTGTGTGAAGCAAGAAATGTAAGTTAAGATACTAACTTTATTTGCTGTTCTCTCCCTAAATGGAATGCAGCCATTTATACAGGAAATATGTAGATTTCATTATATATATATATATATATATATATATATATATATATATATATATACATACACACACACTGTATATATAACATTTGTGTGTGTGCACATACATAACAACATTTCATCACATTATAACATTATATGGGAAGCTAAACTCAAATTATGTTTACAAGAAATGGGGTGACTGCAATCTTACCTTGAGTCAGGCCTCTACAAAATCCGGGCACCTGGTCGCAATTGCGACAAGAAATTGTGACCTGGTGCCCAGGGGAAGCTTAGGCCTGCAGAAGGCCACAAAGCCGCGGCCTCAATTACTGGCTGGCGTGGGCCCGCCACGATCGTGAGGGGAGGTGAGGGCGCACGGAGACACAGGATCAGAGACGGAAGGCATTGCGGCCTTCTGTAGGCCTAAGCTTCCTTCTGTGATGCCGTTGACATTACAACTAAAACAGCAGTCCTAATGTGTTTTTCACTGCCGTTGACATTACAACTAAAACAGCAGTCCTAATGTGTTTTTCACTGCCATCTCCTTCCCTCCAATTAGAACCCCCAAACATATATATATATATATATATATATATATATATATATATATATTTTTTTTTTTATTCTAACACCCTAAAGAATAAAATGGCGGTCGTTGCAATACTTTCTGTCTCACCGTATTTGCGCAGTGAAGCCAAAAGTAAAGTTAGCTCAATTTTTTTTTATATTGTGAAAGATAATGTTACGCTGAGTAAATTGACACCCAACATGTCACGCTTCAAAATTGCGTCCGCTCGTGGAATGGCGACAAACTTTTATCCTTTAAAATCTCCATAGGCAACGTTTAAAAAAATTCTACAGGTTGCATGTTTTGAGTTACAGAGGGGGTCTAGGGCTAGAATTATTGCTCTCGCTCTACCAATCACTGCGATACCTCACATGTGTGGTTTAAATACCGTTTACATAGGCAGGCGCTACTCACGTATGTGTTTGCTTCTGCGCGCGAGCTTGGCGGGACGGGGCTCGTGTTTTGGCTCCTAACTTTTTTAGCTGGCTCCTAGATTCCAAGCAAATTTGTCAAACCCTACCTTGAGTTACTGATTGCTTTCTGATAAAGAATAAAGGCTTGCTTAAAGCTAAACTCCAGGAATAAGAAAAAGGGGCTCCACCTATATTGCAAGGATTAAATGGTTGTTTTTGCCTAGGGTACCTTTAAGCAATTTTAGTTACCATATCCCTCACTCACCCTAAGCAGTAAGTGGTCACCTTTCCTCTGAGGTGGGTACCTCCTCGGTGTTCTCATATACAATACAGGACTGATGGCACTGCATTGCACGTGATGTCAAAGCTGAACCTGCCAGCAAAAGTGCCACACAGAGGAGGCTTCAGGGGAAAAGGGAAGGTGGAGCTTGTAGAAATTAGGTTTAGGGTAAGTAAATGCACTTTTTACTGATGGTCTCCAAATTGTGACCAAGGGGCCAGATGTAGCCCTTTGCTAGCTTGGGTAGGGTGACCAGACATCCCCAGTTTCAGGGGACATTCCCCTGATTGAGGTCACTGTCCCCGGACCAAGTCTGTCCCTGGTTTTGTCCCCAGATTGGATTTAATAGGGGGCAGGGGCAATTTCAAAGACAGTCAGTGCAGAAATAAACCGTACTGGCATGGGGGGGGGGGGGTTGTATCTGTGCCCCTTTCTGATGATCATGTGCAAGTCATGAGCGGAGAGAATATTTATTCAGTTTTGGGCGCAATGCCCATTCAACTTCGCTCGCATGTTCCTCTGCCTTGGCTCAAATCCTGCCCAGCCTCCTGCCTATCTCCTTGCCTTCCCTGACGGAGTGATCTTCCTCCGCTCCCCATCCAGTAGTAGCCGGGGGCGAAGAGTAAGACTTGAGAGGCTGTGAGGCGGGCGGTGACGGGCAGAGAGTCGCTGATTGTTGCCATTACTAGTAAAGAAAAAATATGTCCCCGGATTTAAATTTAAAAAATCTGGTCACCTTACCTTCGGGACATTATTTTATCCACTGATACAAACAATGGGGCATAATAATTCCCTTCACTGACACCAACGATGAGGAAATATTTTTTCCCCACTGATGTGGGCACCTTCTCTACTCCCAAAAGCCACTGTCTTATTTGCAAATGAACTAAGGTGCTAGAAGCAAAAAAATAAATTATATACACACACACACACACACACACACACACACACACACTAATATATATATATATATATACCTATTTAGCCTCTTATTAACCCGTAGTCATCCCCCAATCTGACCTAAATAACTCATTCTCTTTATCACCATAGATAGATTATATATATATATATATATATATATATATATATATATATATATATATATATATATATATATATATATAATCTATGGTGATAAAGAGGGTTAATAAGAGGCTAAATAGGAATAAATATATATATATATATATATATATATATATATATATATATATATATATATATATATATATATATATATATATATATATATCTTCATATAAGGTTTCTTTACCTGACGTAACATGAGATATGCATTTTGATGTAGGCTCCAGCTATGTAATACATTGCAATTCCTGGCTGTTATTTTGACAGCTGGCAATTGTCATTAATTGCTGTGGGGGAGCCATAAAAAGGGAGAGAGAAGCAGGTTTTTTTTTTTTAGCTCAAATCTCCAACGTTTAAAGTAAAGCTAAACTTACATTTTCTTTAATCCCTGTTCCCCACTGGCATCTTCTTCTGGATGCTGTTCTTCGGGTGTACTCATTGGCCAGCATGGGATGACGTCACTCCTGAGCATGCACAGGAGTCAATCATCCCAGCACTGTAAGGAATGTCTGGTAAAACTAGCGTTCGCAATGGAGATAGCACATTCGTCACGCTGTAATGGACTGAAAAGCACAAGGCAAATCATCACTCACCAAACTTCTACTAACACGACAGGTATTGAACTTCCCTTTACTGTAATAGTGCCGTTGTACGTGACCACGTTCATGGCGATCGGAATTTCCGACAACATTTGTGCGACCACGTGTATGCAAGACAAGTTTGAGCCAACATCCGTCGGAATAAAAATCCACAGTTTTGGTGTCGGAATGTCCAATCGTCTGTACGCGGCATTACAATGGCAACCTACAAATTGCCCTCAATGCACGATTTCTTTGAAAGGTTCATTCCAATCAAAAACTACAGCTTACCGAAGGCCACCAGAATTACAGACCACAATATTGTTATCTAGGAACACTGCCTTGTCTGTGCTTTTCATGACTGGTGTGTATTTCTGGTACTAAACACGGCCATCTTATTAAAACGATAAAAAAAAAAAACACGGCCATATTCTATTTTCTTGGAGAATGCTCATCAATGTTGATATCATGCTCCATAGTTATATTTGTGTATCACACCTGAAACATGGTCCCTTAGCGCATTTCCACAAGCCCCTCCCTCTCCCCTCCCCGCTTATCCTCAACCAGCCACCACTCAAAAACGTTTTTGGCTGTGAGATGCTTCTTGCCAACAGCCAAATTATATCTTTTATGTGAGAAACGGCTACTGATCTCCAAGTAATTAGAGTTTTGTACACATTAGTGCCACACTGCTCGAGATTTCAATACTGGTGGCAATCTAAGAGGAAATTAGATGAATTATTGCGCCAAGAACAACTAATAATGTGATACCGATACAAATAATCAGGTGCAATCAATAATAAATTAGTGATAGTAATGTATCCACATAGGAGAAATCATAGGAGCAATCACAGAGATGGTGCTCTCTAATAGTGACAATGCATAACCAGCAACAAGTCACGTGACAAGTGACGCAACGCGTAGGGGAGGAGCCTACCGTGACGAGACCATCGGAGTCCCCGAGTGAGGATCTCATGTTTTGTTACTGAGCGGCTAACAAATAGGGGAATTCGTGAGTGCATCAGTCTTCAGCCATTGCATCGTTTCACTATACGTTACAATATTATGCTATATTGTGATTTTCTTCTTTTACATATCTTTGTGAATCGTGTGGAGCGGAGGTGAAAGCTGGCTCATTGTTTACACTCTCGTGTTGTGACTAATTGACTATCAACCCATGGTGGTTTATTCAACACGCTGATGGACATGGTTTGTCAGTATTAGAGAGCAGTTCTCTTGTGTTATTGCTCCTATGTGGACACTTGAAGTTTTTCACTAGCATTTATTAATAGTTTTACACGTTGCTGGTTATGCATTGTCACTATTAGGCCGCGTACACACGATCAAATCTGTCTGCTGGAAACGGTCTGCCAGATCGTTTCAGCAGACAGATTCGATCGTGTGTACGGGCAAACAGATGGATTTGGCCAGCCGACAGATTTGAAAGCATGCTTTCAAATCTGTCGGCTGGGAACAAGTCCGCCCGACATGTCTGCTGGTTAGTACGCTAACCAGCAGACATGTCTTCTCGCACACGCGCCGAATGGTTTCGACGCATGCGCAGAAGTGTTTTACTTCCTGGTGCGGTGACGTGGCGGCGTCAACGTCACCGCCACGTCAGCGCGCTGTCTGCCGGCGGGGATTTTGGTTTGATCGTGTGTACACGATCAAACCAATACGTCCCCAGCAGACAGATCTGTTCAAATCGGTCTGTCCGACTTATTTGAACAGATACATTTACTCGTCTGTACGGGGCCTGAGAGAGCACCATCTCTGTGATTGCTCCTATGTGGATACATTTCTATCACTAATTTATTATTGATTGCACCTGATTATTCGTATCGGTATCACTACATTAGTTGCTCTTAGCGCAATAATTTATCTAATTTATGTTATTTTTGGTTGGGTCACCATTTTACCTATTGCAGCTTTTTACATTTGGTTATTAATTGTGTGTTGTGATTTAAGTTTAGTAGCGATGTAGTATTTCTCTTAATCTAAGAGGATAGCGTGTGGAAAGTCAACATGATGAGACCATAGATGCTGCGTCCATCAATGTAGCATAGTGCAAAGGGAAGACCACACTACAATGAGTGCCATCCGGTCCGTCAGCCACAAGATCCAGGCGGCAGCCTGGATCTTGTGGCTGACGGACCGGAATGGCACTCATTGTAGTGTGGTCTTCCCTTTGCACTATGCTACATTGATGGACGCAGCATCTATGGTCTCATCATGTTGACTTTCCACACGCTTTCCACAGCATATGTTACGAAAAGCGGCCCAATTTTACTCCCACATATACACAATTTATTTTCCAAACTTCCGTGATATTATTTTATTTTCCAATCAGAGTATTGTTCCCTTAAGGCAGCAAAGACAGCTAGACACAGGGAACTAGTGGTGTGGCAATATGGCGTCTATATACATTTATTATGTTTAAGACAAACACAACTTATTACTCATAGGCAAGGCAAATGAGTGCACACTATGAGTTCTTTCTTTCCCTACTTCTCCCCTGGCACAAGCAAACATTTACACGGCGGGTCTGCTGGCTGCTGTATGCCTATTCATATCTGCTGCTCATTTTAAGACTTTTAGAAGGAAAAAAGTGACTAAGAATGACTAACAGCAATGTAAATCCTCTTAAACACAGCACACTTTTGTTTCTAAATAAGTGTTGCAGACAGGCGGTCCCTATATACATGATCTATAGCAAGCTGAGCAGCAACTCTAGGCAAAAAAAGAAAATAATATTTAATAAAATACATCTTGAACAACTATTAATGCAATCCAGAAAACAATTGTGCTAATTAGGGTTGTCCAGATACCGATACTAGTATCGGTACCGATACCAAGTATTTGCGGGAGTACTTGTACTCGCGCAAATGCTCCCGATGCCTAAATAGAATACTTTTTTTGTATTTATCAACATGTTCTGTGAAAATTCTTTGAGTTTTTTACTACTGCGTGACAAGCAAATAAAACATTTTTATTCATTTTTACTCATTTTTATAATGTCTTGAGTTAGAGTTCTTCATAATTCTAAAGAAAATATCCCTAGTCTGTATTGTGGTTTGAAAACTGTCACATGACATTTAAAAAAAGTATCGGTATTCAGTATCGGCGAGTACATGAAAAAAAGTATCGGTACTTGTACTCGGTCCTAAAAAAGTGGCATCGGGACAACCCTAGTGCTAATGTTCAACTCTATAATCTGAGCTCCCCCAGATTCATTGCAGCCGGTGCAACCTCCCTCTTATGTCTCGTACACACGGTCAGACTTTTGCCTGCGCAAAAGTCCGCCGGAAAGAAAGAGAACAGGTTCTCTAACTAAGGTCCGTCGGACCCCGACAAAAAAAAAGTCCGATGGAGGCTACACGTGGCCCGGACTTTCTGAGAAAAAAAAAAAAAGCCCATATGACTTTTTCCCCTCGCAAAGTCCGGCCGTGTGTACGAGACACAACTCTCATATATGTGTGTGTAAGGCTGCAGTGGGCTCAAAACATTAAACAATAAATACAAAAAAAAACTTGAGCTTTTAAAACCACTTTAAATCAAAAGGAACAGATTTCTATCCTTTTGCTATACAGTGGAACCTCGGATTACGAGCATAATCTGTTCCAGGAGAATGCTCGCAATCTAAAGTACTCGCATATCAAAGCGAGTTTCCCCATTGAAGTCAATGTAAATGAAAATATTTTTTGCCGCATTAACTTCAATGGCATGCAATACCGCACACGGCCAGAGGTGAGGGGCGCCAGAGAGCCTCGGAAACAGCCGGAAAGGCCGAGGACAGATTGGCTGACATTGGCAAATCTCGGAAACTGAGTATTTTTGAGTCTTTCCGAGCGCTCAGATCACCTCCAATCAGCGCCGCTCAGCTCCAGTGCACCCCTCCTTGGGCCAAATGCGGTACTGCACACCGCTTTGGCCTAAATTCTGCTCATATTGCGAGACAATATTCGCAAACCTAGATAGGATTTTTCAAAGTACAGTGCTCGTATTGCAAAACGCTCATTAACTGCGTTACTCGCAATCCGACGTTCCACTGTATATAACTGTTTTGTGCATTTTACACACGCCTCCATTCATCCCAACAAAAGCTGCATTTCCCTGGAAACGGCACAAGAATGCAGTAAACAGGATTATTTTTTTTATTTATTTTTTTAAGTCAGAGGTGCGAACACTTTATTTTTTCACAGTTTGGTTTGCTCAGGTGTCACTTGATATTCTTCTGTAATAAAAAGGTTTTGCTTTATTAAAGTGCCACTAAACGCACATCATATAAAACTATCAATAGATGGTTTATTACATGCTGTTCATACTCTCCCACTATGAGATTCATTTTCTGTATTCTGCAAAAAACCTGGCTGATCCTGCTGCTCATGTCCCTAATTCAGCTAGGAATTTTGAAGCTGTGGTGGCAGCTCTGCACATGCTCAGTTTTCAGTTAGTTTCTATGTGGAGCATTTCCTCCCTATCACATCTGAGCAGCCCATGTGACTATAGAGTCATGCATGTGGGTGTATGCACAGTGGTCAATGACAGCCTACCCCCTCCCTCCCTCCTCCTCCATGCCCACTAACCATTATTACATATTAAAATAATTACAGTACCATCATCCACATACAGAAATAGAAGGGACAATGTAAAATTAATTAGTGTGTGTTTAGCATCACTATTTAATAAAAGTAATACTAGAACATACAAGAAAGTACGAAAGCAAATTCCTAAAAGCAAAGCCAGATCCAAAACCCTTTTGTATCAATGTCCCAGAACAAATAAACATGATAAAATTTTCTACGTATATGAGAAACGTGCCAGCGCTTGCTACTTATTAACACATAAAAATAAGAGCTTAACGTGCACTGATTTTAGAAAGCAACAACTCTCTACCCAATGACCAATGTACGAAGTAGTATGGGCAATACCCGTCATTGCTTTCAATAGATGCCCACTTTCACTGTTGCCTTTTAATGTCCAACTTTCACATAATACATTTTTTTTCTCTTCTCTCCTTAGCCCTGTGCATTTTGAAAAATATGACATTTCCTTTTTTTCCCCTGCGTATTGGTGTGCTGGAAAACCCATGGAAGTCAATTGCAATCCATCAAAACATGTAACATGCACTTTGACGTACTAGCAACAGGTATTAACAAGCCCTGGTCTATTAACTCTTTCAATTTCAATTCCTAAACTGATAAGCGCATTGAAAAACATGCTACAATGAGCATTGATAACACGTTAACACAAAAAGAAAATGCACATTGTTACATAACGCTAGTCAGATTTTGCACTACAAAAAAATATATGCACGTTTATACACCTGACAAAAATGTAAACGGGGTCTAAATGTTTTGCACCTGAACCAAATCTCACTGATGCAACCAGTGGACCTTAGAAAGGAAACATTGGCACTCCAAACTGTGGTGAAACTATAAATCCCACCATGCCTCTGTCAGTCATGCCCGTGGCTTTAAAGTGTCTTGCAGTGCGTCATGGGACTTGTAGTTCCACAACAGCTAAAGTGTTGAGGTTGCCTATTTTTGCCTTTGACTGTCCAGCTACATTTACCATTGCTCATGTAATGCATGGGCCATTCATCTTGATTTGATGTAAATAACATTTTAGCTTAAAGTGGAGCTCAAGCCAAAAGGGGAAGCTCTGCTCGTTCGCACCCTCCACTACCACTTTTGGCACTCTTTTCCTACTCCCACTTCTGAGTAAGATCGCTGCGGCGCTCTCCGAACACCCTCCCCCCCACCACTCTGCCTTCTGGGACACATACAGGTTCCAAAAGATGGTGGAACCATTCAGAAAGTGGAGTGCGCAGTAGGAAACTGGCTTTCCCTACTTACAATATTGGTGCTCTCACCCGAAGCGGACTGACAAATCGACTCAGGGTGCCAACATTGCAGAATTCCTGGACAGGTAAGTGTCCTTATATTAAAAGTCAGCCGCCACAGCATTTGGAGCTCCTCTTTAAAGCGGATGTCCGCTGAAAATAAAATAAAAAAATTAAAAGCCAGCAGCTACAAATACTGCAGCTGCTTTTGATATTAGGACACTTACCTGTCCTGGAGTCCAGCGCCGTCTGCAGCAGAGGACAAGCAATCACTCGTCACTCTGCTGCCCCCCCGCAATCCTCGGTGAGGTTACCAGGAAGTGAAGCGCTCCGGCTTCACTGCCCGGTTCCCTACGGCGCATGCTCGAGTCGCGGTACGCCTGCCGATTGGCTCCCGCTGTGTTCTGGGTGCCGAGTGTCCCCAGAACACAACGGGGGGGGGGGGGGGGGAGGTGAGGTCATCCCCACAGTTTACCCGAGACTGTGTGGCCGGAAGTGGGTACAAATACCTTTAGACAGGTATCTGCACCCCCCTCCTCCCTGAAAGAGACCGGAGGGGGGGGGGGGGGGGGTTCCGATCAGCGGGAGTTCCGCTTTAAGGATATGTCATAAGCTCGTTAGCAAATTCTGTTCCTCCCTAAAATAAATATTAAAGCCTTCTGTCCAACATTAACACTTTGTTTAGTGTGAAGAGTATTGAGAACAGAACAAAAAAGTGCCATTTGAAGCGGAGTTCCAACTGTATACAATTTATTTTTATCAAGATTAACATCTTTGGATTATAAAAAAAAAAGAAGAAAATCAAGTTTTTATGATCTAACCCCCACTCGATTGCCGATTTGCAATCAAAAGATATATTTTATTATTGTCTCCTGGCATTTTCTATTTTGCTTGTGGGCATGTGAAGCCTACAAGCACTATCTTAGTGAGCAACCAGCATGCACCATCTATTCTCGCGCATGCACAGTGTGTTTGGCTCGCAGCGCCGTCAACTTCTGACGTTGCCATCACAACGGGCGGCAGAAGTGCCCGCTCGTGTTCTGATGGCAACTGCCGTCATCGCGTCACTTCCGGTTTAAGAATATCGCGATCACGAGTGGCTGCCATCCACACTGACGCCTGGGATTAAATGACAAAACTCCCAGGAGACAGTGCGCCGCCGGATATGACGGACATATCCGCGGGTGGCAGAAGCCAGAAACTAGATGAAAAACAGCAGTATCTGGGTAAGGAGACAAAAAAAATAAAAAATGTACATTGTTTATCTACATGCTATAATAATCATTTAGAGAAAAAGTTCTAAAAGTGGGTGGAACTGCGCTTTGAGGAGCAATTATAGACATTTTAGGCTTGCAGTGATTACACAGTGATTCTTGTAAACGTTTCCCAATTTCCCTTATTGCAATCCATATTCCTCCATTTAGCCAGAACTTTATAATTATCTTCCTGTGATATACAAAGAAAAAAAAAAAAGAGTTTGAATCAAGTTAACCTTGTTCATATAGTGAGGGACACATCACCTAAAAAGGTGAAAACCTCACAGAACATATTCAGCATCCCAAACCATCAACTCTTTTTTCCCCCCCAGATCCACAGTGAATGACTGAGGCAAGGTTTACTTTTCGGAGGAGGAGAGAACCACAGCAGAATTCCCCAACAAACATCTATTCATAAAGCCATGGTTTGGCACGGTTCCAGGTCAGCAGCCTTCTCCAGTGACAACTCAAAAGGTCCTTTTTTTAAATGCAACATGAATTGAAGGCTTGACTGTAAACCTGAGCTGTGCTTTATGAAGTGCCCCTCTGATAGGCAGCCCGGAGGAGACTGCAGGCCATTTGCCTTTTCAGTGCCGGGTAAGAATTCAATAGCTCTGTGTCCATGGATACAAACCATGCTGTGTGCACCCGTCACATGGTTAATCAGAGCGCACCAAATTTCCAGTCGTGTCTCACCCGATCATGACCAACCAGCCAGCATTCCCGGTATACTTGTAGCAGCCCTTTCTAAAACCTTCAGGCACATTTGTTAAAAGGAGTTGTGTGCATACATGCCCAACCACCCCAAGCCAACAATTTCTTGGTGTTCTGGCTGTGCGAAACTCAAGAAGGGCAAAATCCGATTGTTTGTTTCTGGGAACTACATTTTGGAGGTAGTGGTGCACCGATATAAAAATTATGGCGCCTAAACCAAAACTTCAGGATGCACTTGGCCGAAACCAAAACTGATGGTTTTTGATGCATTTTTTGAGTCACATGACCTATGAAACAGAGCAGAACATGATAAAATTGCGACAAAAATTGTGGGCTTTTTCGGCAGACATCGGCACTTTTTTTCTTTCGGCAAAGCGCTGAAAACCCTATTATTGACAGATAATTTTCGGTGGCCGAAATGACGTTGCATAACCAATTGTAGGCCCTTTTCTTTGCTGTCACAATATTAAAGACTTGAGGCTTACAGGGAACCTCAACCCCAGATCTTCTAAAGCTTAGTGCAGCCCCCCACAATATAAATGACCACTTTTAAAACAAGTTTCTCTTTACTTTTTTTTTTTTTTGCACCGCCTCACATATCCCAGGAGGCTACAGGAGTAGGTGCCGGTGGCATGCGTTTTTGCAGGGCAGAGGTTTCACCTGATTAGTGGATTGCAGCAGGACAATGATGGTTCTGCTGGGTAGGTGAGTATTTGTATTTCCCAAATTTAGAGTTGCCACCAGAAAAGGAACAAGAAGTGTGTGTGTGCGGGGGGGGGGGGGGTATCCTTAAAGTGGAAGTAAACCCAACAATTTAACAGTTACATTCCCGGCATGCCGGAAATGCTAACTGTCACATTGGTTGTGCTTTTAACCAAGCTGTCACACCATCCAATGGCTGGCGTCATAACTGATCACATGTGCAGCATCATGGCACTTGAAGATTAAATGGAGGCCAAGATGGCAGCTTCCTTGGCTTAAAACGATAGGCAGATTTACTTCCACTTTAAGTGCAGACACTTGGTCTTTTGACAGCTGAGAGGGGTATTCTCTTACACTGGACAGATATCCTCCAACTTCCCACTGAGCTGACAGCACATGAAACAAAGGTAAATCACCTTAATGAGACACAGATTGCAAAACAAAAACTGACAGCGATTTAAACCCTACCCTACAAATAAACAAACCAAGTTTATCTGTCCATACTTCTTACGGGTCTCAAGAGTACATTTACTTTTTTCTTTCTGTAACCCAGAGTCACACAAGGGTTATACTGTAGCCCGCTGTCAGCCGACAGGGCAGAGCTGCACCAGGCCTGCAAAGGAGCTAGACAGACAATACTGTCAGGATCCACCCCACTGCCTGAATGACAGCTGGCTCCACCTATCAGCATGCGGCCGAAAGCCAGAGAAAGCCGTGCCCACCCACCCCCAAGCTCCGAAACGCCAGTGAGTGCTGGAGGAGCAGAGAAGTGAGTGGCGGCTGTCAGCAGACCAAGAACTCAGTGATCAGTGGCCACTGCTTCTAGCTCCCTTTTCTTCCATGCTCATCTCTGGGAACTTCTCCAGAGTCTTTCACATCGTCTGGCACTCCCTACCCAAATCTATCCAGCCATCTCCTACTCTGTCCACTTTGAGGCAATCCCTGAAAACTCATCCTTTCAAGGACCTGCCTTCAGCTAACAACTGAATCTTTTATTTCTCCCATCAGTTCATCCTCACAGTTATTATCTTTTATTCCACTAGCCCCTTCCTATTAGATTGTAAGCTCTTAGGAACAGGGCCCGCCTAACCCTCTTGTATTTAATTGTATTGTTGTGGTTTTGTCTCCCTTCATATTGTAAAGTGCTGAGCAAACTGTTGGCACTATATAAATCCTGTATAATAATAATTATAATGTGATTGCTCAATTCTCGGTCTTAGAATCCGCAGGGCACAGATGCTGCAGTTTAAAGACATGTTTTTTTTTTTTTTTTTTACTTCTCCTTTAAAAGGTCATTCTAGGATAACTTTGTACTTTACTTTTTATTCCTCCAAATATCAAGATATGGAGCTTGAGGCGGGCGAGTGTGCGCGTCCACAATGCCACGTCTTAAAGGGCAATAATTGTGTATATTATATATATATATATATATATATATATATATATATATATATATATACACACACACACACACACACACACACACACACACACACACATACATACATACATGCATACATATACACACACACACACATTTATATACACACACACACATACATTTATATAAACACATACGTTAATCTGCCCAGCCGTGCCATTCTGCCGACGTATATCGGTGTGACATGGTCATTAACCACTTAAGGACCCCCGCACGCACATATACGGCCACAGAATGGCACGTACAGGCACAAGGGCGTAAATTTACGTCCCCGCCTGAGTGCGGTTCGGGGGTCCCATCGGGACCCCCTCCGCGGCGTGCGGGGGTCCCCCTACCTCTGGGAGCGATCCGGGATCTGCGGGCGGATGTCCGTGATATCCGCCCCCCCCGCGATCGCTCCCAGCCAATGGGAGCGCGCTCCCAGCCTGTCACTTCCTCCTCCTGTGTTTACACAGGAAGGAGGAAATGATGTATTCTCTCATCGCAGCGCTGTTTCCCAGCGCTGCTGATGAGAGAAGACATCACAAGTAAGTGTGCACCAACACAACACTGACACACACTCACATAGGCATATTAACCCCTTGTGATCGCCCCCCCCACCCCCCTGTCACAGTGTCACTGAATGCAGTGATTTAATCACTGCATTTAGTGTCAGTGTGACAGGCAGTGTAAAAAACAGTTAGTGTTAGGTTCAGGATAGCCCCCCCACCCCCCCTAATAAAGTTTTAACCCCCTGATCACCGCCCTAGTTAACCCTTTCACTCCCTATTGCCAGCGTCACTAAGCGATCATTTTTCTGATCGCTGTATTAGTGCCGCTGTTCCCGCTAGGTAGCTATTTTTTTTTATTGCGATTTTTTTTTTTACTAAAGACATGTGGCTAAATAAATTTTGGCCTAAATGTTTGACTAAAATTTAGTTTATTTGATTTTTTTTTTAACAAAAAGTAAAAAATAGTGTTTTTTTTTCAAAAATGTCGCTCTATTTTTGTATATAGCGCAAAAAATAAAAATCGCAGAGGCGATCAAATACCACCAAAAGAAAGCTCTATTTGTGGGAAAAAAAGGACGCGAATTTTGTTTGGGAGCCACGTCGCACGACCGCGCAATTGTCTGTTAAAGCGACGCAGTGCCGAATCGCAAAAACCCCTTGGGTCATTTGCCAGCGTATTGGTCCGGGTCTTAAGTGGTTAAGCGGTTAATACATAGGAATTCTACACCCATGTTTCAGAGCGTATCGATATTCGTGACACCCTACTCGATGTAACCTGACTGCTTGATTTTATCGAAGCTCAACAATGCAAGATAAAGTCTGGCCACATTTGAGGAAAATGTGTTTGTTATGTTTTTGACCTTATCGTACTCTATAAAACATACCAGTATAGATGTAATCTTTTATACACCTTTTTACTAACACATTCTTAACATACTAAGCTATGCTCTATTTACGCAAAAAGGTAAAAAAGCATTACTAAAGTACCATAAAATGAGGCAACTGAAGAATTTAGGAATCTTAAAGTTGAACTCTTGATTGCATAGTTACATTTGTCCAGCATGGCACACTCCAAGTCTGTATATTTCATACCTGATGGACTGCTTGTTCTATTACACTACAACCCAAGGAAACGTTGGCGATCCTCTGAGGTATAGAAGCTGTTGCCCGGTAACCAGAGAATTGACATCAACACTTTATGTAAGCAATACCAATGAGATAACCTTACAGGTCCTGCGATATCGATCAGCTTTCCTTGTGGCTGTTCAATGGATAGGCACGAGTCGTCCGCTTTATTAAAACATCCAATTACTTAATTTTACCAAATAAAATATGTTTCCTGGCGTCTTTATGAGCTACATGTGATCCACATAGATCAGTGGTCATCAACCCTGTCCTCAGGGCCCACTAACAGGCCAGATTTTATGTATTACCTTTGGAAGATGCAGACTGGATTACTGCAATCACTGAGCAGCTAATGATATCACGTAAGATGTACCGTATATACTCGAGTATAAGCCGAGGTACCTAATGTTACCACAAAAAAAAAAGAGAAGGGAAAATGTATTCACTCGAGTATAAGCCTAGGGCGAATATGCAGCAGCCACTGTAAGCGGAAAAGTGGATCAACAATGCCCATTTGCACACCTCACTGTGCCCAACCTCACTGTGTCCATTGCCACCTAACTGTGCCTGAGTCAGTGTACCGGAAATTTTTACAGGCTGCGGACTTCCATTGTTTAAAAGTAGCGGTCTCCTCCTGGTCCCGTTCCGTTTCCCAGCAGCCTATCACGGACGTCTTCTCATCCTCGGACTCAGTTTCAAAGCAGACACTGTTCAGTGTTCCACCTATCATGGATGTTCTCTTGTCAGAGGATGAAAAGACGTCAAAGATTGGCGGAACACTGAATACAGTGTCTGTTGGGAAACCGAATCAGAGGATGAGAGGACATCCATGATAGGAGGAACACTGAACACAGTGTCTGCTGGGAAACCGAATCAGAGGATGAGAGGGCATCCGTGATAGGAGGAACACTGAACACAGTGTCTGCTGGGAAACGTCTATCACAGAAGAGACCAGGGTGAAGCTGCTACTTTTAAAACAATGGACGCTCGCAGCCCTTCAGGTACACCGACTCGTATAAGCCCGGTGGTGTATTTTCAGCCCTAAAAAAAAAAAAAAAGGGGCTGAAAAACTTGGCTTATACTCGAGTATATACGGTATTTCAGTTATCTTGAAAACCTGGCCTGTTAGTGGGCCCTGAGGACAGAGTTGATGACCACCGAACTAGATGATGTCACTGCCACAAGCTCTTCATTCCACCTAGTGGGCAATTAAGAATATTCCCCAAGTGGATTTCACTACCAGCTTATACTTCACACCAATTTAATCACCTTGAACTGAGAATGTGGCAATTTAAAGCCACGAAACGCATTTTGTTTGGTGAAATAAAGAAATGTAATGTTTTACTAAAGCAGACGACTCGTATCTATCCTTTGAACAACCACATCGGATGCACCTATGTAGGCTGTGAGTGTACGGAAGTCGGAGATTTGTGCCTTTTGGTCGGAGGGTCCTTAAATGCATTTACATTGAGCACAAAATAAGATTTACTGAGGATTTTACACCATGCCAGTGTTCTCTGTTCATTTTCTGATGACTGATGTTGCCTCATTTCTAAAGCTGTGATGACTTAATGGGTATGTGGTGACAGATGAGAGAAGAATCTTTTACTCCTTATAATCAGACGCTTGTACACCCTCCATGATGTCATCCACTATTAAGTCCCTATACCAAGTTTCTATGACTACACTCCTAAACTCAATTTTAAAGGACTCCTTTCCACTAGTAATAGTATAAAGTAATAACCCTGTTTGCTATTACACACAAAGTGACACTGTATTGCCCTACACTTCCTTGATGTATTAATGTAGAGCGCATACCACCACTTCCTCTCATGAAAACCAGTGCCATGTGTATAGATAAGCCGGAGGAAAAGGTTTCATGTACATCTGTAGACCAGACCAAGTAGGATTTCAAATTGTTCCTCTATGTTTTGATAAAGTTCTCATTGCATTCAGCAGGCCTGAAGGTACTTTAGGAAAAGCAAGTTATGTCCTATAGAACACCTAGGGAAAAGGTAATAGGCACTCCAGGTGGGAACCCAGATGAATATCCACCGTTGCAGACAACTCAGGTGCAGGCAATGATCTTAGCAAAACAGGAACAAAAATTGTCTCTGGACAGCCGCACTCTGAACAAGTTGTAGCCTTTATTAAAACAAAAGAAAGAAGGACAGCACTACAAGTCACAGCAAAATGGCTGCATCATGCTTTGGGGACGTTTTTCTTCAGCTGCAACAGGAGCCTTAGTCAAGGTAGAGGGAATTATGAACAGTTCCAAATAGCAGTCAATATTGTCACAAAACCTTCAGGCTCCGGCTAGAAAACTGAATATGAAGAGGAACTTCATCTTTCAGCATGACAATGACCCAAAGCATACATCCAAATCAACAGAAATCAAAGGAATGGCTTCAGCAGAAGATTAAAGTTTTGGAATGGCCCACCCAGAGCCCAGACATGAACTCGATTGAAAATCTGTGGGGTGATCTGAAGAGGGCTGTGCACAAGAGATGTCCCCGCAATCTGACAGATTTGGAGTGTTTTTGCAGAGAAGAGGACAAATATTGCCAAATCAAGTTGTGCCATGCTCGTAGACTTATACCCAAAAAGACTGAGTGCTGTAATAAAATCAAAAGGTGCTTCAACAAAGTATTAGTGTAAGGGTGTGCACACTTATGCCACCATATTACTTTAGTTTTTTAATTTTACTTCCATCCACCTAAAAGATTTCAGTTTGTTGTTCAATTACGATGTACAGTTTATAGATCACATTAAAAAGGTGGATAAAGTTCTGAAATGATTTATCTTTGTCTCATTTTCTTTAAATCACAGAATCCTGACATTTCAACAGGGGTGTGTATACTTTTTATATCCACTGTATCCCAGCCCTCATGCCCTCTACCACCCCAATTTAACAATCCAGAGGTCCCTTCTGGCCATCCAGCAACCTTCAATGACCCTCCCATCGACCCCCCCCCCCCCCTAATGATCAAAGCCTTTTCCATCAGAAACCTCCCACCCCATAACTCCTAGTACACCCCACCCTTAACTACCCCCCCCCCACACACACACACACACACTCCCCCTCACTCAATTCTCAAGCCACCCTTTACCTACTCTTCCTAGGCAGTAGGTATCAGTAATTGGTATCGGAAAGTACTCATACTCAGTGTTAAAAATAAATAAATATATATTGTATTGTTGCATCTCTACTTACTACACTTTCATGGCTCAATAAAAAAATGCATATATACTAGCACGCACGCACGCACTTAAATACTGGGGAGGGTTTTTTTTTTCCTTGCATGTGATTGGATATTCTTTGTCAACAGCCTATTTTAAGTAAATCAGCCCCTGCATGTACAAAAGTGCCAAGTCACGGTCTATGGTTTGTAAGCTTGTGAAACCCTAGAAAGGGGTGGCCCTGTACTCCACCTTGTGTACAGCTCCATATCTCAAGTAAACACAGGCACATGGCAAGAAAGCCGACAAGTGATAACTTCAACAGCAAAATTATATGTTTAAAGCGGAGTTCCACCCAAAAGTGCAACTTCCGCTTAAACCACTCCTCGCCCCTTACATGCCACATTTGGCAGAAATACTGGCCAGAATGCAAGGTACAATATTATATTTTTGGTTTTGTGTTTAAAGGAGTACAGTCAAAGCTTATTTGACTGTACTTCTGTGGATCACAGTTCATTCTGCACGCCTGTGATCCACTTCAGCATCACAGAGCTGGTCCAGGCTGGGGAAAGATCTCAACCATATGATTAGGATCCACCCAGGAGCCTTGACTGGCACCTGGCTTAGCCTCTCAGCAAGCTGCCCCTGCCCCCTCCCATAGCCCAGCGCTTCAGTGAGCACCAGGGGGGCAGAGCAGTGAGCCGGTGACCGACATTCACCAGTTTTCTGCTCATGGAGCACCGAGCGATCAGCGGTGTTTGATCGCTCAGTTCTCAGTCTCTTTCTCAGTCTTAGAGCACGGATGCAGTATCCACCTAGGCGAGTATGATTTCTAAAAAAAACAAAATAAGAAAAAAAAAATTCTCTTTTAATATCGCTTTAAAGTAAGCACATGTGTAGGGTGCTTTGGTTGAACCCCTCTGTGCCCAACTGTCTCTGGCTAAAATGCTGAGTCACTGCCAGAGAACAAGCATGTAGCCAGTAAAGCCACTTAACATATGCATTTTAAGCCACTGGATAAACCCAAAAACTAGCATTTTCAGCGGGATTAAACTAAAATGAGCCATTTAGTTATTTGAAATACTGTAGTTGCAATTTATAAGTGGGATTTCAAATATGTAACCATACTTATAGTCTCATGCTTCAAATAACTACAAAGTTAGCTTAAGGCCCCTTTCACACACGTTGGCAAAGTAGCACGACAGGTTGTTTCCCATGATTTACGACGACAACCATTCATATTAGTACGACTGCAAGTCGTTACAACTTTAAAGTAGACCCTGTACTACTTTGGTCCAATTTTGATGCCACTTACACAGGCATTCCCTGAATGAAATCGCAGTAAAAATCACGTGACTTTGAAGTCGCAATAGTGTGAAAGAGGCCTTAAGCCCTGTACACATGGCCGGGAATCCCCTCGGGAAAAAAAAAACGGTTTTCCTGACAGGATTCCTGGCAGGCTTGCCTTGAAAAGCCGCGTATTACACATGGCCACACAAAAACCCGCCGGTCTTTTGAATGGCAAAAACGCGGTGATGTCATCGACTACGAGGATTGGGTGTCTTGTCACATTCGATTATGACGCCACCATCTTGCTACACCCCACACTAACGTGGTATGCTACCATGCATGGTTTTTCAGCCCTGCAGGTAAGCATACAGGCGAGCGGTTTTCTCAGCAGAAAACGCTCTCCCGGGAATTCCGACGGGAAAATAGAGAGCAGGTTCTCCATTTTTCCTGAGCAGCTTTCCTGTCGGGAAAACGGCTAGGGAGCATACACACGGCCGGGATTCCTGGCCAAAAGCTCTCCTGGCAGTTTTCCTTTCCGGGAAAACCGGTCATGTGTATAAGGGTTTACTCTACAGCCAAGCTTAATTGAGCCCTGGTTCACACTGGGCTGCGGGAGTGAAATTGCGCGATTTCACACCCTCTGGCAGTCCTGATTTCGGCGCGATTTAGGAGAGATCTGTGCAGGTTTCTGCACAGATGTCAATGTAAATCGCGTCCTGAAATCGCAAAAAGTAGTACAGGAACTACTTTTTGAAATCGGTGCAGTGCCGCAGATGCGGCGTATCACCGATTAAGACGGTGTCATTGCCGGCAATTGCCGCCGATTTGAGATGCGATTTCACATGTGAAATCGCATCTCAAATCGAACTAAATCGTACCCAGTGTGAACCTGGGCTTAAGGGTATTAGGAGTTTAGCATTATTACTTTACCCCTTTGATGAAGGTTTGACCTGCCTGGATGTTCAGCATCTAATGAAGCTAGTCCTAGAGTTTGGTCATGCTGACCTCAACCAAGTCAGAAAACCATGACTTCATTGTGTTGAATATTTACTCTAAGTTGCCACTTTAAGTACACCTGTTTGCTAAAGCTGAAAATCAAATAAAGTGACTGGCATGCAATGTATAAACCAGGCAGACATGTTGGCGCCAGATGTGGTTTTTGCTGCCTCTCAGAAACGGCTGACCTCTTGGGTGGACTACAGCCTCTTGGGGATATGGAGAAGCAAGAACTTCCAGTGAGGGACAATCCCTCTACACAACTGGAAGATAATGGTCAATAGCAGAAGAATGCCATGCTGGGTTCTACTTCTTCCAAATAATCACAGCATGAGGAGTCGACGGTGGGTAGCAGAACAGCAAAATGGCCAACTGAAACAGTGGAAAAGTATCCGGTCCTATACAGTCATGCCTCGTACACACGACCGGTTTTCCGACGTGATTCCTCTCCAGCCTGTCCTGCATACGATCATGCCAAATCCCACCCGACCAAAGCGTGGTGAGGTACACACGTACGACGGGACTATAAAGGGGAAGTTCCATTCAAATTGGTGGGATTTAATCACTGTTGGGTTTTAAATTTTTTGCGCTATAAATCAAAAAAGTGAAAATTCTGAAAGAAAAAAAAAAAAGTCTTTGGGCCAGATTCAGGTAGGAGAGCGGATCTTTATTTTGGAGTAACGTTTGTCATTTACGTTACTCCGCCGAAACTTTTGGAGCAAGTACTGTTATTCACATAGCACTTGCTCCTAAAGTTGCGGCGGCGTAGCGAAAATGACCTGGCGGAATTCAAATTGGGCGGGTAGGGGGCGTGTATTATTTAAACTAGGCGCGATCCCACGGCGAACGTACTGCGCATGCGTCGACTGTCAGTGCGCATGCTCCAAATTCTGTCAGTGAACGTCAATGACGTCAATCCACATTCACGGACGTTTTACGCAAACGACGTTAAACTTTTTCAATTCGACGCAATGACGACGGCCATACTTAACATAGGATACTTCACCTAGGGGGCATGTTTTTCTTTACGCCGCGTATCGCTTACGGAAACGTCGGAAAGTCACTGCGTCGGGCCCGCGTACGGTCGTGAATTGCTGTCTCTCGCTGATTTACATATTCTTGGCGTAAATCAGCGGGAACGCCCCGAGCGCCCATTTTAAAATTGCAGTTCCGATACGACGGCGAAATACAATTACGCCGCTCGTATCTGAACTCAATCCCGGCGTATCTTGTTTTCTGACTACAGAAAACAGATAAGCCGGCTCAAAGTGTGAGTTATGCTGGCAAAACACTGATACTCCAGCGTAACTGTACCTGAATCTGGCCCTTTGCGTCTGTTAAAATTTAGCAAATTTGTTATTTTTCTTCATAAATTTTGGCCACAATCTACATATCTTTGGTAAAAATAATCAAAATTGGTGTATAGTATTTGGTCGGTGAGAAAGTTAGAGAGTCCGTAATCTATGGTGCCAATCTCTGAAAATTGATCACACCTGAAGTACTCACGGCCTATCTCATTTCTTGAGACTCTAACATGCCAGGAAAGTACAGATAGCCCCCAAATGACCCCTTTTTGGGAAGTAGACATTCCAAGGTATTTAGAAAGAGGCACGATAAGGTTTTTGAAGTTGTAATTTTTCCTACAATAATTTGCAAAAATCAATATTTGTATTGCTTTTTTTTTTTTTGCAAAAAATTTTCACCATCAGGTTATTTCTCACACACACAGCATATGCATACCACAAATTACACCCCAAAATACATTCTGCTACTTCTTCTGAGTATGGCGATACCACATGTGTGAGACTTTTATACAGTGTGGCCACATACAGAAGCCCAACAAGCAGGGAGCACCAGCAGGCCTTCTAGGGGCATACATTTTAAGTATAATTACACTTTGAGGCACTGTAGTGGCATGGATGAGCTGTGGATGTGGATGGAGTATGGCTGGGTGGGTATGGCCGAGTGTGGGTGGGATGGCTGGGTATAGCTGAGTACTGAAAAGTATTGATGGACAGATGAGTACTGCAGAGTATGGGCATGGCTGGACTGGGCACTGAGCAGCGCTGTGGACACTACAGATCTAGCCCACAGCGCTGCTGAAAACAGAGAGGGGAATCGGCATCATGACATGGCTTTGGTTTCTTTATTTTCCCAAAAGTTACAGCTTCATAAAACCCGCCATGCCTCTTACTAAATACATTGGCCTATTTTCCAAAAAAGGGGTCATTTGGGGGATATTTGAACTATCCTGGCATTTCCGGGCCTCAAGAAAATAGATAGTCAGTACATAAGGAGTCAGGACTGATCAGTTTTCAGATATATACCAAAGTTTGTAGAAACTAACTTTCACACAGACTAAATAATATAAACATAGGATATTTTTACCCCAAATGTAGCAGAATACAATATGGTCTAAATTTATGAAGAAAGTTTATTTATTTGCAACAGAAACTAACAAAAACATTTTATTTTTGCTTATATAGCAAAAAATAAAAAAAAACAAAAACAAACTGTGGTGATTAAATACCACCGAAAGAAA
This sequence comes from Rana kukunoris, assembly GCA_029574335.1. Taxonomy (NCBI): domain Eukaryota; kingdom Metazoa; phylum Chordata; class Amphibia; order Anura; family Ranidae; genus Rana; species Rana kukunoris. The sequence continues at coordinate 79,260,422 of CM056056.1, forward strand.
GCGATGTTTGTTTGAAAGAAAAATATAAAAAGTTAAAGCGAAGTTCCACCCAAAATCTGCTTCCTACGGTGCCACTTTTTGCAGCTTTCAGGGGAGAGGGGAATAGATACCTGTTCTTGACAGGTACCCTTCCCCACTTTCGGGAGACTGCGCCGTAGCGCCATCCCTTGGAAGTTCGGCCCCACTCTTCCTCCTTCCTCTGCCGCTGGGCCAGTAAGAAAGCGCAACATTCTTTATGCATGCACATTGGGGAACAGACTGTTAAAAATGGCGACAGCAGCACCCAAAAAAATCGTCTGGGGTTCCGACATCACAGGATCCCTGAACAGGTAAGTGTCCATATATTAAAAGTCAGCAGCTGCATTATTTGTAGCTGCTGACTTATCTCCCAGTTAGAACACCACTTTAAATTTGGGTACAGTGTTGCATGACTGCAGAAATTATCAATTATGGTAGCGCTGTGTGGAATTAGCAAAAAATGGCCTGGTCACTGAGGGTAAAACCTTCAAACTCCAAAATGTTGGACACCCGAAACCCCATGTGTGTCAATTGTGGCATGGTGCCTGTAGCCCAATCTGACGCTCTAGAATAGGGGGTCTCCAAACTATCGCCCTCCAGTTGTTCAGGAACTACAATTCCCATCATGCCTAGTAATGTCTCTGAATGTCAGAGTTTTACAATGCCTCATGGGATGTGTAGTTCCACAACAGCTGGAGGGCCGTAGTTTGGAGATCCCTACAAGAAGACACAGGAGATACTTTTGAGGCAGAGCTGGGAATTTTGAGCTACAAAGATCTGAATGGGCAAGAACTGGTCTCCTCCCCCTAGTGCTTTGCATTGCCTATAAATCATGGGTCTTCAATCTACGGCCCTCCAGTTGTTCAGGAACTACAATTCCCATCATGCCTAGTCAAATCTTTGAATGTTACAGTTTTACAATGCCTCATGGGAAGTGTAGTTCTGCAACAGATGGAGGGCCGTAATTTGAAGATCCCTGCTATAAATGAATGCTTTGTGATGCTATAGCGCTAAAAATAGTGCCTGCAAAGCGCCCTGAAAGAGCAGCTCCATTCACTCCGAGGGCTTTCACACTGGAGCGGTGCGCTGGCAGAGTGTCAGAAAAAGTCTTACCAGCAGCTTCTTTGCAGCGCATTAGGAGCGGTGAACTCATCGCTCCTAAAGTGCTCCTGCCCACTGAAAACAATGGGCAGCGCCGCCGAACCGTCAGCAAAGCACCATTTTAGCTGCGCGTTGCAGGTGCTTTTAACCCTTTATCAGCTGCTGGTGGGGGAAAAGCGCTGCAAAAACGATGTTAAAGTGCTGCTAAAAATAGGAGCGTTTTACCGCCAACGCCCGGGCACATTTAGTGTGAAAGCAGCCTTAAACACACATGTAAAATACTGGAAATATGCTCTTAAATCCACGCAAAAATGCTACAGAAAAAAAAATGTCTGACAGTAACTCAGATATGAATGTGGCCTACAAGATTGTGATGTGTATGATGAACCCAAGAGAACACATGGATTAAACATTACTATTGGTTTTCATAATGTGCCAGCAGAGACAAGAATTCCTAAGGATGTACTAAAGTTGGTCATACCAGAGCAATTTCATTGTGTGGCCGTCTCTGCTCCACAGACATTAATTGTTTGATGGATTCTGCTAAAGGGACATCCTGGAAAACTTCTCTATCAGTGGCTGCAGCCAATCAGCTGCTGATCAATGTATGGTGACATCAGTGGGTTCCACTGTCCCCGTGGTAAAGGGAATTCCTTCATCCATCTACTATACCAGTGGCCTCCAAACTGCGTCCCTTTACCAGCTTTTATCTGACCCTTGGTGTAATATTTCATCCTCTGACACCAACAGTGGGGCAGAATTCCTCTCACTGACACCAACAATGGGGCATAGTTACTCCCAACGACACCAATGATGGAACACTAATCCTCCCAGTGACACCAACGATGGTGCACGATTCTTCCCACCCAATGACACCAACAAAGTGGCACAATACCACTTACTAGAGCTGCACAATTAATCGTTAAAAAAATGGTGATCTCGATTCAACCCCCACGAAGATCTCCAATGTAGAGTTTGACGATTGTTTCATATACTGCATAATATGCTGCGTAAACTGTTGGCGCTATATAAATCCTGTATAATAATAATATACAGTGGAACCTTGGTCTGCGAGTAACACGGTTAATGAGTGTTTCTCAATACGAGCACTGCATTAAAAAAAAAAAAAAAAAAAAGGGACTCAGTTTGCGAGTGTTGTCTCGCAAAACAAGCACGATTCAGGCCAAATCGGTGTGCAGTACCTCTTTTGGTCTGAGGTGGGGGGTGCTGGAGCGTCATGTCGCCGATCTCAGCCGTTTGGAAATGCACGGAAAAGCCAGAGGAAGACACGGCTGACCTCAGCAAATCTCAGTAGGAAGTCTTTCCGAGGTCAGTAACAGTGTCTCCGGGCCTTTACGGCTGTTTCCAAGGCACTTTGGTTCCCCCCGCCTCTGGCCGCATGCAGTATTGCATCCCATCGAAGTCAATGTGGAACAAATTATTTTAGTTTCCAATTACTTCAATAGAGAATCTCGCTTTGATCTGCAAGTACTTTGGATTGAGCATTCTCCTGGATTGGATTATGCCCGTAATCAGAGGTTCCACTGTAAAGAGTGGAGAGACTATCTGCTCACTCAGCTGTCAAAAGAAAATATTGGGCAGTCTGACAAGTTTTTAACAGGAAACATTATAACTAATGCTTCCTTCTTAGATCAAAGGGATAAACTTCTGTGTGTGTAAAGAAAAAAAATCTGGGCAGTCTGCCAAGTGTGTAACAACATTAAACATTGTAACCAACTTCCTTTTTAAATCAAACTTCTGTGTGTAAATGCAGGAAGTTTAAACACTAGTCCAAATCTTTTTCTGACACTTGTTTAAGTTAAAAAAAAACAATATTTTTTGATAAAAAATTACTTGGAACCCCAAACATTATATATATTTTAGCAGAGACCCATGAGAATAAAATGGCAATTGCTTCAATATTTTATGTATTTATGGTACTGTATTTGCCCAGCGGCCTTTCAAATGCAATTTTCTGGGGAAAAAGTACACTTCAATGAATAAAAAATAAACAGTAAAATTAGCCCAATTTTTTTAATGTGAAAGCTGATGTTACACCGCGAGAATCGTGATTTATCTTCTAAGCAAAAAGAATGCGATTCTCATTTTAGCCATAATTGTGCAGCTCTACCACTTACTGACACCAAATATAAGTCATCGTTTACTCCCACTGATGCCGGGACTTTTTCTACTTCCAATGGCCACAGTGTGGCCCCCTAAATTCTGAAGGGCAGTAAGCTTTCCCTTTGTATAAAAAGTTTGGAGACCCCTGCCCCATACTTACCTCCTCTAATGGTCTAAAGTCTATAAGAGGTCCCATGCCAACATCTTCTCCCAAGAGGTCAGCCCTTGAGCATCCTCATTGGCCAGTGCAGAATGATGAAACGCCCGCACATGCAGAGCAGGCAGCAGGGGCGGACTGACCATTCGGGCACTCGGGCACTGCCCGAGGGCCCCATGCCACTAGGGGGCCCAATCAAGGTTACGAGCCTCAGTAAAACCAGGGACAGTATGTCAAAATTTGTTTTTTTTATATCTGTCCCTGAAATGTCCCTGACCGACATCCTTTTGGTCTAAAAATCCCAAGATTATAACTGCCCCGCCTCGCCAGTACCTTTTTAGTGTGTGTGTGTGTGTGTGTGTGTGTGTGTGTGTGTGTGTGTGTGTACTGCGTGGCCCCATAATCTCCTATTAAGTTGTCAGTCAGTCATCCTGGCACATAGGGACCGTGTTGGCAAAGCAAGCCGAGCTGTGCATGCCCAACTCAGTGTGCATTCTGCAGGTAGGTAGGTGATAAGTCCCATGCCTACCCCCATTTTTTTCTAAAATGCCTTCAGATAGACTTCAAAGAAGAGGTCCAGCCTGCTTCAGAAATAATTAAAAGTCATCAGCTACAAACACTGTGTCTGCTGACTTTTAATTATAGGATACTTACTTGTCCAGGGAGGCCACAAGCACCCCAGCTGATTTTTACATCGGCTCCCAGGTGCTGCAAGGGAAACTTGCAGTGAAGCTGGCTCCCCACTGCGCATGCGTGAAGCGCGCTGCACTTTGTGAACGGCAGCGGAGGGAGGAGGGGGGCCAAACCTCCAAGTGAGCTCACCATGGCGAGATCACCTGAAAGTGGGGATGGGTACCTGTCAAAAACAGGTACCCGCTCCCCCCAGGAAGGTGCCAAATGTGGCACTGAAGGGGGGGGGGGGGCAAATCAGATAAGTGGTGCTTCCACTTTTGTGTGGAACTCCGCTTTAATAACTGTCCCCTGACAGGATAAATCGGCATAAAAACCACGCCTAAAGCTGCATTATGCAAGTGTTTAGACGAGTTCACACGCGTTTAGGTGCATCAAGCGTACTTTCTGCCCATACGCGCCTCTCCTGAACGCGTTGGTGATGGGTTCTCAGCCTGTAAATGAATGTGTATGCATGGACACAGACTTACATAGAGGTGCGTTTACAGGCGGAGAAATGAAAAACACCTATAAAAGAAATGGTTTTAAAGCCCTGTGTGCCTGAGCCATTACACTGTCAGATCAGATATTACCGGAAATCTGTCAATGTATGGCCGCAGTCGCAGTCCCCCTGGCAGGATCTCACCTGGGGTTGTCAATACAAGTTCTACATATGAAAGGTTACGGTGACCATACACTATACAATCAATGTGCAATTCCATCAACACAACAACAGAAAACTGACTGGCGTCTGAATCGGTCAGCAGCACTGAGATACTCAAATTGGATTGAATATCATCAGATCATCAGATTACATGGTGGAAAGTGAGATGTGATCAATAACTTACAATCATATCTTCCAATTATTGGTGGAAATGCACATCCCCCAACAACTGAATGGGTTGTGGACCACTGATCGATGAGAAAGTAATTGTATAATGTATGGTCGCAGATGGGAGCACACTGCAGCGCCTCTTGGGGCAGAGCTGTCAGTCAGTGAACTCCTCTCTGGGATTAGTTACAGATGAATAGAAAAGAGAAGAAGAATGAGAAATTCCCCTACCGGCTTAGACATGCTGCTGATCGGAGCGGAGTGATGGGACACAGCGGAGGAGTTCGGTCTGCTGAGGATCGCTCCACCAGCGAGGTATTATAGGCCGGCCAGACACGTAGCAAAGTCCCCGGACCAACCTTTCCCCGGCTGGGCTCCGCCCCCTCATTATCCGCCGTACTCAGGGGGACTGAGCGACACGGCTTGGGGTACTGACAAGGGTCAGGGGCCGGGGGCGGGGCTGCCGTACTTTTCCAGCCTGGTCCCGCCCACACAGGTTTACCCCGCCCTCTCCCTCATCTGGGTAACTAAGAAATAAGGAGAGGCGGCGGCGGCGACGGGGGTCAGAGCGGAGTCAGTCATAGAAAAGTTCACCGGGTACAGCGCCAAGACTGCTGACTGGGAGTGACACCGCTCTCACTACTACATGGGACTGTCACACAGGAAATAAACTCTTCTTCTCAGCACAAAACTCGGTTCCCCTTTTTTTAAATAAACTTTATTTGGAATGTTACAAAGTTGCATTCCATTCATCTCTATACATGGCAGCTCAGCTGTGCAGAACAACACAGAGAGCACAATGCAGCCTGTCATTAGAGTAGGGTGACCAGACATCCCCAGTTTCAGGGGACAGTCCCCTGAATGAGGACACTGTCCCCGGACCAAGTTTGTCCCTGGTTTTGTCCCCAGATTGGATTTAATAGACAGTCAGTGCAGAATTAAAATAAAAAAATTAAAATTACACACCCCCGCTCCGCCTTGCCTACTAGCTTAAGGGGGTTGTATTTTTTCCATTATCTGTGCCCCTTTCTAATGATAATATGCTGGTCGGAGCGGAGGGAATATTTCTTCGGTTTCGGGCGCATGCCCATTCAGCTCCGCTCGCATGTTCTTCTGCCTTGGTTCAAATCCTGGCCAGCCACCTGCCCATCTCCTTGCCTCTCCTGGCAGAGTGATCTTCCTCCGCTCCCTATCCAGTAGTAGCCGGGGCCCGAAGAGTAAGACTTGAGAGGCTGTGAGGCGGGCGGCGACAGGCAGAGAGTCGCTGATTGTTGCCATTACTAGTAAAGAAAAAATATGTCCCCGGATTTCATTTTAAAAAATCTGGTCACCTTACATTAGAGGGTCTCGGATTCAGTGGCGGCTGGGGCTCAAATTTTTTTTTTTGGGGGGGGGGGGGGGGGATGGTTGTGCAAACAAACAAACAAAAAACATCAATTGCAGCCACTGTGCCCATCAAACGCCACCAGTTTGCCCCATCAAATGCAGCCAGTTTCCCCATCAAATGCAGCCAGTTTGCCCATCAAATGCAGCCAGTTTGCCCATCAAATGCAGCCAGTTTGCCCATCAAATGCAGCCAGTTTCCCCATCAAATGCAGCCAGTTTCCCCATCAAATGCAGCCAGTTTCCCCATCAAATGCAGCCAGTTTGCCCATCAAATGCAGCCAGTTTGCCCATCAAATGCAGCCAGTTTCCCCATCAAATGCAGCCATTTTCCCCATCAAATGCAGCCAGTTTGCCCCTCAAATGCAGCCAGTTTGCCCCTCAAATGCAGCCAGTTTGCCCCTCAAATGCAGCCAGTTTGCCCCTCAAATGCAGCCAGTTTCCCCATCAAATGCAGCCAGTTTGCCCCTCAAATGCAGCCAGTTTCCCCATCAAATGCAGCCAGTTTGCCCCTCAAATGCAGCCAGTTTGCCCCTCAAATGCAGCCAGTTTCCCCATCAAATGCAGCCAGTTTGCCCCTCAAATGCAGCCAGTTTGCCCCTCAAATGCAGCCAGTTTGCCCCTCAAATGCAGCCAGTTTGCCCTTCAAATGCAGCTAGTTTGCCCCCAAAAGGCAGTCAGTTTGCCACCCGCCCTGCACTTACCTTTCTCAGGTCAGCACTGTCCGTCCTCAATGTCATCTCTGCTATGATTGGATGCCTGATAGACTTCCAATAACAGCACCTGCCGCTTCAGCCAATCAAGTTAAAAATAACCGGACCTGGTGCACCCGATTGGCTGAGAGGCGGGTCAGTGTTAGGGAAGCGATTCCCTAACACAGTATTGTTTAAACAGGAAAATGCACAGCCTGTGTACCCGCTGTTTAACCATTTGGAAGCTGATTAGAGCCCACAGGCCTCTGGCTCTAATCAGGTACTTCCAATACACACCAACTGCTGTTATTCAGATGGCCGGCGCTCAACAGGGGGTCAGACACCTAAATAGTGGGCGGCAGCGGCGACAATAGATAGATTTATGTGATGCATAAATCTATCTATTGTTGAGTGACGGGTGCAGGAGAGAGGAAGCGGCTCTCCTGTGCCCACTATGGATGCACCGCCACTGGTCTCCATAGTCCCACTATTCTCAAAAAGTGTCACTTATTGTCAGATTTGCCTGCCACAATGCGCAGTCCTGCTAAAAATCGCTGATTGCCACCATTACTAGTAAAACAAAAAAATATATCCTATAGTTTGTAGACGCTATAAATTTTGCGCAAACCAATCTATATACGCTTATTTAGATTTTTTATATGTAGCAGAATATAAATTGGCCTAAATTGATTGGATATTTATTGGATATGTTTTATAGCAGCAACAAATATTGTGTTTTTTTTTTTCAAAATTGTTGGTCTTTTCTTGTTTCTAGCGCAAAAAATAAAAACTGCAGAGGTGATCAAACACTATGAAAAGAAAGCTCTATTTGTGGGGGAGAAAAGGACATCAATTTTTTTGGGATTTTTTTTTGGGGTACAGCTTTACACGACCGAGCAATCGTCAGTTAAAATAACGCAGTGCCGTATCACAAAAAAGATGGCCAGGTCATAAAGGGGGGGGGGTAAACCTTCCGGAACTGAAGTGGCTATAGTATACAGGTTTAGTTTACTACATTATAATCAATCCATATCATTTGATTTCTGGCTTATGTGGGAAAAGGTTATCCCCACAGATCATAACAATCTGACAAGGTCTAACACAAGTCCAAGAAGTCACTTTAAACTGCAACTTTATTACTGCGTGGTTATCATTACTTGAGATAAGCTAAGTGCTTCCCATATCAGGAAAGCTGTGACCCTTGGTTTCTGCAGGATGTTAATAGGTAGCGTTTTATTCTGATCTGCAGATAATCATACAATTCACAAATTCCTGAACTGCAGGCTTCTTCTTTCAAGATCTGCCATACTGACACTGACAGACATTTGTCATGCAAATTTAGACACAAATCACTCTGCCTGTCATATACAGTCACCACACCATCACAATCTTATTGTACAATTTGCTTTAGAACGCTTTCACACTTGCGATGCCCTCTGAAGCAGGGCTTTCCAGAGCTGTATTCTGGCCTAGGCCAACAAGGCCCAGGCCTAGGGCAGCACTTTGCAGGGGGGCAGCACAAAAAGAGTCCCCGCCGGCTTGCGCTACACTAGTATGCGGGCGGCCAGCATTCCGCAACTGTGGGGGGGCGCTTCCAATTTTGACTGTTTTGTCATCCTGGACCACAAACCTTCCTCACTGTACTATATGTTTCTGCTGCACCATCTACTTTAAGTAGAACTATAGGCAACATTTTTACCATCCCTGTCTCATTGCGAAGATTTCCCTTCACTTCCTGCTCTATGGGCAACCAGGAAGTAAGAGGAAATCTAAGTAAATTAAGGGAATCCATTGCGCCCCCCCCCCCCCCCCCCCCCAAGCCCTCAGAACTAGTGTCCTCACTCGAAAATTTCAGGGCGGGTCTTAAACAACACAGGGTGTGGCCGTGACAGGAAGGGGTGGGTCATATTTAAATTAGGGGGTGCACAAGTTTAGTCAGGCCTAGGGCAGCACAAAACCTTAATACACCTCTGGGGCTGTCTTAATATCATCATGGGCCCCTGTGCAAAGTAATGCTCTGGGGCCCCTACAATGATGACAGTGCAGGTAAACAGAAATCAAGTAGGTAGAAGGCAGACTGCCCCCCCTGTGTATCTTTCACTCTCAGTGCCACCATGGGGCCCCCAATTTCAGGGCAGCGTGAGCTCAAGGACCAGCTGCTTTGGGGCCCCCCATGCAGCTGGGGCACCTGGACAGTGCCCAGGTGTGCCTTCTCATTAAGACAGCCCTGCTCTGAAGAGTCATCTGCATTTGGATCACTTTTCAGATGAAATTTGACAGGTGGTGAGAGAAGGTGTTATATTGCCTCCTCACTGCTTGAGTTAACCCTGTAATGCTGCATTACCAATGCCTCAATTATATACATTGCACGCATTGGCTGGGCAGCCTCACTGACCTTAATGGGAGAGTTTAACCGCTTGAGGACCGCCGCACGATGATATATGTCGACAATATGGCACGGCTGGGCACAAGGAAGTACATGTACGTTCCCTTTAAGATCCCAGCCGTGGGTTGCGAGTGTGCCGCCGGCGGCGCGCTCGCGACTCGGTCCTCTTCTCCATGACCATTCCACGATTGGGTCACAGAGAGGAAGAATTGGGAGAGGTAAGTGTAAACAAACCTCTCCCCATGCTTCCTAGTCAGACTGTCACTGATCGTCTGTTCCCTGTCATAGGGAACAACGATTAGTGATGTCACACTCCAAGCCCCCCCCCCCCCACAGTAAAAATCACACATTAGGGCACACTTAACCCCTACAGCACCCCCTCCTGGTTAACCCCTTCACTGCCAGTGTAATTTTTACAGTGACCAGTGCATTTTTATAGCACTTTTTTTGTCCAGCGTAATTTTGTTAGACAGGCGCATCCGTCCGCACAAAACTGCGCTAGGCACACCATTGATTTGCTATTCAAATATGCTAATGAGGGAGTTACGGGGATCCACAAAAATAGGATTTTTTATGACAGCTTACCTGTAAAATCCTTTTCTTGGAGTACATCACGGGACACAGAGCGGCAATCCATTACTATGTGGGTTATAGAGTCTATCAAGAAGAGCAGTGCAGCGCAAACCTAGATTACATAATAATAAAGATAAATATGCTCATAATAGTGAAAAAATAAACACACAAATGATTAATAGCAGTGTGAAAGTAAATAAAAGAAAGTCCAAATTTGCAATGTGCAAACAACTTGGAAGAAAAAATCCAAGAGTCTACCTTTAGGTGTGGACACTGGTGTAATTAACTACACAGGAAGTTCCCTCCCTATATAACCCCTCCCATACTGGGAGCTCCTCAGTTTTTGTAGCAAAGCAATAAGTGTCCCAATATCCCCAAACAAGAGGGGCGGGAGCTCTGTGTCCCGTGATGTACTCCAAGAAAAGAATTTTACAGGTAAGCTGTCATAAAAAATCCTATTTTCTTTATCGTACATCACGGGACACAGAGCGGCAATCCATTACTATGTGGGATGTCCGAAAGCAATGCTTACTGAGGGGAGGGAGACACAAACAACGCAGGCCGCCATCAGATGTGAGGATCTATAATGCTGCCAGATGCATACTGCGCCAAAAAGCTGCATCCTTTTGCCCTCCTATGTACATCTGACAAGAATCAGTGAACCTAAGCACAGACGCCAAGTTGCGGCCCTGAAAATCTGCGTCATAAAGGCTCGGTAAAGCATCGCGCATAAAGCGCTTACTATCCTGGTACAGAGCACCCCCCCCCCCAAGAAACAGGGGGAGTCCCACTCTCCGAACCACAAGCCTGAATAATACCCTGATGAATCAATCTTGAAAACAGTTGATTTTAGACGCTGCCTGCCCCTTCCTGGGGCCTCCTGGTAGCGCAATAACATCAGCTTTCCGTATCCGAGCAGCCGCTTCAGATAGGCCTTGACCCTTCTACTCCGAAGGAGAGAGTGTAACCATTTTAATAGCTGAACTGAACACTGCCTGCCCACATCTAGGGTCTTCTGGCAGCACAATAAAAACTTCAGATTTCTATATCTGAACCTTCAGATAGACATTTAACTGCTCTCATCTCTACTGAGAGAAAGCAATAACCTTTCCTTCCGAAAACAAGGTTTTGAAAAAGGGGGAGGTAAGAATATCTAGATTCAAATGAACACTAGATCCTTCTAGTAAATAAGGCTGGGTGAGGATTAACATCACCCTACTAGTAAGAATAAGTATGGTTTTATACCAAGAGGTTGCCAATACTGAAACTCTCTTGGAGGCTACCACAACCAAGAACACCAATTCCCTTGTTAAAGGCTGAAGGGAAATATGGTGCATCGGCCCACAGAGCTGACCCTGTAAGCCGACAAAACTAGAGCCAATCCTCCAAGCACAAGGGCGACTAAACTGGTGGACTTATGCGCGTCACCCCTTGTATAATGGCTCGGAACAAAGAGTGTGAAGCAAGCGACCTTTGGAGGCAAGGCCGAGATCGGATCCTTGATGTAACTTAAGGCTAGCTCCGTCTCCTTTCCAAATGCAGGAAGGCAGGAATTTTATCTTTGACAAACTTCCAAGGATGCCACCATCTGTTTTCATACCAGGAACATGGGCCTTCCAGATCCTAGGATATCTGGTCCTGGAGGCCAGCTTTCCTGTATGAATCAAGGAAGTGCCGCCGATTCTAAAAGCCCCGATCCTGAAGAATGTGGGCTAAAATAGCCAGACCATTAATTCACCTGTTGCACGACAGGATGTAATACCCCCTTCGAAGTAGGCCTGGACAAGATGTAAGGGACCGTGGGTCCTCTACTACCACCCCTACTGTCCCTGCACAGAAAAGGTCGTCAGGGCTATGCCGGAGTAATCAGGCCAGCTTCCGCCATCCTCTAATGTTGCATGGAAGCCACAAACGCCGCGGCACTGGGGGGAGAGACATAACCAGTGACCACTGGTCCCACCAGATTACTAACACATCTGCCCCGCATGCGGGTGGATCCCTTGTCCTTGACCTCAAGCTGTTCAATTTCTTGTTGAGCCTGGACGCCAATACATCTTATGTACAGGGTACTATTTCTGTGGCCCTTGGTCAGGAAAACAGTCGGGGTGTAGAGGTCCTTCTCCTGGAGACACTTGTTGACGGCTACAGCGAATCGCCTGCCAATTCTGCATTTCATGAAATGACGAATGTCAATAGGCAAGGCACAAGCTCCTCCTTGGTAAATTAAGTAAATCACTTAATATGGTATAGTCTGATTAAACTCTGACCGAACCAACCAGCCCCTGAACGTTCAGGCCCCTAAGCCAGATGCTCCATCGGTAGCTCTAGCTGACAGATAAGGCTCCCTTGGAGCTCGACTACTTCCCCTGGGCCAAGGTCTCTTCCTGACCTGGCAAACCCTTTAGTTAAGAACCACCAAGAGGAATTCCAGCCTATCTCTGGGACCGGTTCTTTGGATAATGCTAGGTCAAGATCCACTCCTTCCAGGCCAACACAATACTGTTTATAACAGTCCTGAATAAAAGTATAGGGAACTGTCTTGAATGAAGCAGCATCTTCTCTAGTGCCTTAAGCAGAAGGCCAAAAGTAAGGAACTGTTCCTTGCCGTAACCACCTAGACCAGCTTTCTTATAGCGATGGTCTTGTCTTAGGCCAAAAGTACTCTCCTGGTGCAAAACATACCCAGCTTCTTGTCAATGAAGAATGTATCTTTAGACTGGAATCCTAACCCAGGAGATCCAGATACCTGACCATGCTGGACACCCTTAGGTCCAGCCATGCTGCTGACTGATCCATCAGCAGGAGTCTGCTTCCGTATGCCATTACTGCTATACCCTGGGCCTACAGACCTGCTAGAGGCGGGCCCTAGCACCCTGACAACCCAGACACGGAGGCTAACCCAAAAGGGCAAGACCACCAACTGGAGATAGTGCTGTTCCCCTGCACAACGCAGACAACCTCTGCAGTCCCAAGTAAATAAACACATATGCAACTGGCTCCCCATATGTGTATGTGGCAAGTGTTAAAGCCATATGCCTCAATGGAGGCGTGTGTACATGGCAGTGTGTGTTCATGGAAGCATGAAATCATATAAATATGTCTCACGCCAAACATGCATATAGCATGTGTACTCTGGAACGAGCATCCTTGCAAGCAAGCAAGCATGTGCTATAAACGTGTTATGCAACAATGTGCAACATGAACCCATGCAGACACGTATCTCTATGCAAACACAAGGCATCCTGTATTGCTTAATTAAGCCACCATGTGCAACTTTAAAGTAACCATGCATGCGATTCAGCATCTTCCATGCGATCAACATCTTATGCATTTTAAGCACTACTGTGCGGACAAGAACCCTTGTGTGACCAAGCACCCCTGTGCGTTCCAACATCCTTATGCACCCAAGCATCTTAATGCGACTTTAGGCATTTCTGTGAAACAAGCCTCTCTATGTGATCAAGTATCCCTGGGTAATCCAGGACTCTGTTGATCCAACAACCATGTGTGATCCAGCTTCTTTTTGCATTCAAGCATCTTTAAGCGATCCCTTTAGGCCTTGAGTAATCCAGGACTTAGGTGATTGGGTAATCCTGTGTGATTCAGCATTTTTATGCCTTCAGGCTTCTTTATGCGATTCTAGGCCTTTCTGTGGGAACAAGCCTCTTTGCGTGACCAAATATCCTTGGGGAATCAAGGACTTGGGTGATCATGTAATCCTGTGTGATCATGTAATCCTGTGTGATTCAACCTTTTTATGCATACAAGCATCCTTTATGCGATTCAGCATTTTTATGCATACAAGCATCTTTATGCGACTTTAGGTACTTTTGTGGAAACAAGCCTATTTGTGTGACCAAACATCCTTGGGTAATCCAGGACGCTGATGATCAGGTAACCATGTGTGATCCAGCATCTTTTTTGCATCCAAGCAACTTTATGCGATTTTAGGCCTTTCTGTGGAAACAAACCTCTTCTGTGTAACCAAACATCCTTGGGGGAAACAAGGACTTGGGTGATCAGGTAATCATGTGTGATTCAGCATCTTTATGCGACTTTAGGTACCTTTGTGGAAACAAGCCTATTTGTGTGACCAAGCATCCTTGGGTAATCCAGGACGCTGATGATCAGTTAACCATGTGTGATCCAGCATCTTTTTTGCATCCAAGCAACTTTATGCGATTTTAGGCCTTTCTGTGGAAACAAACCTCTTCTGTGTAACCAAACATCCTTGGGGGAAACAAGGACTTGGGTGATCAGGTAATCATGTGTGATTCAGCATTTTTATGCCTACAAACGTCTTTATGCGATTCAGCATTACAAGCATCTTTTATGCGACCTCTTTTGTGGAAACATGCAGCACCATATAGACAGAAACATGTATGTTTATGCGATCCACAATAGAATCTGCTCTGTTACTTGTTTTTATCCCACATGCATTCCAAACTCATGTATGTTATGCAACATGCGGACTGGTAAAGAGGAAATTATCCTCTGCAGATGTGTGTTTCCTCAATTAAGAGACATTAGCAATGTGTGCCCGCAACTGTGCATCCCTCCGATGCATTTGGTTAGCCTGAAGCCGACACCAGGCTGAGGATTATATGGAGGTCTTACTAGCCACCTATAGGAAAACCTCTCTTTACACTCTAAGGAGAAGATAGAGGTGTAATCAGAACCTGTAGGGCTTTTGATAGCTTCTCCTTGTTAGGCTGCAGCTCCTGTCCTCTGACAGTGAAACTTTTATCCCCAAGCTTTCTAATCCCTTTGTTTCAGGATTAACGCAGGAAAAGGGGGACACCCTTTTTTTTTTTTGCAAAACACAAAACACATGCAGAGTGATTGCAATGTTGGGGGAAGGCTGCATTGCCTGACAGGTCTGATGGCTCAATCTATGAGCTGTTTAAGTCTCTTCAGAGGAGAATAAGGGTCCACCAGGTTCAGGTGGCGATCCCTCTTTATATTCCTACCCCTGACCTTATTCAATGGGGAGACCAAGTCCTAAGCTAAAGCAGAGGCACTTAACCCAGGTGCATCAAATAGCTGAATTTAGTCTGACACAATGCCTGCTAATCTGCACAGCTAGATGCGAGTAGGCGTCTTAGATGAATCTGTATCCAACTCACACAAGGTGCTTACGTTTGTGTCCCCCTAGCTTTACAGAGCTCTGACGTCCGGGCCCTTTGAAGAGCCTTCTCTGCGACTGCACTGAGCCGGTGAGCACGTGCAACATGGTAGAGCCTGAAGCGGAGGAAGTGGGACACAATAGATCAGCTAACACTTAAGCTTCCGTTTTCTGTTAAGCATGGTAAGCAAAAACATCAGGCACTGCCCATAGTAGTGGAAACACAGATAAGACTTGCAACTACTCACGGAAGACAATCCTTTGTATAGGATTAAGGGCATTTTTTAATTGTATTTATGTACCGGCCCCTTCAAGGGGAGATATATAGGTACTGCAGCCACCCTGTCTAACAGACATGGTGGGCCAGGCTGCATGCCGGCTAGGGGAGGTATATGGGTGCCCTGAGCCATCCTGTCTCAGAAGACATAGTGGTTTACATTGCCCATGCATAGAAGCATAATATAGGCGAGACCCAAGTCCCCCACGGAGGACCTACTGTCGAACCAAGTCCCGTAGGCCCTCCTCTTACCTTCTCCACGCTGCAGGGTATTGCCAAGCAAGAGGCCCAATCTTCCCCCTTCACCGTGGGTATTGTCCTAGACCTTCAGGGACCGGGGTCCATGGCAGGAACACCAACTCCCCTGGACCTATATAGCATCCTGGCAGCAGAAAAAACATTTGGTCCTTAGAAGGCACAAAGTTCTGGAACCCAGGATCCAGCCCTCCGCAGAGAGGCATTATAGGCTAAACCTCGTTCTTCGTACCGAGGCCCGGGTACCGTCCACTTTGGCTATGAAGCACCTTGGACGGATCCGGATTTATGGAGGTTTTTTACATCCAGCATGGATCCCTCCAGTGGAGCTCCTAAGAGCACATGTTCACTCGTGACCAACACCTTAGACACTGATGAAAAAACTGAGGAGCTCCCAGTATGGGAGGGGTTATATAGGGAGGGAACTTCCTGTGTAGTTAATTACACCAGTGTCCACACCTAAAGGTAGACTCTATAACCCACATAGTAATGGATTGCCGCTCTGTGTCCCGTGATGTACGATAAAGAAAGAACGTTGGTGCAGCGCAGGCTACACGCTGTGCGCAACAGCTAAATGTTCTGTCTAAAATTAGACCATATAAAAGCTGGTCTAAAATTACAAAATTCGTCTACATGTCAGATAAAGCAACAATGTTAGTGAGGAGCTGATAAGTCACATGTGTTGCCCAACAAACTGTATGCCAACATGCCAGTGGCATCCATGCTCATAGCTATACTACTGACTTTAGATGAGCAAAGAAGGAGGAGGGCACTGAGGAGGGCACAGGATTTTTTTAACTTTTTTTTTGCTTATATAAACTTTACTATTTAATCTAATCTAATACAATATTCTTATCTGATACAAGCCCCTCACTCTTCACCCTTCACTCTTCACGGGAGAGGATATATCACACACGCATAGACATATATGGCATGAGTGATTCTGAGGTGGCTTGCATCTTCAGATTCACCCCTCATATGCCATCCTGGAATTAACCACAACCCTGCAGGAGGACATCACCAGCCCAACACATGACACCCATGACACCCATGACAGCTACATATACAATCAGAGCCCCATCCCCACAGATTTCGAACAGAACATGTATGGGGACAGCTGGCTGGTTGGTGAGTGACATGGGTGGCAGGCATGACTGTCCGTCCCCCATGATGCACACATCACAAGGGGCACATGCACGACTAACATCCTCCTGTCTTTTCCCTTCAAGGTGACTCTGCATATGCACTGGGACCCCATCTCATGCCAGCTCACATTATGCATCTTTGAACGTTAAACACACACATTAATCATGGCACAATGAGAATGCATGCATGCACACCACTGTGGTCCCTAGCACACACACCCCACATCCTCATCACATTGGATTGGCACCAGTCCACCATGCAGGACTTGTGAGCAGCAACGCCACGCCAAGGCTCCAATTATGTCACTGTACATTCATACACCACACGGACCTGGGGATCACTTCTCCCTGGTCCTGGGGAACCCTTCTCCACCCAAATTGAGGGTGACACCCCTTTTCCCGCAGGAATGTCACCCCCACATTCCCAAATCATACACAAACAGAACCAAAAAAAAAAAAATTGACCAGCAAAAATAAAAAATGGCCAGCAAAAATATAATTTAAACAAAATAACAAAGAAAACACATAAAAGACAAAAATCACTCTCAAAGACACGTCACAAACAAACAAACAAACGCTAATAAACAACAGAACAAAAGCACCTTGCTGTATAGGGAGGGATACAAAGGGATGTACTTTTGCAAAGGAAGTGCGTTTGTCTCTGTCTATTTATGCTGTTTGCCTAGTTCACTAATTTGCCCTAGTCCACTTCCAATTTCACTGATTGCGCCGTTCCCGAGTTGTGAGCATGCGCACAGAGGTGCTGACCATGGTCTGCTTCAAGCGCGCATGCGTGAGCCGGCCGGCCCTTCATTTGCATGGGGTCACGGCTCATTTCAATGTAACACGCCCACGTCCTTCCCAATTTGTATTACTCCGCCTTGCGCCTCTGAAATAACGTTGCGCAGGTGCAAATTTCTGCTTAAAACCGACGAGAATAGGGTGATTGCGCCGCTACATTGCGCCAGTCTAACGTAAAGGCGGTGCGCTACGCCGGTCCAATAATGCGCAGATGTACCTGAATCTGGCCCTATACATTTTGCACAAACCAATCAATAAACGCTTATTGCGATTTTTTTTACCAAAAATATGTAGAAGAATACGTATAGGCCTAAACTGAGGGAAAACTTTTTTTTATATATTTTTGGTGATATTTATTATAGCAAAAAGTAAAAAATATTAAAAAAAATTTAAATTGTCGCTTTATTTTTGTTTATAGTGCAAAAAATAAAAAACACAGAGGTGATCAAATACCATCAAAAGAAAGCTATTTTTGTGGGGGAAAAAAAACGCCAATTTTGTTTGGGAGCCAGGTCGCACGACCGCGCAATTGTCAGTTAAAGCAACGCAGTGTCGAATCGCAAAAAGTGGCCTGGTCTTTAAGCTGCATAATGGTCCGGTCCTTAAGTGGTTAACAGGCGAGTACACGGCTACTAGAGATTCCATTTTTTTTTGTTGTTAGGTTTGCTGCACATGTAAAGGGAAAATATGGCTGTGCACATATACATGCAGTATATACTTACATAACATACAGTTAAAAACAAACAATTAAAACAGATTTTAAACATGCAGCTTTCTACATATGCAACTCAATGTTAAAAAGTCAAGTGTTTTCCGACTAATGAAGCTGGCCTAAGTATCAGATATGAGTTATAGTATTATTCTAGATGTACTGTGACTTTAAATAGTTATTTTGCACCAAACTGGCCCAAACTGCAGTAAAACCTTGGATTGCGAGCATAATTCGTTCCAGAAACATGCTTGTAATCCAAAGCACTTGTATATCAAAGCAAATTTTCCCATAAGAAATAATGGGAATTTATTCATAGGTCTTGTAGTTTATAGTCCATATAAAAAGATTATAGCAATGTGATAGGTTGTGTAACCATAAAATGTCCATCCACAAATGGAAGCTTCCCCAAGGGGATTAGAAGCAAATCCAGCAGGAGCTACAGAGTATAAAAAGATAAGAGAGGCGCCTCTAAGGCCGCGTACACACGAGGAGATATGTCCGATGAATCAGTCCGACAGACCGTTTTCATCGGACTCATCTCCTGGGAGATTTTGGTTTGATCCGTGTACACACGATCAAACCAAAACCCCCGCCGACAGACAGCGCGGTGACGTGGCGGTGACGTTGACGCCGCCACGTCACCACTCCAGGAAGTAAAATACTTCCACGCATGCGTTGAATCCATTTGGCGCATGCGGGACATTTTTGTCCGCTAGTTAGGCGTACTAACCAGCGGACATGTCGGACGGACGGGTTTCAGCAGACAGATTTTAACGCATGCTTTAAAATTTGTCTGCTGGAAAAACCTGTCTGTTCACCCGTACACACGATCGAATTTGTCTGCTGAAACGGTCCGTCGGACCGGTTTCAGCAGATAAATTCGATCGTGTGTACGCGGCCTAAGTGTAGTAATATGTTGCTAAATGTTGTACCTTCATTAAATGTAACCATATTGCTACACTTAGAGGAACCTCCTTTATACTCAGTTGTGACATGACGCTACTTGTATATTAAGACATCGCTTGTATATCAAGGCAAAATTTATTTAAAAAAATTGTTTGTCTTGCAAAACGCTCTCAAATCAAGTTACTCTCAAACCAAGGCTTTACTGTATTTCCAATACTAACTGATGTGACTGCTGTGTTGCTGTAATATACTGTGCTAGCATTAGCCATTCAGGGTGAGATGGCGATGCAGGCAGATGATGTAGTAATTCTTTCCCCTTACCTCACCAATCAGAGGAAACCTTGTATTCATTGAGTAAAAAATACAAGGCTTCTTCTGAATGGCGGTGGTGCATTCAGATCAACGCAATTTAGTTCTAGCAGCAGACAAGTAATCACCCACAGTGCTGCAGAACACAGCGCCACATACTGTTTTTAGGTAACATTACAACCAGTGCTTTAAGTGGGCCGGAACGCGGCGGTACTCAGTACCGCCACTTCCAAAAATGGCCCTGGAGAGTACCAGCACCTCTCCGTGCGCCCAGTACGAGGGTTCCCCGTACCGGAACGCACTGGCGTAGCGGGGGGCGGGGGCTCCTGCACCGGGCGAAAAATTGCACGGGGGCAAAATCCTGGCATCCGCGGAATGCGCCGCCGCTGCCTTAGGAAAGGCCGCGGCTTTGGCCTAGCTCTGGAGCTATCGGCCATCTTGGTACACCCGGCGGCGGCGCGCGATGAGTTTTTTTTTCAGCCCTTTCGCCTGGTTGGCTGGTGGAACTGTCTGTCTCCCTTGATGTGGGAGTGGCGGGAAACACCAGCCAACTAGGCAGAAGGGCTAAAAAAAAACAGATAACGGCGCAGGAGATTGGCGGGCGGTGGAGTGGGAGGCGCTGTACCTCTGTGCTGCGCTGATTGGCCTGGAAGTTGGAACATGTGTTTACAGCGCGGCGGCAAGTTTCTCCATCTCCAGCAAGGTAAGCAAAACACTCTCCTGTACCACAGGGGAGAGAGAGAAGGGGGGGGGGTCGGTGTAAATCTAAAGGGGTGCACTGCCTGATCCCCACCTATCCACCTCAGAGCCTGTCATTTTAGTAAGACTGCAGGGACTTGTAGTTCTCCATCTTCTCCTGGGGATCATGGAGATTGGAGAACTACAAGTCCCAGCAGGTTATACATACAATAAGGCTCTGAGGTGGATGGGTGTGGATTGCATGCACCTGAGCCCCAGGAGAAGATGGAGAACTACAAGTCCCAGCAGGTTATAATATAAAGCTCCGAGGTGGATAGATGTCTGGACAGTGACAATTGGTGGCACAGTGGTGACAATTGGTGGCACAGTGGTGACAATTGGTGGCACAATGGTGACAATTGGCATGGTACAGTGACTGCATTTGATGGCATGGCACAGTGGTTGCGTTTGTTGGCATGGCACAGTGGTGACAATTGATGGCACAGTGGTTGCGTTTGTTGGCATGGCACAGTGGTGACAATTGATGGCACAGTGGCTGCATTTGATGGCATGGCACAGTGGTTGCGTTTGGCATGGCACAGTGGTGACAATTGATGGCACAGTGGCTGCATTTGATGGCATGGCACAGTGGTTGCGTTTGGCATGGCACAGTGGTGACAATTGATGGTACAGTGGCTGCATTTGATGGCATGGCGCCCTGTGATTGGGCATATGTGGTCATGCGCTAGCGCCGGGGGGGGGCGAAAAAAAAACGTTCTGCCCCGGGGGGGGGGGGGGGGGGGGGGGGGGGGGAGGTTGACACCGGCGCCTAATAGAGTACCGGCACCTCTTTTGGCCCACTTAAAGCACTGATTACAACAGTATATTACATTGCACACAGAGGCTGCATAGTTATGTTATGTAAATGGTTACATTTGAGCCAGCTTGGTCCAAATTAATTAAAATGGGTTGTAAAGGTTTGTTTATTTTCTAAATAGGTTCCTTTAAGCTAGTGTATTAGGACCCCTGCCTTTACAGGCACAAAAATTTAACAGCATCCCAGTCTTAGTCCGTAGGGTTCAGTATTGAGTCGGCTCACCATTTGCAGCTTCATCTCTTCTGGGAAGGCTGTTCGCAAGGTTTAGGAGTGTGTCTATGGGAATGTTTGACCATTCTTCCAGAAGCGCATTTGTGAGCTCAGGCACTGATGTGGACAAGAAGACCCTGCTCGCAGTCTCTGCTCGAATTTATCCCAAATGTGTTTTATTGGGTGTAGGTCAGGAATGTGTGCAGGCCAGTCAAGTTCCACTACCCCAAATTTGCTCATCCATGTCTTTATGGACCTTGCTTTATGCACTGGTGCGCAGTCATGTTGGAACAGGAAGGTGATCCCCACCATGTTGGGAGCATGAAACTAACCTCAACCCCTTTGGGATGATGTAGAGCAGAGACTGCCAGCCAGGTAGTCCGGGACAGTCCCGCATTTTGCAGGTCTGTCCCGGGGACATTTATTCCAGGACAATACAGTGTCCCGGAATAAAACCGACACAGCCACCCCCCCTGGGCCAATCTAATGCCCCCAAAAAAGGCCGACACATCACCGCTTTACTCACTGACAGTACTTGTCCTGGCCGGGAATTCCTGGAGGAGCACGGTCCCGCCCCCTGTTTGTGATTGGAGAAATCATAAATCCCGCCTCTTGTGTCCAATCACTGTGCTGTGATTCGTTACAGTACAAGCTGATTTTTGGGAGGGAAGGGTGTCCCTGAATAGTAGTTTGGAAATGTGGTCACCCTAGAGCAAGGCCTTCTCGTCCACATCAGTGCCTGACCTCACAAATACACTTCTGGAAGAATGGTTGAATATTCCCATAGACACACTCCTAAACCTTGTGGGTAGCCTTTCTAAAATAGTTGATGCAAATAAAGTTAATGTGCCTGTAAAGGCAGGTGTCCCAATACTTTTGGTAAACTAGTGTATATCAGAAAATTGATCAATCCTGATGTACTGACAGCCCCTTATTTCTTGAACTACTCTGGGGAAGTGATTAGCATTTTTTTTTTTTTAACAGAATATGTTTGCATATAGCAGTGCAGTATATTGCTATATGCAAGCATTTTACTGAGTACAATTGATTCATTCAGTTTGTTTCGTTGTGATTAGCTGTGATAGGTCAGAGCTAATCACATGTTACAGATGAGCTGTGATTGGACTAGTCTGTACCATGTCATTACACTGACCAATCACAGCTGGCAACACAATTGTATACAATGGATGGCTTAAAAGGAAGCCATATATTGTTTACAACTGTCATGTGTCATGGGACGACTTATTGAAATATTTTTGACCTTAATGCAGAGAATGTATTAAGGTAAAATAACTTTTACCTTTACAACCACTTTAGACTTTTACAATAAATAAAAATGTAAAAGCACTTACAGTAATAGAAGGAAGGCACATTAAGGTGCAGACTCCAGTGTTGTCTTATTTTCCTTGCCATAATGGCCTGAACTCCGGTCTGTGTACACAGTCTAGGTTACTGACATTCTAGGAAGTCAACTCAGGATGGGAATAGTTATCCATGGCCTGAACCTTTAAAAGCCAATTCAGAAATAAATAGCAGCTCCCATATGTCTATCTTTAGAAAGTTTCCTTTAAGGTACAGTGGCGGCTCGTCCATAGAGGGCGCTGGAGCACCACCCCCTCTGGCTCTTGCACCGCCACTGACTAATAACATAGATTCATTGCATTGCATGAATCGATGTTATTGTCGCCACTGCCGCTGGTCTATTCAGATGTGCGCCGGCCACCTGAATAACGGCAGCTGGTTGGCTGTACGGAAGTGCCTATCAGAGCCAGCCCTCAGCATCCGGAAGCTTATCCAGGAAACGTATGGGGGTGCGTTCCTTGGATAAGACCGACAGGCGTCACAGCCAATCAGGTTCACCGGTTGTGGCTATCGGTAACCTGATTGGCTGAAGCGTCATCGAGGGCGGGAGAAGACATTGAGGGACGTGGATAGCTCCAGTAAAGGTAAGTGCCGGGCGGGGGAAAGGTTAATTTTACGGGGCACAGTGGGGACGAAGGGCACAGTGACATCAATGGGCACAGTGGTGACAATGGGCACAGTGGGGACAATTGGCACAGCGGCATCAATGGGCACAGTGGCGACAATTAAAGGGCACAGTGACATCAATGGGCACAGTGGCGACAATTAAAGGGCACAGTGACATCAATGGGCACAGTGGCGACAATTAAAGGGCACAGTGGTGACAATTGCCGCAGTGACGACAATTGATGGCATGACACAGTGGTGACAATTGATGGCACAGTGGCTGCGTTTGATGGCATGGCACAGTGGCTGCGTTTGATGGCATGGCACAGTGGCTGCGTTTGATGGCATGGCACAGTGGTGACAATTGATGGCACAGTGGCTGCGTTTGATGGCATGGCACAGTGGCTGCGTTTGATGGCATGGCACAGTGGCTGCGTTTGATGGCATGGCACAGTGGCTGCGTTTGATGGCATGGCACAGTGGTGCGAATTGATGGCACAGTGGCTGCGTTTGATGGCATGGCACAGTGGTGACAATTGATGGCACAGTGGCTGCATTTGACGGGCACAGTAAGGCTGCAATTTTTTTCTTTTTCATTTGCGCCCCCCCAAAAATGTTGAGCGCCAGCCGCCACTGTTAAGGTATAAGTACAGCCAAGCTTCTTTTTTTTCTTTTAATTTAGAATTAGGTGTTTAGGGAAAAGAACTTTGATACCACTGACTCTTGATTCTGGCAACCATTGTCTCTGGTATAGAAAGTGATAGAAAATGTTAAATGTTGAGTTATTACAGGAACATAAGGTGAGGTGGGGCTCCATTTACTTCTTGCCGTGTCTCTGGGGCAGGAACTGGAAGTGTTACTTAAAGGGGTTGTAAAGACAAAAATATTTTCCTCTTAAATTAAAGTCTGACAGTAGCTGATAAAGTAATAAGTAATGTTTTGCATTATAACTAGTTTGATACCTGTTGAAATGGAGCTGTTTTATTCACCTCCGTCACTCCTGAATCGTTATTCTGACTGACTTCCTGGTTTGCGGTGCACATTCATTCTTGCTACATCACGGCCTAATGGGAACTACAGTTCCTACAGGCTTAGCCTCCATGCCTGTAAGGGGTAAAAGATCATCTTCAAGCAGGGCTGTAGTCATAGGGTGGGAGTGAGCACATTCTGCTTCCCACCATGCAGATGCTGGTGGAAAGCAAGCAGAGGAGAGACAGGAAATGGCATTTTCAACCTGGATTACTGTATTTTGGAGGTCAAAAGGAAAAACGAGGTAAGTGATATTTAAATGCTCTAGCTTACAGCAATCAATCAATTGATCTAATAAAAAACGAACCTTTAGTGTTCCTTTAACCCACAACAGTAAAATCAGTCTGTATATGCAGCATAGCATGCTTGTTATACTCATTATAAAACTTAAAGCGGAGCTCCAGCCGCGGTAAAAAAATTTTTTAAAGTCAGCAGCTACTAACAGTGTAGCTGCTGACTTTAAATAAGGACA
The DNA here is from genome assembly GCA_029574335.1 of Rana kukunoris. Classification (NCBI taxonomy): domain Eukaryota; kingdom Metazoa; phylum Chordata; class Amphibia; order Anura; family Ranidae; genus Rana; species Rana kukunoris. Next base: position 79,285,121 of record CM056056.1, read on the forward strand.
CTTACCTGTCCTAGGCGCCCGCGCTGACGGCCCCCCCCCCCCCCCCGATGCCGGTCCCACGATCGCTCCGGGTCCCGCGCCGCCATTCACACTATGGGAAACAGGCAGTGAAGCCGTACGGCTTCACTGCCCATTTCCTAGTGCGCCTGCGTGAGTCTCACGCTGGCTTGTGAATGGGCGCGCTGCTCTCTGAGAACACACACAGTTCCCAGGAAGCAGCGCGCCCCATTCACAAGGAGAAGAACAAGAAGAAAACACACCGCGGTTCAGGAAGAGGCAGATTACGGACTTTTTTTTCAAACAACATTGTAAAATGTTGTTATCCTGGGTGGAGCTCCGCTTTAAGGGGTTAATCCTCTGCATTGTCTAAAACGCCTGTTTTATCCTATATACACAGATCCTTCCCTCCTGCACTGTCTATCTTGGGAAGGCCAGCTAGACAACACAGGCAGAGTAGCCGATCTGCACATGCTCAGTTGTGTCTTTTATGATGGAGAGAACATTTACTTGTTTTCAGAGCTAGCCAGGTCACATGATTTTGACATCACACATATGGACATATATACAGGCTGCAGTGGAAATCTCCTCCTTCCTGAACTCTCAGCACTGGAGAAACTGTGCAGTTTATCATATAACTGTGGTATACATATCAGCCAAAAGGGTATACAATGGCAGTATTTTAATGTAAAAAGATGGTTTATAAGCTGTGGGCACTGTGGGGGGGGATAAACTATTTGCATATTACTGGGTTTAGTAACACTTTAACCACTTAAGGACCCCCGCACGCACATATACGGCCACAGAATGGCTCGTACAGGCACAAGGGCGTAAATTTACGTCCCCGCCTTCGTGCGGTTCGGGGGTCCCATCGGGACCCCCTCCGCGGCGTGCGGGGGTCCCCCTGCCTCTGGGAGCGATCGCCGACGAGCGGGCGGATGTCCGTGATTTCCGCCCCCCCGCGATCGCTCCCAGCCAATGGGAGCGCGCTCCCATCGTGTCAGTTCCTCCTCCTGTGTTTACACAGGAAGGAGGAAATGATGTAATCTCTCATCGCAGCGCTGTTTCCCAGCGCTGCTGATGAGAGAAGACATCACAAGTAAGTGTGCACCAACACAACACTGACACACACTCACATAGGCATATTAACCCCTTGTGATCGCCCCCCCCCCCACCCCCCTGTCACAGTGTCACTGAATGCAGTGATCTAATCACTGCATTTAGTGTCAGTGTGACAGGCAGTGTAAAAAACAGTTAGTGTTAGGTTCAGGATAGCCCCCCCACCCCCCCTAATAAAGTTTTAACCCCCTGATCACCGCCCTAGTTAACCCTTTCACTCCCTATTGCCAGCATCACTAAGCGATCATTTTTCTGATCGCTGTATTAGTGTCGCTGTTCCCGCTAGGTAGCTATTTTTTTTTATTGCGATTTTTTTTTTTACTAAAGACATGTGGCTGAATTAATTTTGGCCTAAATGTTTTACTAAAATTTAGTTTATTTGATTTTTTTTATAACAAAAAGTAAAAAAATTGTGTTTTTTTTCAAAATTGTGGCTCTATTTTAGTTTATAGCGCAAAAAATAAAAATCGCAGAGGCGATCAAATACCACCGAAAGAAAGCTCTATTTGTGGGAAGAAAAGGACGCAAATTTTATTTGGGAGCCACGTCGCACGACCGCGCAATTGTCTGTTAAAGCGACGCAGTGCCGAATCGCAAAAACACCTTGGGTCATTTACCAGCGTATTGGTCCGGGTCTTAAGTGGTTAAGGAAAACCTTCCCAATGCAATATAGTTTAAAAAAAAAAAAAATCCCTGTTTGATACAAAAATCCAAAACCCATAAAAAAATAAATTGGTTTATCTTTCACTTTAAAGGAAATGTATAATGCTTATGTATATAATTTATTATGCTTTGGACTTTTATTTAAATTGATTGTGGTCAGCTCAAAAAATTATTACTGTCATTTCTGATTCATTGCTGCCCTTTACCCTTACTTATTGAATAAGCCCTTATATTTCACGGACTGGGGAGGAATGGTTCCATAATAAAATAGGAGGGTATAATAAGTTGGCATGACTAAGTTATAATCAACCCTTCTATCTGATGGCTTGTCATAAAACAGAAGTCTGATCTCTGATTCCTACTACTAACAATCTGTCAACTGAAAAGAGAAAAGGGAATGAATAGGGAAATTCATTTTCTTATAAGCGTTTCTTTCAGAAATAGAAGGGATGAATGCAACGCTTTCTCAGAAAAGTAAGCCATCGCATGGGGCGAGGGAGGAGGATTAGACTTGGGTTGTGTGAATGAGCGGTTTACATGAATTACGCAGTGTACACATGACACAAGACATACATTCCAGGTGGTTTCCTGGAGAGTTCTCTTCCTATAGCATTTCATCCACCATTGTGTCTTTTAATTATTTATTCAATAGGGGTCTTACAATTAGAAATCACAGAAATTTGAATCAGAAACCATAACACCCAAGTTGCAGGTCATCTCGTGAAATCAGTGAATACAATTTATCTTAGCTGCAACCCTGTCAAAATCACACAGTGCACTCAGCTGACCTTCAAATGTATGTGAATCCAAATATTTTCTGGGAGTTTGTGCAAGGGTTAGAACTGTTGTCAATTTTTTTATTTATTTTTTGCAGCGCTAAATCATAAAAAAGGTGCATCTAACGATGCAATAAAAAAAAAAAACATTAACGTATGCAAAGTGCATAATGAGCAAAAAAGTCCATAGAAAAGCAAAAAAAAACAAAAAAACCCCACAAGTGAATATTTAATATCAATATTTAATTGATCCCAATTGTGAAAAAATTAGTAGAGTGAGGATTTTTGAATCACTGGTCCGTAATTATACAAATTTTTCTGTAATTGTACACATTTTTCTGTAATTGTACACATTTTTCCAATGTGAATGGGATAGGGGGATACCCCTCTTTTTTTCCATATATTTTGCTTCTGATCTGTGGTTTGGTGGGCTGTTTGGTGGGTTTTATACAAGGCAACATTGTGGGTTTAAATCCATTAGGGGAGGTCACCATTAGGGGGTTTTTGGTTACAATTTTAACAGTAATTTATATTAGAGCAGGGATATAATCATTTTAATATTGTGTAATAATGTGTTTTATTGTATTTGTATTAAACAATGTTATGTGGCTTAGGGGCGCACATCTATTGCCATCACTGTCCTATTTAGCATTTATTAGCCGGATTGGTAATCTGAAATTTGTGGGAATCGCTGCTGTGTCTGTCATGGATCTGCCACTTAAGGGTTAATGGTTGATCACTGATTTCAGTGATTGACAACATTCTGCCCTATTTAAACACCACAGCAGCACAGTGTCTTTGCTGCCTGATCTGCAGTTCATACCTGTTCCCGTGATCTGATCTGTTCTGTTTCCTGTGTTTGACCCGGCTTGTTTGACTACGATTGCTCTCTGTTATCCTGATCCCGGCCTGCCTTGTGACCACTCTCAGCTCTACCCTGCTTGATATCCTGTTGCCAAACTTTGCCTGTATCCTGACCATTCTATGCCTGTCGTCTATGCCTATATCTGATTGTCTGTTACCAAACCCGTATTGTCTGACTATGCATTTAGTGTGTCCCCAGCCCTGCATCTACCATCCTGCTTCCTGTTTCCTGCTGCACCAGCTGGACTGACAAGAACAAGACAAACCAGGCACCCATACACCCCCAGGCTCTTGCAGCCACTGTTGCAACATCGATGGCCCTTGAGCCGGGGTTGTACGAGAAGGCCTTCCCACTGCACGTCAGGCTCACTCGGCAGGTACGTAACAGTGTCAATTCGTATGTGGGTTATATATAGATTTAGACCACAATAAAGTGTAGTCCGATTCAATATAAATCAACAAGATTTACCTGAGGAAGACATGTGACCCTGTGTCGACACGTGTAGGGGAGGGGCTAGGATGGTGAAGGCACTCAGGCTCTACAGAGATTTAGGAACTGAACAAGATTTTTGGGATGTGTGGCTCTGTATTACATAGTTAAGCCCAACGTTTTCTATAGTGCGGTGCGCTGGAAGCACCTACATTATGTGAGTACCCTTAACATTTTAAATAAACATTTACTAGTTTTAAAACAATTCAAACCCTATTGGAGTCTTTCTCTCTGCATATAGTCTGTTGCTGTTGTACTGAGGAGGAGGCCATGGGAGAAGTTGAGGAGCCAGCTGTATTGGATATCTCATTGAGTCCTGGGGTGGCTCACAGGTGCTATTTGACCCTGCTTAGTTGGGGGTCATACTCCCAGAGCTAAACCTACAACCATTGGGTGGGGGGGGGGGCATAAGTGAGGTGATCTGCTAGTGGCTTGGATGCTATATATTTTTTTCACAATTAAGATCAAGTTGTTCAACAATCAAATTTTCACTTGAGCGATAGTTTTTGTTTTTGTTGTTCTGTGGACTGTTTTGCTCATTATGTACTTTGCATGTGTTAATTTTTTTTTTTTATTGCATTGTTAGATGCACCTTTTTTATGAGCACTTTTATACATTCATTGATTTTTACTTGTATATGGGGATGTGATCAGTTCCAGAAGCTGGTCTTTTATTTATTAATCACACATTATATGTATATAAAATTCTTTTGATCGGTACTAGTGGTGCAACGGATCGTAAATGATCCGTGATCCGAACAGGTCACCATATGCGGATCGGCACACCACATGATTCGTGGAGCTCCGCTGCTACCTAGGCCATAGGAAAGGCCACAGCTTCGGCCTAGCTCCCGGAGCGGCGGCCATCTTGGTCCACCCAACGGCTAACCAGGTGAGCCTAGAGCTGTGCGCTGACAACATCACCCGGCCTCTCGTGTTTGGCTATACAGTGGGGGAGATGTGGACCATATTACAGTGCAGAGATGTGGACCACATTACAGTGGGGGAAATGTCTGTGGATTACAGTGGGGGAGATGTCTGTGGATATTACAGTGGGGACTATATATGGTAGTGATCAGAAAATTTTAATCAGTAAACAGCCCTAATATATACATACACACTTTTCTACAGCATATACACTAAATATGTTTTTGATGTATTGAGCAGCTCGCACAATCTTTTAATTTAATCCAATATTTCTAACCTGTCGCAAAACCAGGAAGTGAGGAGAAAAATGGGGACACCTGATCTGCTGTGTCTCCGAGATGGGAATTTTAGGGAAATCTCCAATATGGAGCACCGAAAAAATAAATATCTTTCAGGGGTCTAAAGATTTCCTCCATCTATCAGAAGCTAAGATAAAAGTATTACCTTTACAGCATACACTTTAAAGGCAATGTATACAATGTTTGTATATACAGTATTTCCACGATTATGCTCAGGATAAAGAAAAATACAAATTCAAAAATGTATATTACATTTTTGACAAAATATTAAATATTCAAATGCCATATTACATATGTATTTTTGCTCCAGCATTTGGAGGTATTTTTCAGGCCAATCATAAAGCCTTGAACACACGATGAGAATATCGAGAATGAAGAGGTTACTAAAGTTATGAAAAGACGACAGAATACAACTTCAGAAGTGATGTAATGTGTTGCATTGTAATGTATTCTTTCGTTTCGAGCATTTGTGGTCTTGGTCTTCCAATTTTTTTCGGATGAATACTGTACTGATTAAATGTAAATCATACCTTCTGGTATTGTACAGGAAAAAAAAATGTGTTTGTCCCATCTTATAATTTCACATGAACTGTCATGATCGGCTCTCGAAGGCTGCATTGTAATGATCAGATAGTCATATGATTGCTTTAAAAGCGGTATATTTCATCCAATTTTTTGATCGTGTGTACTAGGCTTAATAGTCTTGCTCAAAAAACAATAACAACATTTTTTTTTTTTTTATACAGTCCAATTGCTGAAGCTCAAATGACACACATAGCTGTACACTCAATACAATACTCTCTTAATGCAGACCTTAAGATGGAACACTTACTCAGGAGTGTATTTAGGTTTTGTGCTGCCCTAGGACTGACTCAACTTGTGCACCCCCTAATTTAAATATGACCCACCCCTTTATGTCAAGGCCACACCCCTTTCTGTTTAAGACCCACTCTGAAATTTTCGAGTGGGGACACTAGTTCTTAGTTCTCACTTCCTGTTTGGCTATGGGGCAGGAAGTGAAGGGAAATCTCTGCAATGGGACATGGATGGTAAAAAATAAACTGACAAGGGCTATAACCCTCCTATTGCCTACAGTGGTACTTTAAGCACAAATTCTGATCATTTTATGGAGAGGACTAAGAAGATATAACCATGCCAATGGTGCAACAGAAAACATATAGCACAGCAAGGAAGGTTTCTGGTACAGGCTGATAGGACAGTCAAAATTAGAAGCAGATTGCGTTACACTAACAGTGTAGCACAAGCCGGCGGGGACTCCTTCCGTGCTGCCCCCCTGCAAAGTGCTGCCCTAGGCCTGGGCCTTGTTGGCCTAGGCCAGGATACATGGTTGTACTTGCTACACTATTTGTTTACTGGGCATACATGACTCTAAATTCTTCTGGAACGCATATCCTGGAGTGTACATCTGTGTGGGGTTTCTGATGGCAAGGATCTCAACACAGCCTGACTTGCATCTGCATCTTGAGCTGGTGAAGACGAACCCTTTGCATGCCTATACAGATCAGTACACCCGTGTGAAAAAGGGCGCAGTCACATAAGAAAAACTTAAAGGGGTTGTAAGACTTTGATTATTAAAAAAATAACAAACATGTCATACTTGCCTCCACTGTGCAGTTGTTTTTCAACAGAGTGGCCCCAAACACCAACTTCTGGGGTCCCTCAGCGGCTCTCGTGGCTCCTCCGATTGGATAACCCCCTAGGAGAAGTGCTATCACAGGGGTTACCTTGCGGGCATGCTCCCAAGTGATTAATTTGGCATCTATAACCCCCCCGGTGCCCACGTCATTGAATGTGATTGATAGCAGCGGGAGCCAATAGCTGTGCTGCTATCAATCTATCCAATCAAGAACCGAGACCCCGTGGAGAGAGAGACAGCGCATCCCCGCCGAGGCAAATTCAGGGGTCAGGTAAGTAAAACGGGGGGGGGGGGGGGGCGGGGGGGCCGGTGACTAATAGGTAATTTTTCACCTTAATGCATAAGACACAAGGGTTTACAAACCCTTTAAGATAAATTCAATATCTGATCGCTGAAAATACATATTTCCCTTTAACCGCTTGCCGGTAGTTTTACGGCGGCAGGTCGGCTCGGCTGCGCAAAATCGCGTAATATAACATGATTTTGCATTTCAGACACTAGGGGCGCGATCACCCGCGATTGCTTGTTACAGAGCGAGAATCGGGAGCTGTGTGTGTAAACACACAGCTCCCAGTCCTTTCAGGGGAAGAAGTTACTAATCGCATGTTCATACAATGTATGAACAGCGATCTGTCATTTCCCCTAATCAGTCCCACCCCCCCTTCAGTTAGAACACAATGAGGGAACATAATTAACCCCTTCCTCGCCCCCTAATGTTAACCCCTTCCCTGCCAGTGAAATTTTTACAGTAATCAATACATTTTTATAGCACTGATCGCTATAAAAATGCCAATGGTCCCAAAAATGTGTCAGAAGTTACCGCCATAAGGTCGCAGTACCAATAAAAACTTCAGATTGCTGCCATTACTAGTAAAAAATATTTTTTTTTTTTATAAAAATGCCATAAAACTATCCCCTATTTTGTAGATGCTATAACTTTTGCGCAAACGAATCAATAAACGCTTGTTGCGATTTTATTTATTTTTTTACAAAAAATATGTAGAAGAATACGTATCGGCCTAAACTGAGGAATTTTTTTTTATATATATATATATATATATATATAAATATATATATATATTTGGGGAATATTTATTATAGCAAAAAAAATTTTTTTTTTCTAAATTGTCGCTCTCTTTTTATTTATAGGGCAAAAAATAAAAACCGCAGAGGTGATCAAATACCACCAGGACGCCAATTTTGTTTGGGAGCCACGTCGCACGACCGCGCAATTGTCAGTTAAAGCGACGCAGTGCCGAATCGCAAAAAGTGGCCCGGTCATTGACCATCAAAATTAACCCGGGGCTGAAGTGGTTAAGCAGACTGTCAGCTACCAATAGCCAAACCAATAAATAATACTAAATGCATCTAATTAACATAACCAATTAAACGTACTTATATAACAAAAATACAATCCATAATGTCAGGAACTATTGTGGCGACGCACAGATTCCTCCACATTACCTGGGTGTAGTGAGCCACCAAGTGAAAATCTCTGGATGTCACAGTGACTCAGCTAGATTGAGCTCTCCACCTTTTCTTTTATAGGCTTGACATGCATTACTGAAACATTGTATCACAGCACAAGAAAACAAAAAGTTACCTGTTGTACTGAAATGTAAGCAAAACTATTCAGTCCTATAGCTCAGATAACCTGCAGTTCCAGAATATACAGCACACACCACACCTGTCAAAATGAATTATTGTTAAGAGAGAAGTGGTCCTTTCTGGGCTTATGCAAGAATTTGAATATTCAGTTTTAAAGTTTATCTAAACTACAATACCTACAGCTTACTGGTTCTTAGGTGTGGTGGCTGCATTTGTTTTGTTTTTGTTTTGTTTTTAGTTATCAGCTCACAAAATGTCTGGCCAGATAAAGGGCTACTTTTTTGTACTTGTCACACATACAAAATAAAACCCTTTTAATGGGATAGTTAAAAGATAGGTCCACCTATATTTAGGGTGTAACATGCAATATGCTACAGCTACCTCTCACCCCCCCCCCCTTCAACTGTGGACAGGGGATCCTCTCCCCACAGCCGCTGTCACATTTCAAAATCAGACTCCACCCACACAGCTGTGCCATTCACAGAGAAACTACAAGTCCCATCTTCCACCACAGCAGACGACTTGTAATTCTCAATAAAGTGCCCTTGTGGTTTATTAACACTTCCTACAGCTTAGTAACAGAAAGCCCATTTAGAGGTGTAGGTACAAAGCTGGAGGATGTGTCTGCCGGAGACAGACAATGCACTTGTGATCTACTGACTGCGGGTGCAATGCTCTGCAGATCACTCTGAAAAAAAATCAAAATAATCAATGCATATTGATGCATATCAATGCAATGCATAATTTTCAAAAAGGTGAACTTATTCTTTAAAGGGGTTGTAAAGGTACACGTTTTTTTACCTTAATGCATCCTATGCATTAAGGTAAAAAAACATCTCACAGCACCGCCCCCCCCCCCCCCCCCCCGAGCCCGCGTTGTACTTACCTGACCGTTCAAATCTCCCGGGCGCGTCCACGTCGTCCTCTTCGGTTCCCAGCCTGGCCGTAGATTGGCTAGGCTGGGCGGATTGATAGCAGCGCAGCCATTGGCTAGCGCTGCTGTCAATCAGAGCGGATGACGCGGCGTGCCGGGGGCGGAGCCGAGTGATACAGTCGGCGGCTATGGCCGCCGCTGTATCACGGGAGCGCGCTCGCATAAGCTTTCCTCCATGCGAGCACCCTCGCATGAAGAGGGAAAGCTTTTGCGAGGAGGAGCCCAGACAGCCGCCGAGGGACCCCAGAAGACAGCTTTCCGGGCCACTCTGTGCAAAACGAACTGCACAGTGGAGGTAAGTATAACATGTTTGTTATTTTTTTTTTTAAAAAGCCCTGACTTTAGTGTCCCTTTAATAGAGGTGAGCAAATAAGAGAAATCTTTTGTTACGGTATACATACACTAAGTTATCATAAAATATACAGGTTTAAATGACCATATTTATATTTTACTTACAAACTGCAAGACAGCATTGGTTATGTGCATGAGCTCAGGTAGCCCACAGGGAAGGCACGACTGAGTATTTCCAGACAAAATTTTTGTTTTGTTTATTATAAAAAAGCTAAATAACAAATCGTACCCAGATAGCAAGAATAACTTGCCACAAATTTGTGGCAGTGTTGAATTGTAAGTCTGAAAACTTGCTGCACATTTTCACTGGCGAGTTGTACACATGCAGAGCACTTGAAGCACAAGTTCTAGTTGACACTTTTGCAATTTGTGGCAAATTTTCATGGCAAGTCTCTAGCAAGAGCAAAGTAGGAGTTGGGAGTCTACAGCCAGAGCTCTGCAAGTCTACAGCATGAAAATGCAGCCACAGTGACCCCTGTGGTGGGAGGACTATTGCACAACAGAACAGAACAATAACTCACAGCAGACTTGCAGAATGTTTGCAGAGAAGGTTGATCTGGAGTCACCTGATGCGGATTTGCTGCAATTCTGCAACAAACTTGTGAAGCCTGGCAAGTCTGGCAGTAGCTTATCAAGTCATTTTCAAAATTGCAGCACAATTTCTTGCTATCTGGGTAGTAAATGACGGCGTCTCTTACCTCCATTTAAAAACAGGACAACCATTTCCAAATATACCACGCATATAATGCAGGCATTAGCCCCCACTATATCCTATTCAACCTAATGGGAAAGGCCCGTAGCAATAGTAGGTAGGAATGCATAACAAGTCCTTGTGATGGAATTTTCAGTTTGGAACATCTTGGTAAAATAATAAATCTAAACAGTCATATGAAGTTTTAAGACTTCACTAGTGCAAAAAAAAAAGTCTCTGCTCCATTTAGCTGGATACTAATCCATGGCGTAATCATACCAGAGGAGATGTATAGTAAATCAAACAAACTTACGTTGAGATGATTTTCCTGATGATCTAGAAAAGTTAACTTATCTCTAGGCAACATGGTGAATTCATTGCCATATGTCCAGGTATATTTGAAGAACATCTGCTTTTTTTTTTTATGGGGGGTAAAGTTAGGAAGATACTCCACTGGGAGCAAAGGATCCAGAGGCTTTAATTTTGATTATTGTCTTAGCCTAAATGTGACTGGTTCTCTTGAAAAAAATATCATTTGCCTCTGAACAACCCATTGGTGTTGCTTTACAAAAGGGAAATAGACAGTTCACATGACCAGAAGGTTGCTCTTTGCAAGGAAATGTGTTGCAGACCCTAGTGAATAGGGTTAAGCTCTATTCTATTCTGCATCATCCAACCATGTAATAAAGCTGTGTTTTTTCCTCTTTTTAATACTAATGCAAGTGTTCGGTGTTCTTTGCAAAGTGAAATGTATCACATTTATTAAGTTGTGGGGAAACTTCCCTTGTAAAGCGAACAGCCTGTTTGCCTTTAGTAAATCAACCCCATTGTATTTAACAGACTTACTCTGCAGCTGGGTCACCGACACTGGAATTTCCATTCATTTATATACTGCGCCTGTCAATGTGTACTTAGGGTCTGTGAAGTGAGGTGAAGTGCAATAAAATGAAGTGAACTTGTATTTACTTAGGTCTCCGCCACACGACAGGATGTTTGAAGTAAACACTGGTTCACTTCAGTAACTTCACACTGCAGTAAATGAGGCCCTTTTTGTATACAAAACATTAATTAATTGGCAGGCCCATTTAGCTATAAATTTGCAGCATTTCTGTAAAGCAAAGCTCAAATTAAGCACATCATTAAACAAAAGTTACAGGCCCAGATTCAGGTACATCTGCGCATTATTGGACCGGCGTAGCGCACCGCCTTTACGTTAGACTTGCGCAATTTTTCCGCTTATTAAACCGTATTCTTGTAGCTTTTGCGCAGAAAATTGCGCATACGTAACGTTTTTTCAGAGGCGTAAGGAGGAGTAATACAAATTGGGAAGGACGTGGGCGTGTTACATTGAAATGAGCCGTGACCCCATGCAAATGAAGGGCCGGCCGGCTCGTGCATGCGCGTTTGAAGGAGACCGTGTCAGCTCCGCTGTGCGCATGCTCACAACTCAAGAGCGGCGCAATCAGTGAGATTGGAAATGGACTAGGGCAACGTTGTGAACTACGCAAACAGCATAAATAGACAGACACAAACGCACTTCCTTTGCAAAAGTACATCCCTTTGTCCCTTCCCATTTAACAAAGTGCTTTTGTCCTGTTGTTCGTTGCAGTGTGTTTTGTAGTTGTCAGATTAGTGTTCTGTGTGATCAAGTGTTTGTTAGTAGATTTTTGAAAGTGGTTTTTGATAAGTGTTTGAGAGACTGTTTGATTGATTGATATATTTATGTTTGTTTCTTTTCCTGCTGTATTTTTGTTTTGTTTTTTGGGGACTGTTTCTTGCTCAGTAGTTTTCTCTCTGTGTGTGTGGTTTTTTTTTGATTGGTTGTGCTTGTTTGTGTGCGTGAATTTTGTTGACTGGGACTGTTTTTTTTTTGGAAGGATGAGTGAGAGAAAACGCAAGCTGAATTTTACACTTGTGGAAAAACAGATTCTTGCCCGGGCCATTAGCGAGTATGGGCGTTTCCTCCACGGCCCACAGAGTGCCAACACCACCCCGGCCAGGAGGAGGGAGATTTTGGATAGGATCACTGACCAGGTGAATTCTGCGGGGCAGGGGGAGACACGGACCAGGTCTGGGATTGACAAAAAAATCAATGACCTCCGGCGTCTGGTCAAACAGAAGATGGCCAGAATGCATGCCCATGCCAGGGGCACAGGAGGGGGCCCACCATGCCGTATTAGCCTGACAGCGGAGGAGCGTGCGGTGGCCCTGACCTTTCATCGGCATGAAGTTGAGGGCCTGCCCGGCTTTAACTCAAGTCCAGAGCCCGTGGTGCCAGGTAAGTTTTTTTGTTTTTTAATATCAGGTGTGTAGCATGTGTGGGGGAGGAGGTGAAAGGGAATATGTGGCAAGTGTGTGGATCCTCCAACCTGTGAATGTTTTGTGTCATCCACAGATGTGCAGGAGGGTGCAGGGCCATCTGGCCTGACCGCACCAACCCCAGGACAGCAGCCTAATGAGGCCCCCCCAACAAGGCCGGAGTCTGCGGAGGAGGTTCAAGAGGAGCAGGACAATCATGAGGAGGAGGAGAATCATGAGGAGGAGGAGTCCATGTCAGGCACTGGACGTTTGGGTTTTGAGGACTCTTCCCTTCTGCCTGGCAGCAGGCAGGCCTCCCTAAGGGGGAGCCCCCCCCCCCCTCCTCCCCCAACATGGCTCCCCTCACAAGGGCCTCCCCTTCTCCCCGGCCACAAGCATCAACTGGAGGCAGGATGTCATCCCAGACCACCAGGGGGTTGGCCGATCTCCTGCCCGCCACCCTGAGAAGGGACCAGTTCCTCCAGACCCGCCATCTGGGACAGGTCAGCCAGACATTGGTACGGATGGAGGAGAGCCTGTCCTCCATCAAGGATACGCTGGGGAACCTGGACTCCCACTCCCGGGCTTTCACAACCTGCCTTAACGAACTGCAGACGACATCAGCAGGCGTTGGGCAGGATGTGAGGGCCCTTACCCTGGCTATCCAGGCCAACACAGCAACACTTGGTGCTGCCTTGGACAGAATAGCCGTGGCCTTGGAGGGCAGGCCGCCAGGTGGGCAGAGATCAGGGGCTGCTCCTCCTTCCCCGGTTTTACCCCTCCCCCATGAGTCTCCCCTGAGAAGCCGGGGCCGTGGCCGGGGGCGCCCCAGGCGTGGCTCACGCAGAGGGCACTAATTTGTTTTTCCCCATTTTTTTTTTTTTTTAATAGATTTTTTTTTTTTTTGTCTTTTTTTTGCTGGAAATGTTTTGCTTTGGCAGGTCATTTTTTTGGGGTTTTTCTTGTGTGTTGTGAATGCTGTGTGAATGTGGGGGTGACATTCCTGCCGGAAAAGGGGTGTCACCCTCTATTTTGGTGGAGAAGGGTTCCCCAGGACCAGGGAGAAGTGATCCCCAGGTCCGTGTGAATGGTGTATGAATGTACAATGACATAATTGGAGCCTTGGCGTGGCGTTGCTGCTCACAAGTCCAGCATGGTGGACTGGTGCCAATCCAATTTGATGAGGATGTGATGTGTATGTGCTAGGGACCACAGTGGTGTGCATGCATGCATTCTCATTGTGCCATGATTAATGTGTGTGTTTAACGTGCAAAGATGCATAATGTGAGCTGGCATGAGATGGGGTCATGAGATGGGGTACCAGTGCATATGCAGAGTCACCTTGAAGGGAAAAGACAGGAGGATGTTAGTCATGCATGTGCCACTTGTGAGGTGTGCATCACGGGAGGGGATAGTCATGCCTGACTCCCATGTCACTCACCAACCAGCCAGCTGTCCCCATACATGTTCTATTCGAAATCTGTGGGGATGGGGCTCTGATTGGATATGTAGCTGTCATGGGTGTCATGGGTGGTGCCATGTGTTGGGCTGCTGATGTCCTCCTGCAAGGTTGTGGTCATTCCAGGATGACATGAGGGGTGAATCTGAAGATGCCAGACACCTCAGAATCACTCATGCCAAAGATGTCTATGCGTGTGTGATATATCAAGTGAAGAGTGAGGGGCTTGTATCAGATAATAATATTGTATTAGATTAGATTAAATTGTAAATTTTATATAAGCAAATAAAAAATAAAAATAAAACATCTCCCGTGCCCTCCTCAGTGCCCTGATCCTTCTTTGTTCATCTAAAGTCAGTAGTATAGCTATGCGCGACGATGCCCCTGGCATGTTGGCATACAGATTGTTGTGCAACACGTGTGACTGCTGAACTCCTCACTAACAGTGTTGCTTTATCTGACAAGTAGACTTTTTTTCTCTTTTTAGACCAGCTTTTATATGCTCTAATTTTAGACAGGACATTTTGCTGTTGCGCACACTGCGTCGCCTGCGCTGCCCCAACGTTGTTTTGTGGATCCCCGTAAGTCCCTCATTAGCATATTTGACTAGCAAATCAATGGTGTGTCTAGCGCACTTTTGCGCGGAAGGATGCGCCAGGCTAACGAAATTACGCGTATCTCGTTCTGGGGATGCCGCGCAACGAAAAGCACGCGCACATTTAGACTTACGCACGCGCATCTCCTGTTGCGCAGGCGTAATCGCTCTGTGAATCTGGGCCACAGTGTTTATTGTAGTTAAAGCGGGATTCCAGCCGCAATTTATCCAATGTTAGTTCAGCAATCTGTCCTCTTAGCTATTGTGCCCCCCCCCGCCAGACCACACCGGTCAGTGTTGGAAGCCAATAGATGCCGATCAGATGCTGGTTTTCCAGCATGCCCATTTAACAGAAGCCAGCCTTTTGGATAGCTTGTGTCAGACAGGCTGGTGTACACACGGGCCGAATGTCAGACGGTTTCTGTTGAACCAACCAATAACGGTAGATATTCGGGCTGTGTGTACCAGGCTTTACATTTTATAAGCAAAGGGCCAGTTCTCTGTCCTTTGGACTTCGGGGGGACAGTTTGTGGCCAGTGGGCTTACAAAAGCCCTGGCATTAGTGGTCTGTAGGAGTACAAAATGACCCATCACCTGTTGTCATTGGGAGGAAGAATAATGCCTTATCATTGGCATCAGAAAGAGGAATAGTGCTCCATCAACATTATCAGTGGGAAGAACAGTTCCCCTATAACAGTTTGAAAGGAAGAAATCGTGCCCCATCAATGGTGTCAGTGGGAGGAATAGTGTCCCATCAATGGGCTCAGTAGGAGAAATCGTTCCCCATTATTGCCATCAATGAGAGGAATAGGGCCCCGTCAATGGTATCAATGGCAGGAATAATGTCCCACTAACATAGTCAGGGATTGTGCCACATTCCTGGGGTTAGTGGGAGGAACTGTGTCCCAAGGACCAATTAAAGGCAAACAAAGGGCTGCATTTGGCCTGCAGTTTGGGGACCACTGTTCTAGATGCTTATTGCTGTATCTTCACTGTGCAACTGTAATGGGACCAAGCAAAGCATGGAGAGTAGTACTATCTGGTACTAACATGATTTCATTCAGGAGAGTAGTACTATCTGGTACTAACATGATTTCATTCAGACCAGATAACGAACATATACAGTGGATCTAAAAAGTCTACCCGTCAGGTTTCTGTGATGTAAAAATATGAGATAAAGATAGAGATAGAGATGGAGGCATCCCGTCATAAGCCTGGGCTTTTTACCAGACAACAGGAAGTGGGCTGTATAAGGTATTTACTGGCAGTAAAAAAATAAATGTTTTACTATCCAAAGTTAAAACAACAAGGGCAGAAGATTTAACAGTAGGAAAATTGAAAAAATTACTGAAGGTCCGCTTTAAGCAATCACATTCAAATTTATATTGAATAGGAGTCGGTACACAAATGTCATTAAAGTGCCTCTGATTAACCCTAAGTAAAGTTCAGCTGTTCTAGTAGGTCTTAGTCGCATTCTACAGCAAAAGCCATGGTCGGCAGAGAGCTTCCAAGGCATCAGAGGGATCTCACTGTTAAAAGGTATCAGACAAAAGAAGGGTACAAAATAATTTCCAAGGCATTGGATATACCATGGAACACAGGAAAGACAGTCATCATCAAGTGGAGAAAATATGGCACAACAGTGACATTACCAAGAACTGGATGCCCCTTCAAAATGAATGAGAAGAAAACTGTTCAGGGAGGCTGCCAAAAGGCATACAGCAACATTAAAGGAGCTGCAGGAATATCTGGCAAGTACTGGCTGTTTGATAACAATCTCCCGTATTCCTCATATGTCTGGGCTATGGGGTAGCGTGGCAAGATGAAAGCCATTTTAACTGACATTTTAACAGGGGTGTGTAGACTTTTTTTATATCCACTGTAGTTTAACCACTTAAGGACCGCCACATGTACATTTACGTCGGCAGAATGGCACCGACAGGCACATCAACGTATATATACGTTGGTGCCTTGGGGGGGATCGGGGGTCCAATCAGACCCCCCCCCCCGTACATGCGGCGGTCCGCGCGGCTGCAGGAGCGATCCGACAAGAGGGGGCGGCTAGTCGTTTTTGTCCGCCCCCTCCGGATCGCTCCCAGCCAATGCGCGCGCCCCTCCGCCCTGTCACATCCTCCTCCTGTGTAAACACAGGAAGGAGGAAGCGATCTCTCCCTCGGCGGTTTTTCCAACCACCGCTGAGGAGAGATCACCACACAGTAAGTCCTGCACCAACACTACACTACACACAGGCAGTTAGTGTTAGGTTCAGGGTAGCCCTGTACCCTCCCCCTAATAAAGTTTTAACCCCTTGATCACTGCCCTAGTTAACCCTTTCACTTCCTATTGCCAGCGTCACTAAGCAATCATTTTTCTGATCGCTGTATTAGTGTCGCTGTTCCCGCTAGGTAGCTAATTTTTTTTTTTTATTGCGATTTTTTTTTTTTTTTTTTTTTACTAAAGACATGTGGCTAAATAAATTTTAGCCTAAATTTTTGACTAAAATTTAGTTTATTGATTTTTCTTATAACAAAAAGTAAAACATATTAATTTTTTTTCCAAAAATGTCGCTCTATTTTTGTATATAGCGCAAAAAATAAAAATCGCAGAGGCGATCAAATACCACCAAAAGAAAGCTCTATTTGTGGGAAGAAAAGGACGCAAATTTTGTTTGGGAGCCACGTCGCACGACCGCGCAATTGTCTGTTAAAGCAACGCAGTGCCGAATCGCAAAAACCCCTTTGGTCATTTGGCAGCATATTGGCCCGGGTCTTAAGTGGTTAACAGCAAGCAGACTAAACCATCATTATTGCCTTAGCTTTATTCTCTCTGGGGTAGATTCACATAGAGATCCGACGGTGTATCTACTGATACACCGTCGGATCTGTGAGATCCGACGCTCGGATCTATGCGGCTGATTCTTCGAATCAGGTTCCACATAGATCTCCCTTAGAGCCGACTGGTGTAAGTGAGTTACACTGTCGGCTCTTAGGCTGCATTCTCCCGCCGTCCGCTAGGTGGCGCTTCTTTTTTTCTACGCAACGAATATGCAAATGAGGAGAACCGCCGATTCAGAACTGAACGCCCGGCCGTCGCTTTTTTTTTACGTCGTTTGCGTTCGGCTTTTTCCGGCGGATCGTTACCCCTGCTATATGCGGGGTAAGTGCGGCGGATCCTATGTTAAGTATGGCCGTCGTTCCCGCGTCGAATTTTGAATTTTTTACGTCGTTTACGTAAGTCGTTCGGGAATACGGCCATACGTTAATAGCGTTAACGGCGAACACAATGACGTCCTTGCGACGTCATTTAAAGCAATGCACGCTGGGAAATTTCGCCGGCGGCGCATGCGCAGTACGATCGGCGCGGGGACGCGCGCAATTTAAATAGTAAACTCCCCCTAGCCGCGGAATTTGCATTCCGCCGGGGGAGTTACGATCCGCCAGGGCTACTTACGAGGCAAGTGCTTAATGAATACAGCACTTGCCTCAAAAACTGGCGCAGGCGGATCGTAAAAAAGATAGATCACGCGGATCAAAAGACCTGCTGATCTACATGAATCTACCCCATTATGTTTTTAAGGACATGTAACATGTCAAGAATCAACAACAAGTGGAACGAAATTCATTGGATAATTCAAACTTTTTTAACAAATAAAAAACTGAAAAATTGGGCGTGCAAAATTATTCAGCCTCCTTAAGTTAATACTTTGTAGCGCCACCTTTTGCTGTGATTACAGCTGTGAGTCGCTTGGGGTATGTCTATCAGTTTTGCACATCGAGAGACTGATATTTTTGCCCATTCCTCCTTGCAAAACAGCTCGAGCCCAGTGAGGTTGGAGAGCGTTTGTGAACAGCAGTTTTCAGTTCATTCCACAGATTCTCGATTGGATTAAGGTCTGGACTTTGACTTGGCCATACTAACACCTGGATATGTTTATTTGTGAACCATTCCATTGTAGATTTTGCTTTATGTTTTGGATCATTGTCTTGTTGGAAGACAAATCTCTGTCCCAGTCTCAGGTCTTTTGCAGACTCCATCAGGTTTTCTTCCAGAATGGTCCTGTATTTGGCTCCATCCATCTTCCCATCAATTTTACCATCTTCCCTGTCCCTGCTGAAGAAAACAGGCCCAAATCATGATGCTGCCACCACCATGTTTGACAGTGGGAATGGTGTGTTCAGGGTGATGAGCGGTGTTGCTTTTTCGCCAAACATAAAGTTTTGCATTGTTGCCAAAAAGTTAGATTTTGGTTTCATCTGACCAGAGCACCTTCTTCCACATGTTTGGTGTGTCTCCCAGGTGGCTTGTGGCAAACTTTAAACAACACTTTTTATGGATATCTTTAAAAAATGGCTTTCTTCTTGCCACTCTTTCATAAAGGCCAGATTTGTGCAGTATACGACTCATTGTTGTCCTATGGACAGAGTCTCCCACCTCAGCTGTAGATCTCTGCAGTTCATCCAGAGTGATCATGGGCCTCTTGGCTGCATCTCTGATCAGTCTTCTCCTTGTA
This sequence comes from Rana kukunoris, assembly GCA_029574335.1. Taxonomy (NCBI): domain Eukaryota; kingdom Metazoa; phylum Chordata; class Amphibia; order Anura; family Ranidae; genus Rana; species Rana kukunoris. The sequence goes on from CM056056.1 coordinate 79,304,358, forward strand.
TGAGCTGAAAGATTAGAGGGACGGCCAGGTCTTCGTAGATTTGCAGTGGTCTGATACTCCTTCCATTTCAATATTATCGCTTGCACAGTGCTCCTTGGGATGTTTAAAGCTTGGGAAATCTTTTTGTATCCAAATCCGGCTTTAAACTTCTCCACAACAGTATCTTGGACCTGCCTGGTGTGTTCCTTGTTCTTCGTGATGCTCTCTGTGCTTTAAACGGACCTCTGAGACTATCACAGTGCAGGTGCATTTATACAGAGACTTGATTACACACAGGTGGATTTTATTTATCATCATTAGTCATTTAGGTCAACATTGGATCATTCAGAGATCCTCACTGAACTTCTGGAGAGAGTTTGCTGCACTGAAAGTAAAGGGGCTGAATAATTTTGCACGCCCAATTTTTCAGTTTTTTCATTTGTTAAAAAAGTTTGAAATATCCAATAAATTGATCCACTTGATGATCATCGGGTAACTTTTGGGGCTATTTTTTTTGTATAAAAAGTATAGTGTTGTAATTCATACACAATGATTGTGTGTAAGGCACGATAATGTCAGAGATTTAAAGATATTTGATCCAGACTCTAAGAAATTAAGTTCCATTTTCAAACATTTAATTCTTCAGTACTACTGAAAATGAACTAACTGGGTGATGTAGGAACTAGATGTTGGCACAATGGAAGCCTTGTGCTTTAATACCTAGCTTTCTAGTTAATAATAATATCCCTGTTTATTTGGCCAAGAGATTCAGTTGCTGTATAAAATGTGTGTCTTTGTTTCTCTCATCAAAAATGCAGACTTATCTATTAGCAGACAGTACTTCTATTCACACATTTTGAGTGGGAAATAATTTTCTACTGCAGTCTAAATACTTTAAAATGCTATAACAGAACATAAATTATAAGTGATAAAAATCCTTCCATTTTTTTAAGTTTTTATTGGGGAAGGATAATTCTTCATTTGACGTTTAAAGTATTGCTTACCTCCACTCTTGCTTATTATAAAGGTTGGTGTGCCATTCCATCACCCATTTACATCAACAATGTCTGTTACTGTGTAACTTGGTGCATACATTGTGACATGAATCCACAGTCAAACCCTAACAAAGAAATGTTAGTATATCTGGTAAAAAAAAATATTAGTAGTCATAATGCAGGCTAATAAAAAAAATGTAGGGTCCATTCAGGGTCGGACTGACCATTCGGGCACTGCCCGAGGGCCCCATCAGTGTTGCCAGCCTCAGTAAAACCAGGGACAGTATGTACAAATCTGTGTTTTTTTTTTTGTTTGTTTTTTTACATCTGTCCCTGAAATGTCCCTTACGGACTACTAAAAATCCCAATATTATAGCTGCCACGCCTCTCCAGTACCTTTTCAGTGTGTGTATGTACACTGTGTGTGTGTATATTGTGTATGTATACTGTATGTGTATACTGTGTGGCCCCATAATCTATTGCCTGGGGGCCCCATTAGTTGTCGGTTCGCCCCTAGGTCCATTCACACTTGTGCTCATTTAAATGGGCTGGCAACTTTAAAAAAAAATGATACTAAGCACCACACTGTAGTGTGCTACAACTTGGATGCAATGGGCAGCCACTAGGCATGCATGGCACCACACTGCACCAATGCATAGTATTGTACTCTTTTAGAAACAATGACTAGGAAAAGAAAAGCTAAACGGTAACTAAAATGAATCCAAAAAACAAACAAATTGGTAATAGATACACTTTAAATCACAAATGATATTTTTCCTGCAATGCTGATTAGTATATTCTGGCAGAAATCCCCCCCGCTGTCAAAATACAATAGCTCTCCCCACACCTGCTGTAACATTTTGAAAACAGCATGGCTGTATGGGGCTCTGCCAACACATATGTGAATGAGAAAACTACAAGTCCCATCTCCACCCCAGCAGACAGCTTGTAGTTTTCAATGAACTGTGAGGGTACTGGTGAGCACTTGTAGTTCATGCACAAGTGCATCTTTCAAACTGACAGTGCCTACAGTGGTATGGCTGAAAGCTGTATCCCAGATAGAAAGCAATTGAGCTACAAGTTGGAAAATGACTTGATAAACTATTACTAGACCTGGCAGGTTTCACAGGTTTGTTGCACAATTGCAGCAAGTCCGCATTGCATGACTCCAGATCAACTCTCTTTGCAAACATTCTGCAAGTCTGCTGCAAGATCTGGTTCAGTTATGTTGTGGTACAGTCATCCCACCACAGGGGTTACTGTGGCTGAATTTTCATGCTGTAGACTTGCAGAGCTCTTGCTGTAGACTTGCAGAGCTCTTGCTGTAGACTCACCACTGCAACTTTGCTTTTGCTAGAAACCAACCATGCAAATTTGCGAACGTGCGCTTCAAGTGCTCTGTGAGTGTAGAACTTGCCATTAAAAATTTGATAAAAATTATCAGACTTACAATTCAACACTGCCACAAATTTGTAGGAAGTTATCCTTCCTATCTGGGACGGGTTCTCTGTAGGAGCCACACATTGCACCCTTGATCCACTGATCACAGGGTGCAATGCTTTGCACATTTCTTTCTGCAAAAATATGTGCATTTATTATTTTTTCCCAAAAGGTGAACTTGAAATCCCCCCTTCCTGTTCAGGCCATTTTTTTTAGTTTTCAGCACTGTGATACGTTGATTAAGAATTACTTGCAACACTGTACCCAAATTAATTATTCACCTCTGAGTTTTTATTATTTTCTATATAAACTTTTTTTTTTTTTGCTATAAAAATTCGCAAATCAATCAAATAAAGGAGTGAGATAGCCCAAGCTATCTATGTAAATGGATGCACTTCCTAGATCAGATAAATAATCATCATCATATATCACAAAGTGCAAGTGTTTATGTAAATGCTTAGGGCCAGATTCTCAGCGGCTCTGTTACGTTGCGGCGGCGTAGTGTAAATAGCTTACGCTACGCCAAGGCAAATAACTGAGAATCTGGCCCTAACTGTGAAAATGAATTACATAAAATACATAAAACATAATCTGCCATGAATAAGACTAAAAATCAATAAATAATAAAGAAGTGAAAGTTCAAAGTGCAATCTAAAGCACAAGCAAAAACAGTGGGGAGAAGTATTTGATACACTGCTGATTTTGCAGGTTTTTCTACTTATAAAGCATGTAGGTCTGTTTATCATAGCTACTCTTCAACTGTGAGAGGTGGAATCTAAAAAACAAAAAACAGAAAATCACATTGTATGATTTCTAAATGATGAATTAGCATTTTATTGCATGACATAAGTATTTGATCACCTACCAACTAGTAACAATTCTGGACTGTTATTTTTTTCTTTAAGGCCCCTTTCACACAAGCTTTTTGGTCTAAAATCCACTCGCCGTGTTAAGATTAAATAAATCAAACTGATATCGTTAACATATGTAAAATCTAAAAAAACACAACTAAGGGAAAGCTGAACCCCAGGATAAGAAAATATTGTCTAAAACACAGGAGGCATATGTGTTCTTAAAGTGGAGGTTCACCTAAAAAAAAATGTTTACCATTGCATTTAGGCTAGTTACTATAATGAGAATCAGCGTTTTTTTTTTTAAATCCTTTTGGTACATACAATTTTCTATATAGATGATCACCGCAGCTTCCGGGTATGGTCGTCTGGACTGGGCGTTCCTAATTGATTGACAGGCATGTCGACCGACGCATAGAGCACGTCACGAGTAGCCGAATGTCGGTGCATCTCTATACCGCGCCTGCGCACCGATGTTCAGCTACTCGTGACGCACTGTATGCGTCGGTCGACATGCCTGTCAATCAATTAGGAACGCCCAGCCCCGACGATCATACCCGAAAGCTGCGGTGAACATACATATGGAAAACGGTATGTACCGCAAGTATTTTTTTCAAAAAACTGCCGATTCTTATTGTAATAACTAGCCTAAATGTAAGGTTAAACTTTTTTTTTTATTTTTTTTAGGTGAACCTCCATTTTAATGTGTGCGTCTTCCAGTTCTGTGCAGTAATCTAGTGTGATATTTTGTCTCTGTGCAGGAATTCCTGTAATGAAATAAAGTCAATGCTGTTCTCTCTTCTTTTGCAGAGTGACTAGTCTTGTGTCTGCCCCTGCTCATTGGTCTTCTGTCAATTTCTCCAACCCATCAGAAACTCCAACCACTTCACTTCCGGTTTATATAAACCCTTAATTGTTGATGAATTGGTGATTGGACACAACACTGACAACTGAATACAGTTCAGTATAGGAAGATTGAGCTGTTTTGACAGCACAGTAGCTAAGGAGAACAAAGTTGACGCCACCTCGGAGGCGGCCATTTTGTTGGCTAGTATTGGAGCCGAGTAAGAACCTCCACTCATAATATCCTGCACTGGACTCTATTCGGTTGCCGGTGAGGTGCTCAACCACCAATTCATCAAAAACTCCAATTACTGCTGGTTTAAAGAAACTGGAAAGAGGTTGTAAAGGTTCATCTTTTATTTTCTAAATTGGTTCCTTTAAGCCAGTGCATTGTTGGTTCACTTACTTTTTCCTTTGATTTCTTTTCTAAATGTTTTTTTTTTTGTTTGAATTTCTCACTTCCTGTTTCTCCTCAGTAAGCTTGCCCCCATCATCCCGGGCGATGGAAAGTCATTTAGAACAGCTTACTGAACACCTTACTGAGGAGGAACAGGAAGTGAGAAATTCAGACAAAGAAAAAAAAATTTAGAAGGAAAATCGAAGGAAAAGGTAAGGGAACCAACAATGCACTAGCTTAACCACTTTAGCCCCGGACCATATTGCTGTCCAAAGACCAGAGCACTTTTTGCGATTCGGCACTGCGTCGCTTTAACTGACAATTGCGCGGTCGTGCGTCGTGGCTCCCAAACAAAATTGGCGTCCTTTTTTTCCCACAAATAGAGCTTTCTTTTGGTGGTATTTGATCATCTCTGCGGTTTTTATTTTTTGCGCTATAAACAAAAACAGAGCGACTATTTTGAAAAAAATGCAATATTTTTTACTTTTTTCTATAATAAATATCCCCCAAAAATATATAAAAAAAAAAAATTTTTCCTCAGTTTAGGCCGATACGTATTCTTCTACATATTTTTCGTAAAAAAAAATCGCAATTAGCGTTTATTGATTGGTTTGCGCAAAAGTTATAGCGTTTACAAAATAGGGGGTAGTTTTATGGCATTTTTATTATTATTTTTTTTTTTTACTAGTAATGGCGGCGATCAGCGTTTTTTTTCGGTACTGCGATATTATGGCGGACACTTCGGACACTTTTGACACATTTTTGGGACCATTGGCATTTTTTTAGCGATCAATGCTATAAAAATGCATTGGATTACTATAAAAATGCCATAGGCAGTGAAGAGGTTAACACTAGGAGGCGGGGAAGGGGTTAAGTGTGTTCCTGTTTGTGTTCTAACTGTATGGGGGGGTGGACTTACTAGGGGGAATCACTGATCTTCTGTTCATACATTGTATGAACAGAAAATCAGCGTTTCCCCCGCTGACAGGAACGAGCGCTGTGTGTTTTCACACACAGCTCCCGTTCCCCGCTCTGTAACGAGCGATCGCGTGTGCCCGGCGGCGATCGTGCCCGCCAGGCACACGCACGGGACTCGGGGGCGAGCGGGGGGCGCGCGGGCCGCCGGCGGCGCGCACGCGCCCCCTAGTGGCCGCGAAAGGCGCGACGTAGAGCTACGGGCTCTCGCGCAGCAGTGCCGACCTGCCGCCGTATTACTGCGGCGGCTGGTCGGCAAGCGGTTAAAGGAACCTATTTAGAAAATAAAAAAACAAACCTTTACAACCCCTTTAAGTAGTTGGAGTTTCTAAAGGGTTGGAGAATTTGACAGAACACAGGCAAACCTGTAGTAGATGGGGTCTACTCTCTTTGTACCCCTTATGGCAGCAGTGCTCAACGTGTGGCCTACGAAGCCCTCTGATGTGGCTCGTGACCTCAAACCAGAGAAGGGGAGGCTAGAGTTGGGCGAACGGTTCAGCCCAAGCATCAGTTCGGGCACAACATTGGCTATTCGCCCCATTCAGGAAACACCTGAATTTGCAGGGTGTTCGCTCTGCCGAATGCCCTGCAATGCACTGTCCAATGAGGGTGCAGTAAAAGCAAGTTCTTAAGGAAATGTGCATGTTGGGTCAGTGACGTCAGGGGGAGGGGGGTCATCTGGTGGCACCTTACCTATATAAGAACTGTCAAACAGTAGCCTGCAGTAGGTGGAAAACATTCATGTCGGCGGGAGCGTTTTTATATATTTTTTTTCATTTTTCAGATGTAGCGGGGGGCGTGATTGACGATGGATTTACATCAGGGGGATGCTGTTTTTTTATTTTTTTAATAAAGAAATTGTCAAAAACTGCTTGTGTGTTTTTATTACTTTTTGACACTTTTTTTGGTGAACGGGTGGGAGCACTCGTTTACACAGGGAGGGCCAGGATAAGGGGACATCCAGATCCTGCCGAGCCCCCTGCCCATTAACATGGGGTCAAGGTGTATTTGAGCACCTTGCCCCTATGTTGAAGGCATCTGGCCAGGTATGGTTTGGGGGGACATTCGCTCACCCCCCCTTTCCTGACCTGCCAGGCTGCATGCTCAATAAGGGTCTGGTATGCATTTGGGGGGCCCCACAACGTTTTTTATTTTGGTGCGGGGTTCTCTTAAAATCCATACTAGACCTGAAGGCCCTGGTATGTACTGGGGGGACTCCACACTTTTTTTTTTTAAAAGCCAGGTGGATTAAGGGGACCCCCCAGACTTTATGTTTAAAGGAATTTTTTTTTTATTGTTGCAATCTAAAGCGGTTGTAAACCCTGCTTTGTGATTTTTACCTAGAGGTAAGCCTATAATAAGGATTACTTTTAGGTAAAATTAATATCTCTTAAACCTGTATGGTCTAGAAAATATTCACCTTGCATGCAGCCGCTAATGTCAGCGGCGCATGCGCTCTGAAGCGCCGGAGCTGCAAAACCGGAAGAAACGCAGAGGGAACATGTCAGCTCCCTCAACGGTAAATGGGAGGTGGTACAGGGACTTTATTCCAAGGTAAGTATTTCATAATGAGCTAGTATGCATTGTGACAATATTTGTTTTTTGCATTGATACATATCCCCCAGGGCAGTACCCAGACCCCCTATACCCCTTTTATGGCCAATTATTTGCATATAAGCCTTCAAAATGGGCACTTTTGATGTTTTCTGTTCAGCTTCCATAGACTTTAACGGTGTTTGCCATTCGGGTTAGAACTTTTCCCCTGTTTGGGATTTCTGCTGCAAAGCAAATGGGGGGGGTTAGGGTGTTGTGTGTTCGGCCCATCTCTAGCACACGCCTATTCTGGGGGATGGGGGGGCAAAAGTTTGCTGCACTGAGTCATGTTAGTCATATTATACTGGGCTATAGACCTTTACTTTACCCTTTAAGGAACAGCTGCAAGCACCACAACTGGACATAACACTGTGCACACATGCGCAGTTTCGGAAACCAGATTGAGGTGCGGTTAGCACGCCAAACACTATTTTGGAAGCGATTTTTGGGATAAGAAGTGTCATTGATTTAAATAACAGATTTTCAACAATTTTAAATCTATATTCCTATTAAGATGGGTCATTCAGATTCCAGAATATGTCTTATCAGACGAAACATGTCGGGTTGATGCTCATGATCAAGTTTTATTGTATTTCATGATGACATGCCTGTTTTTTTTCCTGTTGGATACAAGTACAATATTCCTTTTAATAAATTCTTTGTAAACGGTTTTACATTATGTGGAGATTTTCTTTGCTTTTATGACGATTGACCTACTGAATGAAAGAGAAGTTTTTCCCCGATTGATGTGGTAACGGATGGTGGATCTGTGACACAGATTTAAGTCCGGCAGAGCTCATTCTCCTGATGCCTATTTGACTCAATGTTTAACAGCATTTGTGTCCACACAATCTGGTAAGTGCATTTAAACCTTTGTATTGGTGGTTGCTTACACACCAGGGTGACTTTATGGTTGGAGTAACAAGGCTCTTTTCTATCAATACTGAATACACCCGTAGGTCTCATACATATGAACTTTGTTTGATGTCACATATGGACTTTAATTCACATATACTGTATCGGTGTAGATATTCCAATTGGGATACGATTGCATGATAGTCTATTTGATTGGATACACAATTATTTTTTATTATTGTGGTATAAGTTGCTTTATATCACTGCACACGTATAGCACAGCACTTTATTGACCCTTTTTATAGGCTCCTATTATATCCTGTGGGTTTGGTGTACTTTCAGAAAGTGCACCACACCTGCAAGATGTAATAAAAGTCTATGGCTCAATGAAGCAAACCTGCAGGTATACCACTGTATTGCACCCACGGTGCAGGTATGCCGCAGCACATCAGTGTGAGAGCAGCCTTACACGAGGCTCAGGACAGTAAGGGCTCATATACATTTACGGTTTGGAGGGGGGGGGGGGGTAAAACACAATTTTTCATTTGGGCCCATGACCAGTTTCTAAATCACTTAAAGGAGTTGTAAAGGAAAATGTTTTTTCACCTTAAGGCCTTGAGGTGAAAAAACTTCAGTGTATATCGCTTCCCCCCCCCCCCCCCAGCTCCCGTTTTACTTACCTGACCCGTCGAAAGTCCCGGGCATGGTCCCGAGATCCTCTTCGCCGATCAGCCTGGCCACTGATTGGCTAGAGCGGATGAATTGAGAGCAGCGCAGCCATTGGCTGGCGCTGCTGTCAATCACATCCAGTGAAGCGGTGTGCCGAGGGGCGGGGCAAAGTGATACAGTGAGCGGCTATGGCTGCTCGCTGTATCATGGGAGCGCCCCTGCAATTACTCACCACCATGCAAGCGCTCTCGGATGACTGTGGTCAGTACTTGCAGGGAGCTGCTGAGGGACCCCAGAAGACGTGGATCGGGGCCACTCTGTGCAAAACGAACTGCACAGTGGAGGTAAGTATAACATGTTTGTTATTTTAAAATGGGAAAAATAAAATAAAAATCCTTTACTTACACTTTAAGTGGCCTCCACTCTTCAAAAGGTTGAGCATCCCTGCCTTATGGCTATTGAGCAATTTATTTGAATGAAAGTTTTTAGGTCTGGAGTTGAGCTTTAAGCTCATACAGGTATGACACAGACACTTCACATATAGTTGAAGATTTCACTGCCTCCACATTTTTTTCAGAAAATAAACATAATCCTTCAATAATACAGCACATTCCCACAATGCAGCAGTGCTTCTTTCCCTTTGTGACCTAACAATTTAAATATTATGCTTGTAATAAAAGCTTAGCAAGTAACCAGACTTTGTGTGAGAAGTGCAAATTGATCTTCTGTTTATTGTTAATAAGTTCATTTTACACTAATCACCTGTGAGAACACATATTGTTTGGAAGGGAGGTGGCTAGGACTGTTTGTTCTAGTTTCTGAATAAATAACTGAATTTCGCAGTAGTGACATCAACGTGCAGCTGAGGCAAACAAGTGACAATCTAGATTTTTTTCATCTAAACTTGCAAGTCAAATGGTTTATAAAACATGATTTCATGCAACCAAGCAAAACAACCTTGGCTGTGCATGTCCTGTAGAGGTTCCATGTTCTTTGATATCTGTCAATCAGAAAAAAAGGGATTTTTAAATACAGCTTACCTGTAAAATCCTTTTCTTGGAGTACATCACGGGACACAGAGCGGCATATTCATTACTATGTGGGTTATATGGAGTACCTTCAGGTGTGGACACTGGCAATCTTCAAACAGGAAGTCCCCTCCCTATATAACCCCCTCCCCTAGAGGGAGTCCCTCAGTTTTGTAGCAAGCAGTATGCCTCCCAAAATGGTCACCCAAAAGAGGGGTGGGAGCTCTGTGTCCCGTGATGTACTCCAAGAAAAGGATTTTACAGGTAAGCTGTATTTAAAAATCCCTTTTTCTTTCTCGTACATCACGGGACACAGAGCGGCATATTCATTACTATGTGGGATGTCCGAAAGCAATGCTTTAATGAGGGGAGGGAGACATCTTCCAAAGAAGGATTCAATTTAGAGATAAACTCAAATCATAATAATTCCAACTTAGTCAAGAAAAAACTTTTTTTTTTTTTTTTTTTTTATAACCAAGGGTGTTTCTGATCCCGAGGATTTCAAACTGCAGCCTGTAGTACTGCCTGTCCAAAGGCAGAATCCGCATTCCTTCTCACGTCTAGTTGATAAAACCTTGTAAACGTGTGGACTGATGACCACGTTGCTGCCTTGCATATCTGAGCCATAGAGATCTGATGATGTGCTGCCCAAGAGGCGCCCATGGCCCTGGTAGAATGGGCCTTTACCGACAACGGAGGAGGCAACCTCTTCAACCCGTAGGCTTGAATGATTAATTGTCTAATCCATCTTGAGATGGTGGATTTTGCAGCTGCCTGCCCCTTCTTGGGGCCATCTGGTAGAACGAATAACACATCTGTTTTCCGGATCTTTTCTGTAGCTTTAAGATAGGCCTTCATGGCCCGGACAATATCCAAGGTATGCAGCAACCCCTCCTTTCTAGATGTAGGTTTTGGAAAGAAGGATGGAAGTACCAAATCCTGGTTTAAGTGAAATTTGGATATAACCTTTGGTAGAAAGGAAGGATGGGGCCGGAGAACTGCCCTGTCCTTATGCAGAACAAGATATGGTTCCTTACACGATAAGGCTGCTAATTCTGACACTCTCCTGGCCGAAACTATGGCGACCAAGAAAACCAATTTTCTTGTCAGTAAGAGTAAAGGAATCTCAGCCAGAGGCTCAAAAGGCTGTTTCTGTAGAGTGGACAGGACAAGATTTAAGTCCCAAGGACAAACTGGTGACTTGACAGGAGGATTAATACGCAAGACCCCCTGTAAGAAGGTCTTTACCAGCGAGTGGGTGGCCAGCGGCCTCTGAAACCACACTGACAGAGCTGAGATCTGTCCTTTGATTGTGCTTAGTGCCAGGCCTTTATCCACTCCTAGCTGGAGAAAACTTAACACCCTATCAATAGTATATTTGCGGCAATTCCATCTTTTGGATTCACACCAGCCTATATAATTCCTCCACACCCTGTAATAAATTACCCTGGAGACCGGCTTTCTAGCCTTAATCAGGGTAGGGATTACCTGCCTAGACAGACCCCTACCCCTGAGAATCAGGGATTCAGCCTCCAGGCCGTCAAATTTAGACGTTGTAATGTAGGGTGGAGGATCGGACCTTGTGAGAGTAGGTCTGGTTGTAGAGGAAGAGTCCAAGGGTCTCCCACTGCCATATTCAGGATTAGCGAGTACCAAGCCCTCCGGGGCCAAGCTGGAGCTATTAGAATGACTGGCTTGTGCTCCACTCTGATCCTGCGCAACAGGCGGGGGAGTAACTGTAGTGGAGGGAATGCATATAGAAGTTTGAATTGATGCCAAGGGCACACCAACGCATCGGTTCCGCAGGCCATAGGATCCCTCGCTCGCGACACGAACCTGTCTAGTTTCTTGTTGAACCTGGATGCCATTATATCTACGTCTGGCGTTCCCCACCTCTGGCAGATTGTCTGAAAGACCTGGGGATGCAGAGACCACTCCCCTGGCAACAGACTCTGGCGACTTAAGAAGTCTGCCTGCAGGTTGTCCACTCCTGGAATGAATATCGCTGAAATGCAGGGTACATGAGCCTCTGCCCATTGAAAAATCAAGTTCACTTCCCTTTGAGCGGCCTGGCTCCTGGTTCCCCCTTGGTGGTTTATGTATGCCACCGCCGTGGCATTGTCTGACTGGATTCTCACCGGGAACCCCTTTAATCTGGAGGTCCACGCCAACAGGGCTAGGCGAGCCGCTCTGATTTCCAAGATATTGATGGAGAGCTGCCTCTCTGCTTTCACCCAAGTTCCCTGGCGGGAGAACCCCTCGAAGACCGCCCCCCAGCCTGCCAGGCTGGCGTCTGTGGTAACTACCTTCCAGACAACAGGGCTGAAGGATCTTCCCTTTAGAAGGTTCTGAGGGTTCAACCACCAGGCCAGGCTTTGTCGGACCCTTGATGATAGCGTCAAAGGGGACTCTAAGGCATGTGCCCTCTTGCCCCAGGCTGCTAAAATGGCTGCCTGTAGGACGCGAGTGTGGATCTGAGCGTAAGGTACTGCCTCGAATGTGGCCACTAGCTTGCCTAGTAATCGCATACACAGGCGAATAGTTGGTCTTCTCTTGTTTATAACCAACTGAACCAACCCCTTGATCGCCTTGATCTTTACAAGGGGCAGGAACACCTTTTGACGTTCCGTGTCTAACCTCATGCCGAGGTATTCCAACTGCTTTGTAGGCTGGAATGCTGACTTTCCCTGGTTTAGGACCCAGCCGAATTCTTCGAGGTACCGAACCGTGAGGTTTACTGCCTTCTGCAGACCCGTCCGTGAATGATCTATAATTAAAAGGTCGTCCAAGTATGCTAGGACTGTGACTCCTTGGATTCTTAAATTGGCCAGAACTGGGGCTAGGATCTTCGTGAATACCCGGGGGGCCGTGGCCAGCCCGAAAGGGAGCGCCCTGAATTGGAAGTGTCGCTGCCCGACCGCGAAGCGTAAAAACCTTTGATGCGACTGACAGATTGGTACATGAAGGTAAGCATCTTTTATGTCTATGGAGGCCAGAAAATCGTTCTTCTGAAGCGCGGCGGCTGCTGACCGGATGGATTCCATCCGGAAGGACCGCACCCTTAGATAACCGTTTAACCTCTTTAGGTCCAAGATTGGCCTGACATCGCCGTTGGGCTTTGGTATGACAAAGAGATTGGAATAGAAACCTAGGCCTTGCTCTTGGGCTGGCACTTCTAAAATTACGTCCTGGCAAAGCAGGTGATCCAAGGCTGCCAGCATTGAGGCCTTCCTTGCTGGATCCCTTGGTAGCCTTGATTCTTGAAAATGAGGCGGAGGATACCTTAGAAATTCCAGTCTGTAACCTGTGGTTACAGATGCCCGGACCCATTTGTCGGGGATCTTGGCTTCCCAAACTTCTGAGAAGAGACGAAGCCTTCCCCCCACCCGTGAGAGTGGGGGCGCCCCTTCATAAGGCAGACTTAGGGGCTGCCTTTGACGGCTTGCGATACCACGGCTTCTTACCCCCAGGGGTTTGTCCCTGCGATCTACTGTTACCGTTGGATCGCGCAGGCGGCCGTCGATACTGCCTGGAATTAGAGGGCCCCGAGACAGGAAAAAGCTGCCTTTTAAATGTAGGAGCCCGGAATGTCTTTTTGACCGGTAAAAGGGTACTCTTGCCATTTGAAATAGTCTGAATATATTTATCCAGATCCTCTCCGAAGAGTCGCCCTCCATGGAAGGGAAATCCTGCCAGAAGCTTTTTGCATGGGGGTTCTGCCGCCCAGTTCTTCAACCATAAGAGCCTTCTCATGTGTACCAAACATAGTGATAAACGAGAAGCCTGCTGGATGGAATCTTTTATAGCATCTACCGCAAAACACAGAACTCTGGGAATGTCAGCAAACTCTTCTGCTTGTTGGGTAGGCATGTCTTTTAACATCTCTTTTGTCTGGTCTTTTAATGCCTGACAAACTCCAATTGCAGCTACCGCTGGCTGCACCACTGCTCCTGCCGTAGCAAAGGATGCTTTTAAAAGTGTTTCTAATCTTTTATCAACCGGATCTCTAAACATATGTATATTTTCCACCGGGCAAGTTAGTGATTTATTCACACATGAGATGGCTGCATCCACTACTGGGAGCTTCCATCTCTTGGAGAATTTTTCCTCCATGGGATAAATGACCGCAAATCTTTTCGGTGGCAGAAAAACCCTGTCCGGCCGTACCCAATCCCGAAAGATCAATTCCTCCAAGAGAGGATGGACCGGAAAAACTGCGTTGCTTAACGGGGCTCTCAAAGAGCCCAGAGAGGATACCGGAGGAACCTGAGGTTCTGGTAATGGCAAGCTAAATGCCGAGCGGACCATGTCCGTCAAAGACTGTACCCACAGTCTTTCTGTCTGGGAGTCTGAAAATGGTTCCTCAGAGGTAGACCCCTCAATCCCTGAACCCTCTTGGTTCAGGTCCAGTTGATCCTCCTGTGATTCTAATTCCTCCGGAGAGAGAATCTCAGCATCTGAGGATACACTGCCTGGTGATGGGGATCTAACCCGTTTCTTACCAGGAATAGCTCTAGCAATCAATGCTGCTATTCTCTCTTCTAGCCCCCCTAGGGATACGGCTAGCATCTCCTCTGTGATAAACACAGGGCTGGGCTGATCCGGGCCAGCCTCCGCACCAGATCCCCCTAATGGCTCATCCAAGGCGCTTCTTAAATTAATAAGCTGCGGGGAAAGAATCGGCATATCAGAATCAGAAAGGGAACCCTTTTGTTTTTTTGGTCTTTTTTGTACCCTTTGACCCCGAACCCTTGGAAGCCATAATAAAAAATCGAGGGACTCCGCCCACACAACAGACTGTAGTGGGCAGGAGTACAATTCCAGAGTTTAGGGGAAAGTAGATCACTAGTGTCCCCACAAACTGATGGGCCTGTATGTTGGTCTTTTTTTTTTTTTTTTTTTTTTTAAATAATTATATATTTTCTATGACCATACATAATGCCCCTAACTTAAGTTTGCCAGCCTCCAACCTGCTGTCAAATAAGGGGGATTCTTTGGCTTAACAATAGACATTGGGACAAAGTCCACATGTACTACCCCTTTTCCGCCACCGGGAGTCACTGTTCTGCCGCCCTGCGTCCTCTCTTGAAACAATCAGCCACAGACTGAGCCCTGACAAGGCCTGCTGTCTATAACAGCAGAAGGGCGCGCCTGTATGACGCCGCAGGCCCGCCCCCCCCCGCCCTCCTGTCCGGATGGCGCGAAAATTCGTCAATAAGACGCGCGCGTGCACGCGCGCGCGCGCGCGTACCCGGAAACAGGAAGACCATGGAGGAGCCGCGCTGCTGGAGATCCATGGCGCAGAAACGGCGGCAGATTCAAAAACTCCCGGCCAGGTAGGACTCTTTTAAGGCCCCTAAGGATCCTTTACTAGCCTCTAGGAAGAAACAGCAGGTTAGCTAGCAACACACTTTAGACAGGGGGGCCTAGTAATGGGGGGAGAAAGGGTGTCATCCTGTCTCTAAGACATAGTGATCACAGTTGCCCATGCAGAGCATACTCAGGCTATCCCCCCTTTTAGGTTACCCCGGGGAGCCTGCTGTCGAACCAAGTCCCGCAGGCTCCCCCTTACCTGCTCCATGCTGCAGGATGTTTGACCAGCAAACTGATCCAGTCTTCTCCCATCTCCGTGGGTAGCGTAGTAGACCTTCAGGCCCTGGGGTCCTATGAAGGTACCCACTGTCCTGGACCTATATAGCACCCTGGCAAAACAGGAACCTTATGGTTTTTGCAAACTCCAAGTCCTGGGCCCAGGGTCCAGCCCTCCAAAGAGGAGCATTATAGGCAAAACCCCACGGTTTGGGGCCCGGGTACTGTCCACTTTGGCACTGAGGCTCCTTGGACAGATCCGGTTAGCCCGCCCTTAATCCCAAGGATGTGGAGCAAAGCTATTCCGTGACCAACACCTAAGACACTGGCGAAAAAACTGAGGGACTCCCTCTAGGGGAGGGGGTTATATAGGGAGGGGACTTCCTGTTTGAAGATTGCCAGTGTCCACACCTGAAGGTACTCCATATAACCCACATAGTAATGAATATGCCGCTCTGTGTCCCGTGATGTACGAGAAAGAAATACAGGATCTGTGTTAGAAGCCGGGGTGGAAGCTGTCATTCTCTTGGGTTGCATGCCAGTGACATGAATTGCAGTCACTTGGAGCAGCGTTACTGCTACTGAGCTAGGATGTCATGAGGTAATGGCAGATTACCAGCTCCCTTCTGTAAAATAATCCTTTTTACCAAAACAAGGAGAAATAAGTATTCAATGAAAGAAGGCAACTAGCAAAGTTTTGAAAGACCAGTCTGTTTAAACATAATTATTGTTGAGGTACAAAAAAAGTACCACCTTGTCCCCTATAACAGTGGTCCCCAACCTTTTTGGCACTGAGGACCGGCGTTGTGAAATATAATCGGGCCAAGGCTCGGGGGGAGGGGGGGGGGTGTTCGGTTATGTAGCTTTTCGCGGGCAATTTTTCGAGGAAATGGCTGGTGTTAGCGCTTCAATCATCACAGAACAATGGCTGATATGGTGTTGGGATGATTGAAGCGCATTATTTGTCATTGCATTGTAATGTAAAATGAAATAGTTCAAACTCACCATAATGCTGAATCTGCCACCAGATGGGGTTTTTCACTTGCCACGTCACCTTCCACCAGGTGTGGATTGTCGCTTGCCACGTCACCTTTCACCAGGTGTGGATTGTCGCTTGCCACGTCACCTGCTACCAGGGGCGGATTGCCACTTGCCACATCACCTGCCACCAGGTGTGGATTGCTACTTGCCATGTCACCAGGTGTGGATTGCCACATAACCTGATATGGTTTGCCACTAGACTTTTTTTTGTCACCTGCAGTGGTGGCAACACAGGCCATTGAGGGAAACAACAGTAAAGCATCCCCGCTGTGTGAGCGGAAGTGCTGTTTTCCTGGCGGGCGGCGAGAGATTAACCTTATCTCTCTGCTCCTGCGCCTCGCCACAGTATAGCAGCCCGCTGCGTGGGCATAAGTGCTGTGTTCCGGGCAGGCGGCGAGAGATGATCTCATCTCTCTGCTCCTGCACATCGCTGCAGTGTGTGGGCGGAAGTGTCGGGACATCTCTCTGCTTGTCCGCCGCTGCCGCACCTCACACAGTACAGCCTTCGCCGCGGCCCGGCTGCAAACAGGCCACGGTGCGGAACCCTGTCCTATAATACATGATAGGCACGGATTGCATGTTAAAATGCTGTGTCCTGTATTGATTCAATACAGGACACAGTGGGGCAGATTTGCCTAAAACTGGAGCTTGAAAAATCTGGTGCAGCTCTGCATAGAAACTAATCCGCTTCCAGTTAACGTCAAAGCTTAAAGTGGATGTAAACCCACTCTCATCCTTTCTAAACTACTGCCATGGTGCTGATCTATAAGGATATACATGCCTCCTGCATGTATCCTTACCTGTCAAATGTCTCCCCTCTGTCTGTTATGAGACCCGAAAAACTGCAGATTCTGTGGGTGGGTCTGTTGTCTGGAGCTCGGTGGGTGGAGTGGGGATGTCAGTAGACTCCCCACCCACCTCTATACTCCCCTTGTCAACATGCATTTTCTCTTGTGTATTCCTTACACTAAATTCTGCTATGATCCCACGACTTCAGAAAAGGGGTGGGGATGGGAATTAAAAAAATAATGCCTGTCTCCAGGCTAGTGCATGAGATATGTAAATAACCTGATGTTGCAACTGTGATCAGGTGACCTCAGACACACTGCAATTCCGCCCAGCTCTCACTAGATACATCTAACCTAAGTCAGATCACTTGTCTGTGTATATTCTGCTTTCTGTTCTGTGTTTTCACTGCAATATACATGCATTTCTTCGTCACACTGAACTGTGGATCACACCCCATGATGAGAAACATCCAGTCAAAACACAGTAAATGCAGCCAATCCTGGGAGAGCTGGAAGGGAGAGGAGAGGGATGTGAATTGTGAACTTTTTACAAAGGATGTGCCTCTGTCTCAGGCTAGTGCATGAGATATGTAAATAACCTGTCACTCACAGCAAGGGGGCGGAACGGACTAAGGTTTTTCTCTGTCCATTTTTATTTTCCACTGAAAAATAAGAGGATTTCTCAGAGCTGGATTAACTCTGTGTGCCAAGAATGGGCACAGATGGTAGGAAATCTTATACCCTACATTGTGAGATAAAAAATAAAATAAAAAAATTTGGGTTTACATCCACTTTAAAGGAGAAGTACAGCCAAACATTGTTTGGCTGTACTTCTCTTGTGGATCACAGGAGGGCAGATTGTTCTAGACTCCTGTGACCCATTTTCAGCAGACAGTCGGATGAAGCCAGCTGTTGGCTGACGTCATAGAGCTAGATTACGACCTGCCCACTAGCCTGGATCAAGAATGGGCTCAGGCTCTCAGCAAGCTCTGAGAACTGTAAGATCAGTGGTGTTTGATCGCTCGGTTCTCGGCCTTACAGCCAGCGGGGGGTCAGATGCAGCTTTGGACCGATGCTGCACCCACCTAGGAAAGTATAATTCAAAAAATAAAAAAAATTCCCATACTTCTCTTTTAATTTAACAAGCTGACGTTAGAATACTGATTGGCTACCATGCACAGCTGCACTTGTTTTAGTAAATTACCTCCAGTTTTTCCTGTATTTCTCCTGCTTTCCCAGTCATTGGACCCTGTGGCATGCGCTGCCCATCATTGAGATTCTGACTGAAGTAACTAATAAAACATCATACATGATTTAATTGTATCATTGATCTGGTCAGACTATTGAAATGATCCAATTATCAAATGACTAGTAAAAGAGCATAGATGATTAAAGGAGAAATGTGGCATTTGAAAAAAAAATAAGCATACATACTCAACTCCATGCTGCAGCACCTATGTGATGCTGCAGCTCCTCCTCATCTGCTCTAAAACCAAGAATTGATTGATCACATGACTGTGGATCGCTCAGTTCTTGGTCTGCTCAGAGCAATATAAAAGCTTCAATGACACAGTTCAAAGCCTTTTCTTTACTTCTGTGTATTTGAGGCCTTAGAAATACTTTGATCGTATTAGTGCAGGTATATTGTGACCTCCATGTGCAGAGTTCAGAAACTGCTTCATGCACTAAAGGGACTGAAGAAGTGGGGAAGTCTTAGCATGTGTCAGGCGTTCTGGTTTTCAGATTGGGATAAAATGGGGGAAATCTAACCTTATACCCGCCACGTGTGTTTTTGCACATGTGTACCTGTGCGTTATTCATATATTGGTACAGTTATTTCCCATCTCTGTTCTGTTCTAAACCAATTTTCAGTAGAAATGGAAACATGCATACATTTTTCATGTATGAAAACAAGATGCAAAGTTGTCCAAGATCCTGTTGAGGGTTGAGGGATCCTGAGGCTACTAACTGTTCCATCATCTAAATTTGCTTTCCATAATGCAAAAACACAATCAGCGTCACCAGAAAGGAAGTCAACAACTTTTAATCCTGTTGATCACTTTGCCCGATGCTTATAGGACAGGTGGAGAGAGAACTCCATCTATTTGCTTATGTAACACAGTTTATAACGGAATAGAAACAATGCACCATTTATTACATATCCAATTATGCCCACACATTTGGTATTTTTTTAAGATTTTTCATTCACCTTTCAACAAAGGTAATCTGCCCCACACAGTTTAATTATTCCCTGGTTCATGTAAACCCATGAGCAAAATATGGATGGGAATTAATCAAAATGCCTATTGACGGGCACTGCGGTGTATGCAATCCATTTCCACCACAGTTTTGATGTTTGGTCACTGATATGGCTATGATGGAGACAATGGCCTTTGTTATTAATAAATACTATGGGGGTTATTTACAAAAAGGCAAATCTACTATGCACTACAAGTGCAATTCAAGTGCAGCCGCTGTAGATATGAGAAGGACATGCAAGTAAAAAAAAACAAAAAAACATTTTAGCTTGCACATGATTGGATGATAAAATCAGCAGAGCTTCCCCTCATTTCAGATATTTCCCTTAGATTTACAGCGACTGCACTTCCAAGTGCACTTGTAGTGCAAAGTGGATTGGATTTGCCTTTCGTAAATAACCCCCTATGCCTGCTTCTGGCTTCTGCTGGAGTTGGGAGACCGTAGGGTTGATTTACAAAAGGCAAATCCACTCTGGACTACAACTGCACTGCAAGGGCACATGGAAGTGCAGTCGCTGTAAATCTAAGGGGAAGATTTGAAATGAGGGGAAGCTCTGTTGATTTTATTATCCAATCATGTACAAGTAGAAATGCATTTTTTTTATTTTCCTTGTATGTCCCCCTCAGATCTACAGCGATTGCACTTCCAAGTGCACTTGTATTGCAAAGTGGATTTGCCTATAGTAAATAAACCCCCATGTGTTATTAGAAGGATGTCAAGTGAAAAGCAGAACAGAAGCTCTGTCTTAGGCCCCTTTCACATGGGGCAGTGGAGGTGCGCTGGCGGTATAGCGGCGCTAAAAATAGCGGCGCCATACCGCAGGAATTGACGCGAGTTGTGGCCGCTAGCGGTGTGGTATTAACCCCCGCTACCGGCCGTGAAAGGGTTAATACCGCCCGCAATGCGCCTCTATAGAGGCGCATTGCGGGTGGTATTGCCGCAGTCTCCCATTGTTTTCAATGGGAAGGAGCGGTATACATGCCGCTCCTCTCACCACTCCAAAGATCCTGCTGACAGGAGATTTTTTTTATCTCCCGCCAGCGCATCGCCTCAGTGTAAAAGCTTTTAGAGGCTTTCACATTGAGGTTGCTGGTGCAGGAGTTTTTCAGGTGGTATAGCAGCGCGATTTTTAGCGTTGTACCACCTGAAAAACTCCTCAATGTGAATGGGGTCCTAGGGTTCCATCAATCTTGGGCATGTTGCGGTAACGCCGGTGCTGCATTACCCTTTATTGTGCATTGAGGTATCCTGCTGCAACCTATTTATTTTAAATGGTAACTAGTGCAAGAAAAAATTGCCCCTGCTCCATTTTCTCAACAGCGCACCACCCATCATGCATCATGGTGTGATGTAATGTGGATGCTCTCTGTAGAAGCCTTAGGGTACCATGGGTATCCACACATCTATATTTTAGCCTGATGCGTTTTCCATTGAAGTCAATTGAAACTTATAAAAGACACATGTCAATGCATGTCATTATACATTTCAACATGCATATCAATGCAGGGCAATAGATATTATTATGCGTTAAAGCACTTTACACCGACTTTGTCATTCGGTTTCATGCGCTTCCATTGACTTCAGTGGAAGATGGATCATGAAAAAAAACGCAAAAGGTGTGAATCCTGCCTGAATGACTGTCACCCTCAAACCAATACGATTCAAATTGAATACAGATAAAAACAAAAACCTGTCAAAATGTAGTCAGGTTATACTGTAAAACATGTGTTTTTTTGGTACACTTGGCAGTATGGGTGCATTCACACTTGCACCTGCAGTTAGATTATATGCAAGAACCCCAGCGGGAATTCCCACGATTAGATACAAGAGGCAGTCCCACTGAAAGCAAAGGGGGGGGGGGGTGCCAGCTCCTGCAGCTAATCACACCTAGTCGTATGTAGTCATTTTCATGCAACGATCATGCGAGTGATCAGCCCTAGGCGCATGCTTCCTGCATCCAGGGTTGATCACTTACATATGACTGCTGCATTAGAGATTACATGTGAGTGGGGCAGGACTGGCTGCAGAAGCAAGGACCCTTCTTATTGCTTTCCATGGGGATGCCTCTCGCAGCTAATTGTGGGAACCCCACTTGGGGTGTAAATGCAGACTATTCACAGGTGCAGACTATTCACACACAATATATCATTTCAAAAAGATATTAATCTGGCCTGCCTTTAATCATCGTGGGTGCACTAGCTGGACAGGCTGGGCTGATACCAACTTCAAACAATATAATTACTTGGATTCGCAGACCTCATGCTTTGGTCGACTAGTTTTTTTTAATTGTTTTGCAAAAGTGACTTTAACCTAGCAAACCAAAGTTATCTGCTGAATCTAAATATAAATTTTAGTACAGACAGCTGCATAAGGTCACTCTGTACTTCGCAAATGTAATTTCACCAATTTTTAAAATGTATGAAACGTGGCTTTCTACCTCCTCTGTTTTTGACCCTTTCCCTGGAATTTCACTTGTCTGACCTGATGTGTTAGAAGCGTTATGTTACATGTTAGTGTGAGTTGCAATAAGCCAGCCTATTTAAATCAATGGGCTGTCAATGCACCAAGACTGGCAAAAGAAAAAGACTACCAATTTTTAGCAATTTTAGTGCACCACAATGCACTGTAGAGTGTTACTGTGCTTTGTGATGTGCTGCAACACAGGTGCAAAGGCAAGGTCTATTGAGGTGCTATTCAGCATGATTGGAATTGCAGTGCACACATGTGCATTACCACAATGTATAGCTAATAATCCAGCCTTAACCACTTCACCACTGGGCACTTAAACCCCCTTCCTAACCAGACCAATTTTCAGCTTTCGGTGCTCTCACAATTTGAATGACAATTACCCATTTTAAATTTCTGTCCTTTTTTTCACATAAACAGAGCTTTCTTTTGGTGGTATTTGATCACCTCTGGGTTTTTTATTTTTTGCGCTATAAAAGAAAAACGATTGAAAATTCTGTAAAAAATAAATAAATATTGTTTCTGTCATATTAGCAGGTTATTTCTCACACACAGCATATGCATACCACAAATTACACCCCAAAACACATTCTGCTATTCCTCCCGAGTATGGCGATACCCCATGTGTGGGACTTTTACACAGTGTGGCCACATACAGAGGCCCAACATGCAGGGAACGCCATCAGGCGTTCTGGAAAACCCAGACCAATTCTGACATTTCTCTCCTACATGGAAAAATCATCATTTATTTGCTAAAAAATTACATAGAACCCCAAAACATTATATATGCTTTTTTAGCAAAGACCCTAGAGAATACAATGGCGGTGGTTACAACTTTTTATCTCGCATGGTATTTTCGTAGAAATTTTTTGAACGCGTGTTTTTAAAACAAAAAAACAGTTTTGTGCTAAAAAAAAAAAAAGTAAAGTTAGCCCAATTTTTTTTCATAATGTGAAAGATGATGTTACGCAGAGGAAATAGATACCCAACATGTCACCCTTTAAAATTGCGCACACTCATGGAATGGCGCCAAACTTCACTACTTAAAAATCCCCATAGGCGACGCTTTAATTACTTTTATTGGTTACATGTTTTTAGTTATGGAGGAGGTCTAGGGCCAAAATTATTGCTCTCGCTCTAACGTTCGCAGAGATACCTCACATGTGTAGCTTGAACACTGTTTTCATATGTGGGCGGGACTTACGTATGCGCTCGCTTCTGTATGCGAGCACACGGGGACAGGGATGCTTTAAAAAAATGGGTATTGCAGAGTATTTGGGTATTGCAGAGTATTGGGGTATTGCAGAGTATCGCGCAGGGTATTGCAGAGTATTGGGGTATTGCAGAGTATCGCGCAGGGTCAGAGCTGTATCCTGGCCTAGGCCAACAAGGCCCAGGCCTAGGGCAGCACTTTGCAGGGGGGCAGCACGAAAAGAGTCCCCGCCGCTTTGCGCTACACTGTAAATTAGTCTAGCACCCCCATAAAGCGGCCACGCTGCTTCTAGTATGCAGGCGGCCGGCATTCCGCAACTGGGGGGGGGGGGCACTTCCAATTTTGACTGTTTTGTCATCCTGGACCACAAACCTTCCTCACTGTGCTATATGTTTCTGCTGCACCATCTACTTAAAGTAGAACTATAGGCAACACTTTTACCATGCCTGTCCCATTGCGAAGATTTCCCTTCACTTCCTGCTCTATGGGCAACCAGAAAGTGAGAGGAAATCTAAGTAAATTAAGGTAATCCATTGCCCCCCCCCCCCAGGCCCTCAGAACTAGTGTCCTCACTCGAAAATTTCAGGGCGGGTCTTAAACAACACAGGGTGTGGCCGTGACAGGAAGGGGTGGGTCATATTTAAATTAGGGGGTGCACGAGTTTAGTCAGGCCTAGGGCAGCACAAAACCTAAATACACCTCTGCGCAGGGGATTGGGGTATTGCAGAGTATTGGGGTATTGTGCAGGGTATTGCAAAGTATTGGGGTATTGCAGAGTATCGCGCAAGGTATTGCAGAGTATTGGGGTACTGCAGAGTATTGGGGTACTGCAGGGTATTGGGGTATTGCAGAGTATCGCGCAGGGTATTGAGGTATTGCAGAGTATTGCACAGTATTGGGGTACTGCAGAATACTGGGGTACTGCAGATTACTGGGGTATTGCAGGGTACTGCAGAGTACTGGGGTACTGCAGGGTACTGGGGTATTGCAGAGTATTAGGGTACTGCAGAGTACTGGGGTACTGCAGAGTATTAGGGTATTGCAGGGTACTGGGGGATTGCAGGGTACTGGGGGATTGCAGGGATGGCTGGATCTGTGACTGCATTTGTCACAGATCCAGCCACAGCACAGCTGCTGACACCTCGCTCCCCCCCCCCCCCCCCCGAACGGTACAGAGAGGAGAGGGAGGAGAGGGAGGAACCGGGGTCATCAAATGACGCCGGTTAGTTTACAAGTGATCGCGCCGTCATTTGACGGCGCGATCACGTTGGTAAACGGCCGCTATCAGCGGCAATTTCCCGTGATGCGCCGTGTCTTCTAGACCCGGCGAGCACAGACACTTTCGCGAGCGCGTCCCAGGGGACGCGCAAACGTGGAAGTGCAGGACGACGTCCCAGGGACGTCGTGTCACAGCAACTCGACCGCGCTGTAGCAGTATTTTTGCAATAGCGCGGTCGGCAAGAGGTTAAAGTGGAAGTAAACCCTCCTATTGTTTTCAGTCAAGGAAGCTACCATCTTGGCCTCTATTTAATCTACAACTGCCATGATTCTGCACACATGATCAGTTATGACACCAGCCATTGGATGGTTTGACAGTTTGGTTGAGAGCACAACCAATTAAAGTGTTACATTTTGGCACGTGCTGGCAAGGTAACCGTTTTATGGATGGGTTTACTTCCACTGAGCTTGTCCTTTAAA
Organism: Rana kukunoris; assembly: GCA_029574335.1. NCBI lineage: Eukaryota > Metazoa > Chordata > Amphibia > Anura > Ranidae > Rana > Rana kukunoris. Next base: position 79,329,037 of record CM056056.1, read on the forward strand.
AATTATCAAATTTTCCAGAGTGCAGCCTGCCATGTTAAATACTTACCAACCTTGCCTGATGCTGCACAGCCTTTCCTGAAACAACCTCTCTGCTGGCTCCGCTTTTTAGTGTGCACACGTAACAGGTAGAGCTGGTGGGGACATTTTTACATTTTAAGGCTGTGTGACATCAGGCAACGTCACACGTTGTGAAATTTGCTGGAACAGGTAGAAAATTAAAGCTGAACACTTTTAATTAGAAAAAAATCTACCCTTGCATTGCAAGGGTTAAATGTTCATTGAATCTAGGGGTGCTGGGATGAAGTGTTTTTTATTGCCTCATCCCTTGATTCAGTAGGCTGTAGTGCTGTTCTCAAGCTCTGTGTGTTTGCTCTGCATTATCAGAAACAGGGCAAGGTGATTAGCCCTGCATTATATGTAAAGATGCGAGTATGCAACCACGGCCCGAAGCTGCTTAGAGAGAACACTATGGGGGGGGGGGGGGGGGCAGGTCACACCGATTAAGGGAGCCTACCGGAGCCCGGAATAAGGCAAGTAATACACCTTAGTAACAGACAAATGGCCACCACCCCCACCTATATTGGCCTTCACAGTAGGGAGCACATGGAAGGGCAATGCATGCAAAAGAAAATCAGAGGAAATTCCCAACTCCACTCACCAAGCAGTCTGCAACCAACCGAATTAACCAAACAGTATGCGTTAAAAATAGGGGTTTATATAGCACACATTTACAAACACATGCGTAAGCTGCAGAGCCACTTCACGGCAGCCCAGTATTAATTATGAGCTCCAGTGTGTTCGCACAGCCCACGTGCAGAGCCCACAAGAAAGTCGGCACTGTGCTGCACTAATCACAGGTAGTGAGACATTTTTCCGATCTCTGCAGCCATGCATCGGGACAATGTATCACTGGCTGTAATTAGCGCAGCGCAGACTTCCTGGTGGACTCTGCACGTAGGCTGTGCGATTAGCCTGAGCTCATAATTAATACTGGGCTGCCGTGAAGTATCCTGTATTATCTGCAGTCCTAACTCTTGTAAATTTATGAGAGTCTCCACAGTGGAAGCACATACATTCTAATGGATAGATAGAAGGCAGATGAGCCCGAGGTAACCAGTGGTAAGCGGATACACTGGATACCTTTGTTGCAATTGTGCCATGTGCTGGGTGTCCAGTGTGCCCCCTGTGCCTTTGAGGGATAGGCTACCTCTATCTATCCATTAGAATGCCTGTGCTTCCATTGTGAAGACTTTGATAAATTTACAAGGGTTAGGACTGAAGGTAATACTGGGGTGCTGTGAAGTGGCCCTACAGCTTACGCCAGTGGTCTCCAACCACCATGCCGTGGCCTCTCTGTAGCCAGGCCGCAGGTGCGCCGGGGGGTGGACAGCATGAGAGAGCAAGCCAAGCAGGAGGATGAGAGAGTCTGATGTATTAGAGAGCGAGCGGATGAGAGAAGAGGGCTGGCGAGCAGAGATGACATCTCTCTTTGCCCACCCCGCATCACCGCTCTTCCTATCTTTTGGCACAGGCCACTTCAATATCAGAGCTGTGATAGGGAGCAGAGAGATGACATCTCTTACCGCCCACCCCACATCACCGCTTTCCTGCCTTTGCTCAGAAATGACAACTGCACAGAGGCCTGTCTCTGTGCTAAATGAACCAGTGCTGCCACCAATGCAGTGACAATCTACATCTGGTGGCACTGGCAGGCAGCGTGGCAAGTGACAATCTGCATCTGGTGGCAGGGCAGTATGGCAAGTGACAATCCGTATCTGGTGGTAGGCGATGTGGCAAGTGACCATCTGCATCTGAAGGCAGGAGACATGGCTGGTGACAATGCACATCTGGTGGCAGGCAACGTGGGCAAGTGACATTCCTCATCTTGTGGCAGGCAACGTGGCAAGTGACACACTCAAGGCTCTGAATCATTCTGCATTATGGTGAGTTTAACCATTTAATTTTATATTACAATGTAATAATGCGCTTCTATCATCTTGACACCATATCAACCATGGTGCAGTGATGATTGTAGAGCCAACACCAGCCATTGCCCCGACAAATTGCCTGCGAAAAAAAAAAAATCGCTTAACCCCCCCCCCCCCCCTCCAACCCTGGGCCTTGGCACAATTTTCTTTAACGCAGCCGGTCCCGGTGCCAAAAAGGTTGGGGGCCGCTGGCTTACGCATGTGTTTGCAAATGCGTGCCAACAAAACCGCATACTTTAGACAGGTTGATTCAATTTGTAAGCAGACTGGTTGGCGAGTTGAGCTGGGAATTTCCCCTGGTTTTGTTTTGCAAGTAATATAGCTTGTCCTTGCACCCCTAGGCTAAACAAGCATTCAACCTTTGCAGTTCAATTTTGTCTCATTCCTGGAGATCGGCTTTAAGCATTTAACATTGTAAACTGCACTCAGGGGGGTTAGGGAATAAAAAAAAAAAAGGACATGTTCGCTATTAAAGTGAATTTGTCCTTTACCTTTCACAGATCATTTATCCTTAGTTTGAGGAGTTTCTCCTTCCAGCATCAGTTTCGACAAGCATTTCCAAAGCGCTTAACAAGCTTTAACCTGCTTTCTTGAAGCCCATCAATCATCCTTCAGCTTCAGTCTGGTAGTGTGGAATACAGATCTTAAAAGCAAACATTTAATAATTGACAAAAAAACAATACTATAGCCTCAGATATGCTCTTGCATACAATATTATCCACAAAGTTTATTGAAATCAAATAGTACACAATGTCAAAAGGAATAAAGCAGCATATGGTGAGGAAAAACGATCTATTCTTTATAGTGCATGAAGCTATTGAGAGATGTAACTCAACATACATCCATTTCACCAATCAAATATATAGGATAACATTTTAATTCATTAGGTTCATGAACATTCTCTTGTGTTAAAATATAAAATCATAACAGATTGATGTAAAAGGCCTGCAGGCTCAAAGTTTTTGCTTGGTGTATACTTATAGTGTATACTTATAGTCGCTAAAAAGGTCAAAAATGTTTTGTGCTTGGTCCATTAATGTGAGCAATGGAAACATTCTTCATATGCCAACCTACTGTACATGATTGATTCTGCAGTGTAAATACAAGGTTAGCTTCAAGTGATATTAATCCCAAAACCAAAAATGTATTCTGTTGCAGCTTGCCAATCATTAGATGTGGTGGCTGCGTCAGTTTTTTTATCCTTATGCCGCGTACACACGTCCGGAAATTTCCGGAAAAAAAAAACGTTGATTTTTTTTTTCCGACGGAATGTTGGCTCAAACTTGTGTTGCATACACACGGTCACACAAATGATTCCGAGCATGTGTAGGATGTTTGTGTGTCGGAATTGCATACAGATGATTGGAATTTCCAACAAGAATTTTTGCAGTCGGAAAATTTGAGAACCAGCTCTCAAATTTTTGCTGTTGGAAATTCCGTCTGATGGTACCTACACACGATCGGAATTTCCGACCAAAAGCTCACATGGAACATTTCTTGTCGATTGTGGGGGGAGGGGATAGTGTTAAATGTATTAGCATATTTAGATACACTAGCAAATTGAAGGCAAACTCCAGCTCCCACTTTACAATCAGTCACAGCAAACTTTTTTCCCTGCTGGGATAAAGTTTTTGTATGAATAAAAAAGGATCATTGTAGCACCCTTCCCAGTCAGCGTTAGGTGGTTTGTTTTAGCATTGTGCTGGAAAGTGTGTGCTGTGAAAAACAACAAACTTGCTGGCTGGATAACCAGATGACAATAGAAGGAAAAAAAAAAAAGAAACAAATGCAGCCATCACATCTAAGAATGGGTAAGCTAGATGACATATGAGGCCAGAGGGTGTCCAAACAAATTCTTGAAGGTCTGGAGCTCTTGGGTTGATTCCGAGAGCACCATACCTCCTGCTCCTTGAACTTTGACTGATGACTGATACCTCTGCCCATTGAATAGACCTAAGTGAGTAAATTAACGATTCTGTTGTTTTTCTCCCACTTTTCTCTGTGTGTTTTTATGAAAATGGTCAATGTGTACCAGCTACCAAAGTTTGGTAAAATGATGTACCGGGCGATGTTCGCCTAGGATGTGTGTTTGTTGTACTGTCTGTTTTGTATGTACAAAAATTTCAAAATAAAAATGTACCTTTAAAAAAAAAAAAAAGAATGGGTAAGCTGAAATATAATAAATATGTTTGCTTTTGAGTTTAATACTGCTTTAATTAATATGGAAACCCCCGGTTATTAAAAAACAAAACCCACAAACATGTAGGGAAAAATGTTATATATATATACTTTCTCTTTCTCCAGTCTTGAGAAGTCTATAGGGCTGTATTGCACAAGAATGATCTGGAGCGTGAGATTTGCAGTGCTGCCTCAGACACCAGACCAAGATAAGTAGGCATCTATGTGTTCGTTAAAGTGCACTTATCCTTTAAGTTTAGGTAGTCAGCAAAATTTTAGAACACAGGCTTTTTTCACATTCTGTATACGTAATAGAAAAACTGTTATCTAGGGCATACAAATCCTTGTACTTACTGCACACATTCAAGGCTCTTAATCCACCGCCAAAAAAATTCCTAATGCATGAGTTAATCTCATAATTAAAATTGAATATTGACTATACAGAGAAAGTTCAGTAGCTACAAACGGTAAAATACTTTTCATTCTGAACTAAAAGGGGTTCCATCATACACATGTCTAAATGTTTCAATGTCACCATGAGTCCAAAGCAAGGCTTTTTTTCAGCGGGAACGCAGTTCCGGCACCTCCTGGACTGACTGTATGTAATGGCAAATGGCTGCTGGGGTGTGCTGCAGGGTATTGATTCTCACTGCTGTGGATCTATTTGTGCTAAAAGAGGTCTACTGTTGGGGGAGGGGTCTATTGTTGATGGCAGCCAGAAAGTCTATTAATGCTGGTTGTGCGGAGATCTGTTGATGCTGCTGGGAGCCTATTGTTGCTGGGGGGAGATTTTGTTGTGGTTGGTCCATTGTTAATTAGGGGGGATCTATTGTAGCTGGCTACAGGGGATCTATTTTACAGTTTCCCTTGATATCATTACCAAATTCCATAGAAATTACTTAGAACCACAAAATGATACTTGGTTCTATATTGTCTAAAAGGGGCGGTACTGGGAGGTGGGTAGGGGCGGATAAAAGGGGTGACTTGGATAGGGGCAGTTCCTGCACCTATTTTCTGAGGAAAAAAAGCCCTGGTCAAAATATTCACTGCTGTCACTCATACAAAATGTCAGTTCTGTGTAAACATTATCAGCAACATAAAAGCCAAGTTTAATAGCCTTTTGTGTCAGAGCCACCACCTCATTACACCATCAAAAAGCTGCAACAAATTACCCTCATCTATCATCTATGGAGAACATCACATTGTCAAAGATTACAGAAAAAGATACTAATAACCCAGATAGCAAGCAATTGTGTTGCAAGTCTTAAAATTACTTGATAAGCTATTGCTAAACTTTCCAGGATTCACAAGTTTGTTGCACAAATGCAGCAAGTCCGCATTGCATGGCTCCAGATCAATTTTAATTGCAAACATTCTTCAAGTCTGCTGCAAGTTCTGGTTCAGTTATGTTGTGCAATATTCCTCCCACCACAGGGGGTCACTATAGATGAATTTTCATGCTGTAGGACTTGCAAAGCTCTTGCTGTAGACTCACCACTACAACTTTGCTTTTGCTAGAGACTTGCCACGCAAATTTTCTACAAATTGGAAAAGTGTCAACTAGAACTTGTGCTTCAAGTGCTCTGCATGTGTACAAATTGTTAACAGACTTACAATTCAACACTGCCACAAATTTGTAGCAAGTTATCTTTGCTATCTGGGAATGTGTCCAGCCTGCATTGCAGTGATCACAACATAAAACTGGTGACAAATATAAGAAACGGGGACCCAACAATACCCCAAATCTGTTTACAATTCTACCCAAACATAGTATTTTAAACTGCATAGAAATCAGATCAGCCTGAGCCTACCCAATACTTCATTTGAGGTTTTGTGTAATCAATACAGTGTGTGTGTGAATAGTACAGGAGGTAGCGATATGATAATGCCACTCACCTTTATGTCCCTGCATTGCTATGTAAAAGCAAACTATGAGCACATCGGTCAGCATTTCCCTTCTAACATATTTAGATTTCATGGGAAATAGCCAACACACAGACCAGGTAAACTGGAAATTAAAATACATTTTTTGTGACGGATTATGCTTTACAAATCACCCCCTGGAAAGTTACTGTATTTATTGGCATAAAACACTCACTTTTTTAACCTGAAAATAGAGGGTAAACTGTGCTTGCGTGTTATACGCAGGGGGCTGTGGAAAGTTTTTTTTCCTGAAACTTCCCTCTTGAAGTTAGGGTGCGTGTTACACACCGATAAATACGGTACATGTCCATAATATTCCACTAATAACACAATTTAGTGCAAATATTACACACCCTGATTCCAGTGGCTCCGTCAGTCAGATGAAGAGCACAAGGAGCTTTTTTTTACCATGATTTCTGTAATTAAATCTGTTACAACCCTATAACGTTCACCATTGTGCACTGCTCCGAAAGCTTTCCAATGCTTTCCACGGGATCAGAGGCAATTGAATACACAAGCAGCCTATTTCTAATTATCACACAGTGCTAACATACTGCTCCTAGGTTATAAGACATCCTCGAAAAATATCAGAAATATAATTTATTTTTAATTTTTTTATAACTGAAAAAGCAATACTGACTTGGCAGGGAGCTAATGCACCTGCTGAATAAAGGACTCCAAAAGACAGAGGGCCAGATTCAGGTACAATTGCCCTGGCGCAGAGTATCAGAGATACACTACGCCGCCGTATTTTACCTGGCTCTAAGTCGAATCCAGGAAGATTTCGGCCCGTAAGGTACGGCGGCATAGTGTATTTCTCGCGGCGGAATCGAAATACGCGATTAGGGGGCGTGAAGCATTTAAATTAGGCGCGTCCCCGCGGCGATCGAACTGCTCATGCTCCATTCAGAAATTTCCCGCCATGCATTGCGTGAAATAACGTTGTTACGTCATTTTTTTTTGAGTAGCGTCGTTTACGTACATTCCTTTTCCCGGACGACTTACAAAAAAAAAAAATTGAAATTCAACGCGGGAACGACGGCCATACTTAACATGGGCCGTCTAACTATAGACCAGCTAAAAGCTGGTATAACTTTACGCAGCAAAAAGATGACTACAGATGCCGTAAGAGATTGCGAAGGACAATCGTAACTTCGTGGATCGCCGGAAAAAGCTCATTTGCATACCCTGACTCGGAAAACGACCCGAACTCCACCCAGCGGCCGCAAAAAGATTGCAGCGTAGATCCGAAGGCGTACGAAGACGTAAGCCTGTCGGATCGAAGCCCGAAGCCGTCGAATCATGGTTTGAGGATTCAAACTAATGATACGACGCGTGTAATTTGAAAGTACTCCGGTCTAACAGGAGATAGACCGGAGTAATGGCTCTGTGAATCTGGCCCAGAAAACACAGTCTGCTCTTTGCATTACTTGCATGGGAGGGCGAAGAGAAATTATTTCTTGACACCCAACTGAACCCTCACTTTATTTCACCTTAATTAATTCTGGGTGTATAAAAACAAGATTCTAAGGCCGATGTTCTGTTAAAATAGCCAACTAGTCAGAAACTCCAACTACTGTATATACTCGAGTATAAGCCAAGTTTTTCAGCCCATTTTTTAGGCAGAAAAAATCCCCCACGCCTTATACGCGAGTGAGCCGTAAAACAGCGCGTGTCTCCTGTGTAATGCAGTCTGTTCGGCCGTCCATTGTAAGAAAGCCCAGCCTCCTCCTCGTCTGTGATAGACGGAACACTGATACAGATTCACAGCATCGTATCAGTGTTCCTCTTTCACGGACGGATGAGGAGAAGGGGGGGGGCTTTGTTTCAATAGACGGCCGAAACAGACTGCATTACACAGCGGGAGACACACAATGTTTTAGTAATGAAAGGTAAGGCTGCAACTGGGCACAGAGAGAGACAGCAACTGGGCAGAGATTCAAACCATTAATGGGCATGCTGAATGTACCAAACTGATCAATTGATCAACTTGTGTACAATTAGCTTCCCAGATTTGCTTGCAATTATCACTAGCAGCAGCTATAGCCACTGGCAATAATCACTGTCTTCTCCTGGCAGGGGCAGCTTCCCCATGCCGGGAGAAGATAATTGCTGATTTCCCTGTCAACACTGTCTGTAATTTGCACCGTATATGGCCAGCCGAAGTAGAAAAGCCAGTCCCCTGCCTGTAGCTACAGAGTGGAGTAGAAAAGCCAGTCCCCTGCCTGCAGCTACAGAGTGGAACCCTTGCTCTCGGCGGAGAAATAATATTCTCTTTGCAGAGGTTTGAGATGCCCCTCTTTTGAGTCAGCGCTCTCCAGGGAAGTTAAAGTGTAAGGCCTCGTACACACGAGGGGATATGTCCGCTGAAAACGGTCCGATGGACCGTTTCAGCAGACATCTCCGATCGTGTGTATGGGTTAGCGGACAGATTTGTCCACCCGGCAGATTTCAAAGCATGCTTTGAAATCTATCCGGTGGGAATCTGTCCGCCCGACATGTCTGCTGGTTAGTACACTTACCAGCAGACATGTCGTCCCGCACCGCCGCCGCCGAATGGATTCGGCGCATGCGCGGAAGTGTTTTACTTCCTGGTGCGGTGACGTGGCGGCGTCAACGTCACCGCCGCGTCACCGCGCCGTCCGCCGGCGGGGAATTTGATCCGATGGTGTGTACACGCCATCGGATCAAACTCCAGATCGGACATATCCGATGGAAATGGTCCGCGGACCGTTTTCATCGGATATGTCCGATCGTGTGTATGAGGCCTAAGTAAACCCCCCTATGGTTTTCAGCCAAGGAAGCTGCCATCTCTGCCTCTGTTTAATCTTCAACTGCCATAATGCTGCATATGTGATCAGTTTAGACACCAGCCATTGGATGGCTTGACAGTTTGGTTGAGAGCACAACCAATGGTAGTGTTACTATAAGTGTGACTCAGTAAGGGGAAATACTGTACAAGAGGATATTTGGTAATACATAACATAATAATTGTACATATTTGATGACATATGTCCTCTAACCACTTCTCCCTGGGGCAATGTCATATGAGGTTGCAGAATTTGAGTGGTGATATCTGAAAGATGCTGGGAGTTACAAGGCATCATTCAGATATCATTTTGTTGAGTCAGCAATTCCCTGCACCATAAAAACAATCATAGCAGCTGTTCACCTGCTTGATCGTTCTTACAGGCGGCAGGAGGGCACCCCCCCCCACCACCCTCCGGTGGTTCTACTGGCTCACCCATGCGATCAGCCATCAAAGGAAGTTGTGACGGAAGTTTACAATAGATAATCCTGCGAGCCCAATGGCCCCCGGAAGTCTCTACGAACTTTCGGAGGCCTGATGCGATTGTTATAACGTCACACCTAACCTCTGCATATGAAAAAATTCTGTTTTTTTTTGGGGGGGGGGGTGGGGATTTTAAGCTCTCGTTTTAAGCTCTCTTTAGATCTCTCGTGCCCTATTCCTATTACAAGGGATGTTTCCATTCATTGTAATAGGAATAAAAGTGATCAAATATTTTTTTTTTTTAAACAAAGTGTCAAAATAAAAGTAAAATAAACAATACTTTTCTTTTTAAAGCGCCCCCATTCTCCGCGTGTGTACTCGCAGAAGTGAACGCATACGTAGGTCAATCCCACACATGTAAACAGCGTTCAAACCACAATTCTAATACTAGACCTCCTCTGTAACTCTAAACAGGTAACCTTTTAAAAACTTTAAACCATTGCCTATAGCTATCAAAGTTTGGCGCCATTTTAAAGAGTGACATCTTAGGTATCTATTTACTTGGCATAACATCATCTTTCACATTATGCAAAAAAAAATGGGCTAACTTTAGTGTTTTTTTTTTTTTAATGTATGAAATGGGTTTTAAAAATTGTTGTTACGCAAATACTGTGCAAGATAAAATGTTGCAGTGACTACCATTTGTTCCCTAGGGTCTCTGCTAAAAAAACATATATAATGTTTGGGGGTTCTGAGTAATTTTCTAGCAAAAAAATTATGATTTTTACATGTAGGAGAGAAGTGTCAGAATTGGCTTGGGAGGCAAGTGGTAAAGAAATGAACGTGGTGCCTGGAGGGGACTGTCACATCAGACTTTAGAGCTTCTAAGTGAAGCCCTCCTTCAAATGCAGTGATTAATTGTAGTCAGTTTAATGATCCGGATTCAGCAATAGTGTATAAAAGATCAATTTTCTATAAACCCTGATTTTAAATACTCATTGTATTTCTGTAATTTGCTTACAGTCACTGTGATCAGTGTCAGCACCTTATTTAGAGATACCCTGTGATTGTAGATTATAGTGTGTAAAACCAATGACCACACCAAATATTGCACCACTCCATACTTTGGCTAAATAATTGCAAAAATGTAAACAAAAGAGAAAATAAGCTGCAAAAATTGCAATGTCAGTATATGCAGGAATGTGTAAGTGAATTAACGTTTCCCTCTATTATTCTCTCTAATACACAGTCTGTGTGTCCCTTTGCGATTTCAAACACAGAGAATTTTCTTTGGAAGCCAAGTTTTCAGAAAAAAAAAAAAAATAAGGTAGAAATGTGTTTTTTGAACAGGATTGTGTTGATTCTTTGATTGTAACCTGAAGCATTAAGGCGTTTCTACCTGGATGTGCTGATTGTTTCATAATATCATAATAATTCTCTGCGCATGAATGAATGTATAGCTCAGATAAAGCTTGACTGCCTTATAGTTCATCCTCATGAACAGCCTTCATCAATTCGCATTCCTCCCTAACACGGCAGTTGCTGAGTAGGTGACTGTATTGCTTTTTAAGATCATCAAAAAGACACACAGACTGCTGTGAGTGCGGGAAAGGAAGGAGGTTTTCATTCAGTAACATCTGTACTTGATACTCTTCCTCCGAGTTCTCCACCAACTCGCAGTGATACAGGACAAACACCAGGTTTGAGGCGTACGGCACAATCCTGCCACTGCGAAACTTCAATTCATTTTCACTAGAGAAACTGTCCGCAGTAAGAGGCTTCTCATCCTTGAACAGGCCCATCAGAGCCAACAGTGGCAAGAGAGTCTCTGCATGTCCAAAGTGCATGACCACCGGATTAGAAATGTGCTGGGACCTATAAGATGAAAGAATATCACATCATTAAAGTGCAACCTCAATCTCCCAATTAACACTGAATATTTTTAATTCTCATGCTGCTGGCATTAGGAAATAGATCATGTTTACTTGTGTCAACTTATTTTTTTTACATTTCTACAGTTACTTCCTGGTTTCTTGCCTAGACAAATGTCATATATCCCAGAAGAATTCAGTAGGGGAGGAAGGGTTTCTCAGCTAAGCACACTCTCATGCATGCACAGGATGGATTCCAGGAAGTAAATGCTACATTAATTATTTGCCCTTACTTAACATGGCCAGAAATACTAGGGGGTTGTTTTTTACCCGCTTGTCGTCCAGCTGCCATCATTGTATGTCGGCTCCTTTAGGTAGAATAGAATAGCAGGTGCGCCTGCTGCAGTGCGGGGGGTGCCGATGCTGGGGGCCGGCAGTCGTGATGACTACCGGACACGCGCAATTGCGGGCACGAGAGGCAGAACAGGGACGTGTTTGTGTAAACACACAAATCCCTATTCTGTGAGGAGAGGCAGATTGTGAGTTCCTACTAGCTAGCAACCACAATCTGTAAATTCCTCCAGTCACTTCCATCCCCCATACAATTAGAACACACACTAGGGAACACAGTTAACCCCTTGATCGCCCCCTAGTGTTAACCCCTTCCCTGCCAGTGACATTTACACAGTAATCGATGCATTTTTATAGCACTGATCGCTGTATAATTGTCAAAAGTGTCAAATCTGTTCTCCATAATGTCACAGTCCCGATAACAAAAAACGCTGATCACCCCCATTACTAGTGTAGCGCTCACCCCTGAATGAGCCGCTGATAAATTTGGGACCGGCATGTTAGCTTACCAGTGATTCTTGTCTAAGGATAATGGTAGTGAAGGTGGTTAAAGAGCAAGTGTCCAGACGTCAACTTGAGTTTTCAATACTTTATTCCAAAACCCAACACGGCCAACATCAACATGACACACGATAGAGAAAAGGTTGATGAGCAAGGAGAGAACTGTAATATCAGGATATCAAAGAAAGCCTGCTCTCAGCATAGTCAAATTTAAACGTCGCCACTCTCGCCAGAGTGGGTAAAGTGCCCCCGGACAGGCGATTCACTTGAGCCCGGCAGCCGAAGGGGCCACTTTTAAACAAAGTCACTGGGAGGGAACGGGGCCTCTGCCACAGGCCTGATGAATTTCTCTTAGGTTTGTCAAAGGTTAGAACCAATGAATCCACCCAGTAATTCCAATTTCAAGGTCACCGATTGACAGCTGAAGTGTACCTGTCATGTGGCGTGGTGACCGGATCCCCGGTGGTTCGTCCAGGCCTTGCAGACAACCTCTGGGTTCTCCCGAGCCGACCCCCACCGTTCAGCTCCCGCTTAGGATCTGGGACCCAGCAAGCCACTGGGGCCCCTCTCTGCATCAGAATAAGGTTCCACTGGGTACGCAACCTTGGCCAGATGGGCCTCGATAGCGAGGCCCATGGATGCGCAACACCCTGAAGGTGGATGCCACACCTGGAACTCGGGCCCCGCATAGCACAACTCATGCAGACGACTGCTCCAGATATACTCTCCCGCCAGCACGTCCAGAGAAGAAAAAACGCTCCTCTGATTGGCTGCTGGGAGAAGGTGGGTCCGTCAGAACCCCCTCTAGCGCCGACTGTCACTCAGGGGTAATAACACCCTCCTGACATGCAGACCGACCTACAAGGCAGTTCCAAATGGCAGTGGCCCAAGCGGGGTGGGAGACACAGATCAAGCAGGCCGCTACGGACAAGAAGCCCTATACTGCTGCCTGCAGCACACTTTGCCCGATGGCGGCATCCTCAGGTCCTTTCACGTTAACTTGATAGAATTTGGAAAATGTGTGGACTGAAGACCAAGTTGCAGCTTTACAGATCTGAGCCAGCGAAGTCTGGTGGTGCACTGCCCATGAAGCACTTATCGCCCTGGTAGAGTGCGCCCTAACAGAAAAAGGAGGAGCCTGTTCTTTAAACCATAGGCTTGAATAATTGTTTGTTGAATCCACCTGGAGATAGTGGATTTAGATGCCACTTGTCCCCTCTTGGGACCATCTGGCAAAATAAACATAACATCTGTTTTACGTATCTGAGCAGTTGCCTGCAGATACCACTTTACTGCTCTCACTAGATCTAGAGAGTGCAATAATTTTTCCTCCGCTGTCCGCGGATCTAAAAAAAAAGAAGGCAGAACAATGTCCTGATTTAAATGAAAAGCCGACACCACCTTAGGTAAAAAGCCAGGATGGGGTCATAGTACAATTTTGTCTTTGTGACAAATTAACCACTTAAGACCCGGACCAAAATGCTGCTAAGGGGCCTTGCCCCTTTTTGCGATTCGGCACTGCGTCGTTTTAACTGACAATTGCGTGGTCGTGCGACGTGGCTTCCAAACAAAATTGGCGTCCCTTTTTCTCCACAAATAGAGCTTTCTTTTGGTGGTATTTGATCACCTCTGCGGTTTTTTTTTTTTGCGCTATAAACAAAAAGAGCGACAATTTTGAAAAAAATTCAATATTTTTTACTTTTTGCTATAATAAATATCCCCCCAAAATATAATTATTTTTTTCCTCAGTTTAGGCCGATACGTATTCTTCTACCTATTTTTGGTAAAAAAAAAAAAATCGCAATAAGCGTTTATCGGTTGGTTTTCGCAAAATGTATAGCGTTTACAAAATAAGGGATAGTTTTATTGCATTTTTATTAATTATTTTTTTTACTACTAATAGCGGCGATCAGCGATTTTTTTCATGACTGCGACATTATGGTGGACACTTCGGACAATTTTGACACATTTTTGGGACAATTGTCATTTTCACAGCAAAAAATGCATTTAAATTGCATTGTTTACTGTGAAAATTACAGTTGCAGTTTGGGAGTTAACCACAAGGGGGCGCTGTAGGATTTGTGTGTTCCCTGTGTGTGTTTACAATTGTATGGGGGTGTGGCTGTAGGTGTGAGGTCATCGATCATGTCCCCCTATAACAGGGATGACGTGATCGATGCTGCGGCCACAGTGAAGCACAGGGAAGCCGTGTTTACACACGGCTCTCCCCGTTCTTCAGCTCCGGGGACCGATCGCCGCACTCCAGCGGCGATCGGGTCCACAAGTCCCGCGGTCCTGGAGCTTTGGACCGGGTCACGGGAGCGCGCCGTGACCCACGGCTGGGTACTAGAACCAACGTATATATACATTGATGTGCCCAGCCGTGCCATTCTGCTGACCTAAATGTACAGTAGGCGGTCCTTAAGTGGTTAAATAAGGATCTTTGCAAGAAAGAGCAGCTAATTCTGATACTCTTTTAGCCAAAGCGATAGCAATAAAAAAGGCCAATTTCCTGCTTAAAAGGATCAGCAGAATCTGGCGAATAGGTTCAAAAGGTTGCTTCTGCAACACTAACAATACTAAATTCAGATCCCATGGGCACAAGGGAGACTTAACTGGGGGATTAAGCCACAGTACCCCCTGAATGAAAGCCCGAATTAGGGAATGAAATGCCAGCGGTCTTTAAAAAAAGACTGATAGAGCCGATATTTGACCCTTAATGGTACTAAGGGCTAATTTCATATCCACTCCTAGCTGGCAAAAGGCGAGAATCCTACGTACGTCATATCTTTGAGGATTCCATTTCTTGGCTTCACACCAGGAAACATATGCCTTCCAGACGCTAAAGTAGATAAGCCTGGAGACTGGCTTTCTAGCATTAAGGAGTGTAGAAAGAACTTGACCTGAGATTCCTTGTTTCTTCAAAATGTGGGTCTCAGCAGTCAGACCGTCAAACTTAGCTTTTGTAAGGAAGGATGGAACACTGGACCCTGCAACAGCAGAACGTGATGAAGTGGAAGCTTCCACCGTTTTCCTACCACCATCTTTATGATTTCAGCGTACCAGGGCCTTCTGGGCCAATTTGGGGCCACTAGAATTACAGGAATTCCTTCCTTTTTGATCGTGCAAAGTAGCCCCTGTAAGAGAGCGATCGGAGGAAATGCATAGATCATGTTTAGAGTTATAGAGGAGGTCTTAAGCTTAAGAGGTCTTAAGCTAACGCACGCGGCAATACCTCACATGTGTGATTTTAACCAGTTTACATATGTGGGCGCGACTTTGTATGCGTTTGCTTCTGTGCATGAGCACGTGGGGAAAGAGGCGCTTTTAAAAAAAAATATTGTTCACTTTTATTCCTATTACAAGGAATGTAAAAATCCCTTGTAATAGGAATAGTGCGTGACCCCACATCTCTCCTACGGGCTGAAAAGGCTGGAAAAAAAACTCTCCCTGCCTTTCCAGCCATGTCCTCTTCTTTGTTTACTTCCAATGGCCCGAAGGTGACATCATAACATCGAGCCCAGGCCTCTGAGGGTCATAGAGATGACTGGGGACCATCAGAAATCTCTATAGTAAACTTCTGGCGGCGATTGATTCATTCTCCGGCTCACCGTTCGCATGCGTGAGCCAAGAGTGTGGCGGGAGGGACATCCTCTCCTGCCGCCTGTAAGAACGGTGGCTGAACTGCCGCTATAATTGTTCTTACGGTGCAGGGAATTGATGGCGGCAAAAAAAGGATATCTGGATGATGCCTGTAGCCGCAGTTATTATCCAGATATCTCCACTCAAAGTCCATGACATCATATGACGTACCTTGGACGGCAAGTGGTTAAAGCGCCCTTCAGCTCTAGTTCGTAAATGCTGAATACAGATCCTATTGGGAGCGCCGATTGTTACTTGACACAAGCTGCTAGAGGGCTTCAGCACTACTTGAAGCTTGTTTAAAGCCTGCTGAAAACTGTTAGCAGCTTGTTAAAAGTGACAATTAGCACTCCCAATTAAGATCGGGTTAGAAGCAAACTGCTCTGGAGCTTGCTAAAAGCTTCATAAAAGCTTGCTGTTCACACTACTCTGCATTCACACCTAGGCGTAGGCGGTATGTGGCGTACTGCAGCGACATGAATTTGGCGTTTTTGTCCCCGCGATTTGTGGCGACAAGTCGCTGGAGGGGTGATTTTAGCATTGTCGGCTATGCCCGAATGCCTAATACGTACGGCGTTTCGGCGTGGAGATGTGAACCATCTCCATAGCCGACAATGTTAATTCGCCCCTCCAGCGTATCTCAGGCTGCTACAGCGTCGGGCGACAAAACACCTAGATGTGAATGGAGCCTTATACTGTACAAGCTGAAGACCATGTGAAACAGGCCTAAATCATTATGGGCCACACAAAATATTTGAAAAAACTTTATAGAATCAGCAGGACAAGACTGGTAACACTATAATGTATGCTGATAATGTGAATTATCACGTTAATCTGGTTTAGAAAGGCAAATCTGCCAGCACAATGCATTAATTGCTTCCTACTTAATGACAGCATCTCCTCATTATTCCCTCCAGGTATTTAGAATGACATTATCTGTATTCAGAAAGATTACAGCATGTGCTGAGTGTTTCTATGTAAACTAAACTTTCACTAATGGTGATCAGAAAAAAACATCCCGTTACCTTTGGACACTAATTGCTGATCTATTGATGCTGATGACGTATCTTGGCTAACAGATATTGATTATTGAACAAATCAAACCTATAATTACATGTAACAAAATGTACAGCCCTAGTTTTCTATCACCCACATGAACTTTCTGACATCTCATTACTGTTAATTATATAATGATATGTTCATGTACAATGGAAATTCCTAAAAAGTTGGGACATTGTGTAAAAACAGAATACAATGATTCTCATGAACCTATATTTTATTCACAATAGTAAGTAGAAAACATCATATGTTAAACTGAGAAAATGTGCCATTTTAAGATAGACTAAAGGTAAATTTGAAATTGATGGCAGCAACAAGGCTCAAAAAAAGTTGGAAAAGTAAGTGGTACTAACAAAGAAGGGCTGGGAGAACATTTTGCAACTATTTAGATCATTTGTCAACAGGTCATTAGGTATAAAAGGGGCCTCTTGGAGCATAAGCGTGCCTTATAAGCAAAAAAGGGCAAAGGTTCACCAATCTGTAAAAAAGCTACATCTATAAATTGTCAAAAATTTTAGAATAATGTGGCTCAATGTAAAAATTGCAAATACTAAAATATAATAGATCATCAAGAGACAAGGGCGAAATGCAATATTAGATGCTCGTGATCTTTGGGCCCTCAGACAGCACTGCATTAAAATTAGGCATGGTCTTGTGATGGACATCACTACATTGGCTCAGGAATACGTCCAAAAATAACTGTCTGTGAACACAGTCCATCGTGCCATCCAAAAATGCAAGGTAAATTGCTGTCTTGCAAAGAAGAAGCCATATCTGAACATGATCCACAAACACTGCTATCTTCTCTGGGCCAAAGCTCATTTAAAATGGTCTGCTGCAAAGTGGAAAACTGTTCTGTGGTCAGACAAATTGAAATTTGACACTCTTTTTGGCAACCATGGGTGACCCATCCTCCAGACTAAAGAAGAGGGACCTTCCAGCTTGTTATTAGAGCTCAGTTCAAAAGCCTGTATCTCTAAGGCCCTGTACACACGATCAGACATGTCCGAGGAAACATGTCCAACGGACCGTTTTCATCAGACAAGGCTGAAGTGGTCTGTTGGTCTGATGTGCGTACACACCATCGGACCAAAATCCCCTCGGACTAGAACGCAGTGACGTAGAAAACAACGACGTAATGAAGAAACGAAGTTCAATGCTTCCAAGCATGCGGACAGGTTTCCAGCAGACAGGTTTCTAAGCATGTTTGGAAACTTTTGTCTGCTGGAAAACGGTCTGATAGGCCGTACACACGATCGAACATGTCCGCTGAAACTGGTCTGCGTACCAGTTTCAGCAAACATGTTCGATCGTGTGTACGCGGCCTGATGGTATGGGGTTGCATAAGGAATGGGCAAGTTGCACATCTGGAAAGGCACTGTCAATGCTGAAAGATATATCTAGGTTTTAGAACAGCATATGCCGAGGGAAGAAAAACAACATACCTCTCCCAAAACTCCAGCAACTTGTCTCCTCAGTTCCCAGACGTTTACAGAGTGTTGTTAAAAAGAAACATGGTAAACATGGCCCCGTCAAAACTTTTTGGGGAATGGGGGTTGTACTTTGCCAGCTTTTTGTTGTCCTGTCCCAACTCATTTCCATTTTTTTCCTAAAATGTTACATTTTGTCAGAGTAAAGTAAACATTTGAAATGTTTTCTATTTTCTGTTGTGAAAAAAACATTGGTTTATGAGATTTGCAAATCATTCCATTCTGCTTTTATTTAGAGACACAGGGGATGATTTACTAAAAGGCAAATCCACTGTGCACTACAAATCCATTTGGAAGTGCAGTCACTATAGATCTGAGGGTAAGACTTGAAATGAGGGGAAGCTCTGCTGATGATTTCTATAATTTAATCACGTATAAGCAAAAATGCTGTTTTATATTTTCCTTGCATATCCCCCTCATATCTACAGCGACTGCACTTCCAAGTGCACAATGGATTTGCCTTTAGTAAATAAACCCCCCCCCCCCCCCCAGTGTCCCAACCTTTTCTGGAATTGGGACTGTAGCTGTTAAAATAAATTCATATAACAGATTCACGTTTCGCCAACTTTCCTTTACCAGGTCAGGACAGGCAATATGTGAGCTCTGAGTGACCACCTGAAAGTTTTTTTTACCGGGACCCACAACTTCCACTACCTTGTGATGGCTGACGGCCAAGAATTGTAATGCAGATGATGCATGCTTATGCCGCGTACACACGATCGGAATTTCCAATAACAAATGTTCGATGGGAGCTTGTTGTCAGAAATTCCGACTGTGTGTAGTCTCCATCAGAGACTATAATCGGACATTTGCTGTCGGAATTTCCCGACAACAAAAATTTTAGAACTGGTTCTCGAATTTTCCAACAACAAAATGCATTCTTGTAAATTCCGAGCATGTGTAGACAATGCCGACGCACAAAATTCCACACATGCTCTGAATCAAGTACAAGATGGTGCTTGGTCTGGTAAAACTAGCGATCCTAATGGAGATAGCACATTCGTCGTGCTGCTAATTCTTTAATATTTTAATGCAGCGCATTCTCTTCTTCTTTATAATGCTAGAATAATGAAGTTTTCTTCCGATATTCACACATAGTTCTGACAAACTGATTTCTCCAGACTCTGAGAGATCGGGAACAGCAGCAGATGACATTTAAGCGCAAATAGTCTCTCACCAAACTTCTACTAACACGAGATTAGCAGAAGGAGCCCAAAGGGTGGCGCTCTTGGGTATTGGACTTCCCTTTTATAGTGGTGTTATATGTGACCACGTTCTTGGCGATCGGAATTTCCAACAACATTTGTGCGACCGTATGTATGCAAGACAAGTTTGAGCCAACATCCATTGGAAAAAAATCCACGGTTTTGTTGTCGGAATGTCCGATTGTGTGTGCGCGCGCCATTATTTTTTATTTTTTTTTGCATTAAAAGTTATCCTGTGCACTTGCAGCTCATTGTACAAATTTGGCAATGCAAAGTGACATTATCCCCACCTGGCCAATGAAAACAGCCAGCAATTGAGACACGCTCGAAGATGTCAGCGCCTGGTGGGGAGCTCTGGGACGACGCATCCCTGGAGCCAAGGTGTGTATAGTTCCACTTTAAACAATCAGGATTAAACCCAAAACCTTGCAAAAAAGGGAATTAGAAAACGTATATTGCAGTGTGGTACCACATTCAATTAAACCCAAAACCAACAATGTAATATATTGCAGCTTACCGATCATTTGATGTGGCTGCATTTGTTTTTTTTAGGCTTTTTGCCCCAATGATATGGCCAGTAACACACCTCCTGTATTAGTGTCCCCTCTCTGGATGAAAAAGCACTGGGGGCAATTTTGGAATGCAGCATGGTCAGTCTGGGGGAAGGGTAGTGTAATGCCCTGTACACACGATTGGTTCGTCTGATGAAAACGGACCGATGGACCGTTTTCATCGGACGAACGATCTTGTGTGGGCCCCCATTCGTTTTTTTCCCCATTGGTGAAAAAAAATAGAACCCGTTTTAAAATGATCATCTGTGGGGAAATCCATCGGTCAAAAATCTACGCAGAATCAAGTCGACGCATGCCCCGAAGCATTGAACTTCATTTTTCTTAGCACGTCGTTGTGTTTTACGTCACTGCGTTGGACACGATCGGATTTTTAACCGATGGTGTGTAGGCAAGACTGATGAAAGTCAGCTTCATCGGATATCTGATGAAAATATCCGTGTGTACAGAGCATTCGATTTACTAGCATATTTAAATGCTCAAATTGAAGCCAACCTCCAGCTCACACTTTATAAGCAGTTACAGCAATTTTTTCCTTTTGGGATAAAGGTTTTATATGAATAAAAGCTGATCATTGTAAGCACCCCTGCCTGTGGTAAATAGTTTGTCTCAACAACCTGCTACACATGCAGGAGAGCTTGTTCTGCTGAAAAATAACTGGCTGGATCACCAGATTTAAATAAGGGAAAGAAAGCCTAAAAAAGGAAACGAATGCAGCCATCAAATCTAAGAACTGGTAAACTGCAATATAATAAGTGTTTGCTCTTGGGTTAAATACCGCTTTATTCTTTTTGAAAATGCTAGCTACATGCAGCTTGCTGCGTAGTAAACCAAACATTCCGTTTTGTCGGAACAACGCAAACAAGTCTCCCAACGTAACTCACACCCAAACCATTTTTGCCTGAAAGCACTTGTACATGATTAAGGATGAGCTCAGGCGTGTTCACAACCGACACGTGCAGAGCCAGGAAGTCGGCGCTGCACAGCAGTAATTACAGGCAGCGAAACGTTTCTCGATCTCTGCAGCCGTGGATCGGGAAAATGCCTCACTGCTTGCAAATAGTGCTATGCAATGCCAACTTCCTGGCGGGCTCTGCACGTGCAGGTTGCGAACACGCCTGAGCTTATTCTTATACCTGATGTTTGTCACTTCCTTCTGTGTCTGATGCCCATATACCACTAACCCTAAGGTAAGCATTGATACACCAAAAAGTGTGCACTGCTGCTAGTCTTTAAAGTATACCTGCATCTAGTACATAATAAAAGCCTGAACTAAAGTAATTATTGTATTTCTTGAAGTTTTATGGTAAAGCTGTTTAAACGGCATAGGAAGTCAACACGTTTCAGCCTAAACCAGCCTTAAACCGCGTACACACGATCGGTCAAAACCGATGAAAACAGACTCAAGTTCAGTTTCATCGGTCCACACCGATCGTGTGTAGGCCCCATCGCTCAGTTGTCCGTCGGTCCAAAAACAGAGAACTTGCTTTAAAATTGAACCGATGGAGACTTGTGGCCATGTCCCCTGGGAGGCAGCGTGTTCCCTATGGGGCTCCTGGGGGATTAACCACTTGCTTACTGGGCGCATAAACCCCCTTCGTGCCCAGGCGAAATTTCAGCTTCAACTGACAATTGCGCGGTCGTGCGACGTGGCACCCAAACAAAATTGGCGTCCTTTTTTTCCCCACAAATAGAGATTTCTTTTGGTGGTATTTGATCGCCCGTGCGGTTTTTATTTTTTGCGTTATAAACAAAAAAAGAGCAACAATTTAAAAATATATATATATTTTTTACTTGTTGCTATAATACATATCTCAATTTTTATTTTTTTTTATATTTTTTTTCTCAGTTAAGGCCGATACGTATTCTTCTACATATCTTTGTAAAAAAAAAAAAAAAAAATCACAATAAGTGACTGCTTTGCGCAAAAGTTATAGCACCTACAAAATAGGGGACAGAATTATGATTTTTTTTAAATATTTTTTTTTTACTAGTAATGGCGGCGATCTGCAATTTTTATTGGGACTGCGATATTGCGGCGGACACATCGGACACTTTTGACACATTTTTGGCGCCATTCACATTTATACAGCGACCAGTGCTATAAATATGCACTAATTACTGTATAAATGTGACTGGTATTGAAGGGGTTAACACTAGGGGGTGAGGAAGGGGTTAAATGTATTGCCTGGGTGTGTTCTAACTGTGTGGGGGGAGGGGGGTGACTGGGGGAGGTGATCGATGCTGTCTCCCTATGTACAAGGGAAACAGCATCTGTCTCCTTTCCCTGACAGGACGTGGAGCTCTGTGTTTATACACAGAGCTCCACGTCCCTGCTCTGTCACCGCCGATCGTGTGTACCTGACGGACATTGCGGCCGCCGGGTGCACGCATCGAATCCTCGGTGATGCAGGGAATTACAAGTAAATCACGTCCAAAGACGTGACCCCGGCGCCTCAGGTCCACGCTGTTGACGTATTCTGTCAATAGCGCGGACCCGAAGTGGTTAAGGGTCTTGAGGCATGCCCCACTTTAGCATAGCATACGAAACTTGGTTTGGCTGCGGGATGTCTGCCTGGGTCCGGACTGTAAGGGGGTCATACTTGCAGTTGAGCACGATAGTACCTTCTCTTGTTAGTGTTAGAAATACATGTGTTTTACTTAGGTGCCAGACTGTCTTGTTTGCTGTCTTAATTTTTCTATGCACCTTGTGTTTTGTTTATTATTATTTTGTTATTATCTGCAAATATCAATAAACCTCTTGAATTGAAAAAAATAAAAATTGAACCGATGGACGCCTGACCGATGGGTCAAAACCGATCGTTGGTATGTAGAGGCGCGCATGCTCAGAATCATGTCAACGCATGCTTGGAAGCATTGAACTTAGTTTTTTTCAGCACGTCGTGTGTTTTACAACACCGCATTCTGACATGATCGGTTTTTTAACCGATGATGTGTAGGCACATCACACCGTCAGTCGGCTTCGTCAGTTAACCGATGAAAATGGTCTTTCGGACCGTTCTCGTCGGATGGACTGATCGTGTGTATGCGGCCTTAATTATGACATAATTAAGGCAGTTTTAAGCTGAACATGCGTGAACTCTGTGTTGTTTATGCCACTTTACAATAAAACTTTAAGCAATACTGTGATTTACTGGGGGTACCGGCTCTTCTTCTGTACTAGATGTGTTGGTGGCTCTTAGGACTCCGCACCTGAGCACAGGTAATTTCAGCCATAGAGGATAAAAGGGGAGGTAGTAGTGCTGCACATTTGCTGTTTGATATCAGCATCACAGACTTTACAGCAAAAACATTCACACTTATAAATCACCCTCTGTCTACGAGTGCTCTGTACTTCAATACCCTGATATTCAGGTATAACCCCGTTGTTGAACCTCTGCCTCTCTTCACTGTTGATTTGTTGCTTCAGTTACAGACTTTTCGGCTGAAACTTTTTCCTCTGAACTCCTCTCACCTGCCTCGACTGAGACGGATACCTTGCTTACTTTTCTAGTTACTTGTGTAAAGATATTGTTTACCTACTTAAATGGTCATCCACCAGTTTAAATGCTCACCAGCAGGAAGATTTGCAAACATTCCATCTCCACCTTCAGGAAAAAGGGGTCTATAAAAAATCTCCAGACAAAATAAAGGGTTTAAGAACTGGACACAGAAATGCTCAATGAAGGAATTTTAGAATGGGGAAATACAGGACAGCTGGTCTAATCATCCCACCAACTTCTGTAAAATGGCCAAGGTGCATAAGTGTTGTGATATTCTTTTTACAATTTCCAATGAAATCTGAAATATTTAAAACTGCAGAGTGGCTCGCTGCCGGTCCAGGCATTTGTGTCGATTTTGACCATATGTTTGAGAGGGGGAGGAAGGGAAGGGGGGAGGAAATCCCTTTCCTTTTTTTTTTTTCTCTTTTCCCCTTTTTTTCTCTTCCTCTTTCTTTTTTTCCTCTCGCCCGCCTCGTTGGGGGGGGGGGGGGTGTTAGGGAGAGGGCAGAGGCAGAAGAGAGAAAAAGATCAGGAGGATGCAGGATTGACCCATATTGTTGTTGTTTATGTAGTTGTTATTGTTGTTATTTATGTGTATGAAATGTTGAATTCATTTTAAATGTGAATCTTTTTGTATGCGTATTGGCAATGAAATATAAATTATATCTGTCTTTTAAAAAAATTGAATAAAAATCAAATAAAAAAAAATAAAAAATAAAGATTCCGACCATATGGTAAGGATCTTTTTAGGGCTTGGACCAGTTCTGTGATATCAGCGGGTACCTAGTTTTGACAGGTACTCTCTCCCACTTCCTGTTATTCCAGTTTTCTGTGACACGTCCCAGGTGCCAGAAGACCGTTGGACCATTCACAACGTGCAGTGCGGCTCAGGCATGAATGCGCAGTGGGCAGCCGGCATGAATCTGAAATCAGCACAGCCAGCTGCCCACAATTAAGATGCTGTCGCTGGGAACCCAAAGGCTAGTGAAGAACTAGCCTGGGTGAGGACAGTGCTGTATGTTCAATTTACCAAACAGCACCTAGAAAAGGCTCAAAACACCTAAATCAAAATAATTTGGAGTGGTGAGACCAAAATGTAACTTTAGCTAGTTTTAACACAACAATGTCATTACAAGCGTAAGGCATAATTCCAAAAAAAAAATAATAGAAAAATCAATAAACAAAAAAAGAAAAAGAAAAAAGCTTCCTGTAAGTCCATTAAAGGGTGCTGTATCACGTGCAAGAAGACGTACTAAATTGATTTTTTTGTGGAAATCAGCATGTGTACACAAATCAACCTAAACACTGATAACTAGGAAAAAGCCTATTAGTATGATTAGATAAAGCATGTGCTGGAACATATAGCATGCAGTTCTTAGAATGTATACCTGCTGTGCATATTAAGTTCCTTCACAAAAATTTTCATTAAGTTCGTACTAGATTAGACAGCTTTTTGTTAATAAACTCTTTGCCGTCACTCATCATCATTAATATGGACACAGGCTTGATTATCCATGTATAAATTATGAAAACAAACCAGGTCTCTCCGTGTCTTTTAAAGAAATACCAGTAGAGACTGCAAATGATCTTACACAAATGTAAATCCAACTTCAAGATGGTGGATGTTAGAGACCTTGTGCTCCTCCACCTTCTGTTTAAGGATGCCCCACCGATGCTTAATAGGGTTTAGGTCTGGAGACATGCTTTGCCAGTCCATCACCTTTACCCTCACCTTCTTTAGCAAGGCAGTGGTCATCCTGGGAGGTGTGTTTGGGGTCGTTATGTTGGAATACTGCCCTGTGGCCCAGTCTCCGAAGGAAGAGGGATCATGCTGTGCTTTAGTATGGCACAGTACATGTTGGCATTCGGGGTTCCCTCAATGAACTGTAGCTCCCTAGTGCTGGCAGCACTCATGCAACCCCAGACCATGACACTCCCAAGACCATGCTTGACTGTAGGCAAGACACACTTGTCTTTGTACTCCTCACCTGGTTGCCGCCACACTCACCTGACATTAGCTTAACCAAATAAGTTTATCTTGGTCTCAGACCACAGGACATGGTTCCAGTAATCCATATCCTTAGTCTGCTTGTCTTCAGAAAACTGTTTGCGGGCTTTCTTGTGCATCATCTGGGACAACAGCCAATAGAACCTATCCTGTTAAACCACTGTATGGTCTTGGCCGCTGTGCTGCAGCTCAGTTTCAGGGACTTGGCAATCTTCTTATAGCCTAGGCCATCTTTATATAGAGCAACAATTCTTTTTTTCAGATATTCAGAGTTCTTTGCCATGAGGTGTCATGTTGTACTTCCAGTGATGAGAGTGTGAGAGCGAAAGCACCAAAGTTTAACACACCTGCTCCCCATTCACACATTGGGCTCAATTTGGACATTTTCACTAGGAATGAGCCTGATTTTCGAACGTAAGTTTGACTCGAACATCGGGTGTTCGCCGAATAGCAAACAATTTGCAGTGTTCGTGGCAAAGTCAAAAGCCGTGGAACACCCTTTAAAAGTCTATGGGAGAAATCAAAAGTGACAATTTTAAAGAATTATATGCAACTTATTGTCATAAAAAGTGTTTGGGGACCCGAGTCCTGCCCCAGGGGAAATCTATCAATGCAGTATTTTTGGGAGCAGTGATTTTAATAATGCTTAAAGTGAAATAATAAAAATGAAATATTCCTTTAAATTTCATATCTGCGGGCGTCTATAGTATGCCTGTAAAGTGGTGCAGGTTTCCTGTGTTTAGAACATTCCCTGCGCAAAATGACATTTCTAAAAGGAAAAGATGGGGGGGGGGGGAAGAGAGTGCCCCCCCTCCTGAACCGTACCAGGCCACATGCCCTCATTATGGGGACCCCAAAGCACCATGTCCCCATGTTGATGGGGACAAGGGCCTCATCACCACAACCCTTGCCTGGTGGTTGTGGGTGTCTGTGGGCAGGGGGGGCTTCTTGGAATCTGGAAGCCCCCTTTAACAAAGGGGATCCCCAGAGTGTAGCCAACCTATTTATGGCACATTGGGAGGAGCAGGCGGTTTATAAACATAAACCCCCACAACTTATTTGCTACCAAATATATATTGATGATGTAATCATGATTTGGGATGGAGACAGAACCAGCTTTGACGAGTTTGCATCAAATTTGAACGCGAATAACAAAAATATTATCCTTACGTGGAACATTAGTCAGGATCATTTAGTCTTTTTAGATTTGGACCTGACTAAGGAAGGCAACCAAGTGATAATGAAGACTCATTTTAAGGCGACCGATCGCAATTCTTATATCTCTACTGAGAGTTGTCACCACACCAAATGGTTATTGAATATACCAAGGGGTCAATTTGTGCGCTTAAGGCGCAATTGCACTCAAGTAAGTGATTTTGTCTCTCAATCACAGGCCCTGTCCGAGCGGTTCCTTGAGAAAGGTTATGATAGGGATTTGTTGGACAAGGGAATTGAAATTGTCCGTAATCTTGATAGAAACACTCTTGTCTCCGATGTTCCTAAAGTTGATCGAAAGGACTCTTCAGGCATCCGAATGGTTCTAGATTATAATATACAATACCGTAAATTTGAAAAAATCATACCAAAACATTGGCCCATTCTCAAACATGACAGGATTCTAGGTCCATTGCTGCCAGATTGTCCGCAATTTGTGTACAAAAGAGCGCCTTCCCTCAGGGACAAATTGGCCCCAGGAGACATCGATCCACCTGTTATTACAGAAAGCAAGATTTTTAAGTTTCTTACTGGCTTCCATGCGTGTGGCAGGTGTCCACCTTGCAGGAAGGTCAAAAAGAACATTAAGAAACGTAAAGAATTTCTAGCAACAGCTACAGGCAAAAACTATAAAATCAAGGACCTTATTACTTGTGACACTATAGGGGTAGTCTATGCATTACAATGTGAATGCGGACTTCAGTACGTCGGAAGAACTTCCAGACCTCTACATGTGAGAATCGGTGAACATGTTACCAATATTATAAAGGGTCTTGTGACTCACAATGTATCTAAACATTTTAGACTCTTTCATGACCGTAACCCAGCTGGGTTGCAGTTTTGGGCAATTGAGAAAGTGTCCAATCATTGGTGAGGTGGTAACTTCATTAGACATCTCAGCCAACGAGAATCTTTCTGGGTTTATGAATTGAAAGTGGGAGTACCATTGGGGTTAAATGTGGAGTTTGACCTCAATTGTTTTATTTCTGATCGTTAGTTATTTTTATTTATTTATTTATTTATTTATTAGTTTAATGAGTTCTCTGTATCTTTTGAAATTTACTGATATTTCATTTCATTTATTGTGATATTCTCTCTGTGATTGAATGTCTTATGTTCTATTGTAAATAGGTTGGGTGGCTGTGCTGATGTCCCTTTTTAATTTTAATCTATTGATTTGTTTTTCCTCTATCAGTTGCAGAGGGGAGCCTTTTTGTCCTCTCCCCTGCTCTGGGTTGAAATTATATATTATTAACTGCTTATTAGGATAATTACCATGTATATGTCCGTGGTCACTATATGATGTGTCTTTTTAATTGTTTCGATCACTCCTTGACGTTTATTACATGTCTGAGTTATGTAGATCATTGCTCCGTTTTATCTAAATAATTTTATTGTATTCTGCACCTATTAGCAGCACTTGTTTAGTTGTTGCTAGGATACATTTGTTCCCCCGCCCCCTTTCTCTGAGCCTTTTAGACATGTGACATGGCTTCTATTGCTTGGTGGCATTAGTCATGTCCCTTTGCTATCACCTCCTATATCAGGCTTAGGGGCGTGTTTGTTTGCATGTCCCCCCTCCTAGTTTTTACGTTCGACGGTGAGTCAGGTGTCTGAGGGATGACGCGATCGTGTGACTACCGCCCACGATGGGCGGGTTCAGTGGTGCAGGCTGCTGCCCATGGTGGGCGGCCTTTGCCTGCACACTTGCGTCGGTCTGTGCTCCATGGTAACGGCGCGTCATGTGACCAACCACGGTCACGTGGTGTGTGGATGGCGCCGCTGTCCATGGCGTGTTTACATGTCATTTTACTTATCCTTACCGCTCGGTAATGCTACGTGGGTGCCTGATATTAGGTGAGCATATGCGGGTGTCTTTTCCCCACATAGCTGTCTGAGTATACACATAATGTGATTGTGTTGATGACTTTGACAGTAAAAGCGCAATAGGGCTGTCTTTGTACATTACAGCAGAATTTCTCATTTATTCTTTTATGCTTTGTGGAATTTTTTGAAAGGTTTAGTAGGTTCATGGTGTGCAGTTGCTCTCATTTCTAGTGTGTAGGTTCATCATAACATTTGGAAAAGGGCGTGT
The DNA here is from genome assembly GCA_029574335.1 of Rana kukunoris. Lineage (NCBI taxonomy): Eukaryota > Metazoa > Chordata > Amphibia > Anura > Ranidae > Rana > Rana kukunoris. The sequence goes on from CM056056.1 coordinate 79,357,867, forward strand.
ATTTCCCCACCCTGGGGGGCGGGACCTGTAATTGGCTTGATTGGGTCCTGCTGCTATATATTAAATCCTGACACATTAGTCCCATATCCGCTGAAGAAGTCCTGTGCCTTGGGACGATACGCGTGCGGGGGCCTCTTATTGATGTCAGGACAGCCACCCACCTGTTTTTTTATTGTTGTATACTCATTTTCTATGCACTAGGATATAATGCTATATTTGTGAGTACCTTTTTTTAATAAATGTATTTGTATTGTGATCATACGGAGAGCACTATGTGTTTGTTTTATACCTTTCCATGACAACATTCCATTTGTGAGTGTATTGGATGACCATCCACCATCTGGAGTATCTGGAGAAAAGGAGGATGTGCGGAGACACAGCTTGGTGAACCCCCTCCCCCCTGGTTGAGGGACAAGTGCTTTTGACCTGCTGTTAACACAGAGGTCCCTTCGTTCAGGTGAGCGGTTTGTACTCCCGGTAGAGGATAATTGTTTGCTGTTAAGGAGTTCATCTGAGCAGCCTACTGACTATCGAAGAGATTTTCTAACCATTTTCATCCTGATTGATCACTTTTTTATTTATTATGCTTTTGGACTCATTTTTTTATTATTTATTATTATTATTTTTGTTTAGCACTGCACTGCTTTTTTTATGTGATCCCCAGATCCTGCCCCTCCCATGTGGATTGGTAGGGGGGTCCATTGTACCCCTACCATTTCCCCCCAAAAAATTGGCAAACATGGTAAAATACACAAGACCTAGCTTGGGACAAGTCCTTTTTAAAAAATAAAAATAAAAAATTCTATCAATGTAAATCCATTCTCGAGTTCCGTAAAAATTATCACTTTTGATTTTTCATGTTCGTGTCCCATAGACTTTAACGGTGTTCGAACAAATTTTTTGCCGTGGTGTGTAATTTTCACTTAGGGGTGTACTCACTTTTGTTGGCAGCGGTTTAGACATTAACGGCTGTGTGTTGAGTCATTTGGAGAGGACAGTAAATTGACACTGTTATACAAGCTGTACACTCACTACATTGTAGCAAAGTGTAATTTCTTTAGTGTTGTCACATGAAAATATATTTACAAAAATGAGCTATAAGGGCACAGGAAATTTGGTCAAAATTGATGGCAAGATGAACATTTGCATTCATCAGCCAGGAAGCTGCGCATGGGACATACTTGGACATTCCAACATGACAAAGATCCAAAACACAAGTTGACCTGTCATTGCCTACAGTTGAATGAAGGTTCTGGAGTGACCATCTCAGTCTCTTGACCTCAATATCATTGAATCACTCTGGGGAGATCTCAAAACGTGCCGTTCATGCAAGACAGCCCAAGACATTACAGGAACTGAAGGCTCTTTGCCAAGAGGAATGGGCAGCTTTACCATCTGAGAAGATAAAGAGCCTCAATCCCAAATACCACAAAAGACTTCAAAATGTCATTGATGTTAAAGGGGGCAATACACAGTATTAAGAACTGGGGTATGTAAACTTTTAAACCGGGTCATTTGGGTAGTTTTTGTTGTGATTATGATTTAAAACACAGTTGACCGATAATAAAAAAATAAATAAACGTATTTGGTTCAGATGGTGTCAAGCGTGTGTGGCGGAAACCAGGTGAGAAGTACAAATACAAGTGTGTCTTGCCTACAATCAAGCATGGTGGTGGGTGCTGCCAGCACGGAGCGGCTACAGTTCATGAATGCCAGCATGTGCCGGCAGCACCCAGCACCATGCTTGATTGTAGGCAAGACACACTTGTCTTTGTACTCCTCACCTGGTTTCCACCACACACGCTTGACACCATCTGAACCAAATACGTTTATTTATTTTATTATCGGTCAACTGTGGTTTAAATAATAATCACAACAAAAACTACCCAAATGACCCGGTTAAAAAGTTGACATACCCCAGTGACATACTGAAGCAGAGCATGATCCCCTCCCTTCAGAGACTGGGCGGCAGGGCAGTATTCCAACATGATAACACACCTCCAAGATGACCACTGCCTTGCTAAAGCAGCTGAAGGTAAAGGGGATGGACTGGCTAAGCATGTCTCCAGACCTAAACCCTATTGAGCATCTGTGGCGCATCCTCAAATGGAAGGTGGAGGAACGCAAGGTCTCCAACATCCACCAGCTCAGTGATGTCATCATGGAGGAGTGGAAGAGGACTCCAGTGGCAACCTGTGAAGCTCTGATGAACTCCATGCCCAAGAGGGTTAAGGCAGTGCTGGAAAATAATGGTGGCCACGCAAAATATTGACACTTTGGGCCCATTTTGAACATTTCCACTTAGGTGTGTCCTAACTTTTGTTGCCAGCGGTTTAGACATTAATGGCTGTGTGTAGAGTTATTTTAAGGGGACATAAAATGTACACGGTTATACAGGCTGTACACTCCCTACGTTACATTGTAGCAAAGTATAATTTCTTCAGTGTTGTCACATGAAAAGTTATAATAAACTATTTACAAAAATGTGAGGGGTGTACTCAATTTTGTGAGATACTGTATATATATATTTTTCCCCATTTGGCTTCTTTCCAGACCACAGAATGATGCCTTTTGTTATATCTACCAACATTCCCAGAATTTGCAGGCTTGACCCTTGGACTTCAAAATAGTATTTGCAGGGGTTTGATTACCAAGTATTTACAACTTTTCAGAAAATTCACTACACCGACCTGTTACAGAGGTAAGTCCAAGCCAAAAGTGGCCTACAGAGTAATCAATTCTGGGGAAACCTCTTTAAAAGTTGGTAAACCAAGCATAATAGTATTATATAACACCCTCTTAAAAACAAATCTTTCACTGGTGCATAAATAATATAAATGGCTTTATATTTCTCAGGTTGTAGAAATGTTGTCGAGCTGTCAGGATTTCACAGGTATTGCAGCATCCAGTGCTTTGTTTCATTGAGATATTTATCAGCTGTATAGGAAGATTCTGCAAGCAAATCGAACTCACATGCCTGGACTGATGTTCCACAGGCAGTAAACCATGCGGTCAATAAACATTTTGTAATTAACCTGAAGGATTGTGCTCTTTAAGAATTTTTATTTGCCAATCTTTCAACATTTTTGTTCGTTTTGTTTCAAAGGTCACCAGTTGTAGGCAAATACAATGACACCATGACTTGGCATTACTGTAGATTTATAGAAACGAAGAAATGCAAATTCTGCACAGTATTTTGCTAAATACAGAATCCAAAAAGTCTAATGCAGTGGTGCCCAAACTTTTGAAGAGCGGGGGCCACTAAAGCAACTTGGTAACCGGTCGCAGGCCACAATAAGCGGAGCATTTGCCCACTCAAGTCTTTTTTTAGCGGATTGGAGGTAGGACACAAATCTATTTACATCTGCCACTCCATAGAGGTGAAGCGAGGATCCAATTGGGTCAGACTGACCGTGTGAAAGGGTCCTAAGGGGCACCGCAGGTTCACCTGTGGCTTTCCTGCAGGTTAGATGCACTTTGCCATAGACTTATAATTATATCCTGTAGGTGTTGTGCACTTTCAGAAAGCTCACCAAACTCACAGGTAATAGAAGTCTTCAGCTCAGTGCAGGTAACCCACAGGTGCACTAGTCTGCACCTGTGTATCAGTTTGAAAGCAGCCCAGTAACCACTGCAAAACACATGCTCACACTCTGATTTTAGTAATAAACTTACCTTTAATAACAGTTCTATTCTATTCTTTTCCATCCCAGAGTAGGAGGTCGCGGGTCACATCAGAGGGCTCCATGGGCCACTGATTAGGTACCCCTGGTCTAATGCCTAGTACACACAAACAGCTTTCCCGGCGGACTTTTTACCGCCGGGAAACCCATGAGTAAAACCGAGGACCTGCTTGGTTACTTTTTCCCCCCTACAAACAACCGAGTTTCCCGACAGAAAAACTGCCAGGAGAGCTTTGGTCGGGAAAACCAGCCGTGTGTATGCTCCACTGCAGTCTTTTACCATAGGAAAACTTCCAGCTTAAAAACCACTGGGAATCCCAGTGGGGAAAAAAAAGAGCATATGGAGCATACACACGGCCAGGATTCCCGGCCAAAAGCTCTCATGGCAGTTTTCCCAACGGGAAACCCGTACGCGTGTACGAGGCATAAGTTCTGTTGTCTTTTTTTAAATGTTCGTTAGGAGTTCATGAGTTTTAAAGTCTAGGAGATAAGACCACATTTCTCTGGGAGTACTTAATGTCCAATTCTAGACCCTAGACAAGACTCTAGCTGCTGACTTAAAGCGGAGTTCCACCCTAAAATGGAACTTCCGCTTTTCGGATCCCCCCCATCCCCTCCGGTGTCACATTTGGCACCAGATGGCATCTGGTCCCAGAACACAGCAGTGACCAGTGAGATTGCGCATGTGCAGTAGGGAACCAGGAAGTGAAGCCACAAGGCTTCACTTCCTGATTCCCTTACCAAAGATGGCGGTGCCTCCACCTGAGAACCGAGAGACAGATTGGCTTCGGGTGCCGACATTGCATGCGCCCTGGACAGGTAAGTGTCCATATTTTAAAAGTCAGCAGCTGCAGTGTCAAGGACACTTGACAGCCTGGTTTCCTACAGCGCATGCGTGAGTCACACTGTGTCTACTGAATGGTACCATAGTCTTCTGGGACCAGTGATGTGCCCCAGAAGACTGTGGGGAAGAGAGGAAGGGGGGCTGAACTTCTGCCGTGTTTGCTTTGGCGATCTAACCTCCTAGACAGACATTAGAAATTTTTAAAACTGTAGACCCCAAGTTTTCAATATGTCCATCATTCTATGCCTACTGCCAGTTATTTACTGGTACAGGCACCAAGGTCCTAAGATCCTGGCTTGTTTGTTCCTGACATTCTTCGTCCCCTTTTTTCTTTCTACTTTTTTCCTTTCCTACTCCCTTGGCACTCCCGCTGTGGAGGTCCTTGTTTACATACTTCTTCACTCTCTGAATGGCGGACCCAAACTTTTGCACTAAACTACTGAGCATCCTCTTAACGCACTATTGGCACTCAGCTCACACTTTGTATACTTTGCTACAACGTTACTGCTATATTTACATGTTATCTGGTATACTTATTCTTCTCTATCTCAGTTACTCCCTCTTGTTTGACACATATGGTTTTGGAATTTGCTGATTTACTGGTCTAGTTCATGTATCTGTATGGGATTATGCTCCATATCCTCCAAAAAATAAAAATAAAATACTAAGTAAAAAAAAAGTGCATTCATTTATTTATTTTCCATTTGAATCTGCATTTTAGTAGTGATCAGTTAATCATGGGCGCAATGCTCAGGATACTGCAGACTACTAGCTGCAGGTCTGTATTAGAGCTGCACTGTCCTGGCTAAGGCTGCATTCACACCTAGGCGACAAGTAACGCTGCGTACGCGGCTTACTTTGCCGCTATTCGATTCACTTTTTTTTTTTTTAACAAATTCTTTTCATTGCTGTCTATGGCCGAACGCCAATGCCGCCTGAAAAAAAGGGTCCGGGACTTTTTTTTAGGCGGCAGGTGGCAGGCGTTTCAGAGATGTGAACCATCTCTATAGACAGCAATGGAAATTCGCCCCTCCAGCGGCACGAGCGTCGGGCGTTTTGTTGCCAAGGTGTGAATAGAGCCTAAAATGAGAATTACAATTTTTTTGCTTGGAATAAAGATCACAATTCTCTTACGATTCTCACGGCGTAACATCGTCTTTCATATTATACAAAACAATTGGGCCAATTTTACTGCTTCATTTTTTTAAATTATTAATTTAAGTGTATTTTTCCCAATATTGCAGCAGTTGCCATTTTATTCCCGTAGGGTCCCTGCTAAAAAATATATATGTTTGGGGGTTCCAAGTAATTTTCTAGCAAAAAATACTGATTTTAACTTTGTAAAAAACGAGTGTCAGAAAAAGGTTGAGGCAGCTTTCACACTCAGGCACTTTGCAGGGGCTATAGCGCTAAAAATAGCGCTTTAAAAGACCCTCTCTTTTCACTCCAATGTTAAAGCCCTCAGGCTTTCACACTGGAGTGGTGCGCTGGCAGGACAGTAAAAAAAGTCCTGCCACCTGCATCTTTGAGGTGCTGTAGAAGCGGTTTATACAGCAAATCAAGTTTTGTGACAACTGTAATATATTTATTATAAAAAAATATATATACTATTAGATTGGATAGATAAGGAATAAATCATAATAATTTCCAATAGTAATCTTTGTTTTTCATTTATTATCGCTAATCATCATTTAATGATCATAAATGTAGCCACCTCAGTTGTAATCACTTGCTTATTGGGCACTTAATCCCCCTTTTCTGCCCAGGCCAATTTTCAGCTTTCAGCGCTGTCACACTTTGAATGACAATCGCGCAGTCATGCTATACTGCACCCACATGACATGTCTATAATTTTTTTCACACAAATAGAGCTTTCTTTTGGTGGTATTTAAACACTGCTGGGTTTTTTATTCGTTGCAAAAAATAAATAAAAAATGCATCCCCTCAGTGTGAAAGCCGTCGGGCTTTCACATTGAGAATGCTGAGGCAGGCGATATTTAGGTGCTATTTTTAGCACTATACCACCTGAAAAACTCCTCAGTGTGAAAGGGACCTTAAGCTGAACTCTGGGCGCAAAACCTTCATTTAAAGGGGTTGTAAAGTCAGGTTTTTTATCTTAATGCAATGCATTAGGATAAAACGCCTTCTGTGTGCAGCAGCCCCCTTTACCCCCCCTAATACTTACCTGAGCCCCATCTCTGTCCACAAGTGTCTCGGCCGTCTGAGACTCTCCCTCCTGATTGGCTGAGACACAGCAGCTGCGCCATTGGCTTCCGCTGCAGTCAACGTCAGTCAGCCAATCAGGAGAGAGAGAGGAGCGGGCGGGCCAAGAGGGGGGAAAAGAGGGCCAAGGAAAAATATGGGTAAATGTATTGGCAAACATTTAACAGAAGTCTGTGCTCTAATGTGAATCTGCAGCAAACAGGACATTTAGAAATAAAAGGTTTGCAGAAGGCTTGTCAACAAGAAAGGAAAAAAAATAAAATAAAATACCAATTTCACTCATTAACCTATTTTGCCAACTCATATGTAGAATAGGTTGGCATTTTGGCTAAAGCAGCAATTATAACATACTGTCCATGCAAGAGTAATGAGTGTGAATAAAGCACGTGATTATACGTCAGACAGGAGGCTCATATCTTATGCATTAATCTTTCTTTATTAATGCTCATAGCAAATAGTGCAAAATCATTTTAACGTAGTAAATAAAAAGAAAAAACTGTATGAACTACATATCCCAGCAGTCCTTGGGCCTTAGCCACTCCCCTCCTAGTCTCTATATATGGACTGTCCTCCTTTGGTTCTTCCTCTTTCTTTCTGCTCATGGCATGAGATAAGTATTGTTTAATTCTCTTTAATTGCAATAACTTTACTGTATACTTTATTGTAATTTATTATACTGTAAATATTGTTTAAATGATTGTATCTCACTTTCATCTGCGACCGGAATACTGCGGTAATCCCGCTATTCCGGTCCATTTTTCCCTATACCTGTGAATATTTCAGTTATTCTCCTCACATAACAGTCTATCCTCCTGCCTCCCCCCCCCCCCCCTCGCACACAGCGCGCTTCGCGGGCTTTTGCAAGTAGGTCGCGTTTTTCGACGCAACATCTCAAACTGAGTTTACTTTCGACGCTACATCTCAAGTTGTAATCTCATCAGGGCGAACTTCGCCCACACTACTCATCTCAGCTGCTAGCCTATAAGGGCTCTAGGGGCCGTAGTCTCGCAAGACTTCACCTCTGGAGTGTAATTTCCTCCCAGGCTCTCCTCCCACCGCAAACCAGTCTTCCTGTGGTCGGAGGTAAGAGCCTGAGTGAGTGAGCTAGTTAGATTCCCCTTTTTCTAGTTAGTCAGCTACCGCTCCCTAGGAATTTATTCCTTCCTCTCATTTATACAGCTGGCTAGCAATCCTTTGTGGGTATACAAAATGACAGACGAGGGCTCTCTCCCCACCCTTGATGAGGAGCTGACACTAGCACCAGCTCAAACCTTTAATGCTGCTCAGCTCCAAGAGCTCATTAGCAGATCTATTCAAGCAGCATTAGCTGCAACTGCTGCCCCCTCCGGAGCTCACCAAGCCCTGGCCCCCCCTGAACCCGTAACTAAGGGTAAATCCTCTCAGAAGAGGAAACATATTGGGACGGCCTATGACTCCCCGGCAGGGGAAGTAAAAAATGTGCATAGAGCAGCTCTCCACACGGACTGCCACCCCACGCATTCTTCAGACTCCTCTCAACCCCTGGGCCTCAGGGAGTCATCTAAGAGGCATGGTTCCGCCAAACGGACCAAACCCGACTCATACATAATCGAGTCAGACGAGGACTCGTCCGCTGAGACGGATGGGTCCCAAGTCTCAGAGTCTGAGTATGAAGAAGTAGAAGACGCGGGGGCATCGGCGCTCCTACAGGACGCCAACCCTGACAATCAGGGCAATGACATTGTGGACGCCCTGGGCGAACAATTGTTCAACCCGGACGCCATATCACACCCCCGTTCTGGGGATTGGGCTCCTTTACCCCACGTAGCACAGTACGTGGAGCTTTGGGCCCGCAGACCATTGGACAGACCCAACCGTAATAAGTTGAGAGCGGAATGTCCTCGCCCTCAGATTCCAATGAAAACAGTCATGACACCAGAGATAGATCCCATTCTATCAAAATATTTGCAAAAGTCTGGGAAGTTCCCCAAAAAGGGGATAGACCGATCTTTTAAGTCCATACAAGATCGTGTGCTGGATCTTTTTGGACCACTGACAAAGATCCTGAATATGGCAGAACAAGCTGCAACCACTGGCCAGACGGTCGATCTAACCCAACTACGTGGGTGGGCCCAAAGGGCCATATGTCTGGCGGGCAGCGCTAATACCGCCTGCTCTGTCGAGCGCAGACGCTCTATCCTGATGCGGCTAGATCCGCAATTGGCCCACTTAGCAGAGACCGAACCAGGTCCCGCAGCAGAAGGGATGCTTTTTGGTGAATCCTTAGTAAAGGATATCAATAAGTTTGTAGGACTGTTTAACAGCCTTGACAAAGCACAAACCTCTCTCAAAAGGTCAGGTGCTGGTAGTGTTTTTCCCCGGGTCGGCAGAAATAGGGGCCGTTCTGCCGGCCGCAATAACAACGGTAGACCGTTTCAGAGAGCGATTACCCAAACTCACTACGCTCAGGCTCCCACTCCATACGCCACCACGGCGCAACCAGCACCCTTTTTCCCCACCACGTGGAAGACCGTGGAGAGGACGCGGCCACAGAGGATACCCTCGTTCTCGCCCATACACCGGTGAGTACCACATGCATTCCATTGCCCCTCACTCCTGTGGGGGGCCGACTAATGTTTTTTACCCACGCATGGTCTGCGATTACGGCAGATACATGGATACTAAACACTGTTACAGGTTTCCACATAGAGCTTCTGTCCCCACCGAACCTAGGAATAATACCACCCCCTATTCGGTTCGCGGAAAACAACGTAGCTCTGATAGACAACGAGCTCCGGGAACTGATATCCAAACACGCAGTGATCAAGGTCGACCCTTTTTCCCCGGGGTTTATCAGCAATCACTTCTTAGTCAAGAAGAAAGGGGGAGGCTATCGCCCCGTCATAAACCTTCGGGAATTAAATCAGTATGTCACCTATCGGCATTTCAAGATGGAGGGCATCCACTGCCTTCGAGACCTCCTACAACCGGGAGATTGGTTAGTGAAGGTGGACCTGAAGGACGCCTACCTCACCGTCCCCATGCATCGGGACTCCCAACACCTACTCCGTTTCTTGTGGTGGGGACGCACTTGGCAATTCACCTGCCTTCCATTCGGTCTGTCATCCGCCCCATGGTGTTTCACAAAAATCTTCAAACCAGCCATGGCATCGCTGAGGAGCAGGGGAGTACGTCTGATCGTTTATCTAGACGACATCCTCATACTTGCTTACTCCAAGGATCAGGCGTATCGCCACTCGGCCTGGACGATCAACCTATTACAGGGTCTAGGTTTCCTGATCAATCAAGAAAAATCAGTTCTCATTCCAACTCAAGAGATAGAATTCCTCGGTTTTTTGGTGGACACCAATCAAGCTGTCCTCCGCCTACCCAGCGCGAAATTGGCCCTGATCCGCAAAGAGATCAGGGCAGTACTCCGCAAGGGGTACTTATCTCTACGCATACTAGCCCGTCTGGTAGGTCTTCTGGCGGCCTCCATTCAAGCCATATTTCCGGCCCCTCTCCATTACAGGGCCCTCCAGAGACTAAAAATTATGCACTTACGACAGGGTCTCCGCTACGCAGACGAGATACCTCTCTCTTCGGAAGCCCAAGTCGAACTACGATGGTGGCTCCGGCACGCCGTCGAGTGGAATGGCAGAACTATCTTCAATTCATACCCAGACATCATCATAAAATCGGACACGAGCCGCCGAGGCTGGGGTGCTCCTTTAGGGGGGACCTCGACGGGAGGGACCTGGTCCAGAGAAGAATCTCTCTTACACATCAACGCACTGGAACTCTCAGCGGCACTATTCGCCATTCAGAGCTTCTTAGCGGAGAAATCCAATTGTTGCGTTTTATTGCGCATGGACAATATTGCGGCGGTGCAATACATCAACCGCCTGGGTGGCACCAGATCCAAGACCCTAGCAGACATTACAACAGAGATTTGGCACTACTGTCTGTCTCGCGACATCATCCCTACGGCGGAGTACATTCCGGGTACCTCCAACACTGTCGCAGATTGGAACTCCCGTTACCTTATCGACTCCAGCGATTGGCGCTTGGACCAATCAGTCTTTACCCAACTGAACCTTCTCTGGGGCCCCCTGGGAATAGACCTATTCGCCTCACGTCTCAATCACCAGCTACCCCGTTTCTTCAGCTGGAGACCAGACCCGGGGTCCTTGGCGGTAGACGCTTTCCGCCACTCTTGGACGGGGGAAACGCATTATGCGTTTCCCCCATTCTCGATGATCCCCAAGGTCCTACTACAGATTGCGAATCAGGAAGCGACGGTGGTGCTGATCACACCATGGTGGCCGACTCAACCATGGTTTCCTCTCCTGCTGGAGTTAACCATGGACCGTCCCAGACTTCTGCCCCCGTTCCCGCACATCCTCTCCCACCCGACCAAGGGCATTCACCCCATGGTAGAGGAAGGCACGCTGACACTCCTGGCATGGTTGGTCTAGGGGTGCCAGACGTACACGACGGACTTTCAAACTCAGCTAGAGATCTCCTCACCGTGGCCTGGGCCCCCGGGACTCGATCGGCATATCGATCAGCCTGGGGCCTCTGGGTACGTTGGTGTGAACAACGGCAAGCTGATCCCGTACGTGCCCCTATTTCCGTCACAGCGAACTACCTAGCGGACTCTTTCGGATCTGGCAAGTCGTACAGTTCTATCAATATTTATAGATCAGCCATATCAGCCTATCACTACCCCGTGGACTCTCTGCCGATCGGCAAACATCCCCTGATATGCAGATTGTTACGAGGCATCAGGTTCAAACGACCTCCTCGCCCTAAATACCAATCCACCTGGGACATCTCCAGGGTCCTCGAAATGTTCTCCAGCTGGGAGGACAACGATAATCTATCTCTCAAACTACTGTCTTTTAAACTTACGGTACTACTGTGCCTCATCTCCATCAAACGTGTCTCAGACGTTAGGGCCTTAGACATTTCCAGACGTCAGTTTTCTCCTCAAGGGGTTAGGTTCTCGGTAGTCCGCAGGACAAAAACAGGCCTACAATCGGTGTTTTACCCCTATTTTCCTGCACACCCACGACTCTGCGTGGTTAGATGCCTACAGGCCTATGAAGCACGCACTACCGACCTGCGACCCCCGGGATTTTTCCAACTTCTAATATCCTACATACGTCCACACCACCCGGTCACTCCTGCCACTTTGGCACGATGGGTTAGATCAGCCATGGCAATGGCGGGTATAGACGTCACCCTGTTTGGAGCACATTCCTCCAGAGGGGCTATGGCTACCAAGGTGGTTGTGACTGGAGGCTCTCTTACTGACCTGCTAATGGCGGCCGACTGGTCTTCTGAGATCATTTTTCGTTTCTTCTATTTCAGACCGGAGGAACATGTCGCCATGTCTGTCTTACGATAATCAGACCTCTGAATGTCTTGGTTTTTTGGATGCAATAATAATATAGATGTTGTGTTAAGCTTTGAACTTGCATAAGATATGAGCCTCCTGTCTGACGTATAATTTGAGATTTTCCTAGCTTGTGACGGATAATATTGATTATATGAAGACAGGAGGCGAGTATCTTCCCTCCCTTCCCAACCCTCTCATGATTTTCCGTATTATTTCAGGCTATTGATACCATTCGCGACCAGAATATGCAAACAACCTACTAATCGGGTGATGTTTCCCCTACTTCTGGAGGACCTGTTGGTCAGAATTACTCAGTTGGTTATCCCACGTTGGGAACCGTTGCTGTTACCATGGAACTTCCGGACAGGAAACTGTGAGGCCGGCTGGCCGAAGAGTCCACATATAACGACGAAGTTCAAGTTCGGATCCGGGTGTCCATACCTCAAGATCCACATAAAGAAAGAGGAAGAAGAGGACAGTCCATATATAGAGACTAGGAGGGGAGTGGCTAAGGCCCAAGGACTGCTGGGATATGTAGTTCATACAGTTTTTTCTTTTTATTTACTACGTTAAAATGATTTTGCACTATCTGCTATGAGCATTAATAAAGAAAGATTAATGCATAAGATACTCGCCTCCTGTCTTCATATAATCAATATTTTCCGTCACAAGCTAGGAAAATCTCGAATTACATGGTACAACCAATCGGATCAATACTCTGCACTGAAAATCAGAATATAATTAAATTTACAGTGGCACTAAACTCTCCAATTATTTCCAGCCAAGGAAGCTGCCATCTTAGCCTCTGTTTGATCTACACTTGCCATGATACTGCACATGTGATCAGTAATGACACCAGCCATTTGATAGTTTGACAGTTTGGTAGGGAGCATAAGCAAATATGACAGTTACTGAATGTAACCGTTTTTTTTGAACTGTTAAAATGTATGGGTTTAAAATAATTCCTATTGTCACTGCTAATGGCCCATACACACGATCTAAAAATCGTACAAAAAACTGCCGTCTAAAGAAGAATCGTACGATAATTGGATCATTAGTACAGAGCTTTTGAGAGCCGATGACGACAATTCATCCGATATTATTCGATCGGACAAGCACGAAAATTTCTCATACTATACCAGATCATACGATTTTTCGCTTAGTCAGTACAGTTGTCGTCTAAAAGGCAATACAAATACATTACAACACATGACATCACTTCCAATTTTTTTTTTTCTGTCATACGAGAATATTCATGACTTTAGTAACTTATTAAATGTCTACTTTTAGGCGAAAAAAGTCAGACGTTCTGTTTTTTTGGATCGTGTGTATGAGCCATTAGAACTAGAATTGGGCAGATGTACATAGGATTTTGAGGTTTGCGTCTGACTGTCCAGTCATTTTTTTTTTTTTTTTACGCAGGTGTGGAGGGCAGCGATAAGCTTTTTAAATAGATTGTGAAATATAAGTCAAAGCAACAGGTCCACTTTAATGCAGATCTTCACAGATGTATATAGGTAGTTTCCTGTACTTTTGTTACTCATGGCTAAAGTGAAAAAAGCCCTATATGTAAGCTATGAGTCGCAGGAGTTGTAGGTTGCACACAGCACTAGCATTCTGGCCCTTAGATGGAGTCCTCTTAAAGGGGTTGTAAAGGTGCGTATTTTCTAAATAGGTTACTTTAAGCTAGTGCATTGTTGGTTCACTTACCTTTTACTTCAATTTCCCTTCTAAATGTTTTTTTTCTTTGTTTTCTTTGTCTGAATTTCTCACTTCCTGTTCCTCCTCAGAAAGGTGTTCAGTAAGCTGTTCTAAATGACTTTTGACCGCTCGGATGATGGTGGAAAGCTTACTGAGGAGAAACAGGAAGTGAGAACTTCAAACAAAGAAAAAAAACATTTAGGCCGGATTGACACCTATGCGAATTGAGTGTGGCTTAAACCGCATCTAATACGCAGAACATTTCAAAATACATTGTTTTCAATGAGGCTGGTTCACATATGTGCGATGCATTCGCACTGCGCATTGCCGAAAAAACGTGTGTGTATTTTAGGCCTTGCGGTGCGGCTCAGGTGCGAATTCAGGCCCATTATCTTCTATGGGTACGCAGCTGATTCGCAGATGTGTTCATTTCTCTTCAGGAATTTCTCTCATTCAGCCCAATACACTTCCCCCCACACTCCTCTCCCCTGTAACCTCTCCCAGGTCTCCAAATTCGCAGCTAAAAACTGAGCTAATCTGCTGAACACTTCTGGTTATCTCCCTGCAGAGATAAGAGAGCTGAAATTCGCACCGCACTAGTGAGATTCCGGCCTAAGGCCTGATTCACACCTATGCGAATTGAGTGTAGCTTAAACCGCATCCAATAGGCAGAACATTTCTAAACATTGTTTTCAATGAGGCTGGTTCACATATGTGCGATTCATTCGCACTGCGCATTGCAGAAAAAAGTGTGCGGATTTTATGACTTGCGCTGCGACTCAGGTGCAAATTCAGGCCCATTATCTTCTATGGGTATGCAGCTGATTCGCAGATGTGTTCATTTCTCTTCAGGAATTTCTCTCATTCAGCTCAATACACTTCCCCCCCACTCTCCTCTCCCCTGTAACTTCTCCCAGGTCTCCAAATTCGCAGCTAAAACGCAATGGATCTGCTGAACACTTCTGTTATCTCCCTGCAGAGATAAGAGAGCTGAAATTCGCACTGCACAAGTGTGATTCTGGCCTTAGAAGGGAAATCGAAGGAAAGGGTAAGTGAACCTACAATGCACTAGCTTAAAGGAACCAATTTAGAAAATAAAAGATGAACCTTTACAACCCCTTTAAGCTAAAAGTACCAGAATTTCCTTTGGCTCACGTTGCTGAGGAAATAAAGGAAAGAGAAGATATACTGCTAGGGATAGAAGGGATAAAGCAAACCCAAACAAATAAGTTACCGGTTGGCTTTAAAGAACATTGTATAAACTATCCTCAAAACTAAGCATAGGTGCCTGAGTAAACTGGCCCCTCGGCTTCTATGCACACAATAATGCAAGTCACTGTTAGCTTGTCATGACCAGGCCATTCTTCTACTGGGCTGGTCATGACAGGAGAGATATCTGAATCTCTCACACATAAAATACTAGTTATGAAAGACTCTCTCCCTCTCAGAAAAGTAATTTAAGAATTCCATAAAGTGGTTTAGAAGGCTCAACATTTTTTTACCTAAATGCATTCCCGGCATTAGGGTAACCAAATGTACGAGTTGTTGTATCGCCCCCCTCACCCTGCTTCTACTTACCCGAGATCTCTCTTGACATAGTGATGTGCCTTGTTTGCAGTGGCGCCAGCTTCTCTTTCTGTTCTCAAAGGACTCAGTGAGAGCAGTGGGAGCCATTTGCTAATATCTTAATCAAACTCCTAACTCAAGCAGCTGAACACTCAAGGTCAATATATAGCACTCCTTATAAAAAAAAAAAAAGCATACTCTGATGATGTCCCGCCCCAGGGACGATACGCGTGCGGACGGGGTCATCGTGTGACGTCATTATATTCATCCGCCTGAGACTTGTAAAACAAGAGGCTCTTTTTATGCGAGTTGTTTTCTTACAATAAAAGTTATTATTTTTATAAGAGACGGAGAGCACCATGTATGTTTCATTGATTTTTGCATGAATGCTGCCAACTGTATGGGAGAGAATCATCGCCACCACGAAAGTTTATCATATGTTATGTTTATCATAATATGAGGTGATCCACAGTATAAAAAGTGAGAAATCCACCCCTCCCCCACATAACACTTCCTGGTAATATACAATGAACTGTGGATCACCTCATATTATGATAAACATAACATAACATATGATAAACATGTCCAAGCTAGATATGTAAATAACATGTCACTCAAAGCAAGAAGAGAGAAAACAGACTTTTTATTTAGACAGGTTTTTATCTGGAAGTCTGTTAACTTTCACTGAAAAATAAAAGAGGATTGCTCAGAGCAGGATTAACTCTGTGTGGCAAGACTTGGCACAGATGATAGGAAATCTTATACTCTACATTGTGACATCAAAAAAAAAAATTGGGTTTACATCCACTTTAAGGTTTTGACCTCAAATTATATGGTTTTGGTAAAACCAAAAGAAAATTGTACAGTGTGTATCCAGCTTTAGATGTGATGGCTGCATTAGTTTCCATTTTTTTCTCCCCGTCTTCTATTTTAATCTGGTGATCCGGCCAGTAAAAGGTAAAACCCAAAAAGAACACACCCAAACTCTGCCGCTGTATCTCAAGAATGTGTGAGCAAAGTGTCGGTGCCTGGCTAGAATGTTCACTGTAGATCCATATTAGACATGAGCCGGCAACTCAGAATACAAAAGAGACTAACGTGTTTCAGACGAAGCCTTCCTCATAGCATTCAGCCAGTGAGTATGTTTTTTTTTTTCAAAAGAACAAACTTTCTTCCAGATATAGAAGTTTACAGGGATGAGACAAACCATCTAACGTTGGCAGAGGCGCTTACAGTGATCAGTTTTTATTCACATAAAGTTCCACAATAAATAAAAATAAATTGCCGATTCTAAAGTGCAAGCTGGAGTTTGGAATTAGTGTAAATAAATCGGCTTGTCCATTTAACACTACCCTCCCCTCAGACTGACAATACTGCCGTCTCCCCTATGCTCCTTCATCCAGAGTTGAGGCGCTTGAATAGAGGAGGTGTAACTGGCTATATCGCCAGGTTAAAAAGGAGGGAAAAGGCCTAAAAAAGAAAACCAATGCAGCCGTCACATCTAATGCTAGGTTCAATGCAACAGATTATATTTTTGGTTTTCAAACCGTTTTAAAGCACAAAAACTTTTCCATACGAACCATACGGAAGAAGTGGTCTGTCTCCTACAAGACAATAGCAAAAAACTGAGGTTCCATGGAGTAGAGTAGGGTTAAAGGGGTACTGCTGGGAGCTGTGTCAGTGTCCAATATATCCTATAACCCAGAGTCTATAAATACCCAGCCTGTGCCCAAAACGGCACTATAAAGATTTTACAATTATCAACATGCCAACCTATCAGTGCAAGAATCAGGAACGGTTTACAACTGATATGCCACATAGCGGAAGCCTATCTTAATATGTGAATTCCTGCTGAAAAAAAATCACACAAACAAGAAAGTAAGAAGAAACAAAAAAGCACTTTTACTGTAAAGTGTATTGTATGTCATCCCATAATTTAATAGTTCATACACATGTCTGCATATCCATATAGATGCGTGTAAATGTTTGTTTATTTATCCTTTGTTTTCTGTCAAATACCTGGCGCCCCTGCCAGTTCCCATTCTCCCCTTTCGCAATCTGACCACGTCTGTTATATATATCTGAAAATGTTTTGTCTCTGCCGCAGCATACACTGACACAGAGCTGGGAAAGAGGAGAGAGGGGCACACAGAGCAGCTATGGCGGCTCCTCCCCTCTGCTGCCCATTCAGCTAAGCCTTTGTATTTTGAATAGGGTCACATAATACAAAGGCTTCTGTAATTGGGCAGGAAGATGGGGAAAGACAGACTTAGCAGCTGCACCGACTCAAATGTTGGTGTTGCTTAGGCCTGAAGCAAATATATCAGATATTGCAGCCATTAAAGTTGAATTCCAAGAATTCAGTTCTTTTGTAAAAAAAAAAAAAAAAAAGTGAGGGTACACTGAGTTAAGCCCGAGGAGGTGCGTGACATCTCTTAGGCTTATCTATAATATTATTTACATCTGGCAGTTTTTTTATTGCATTCCCAGGAGATGGCTATCACTGTATTTTCAAGAGATAACCTCCTGAAAATACAGTGATAGCCATCTTCTGGGAATGCAATAAAAAAACTGCCAGATGTAAATAATATAGATAAGCCTAGGAGATGTCACACACCTCCCCGGGCTTAAAGGGGTTGTAAAGGAAATGTTTTTTTTCCCTAAATAGCTTCCTTTACCTTAGTACATTTCTCCTTCACTTACCTCATCCTTCGATTTTGCCTTTAAATGTCCTTATTTCTTTTGAGAAATACTCACTTCTTGTTCTTCTATCTCTAACTCACCACCGTAATGCAAGGCTTTCTCCCTGGTGTGGAGAAAGCCTCTTGAGGGGGAGGGAGCAAGCAGGCAAGTCAGGACACTCTCTACTTTGCAGATAGAGAAAGGAGCCGTGTGTTAGTAGGCGTCCTGACACTCCTGCTTGCGCCCTCCTGACTCAAGAGGCTTTGTTCACACCAGGAAGGAAGCCTTGCATTACGGTGGTGAGTTACAGACAGAAGAACAGGAAGTGAGGATTTCTCAGAAGAAATAAGGACATTTAAAAGCAAAATGGAAGGATGAGGTAAGTGAAGGAGGACTGCACTGAGGTAAAGCAAGCTATTTAAGGAAAAACAAAAATCCTTTTACAACCCCTTTAACTCAGTGTACCCTCACTTTTTTTTTTTACAAAATAACTAAATTCTTGGAATTGAGCTTTAATGGCTGCAATATCTGATATATTTGAAGGAGAGATACCTGGCAAGCATTCATTGCATTATACACAGGTTACCCATATGAAAGCTTTTCATAGTCATCATTCCATGCTTGAGAACCTAAAGTCAATCACTCTAAATGTTTTAAATAAGCCATTTTATTTTTTCAGATGCATTTTAGCTTGGGGTGATCCAAGAGCTTTCTCTTCCTAAGATTTTAAATCTGTAAACATTTCATGTGAGAGGGTTTTTTAAAGAAAAAAAAAATGATGAATATGTGGGAGGCACAGAGCATTTGCCAGATGTGTAGTATTTTCAAAGTATTATTATTATTTTTGTTTTAATTTTAATCTTACCAATATGTGTTAACCCACTTAGCGGTATCCCCGAGCGTGACTCGGGGTGGATTTTCAATGCTAAAATCGGTAACCCCGAGTCACGCTCGGGGTGGATGTGCAGAGTTTGCAGCGCGTACTGGCTTACCTTTTTCCAGGCAGGGTACTGTACTTACCTTGTCCCTGGATCCAGCGATGCATCCGCGCTGTGTTAGCGAGTGGCGTCCTCCATTCGATTCACACAGTGCCCGCGCGCCACCGATCTCCGTTCCCTGCGACGTTACGACGCATGGGGTGGAGACCGGCGGGAAATTCAAAAATGCAAACAAACACATTACATACAGTATAGTGTAATCTTATAGATTACAGTACTGTATGTAAAAAATAAACACCCCCCTTGTCCCTAGTGGTCTGCCCAGTTCACTACATGTACTTTTATATAATAAAAACATTTTTTTTGTTCCTGCAAACTGGAGATTGTCCATAGCAACCAAAAGTGCCCCTGTATGTCAAAAATGATTTTAGAGCAGATAGAAAACAGCGATAATAAATTATAATCACTTGCAGAATTGAGCGATAGCGATTTGTGGGGAAATCCGTCATAAAAAAATAAAAGTAATGACAGCGACAATTCTGCAACTGAGCAAATTTCACTGATTTGGAGTTGATTACATTATTGAATAATTTTTATTATAATTACATTATCATTTGTTATAATTATTTATAGTTATTTATTATATTATAATTTTATGATTTTGTGTTTCAAACTTTATCATACCTGGGATGTCTACTAGACTCTTGTTTGGACAGATTTAAGTGAGTTATTCCTAAGAATTGCAGGCCTACAGTATAAAATGCCAAATTTTCATGCAAAATAATTGTACCGCTTTTGGTACGTAATTCCAGACAGAATCATACCGCCAGGGAGGTTAAAGGAAGTGGCGGGATATTAAAACATTTGTCAAATTTTCATTGCGGTCTCTGCTCCCGATGTCACACCACGGCCATCTCGGAAATTAGATGTTTGCCATACCTTGCAGTTTGCACAAGCTTATTGTGCTTTACTTGTAAGTGTACCCATTTACCTTTAAATTAATACATTTTTGGAAAACGGAGAGCACTAGATGTTACATTCCTTTTACATATAATATCTAATAATAAAGGTGATATACGCTAAAGACAATAGTAAAAAGTATACTATGAAGTGGATCTCTGAATAAAACAAATTAGCTAACAGCATAATACACACCCAAAGGTGTACAGTGATGATAGTGATAAAAATGTGTATAAACATGATCAAAATGAATACATAAATATCATAAAGTGTCCTAGAGAGTAATCTTCATGAATTAATGCGATAAGAAGCTATGACAAGTTCTTCCCTGGAGTTGTTGATATAGTGTGAGTCTATAAATGGCTCTACAATCCGTGCCCAAGTCGCCCAGAACTCTCACCTTAAATAGGCTTGATCATGCATGCAGTATGGGTGTATGCGTATCCAGGGTAATATGAGGTCCTCTTCTGGTCCTATCCAGGGATAGTGGAACATACTCTCTTCTCCTAAAACTCTCACTGGTCCCAGTAATGGAAATCCTAGTAAGTGCTCAATGCACCATATGAGTGAGAGTAAGGGAAGAAAAAGTGCTTCCAATGGTGTAGTAATGTTAAATAGAAGGGCTTTATTTTAAAACAAAAGATGGACTCTTACATAAAAAAAAGTGAGGTGGATGCATAAAATTGACAAGACGTGGCATGCAATCGCCGTCTTACGTTTCCTCCGATGGTTTCCGACCAACGACAATCTCGCGTGATCTCGATTCCTACGTCGTTACGTCACTGCCTCGTGACTTCATCAGGGAAACCTGAGGCTTGATGCATGATCAAGCCTATTTAAGGTGGGAGTTCTGGGAGACTGGGCACGGATTGTAGAGCCATTTATAGACACACACTATATCAGCAACTCCAGGGAAGAACTTGTCATCGCTTCTTATCGCATTCATTCATGAAGATTACTCTCTAGGACACTTTATGATATTTATGTATTTATTTTGATCACTTTAATACACATTTTTATCACTATCATCACTGTACAGCTTTGGGTGTGTATTATACTATTAGCTCATTTGTTTTATTCAGAGATTCACTTCAGAGTATACTTTTACTATTGTCTTTAGCGCATATCACCTTTTTTTTATTATTTATCTTTGTGTATAGTGAACACTATTAGATATCGCTGCTTTTGATTTTATATTATTTATATCCACATTTAATTACTCATCAGTAGCGCAGAAGTCCACACAATTATTACATATAATATCTAATCAGGCAAGACGGTCAGGGTTCTTGGAACCCTATTAAGGAGCCATTTATCCAAAGGAGGTATGTGATCCATAGTATGCCTGGAGTCATTTCCCCAGAGGGGATAACTGCTAATTTTTCTCCTATATGAGGTGAGCAGCCTGTGAAACTGGTGGTGGAGAGCACTCATCCTTGTCTGCACTTTGGGTGAATTGATTTGTGGCAGGATTTTCTTCAATCAAACATTATTTACACACATTTTTGATATAAAGGTTTTTCGTGGTAGTGAATTTGATTACGATATTTGATGTTATACACGTTTGATATATATCTAGTAGCCCAGCACTGTTTTTTTTGGTTATATCGCTTTAAAAATCACTTTTAGAAAACTGTATATAGTGAACATGATGCAAAACATACTGACATTTTTTTTAAGGTTAGGCTAGCCATACATTATACAATTTAAAAATACATTATACAATTTTCTTTTACAATTTACCTTTAGATTTACCAAACCCATAATATGAGGTCAAACCTAAGCACTTTCAATTTGTATGCAATCAGGTAGGCCTTTTGCACTATCCTGAAGCCAAATCTAAAGGAAATGGAATAAGAAAATTATATAATGTATGGCCAGCAGAAAATACACTTTAAAAACCCTACTTTAGATGTGCATTTTTTTAATAATATTTTTTTTACCTGGAAAAAACAAGCAGATAAGGCCTCAATATAATTACCTTGTCCAACCCATAATTGTAGGGAAGAATGGTCCACTCCAAAGAACTCTACATGCAATTAATAATAATAATGCTTTTGGTGTACTTATATTTAAGGCGGCCATACACGGTTCGAATTTTCTTTCGTAAATCGTATGAAAGAATTTTCGTTCGTATTTGGCACTGTTAGTGGGCTGCAGCAACAGCCGATTTTCATGCGGCAAACAAATTTGAGAAATCCGACATGTTGAAATGTTTTTGAAAAAAAAAACGATTTTCTGACCAATGATGGGAGAATCGTGCGAGAAATGTAATAGAAAAAAAAATGTGCTTGTGCAAGAAAGGAATATTCTCAGAGAGAAAAGAATATTCCCGGCAACATGTAGGTTTTGTCACCCGAATTTCGAAAATCAATGATCATCGGATCACAAAAAAAAAAAACGTTCTGATTTTGAAACGAAAAATTTGTTCGAAATTCGACCGTGTATGGCCTGCTTTAGTTAGTGCTCTATTTTAAAACTAGTACAAAAATTAGCTTCTATTCAGTTTTTGAATTTTATCCTGTCATATCTCCTCTTGCTAGGCCATTTGTTATCAGCACCCTACAAACTGTCCTTAAAATAATTTCAGTTACAGATAAAGCAAGAAGAAGATTAACCTTTTTGCTGCCAGGCCCTGCGTTCCACTTTTAAACTCGGCAGACCAGACCATTTTTGTAATTTTTCCATTGCTTTTTCATTTTTCCCTTACAGCTTTCAAAGTTTGTAAAAGACCTCCCAAATAGGGTTGTCACCTGTACGGTTTTCTCCCGGACAGTCCGGTTTTTGAATGATCTGTACAGGTTTTTATCTGCTCCTGACCCGGACACATTATTCACACCGGACTGCACAGGGAGTGACATGTCTACTGTCTGCAAAATCATCAGGCCTCGTACACACGATCGGACATATCCGATAAAAACGGTCCGCGGACCATTTCCATCGGATATGTCCGATCGGGAGTTTGATCCAATGGCGTGTACACACCATCGGATCAAATTCCCCGCCGCCGGACGGCGCGGTGACGCGGCGGTGACGTTGACGCGGCGGCGGTGGGGGACGACAAGTCTGCTGGTAAGTGTACTAACCAGCAGACATGTCGGGCGGACAGATTCCCACCGGATGGATTTCAAAGCATGCTTTGAAATCTGTCGGGTGGAGAAATCTGTCCGCTAGCCCATACACACGAGCGGAGATGTCTGCTGAAACGGTCCATCGGACCGTTTTCAGCGGACATATCCCCTCGTGTGTACGCGGCCTCAGAAACACGTCTCCCGTCCATGCAGGAGCCTGTCTCACTCACACACACACACACAGCACATCGAAACTGTCCCCTCCCCTCCCCTCCTCCTTCTCATTCAGCTCTGTACACACAAGAGGGGGAGCAGGAACACGCACTGATTTCAGGTCAGTAAAAACTTTTCTATGCTTTGTAACTGGACAGGGAGAAGGGGGAGAGAGTGGCTGGGATTGATAAGGGGGAAACTAAAACGATGTACACTTGGTGGAGTGATTTGGGGGGTTAGGAGGATATGTAAATACCCCACATGGTATGAGAAAGGACATATGTCAGAAGTCTGTGTGGGATTCATTTGAAACCTGACAGCCCCTTTCCAGCACTAGCCCCCCCCCCCTCTCCCCAGCACATTTCCAACCCCCCTCCAAGCACTAGCCCCCCTCTCACACCAGCACATTTCCAACCCCCTTCCCAGCACTAGCCCCCCTCTCCCCAGCACATTTCCAACCCCCCTCCAAGCACTAGCCCCCCCTCTCCCCCAGCACATTTCCAACCCCCCTCCAAGCACTAGCCCCCCCTCTTCCCCCAGCACATTTCCAACCCCCCTCCCCTTCCAGCACTAGCTCCCCCTCTGCCCCCAGCACATTTTCAACCCCCCTCCCCTTCCAGCATTAGCCCCCTCCCCCCAGCATATTTCCAACCCCCTTCCAGCACTAAACCCTCTGCCCCCAGCACATTTCCAACCCTCCCTTCCAGCACTATCCCCTCTCTCCCCTTTCAGCACTAGCTCGCTCTCTTTCCAGCACATTTCCAAACCCTCCCCCTTCTAGCACTTGCCCCCCCCCCGCACATATCCAACAACCCCTCTTCCAGCACTAGCCCTCTCCCCCAAAACATATCCAAACATCTTTCAGCACTAGCCCCCCTTCCAGCACTAGCCCTCTCCCTCCTAGATATCCCCCCCCAGCACATATCCAACTTCTTACATGGCATTTGGAACCCCAAGAGATGGAGGACATTCGCAATGGATGCCAACACTAGGTCCTGCTTGGCAAGTTAGTGGAGCCTAGTGGTAGAACTTGTTCCAGGACTTAGCCCATATTCATGGGACGCTGGGATTTTGTTCAAATCTCAGGAAAGCCCCATTAAAACTGGGACGGTATGGAGGTTTGGATTAGAAGAGGGGAATTGCGTTTGTGGGTTAAAGTTTGTACTGGCAGGGGGGATTTAGGTGGGAAGATATGTAATGGAACTGGGGAGAGGACCTTTGTAGAAGGGGCTTGGAAGAAAGAGGATTTGCGCTGGAGAGGACAAGGGGAGAGGAATTGTTCCAGGATGGGGAGCATGTTGTGCTGGAAGTGGGGATTTGGGGGAGAGAATTTGTTCTGGGAGGGGGATGTTGGGGTGGGGTATTTTTGCTGGGATGAGGAGCTGTGCTGGGATAGGGATTTGTAGGGTGGAAGGAGATTTGTGCTTAGACGTTTTTTTTTTTTTAAAGGAGAGGTTTGTGCTAGAAGGATTTTTTTTTTCCGGTGGGGGAGTGGGAGGAGGACAAAGATTTGTACTACAAGAGATTTTTTTGCTGGGGGGGGGGGGGGGGGGTTGTTCTACTGGAATTGGAGACTATGCTGGGAGGTAGGATTTGGTGGTGGCAGAGGATTTTTTCCGAGAGTAGTATTGGGGAAAGGAGGGTTTGTACTGGTTGGGAAAGAGGATTTCTATTAGGAGGGGGAATTGAGGGGGGCAGGGATAAGTGCTTGGATGGGGAAGAAAGGGGGCTAGGACTGGGGACTTGGGGGATAGTGGAGAAGGACTTGTGCTGAGGAAGGGGGAAGAGGATTTGTTTTGAGGGGGGAATTGTTCTGGGAGGGCGAGAAATTATTTTTGTTGGTGGGGTGGAGAGCATAAAGATTAGTGCTGGCTTTTTTATTTTATTTTTGCAGGAGAAGGAGTTGGGATATTTGATAAAAGGGTAACATGGAGGAGAGTATTGCTTGCAGGGGGACTTTTGCGCTCTTCTTACCCTACACTGTGTTACACACCCCTGACTGCTGTACCCCTTTTGTTTTGTACTCATGACTCCTACTATGCATTCTAAACTCCTGTCCCCTACATTTTTCACAGTAAACATCCCTGACCCCTTGTATTCCATGCAGAACACTCACAATTCAGCCACATTCATTCATTCATATCTACTGCGCTACACATTACTGTTCTCCTTGCAGCAACCAAGTGTCCCAGGTCTTGTATTTTACAATCTTATAGCAAAAAAAATGTGTGCCACTAAAGTGTTCACGTTTGGCTTGAGGAAAAGGTGGCAACCCTACTCCCAAACCATATATTTTCTGAAAGCACATGACCAGGAGAATAAAAATAAGGTTCTACTAATTTTTAGGGCCCAATGATATTTTCGCAAATGTTTGTCAAAACATTATTTTTGCTAAAGACACACTAAAATCATTATTCGCTTATAAAAAAAAAACAACACAGCAAATTTTACAAAAATCCTACTAAATATAGAAGCTAACCTATATTGAGTTGATAAATAACAAAAATATTTGTACATTTTAAATTGCGCCTTTTTGTGAAATGGTGCGCAAAACTGTAAATAAAAACAAATTGGAGAAGGGTCCTTTCACACGTACGGACCGTTTGTCCGTTTTTTACAAGTCCGTTCACAGACTTGTAATGCATCCCTATGGGATCGTGTCCGTAAGCGGATGATGCATCCGCTAACGTCCGCAAAGATCCGCGTCCGCAAAGATCAGTTTTTTTTCGGACGGAAGAAAACCCTATTTTTCTTCCGTCTGAAGGATCGGATGAATACGGACACACGGTCCGTATTCATCCGATTCCCTATAGGGGAGAGCGGAGAGACAGGGCGGTCTCTGCACAGTGTGCGGGGACCGCCCTGTACGCCGACAGCTCAGCGGGGATTTACAGATGATCCCTACTGAGCCGACGGACACACACAGAGCGGATCAAAAACGGTCCGCTCCGTGTGAAAGGACCCTAAAAAGCTGGGAGGTTACCATTTTTCATTTACTACTTTCAGAATTGGAAAAACATACATTTTCTTAAAAAAAAAAAAAAAGAAAAGTGCTACAGATTTTTTTTAGGCCCTGCAATAGTTGCACAAATGTTCATCAAATTGCCAATTTCATTCAAATTAATTAATTCTAAATTCCTCTTAACTAAAAAAATGTAAAACTGTAGATTTAATAAATAAATATTTGTAAATGTTAAATTGCTCTTATTTGTATAAAAACTAAAAAAGCAAAACTGTAAAGAAAAACAAATTTACTCGAAAAATCTGGAGGTTACGATTTTTCGCCTACAGCTTTTAGAATTTAAAAAGACCCCACAAACTTTCTATAAGCACATGACCTGTAGAATAAATCCCCCCAAATTTTTTGGCCCTGCAATAAATGCGCAAATGTTTATCAAATCGCTATTTTCCCCCAAAAAATAAATACACTAAAATCATTATTAGTGCACACAAACACAAGATAACTTACAAACTTCTGCTAAATTGCTACTAAAGCATTGTTCACATGTGGCAAACTAAAGTGTATGCCCTTGGGGGGCCACAGCCCTAAAAGCCAGCTGAGTTTAAAAGTGGAACGCAGGGCCTGGCAGCAAAAAGGTTAAATCTTCTTCTTGCTTTATCTGTAATCAGGTGTTCTGTGCATGCAGGCATGCATGAAGGCAGTCCCATTTATATCATTTGGGATGCAAAGGCTGCACAGGCATAGCCGCTGCTCCCAATATGACACTGGTGTGGGTGCAGGACCCTAAACGCAGCCAGTGTGGGCTCCGGGACATGAACCCAGACCTACATGGATGTCAAATTAGGACCAACGGCTCTGTTCCTGCAGTTGCTACATACCAAATGGCATCAATGGAACCACCAACATTAATATTACATGACACACACACACGTTCTCGCTCCGAACCTCTGCCCTCCTCCCCCTGGATCACGCTGCTGCCTTATACAAATGATGCTCCACCTCTCTGTGCCGCCCCCCCCCCCCCCACCCACTCTGCATCACACTACTGCCTTACAGACTCATCATTGGATCTCATCTCTTTATCTAGCCATGTGCTTGAGCTCTGTGCTCCCTCCCACAATCTGTGATCAGCACTGCCATTGGAAGTCCCCTCTTTCACCTCCCACTCTCTTCACTACTCCCAGTGCCTCCCTCTGAGTTCACAGGAGCCAAAACTACAGAGGAGGCATCAGGTATGAAAGCAAGCTGACAGTACTGACTGTCAGCTAACAATGAGATCACTGAAAACAACATTGGGTAGAACACATCTGCCACAATGCTCATTTGGGGCAGAACCCCTGGGGACCACCAAATTTTTCTAATAATCCACGGACCACTGGTTGTTTATACTTCCC
This sequence comes from Rana kukunoris, assembly GCA_029574335.1. Lineage (NCBI taxonomy): Eukaryota > Metazoa > Chordata > Amphibia > Anura > Ranidae > Rana > Rana kukunoris. The sequence continues at coordinate 79,385,487 of CM056056.1, forward strand.
AGATGGCTTCTCCTTCATTTAGAAAAGTTTAATGTAAGAGTGTCTGTGTAAATAAGTCTTATGCCCTTTTCACACGGTCGGATCGTTCAGGTCCGCCTGTCAGTTTTGACGGCGAACCTGAACGGCCGCTCCATGCAGTCCTATGGAGCGTCGGATGTCAGTGGAGCCATGTACGTCCCCATTCGACCATGGCGGATTGGATGAGATCTGACAAAAACAGACATGCTGTTAATTTTCATCAGATCTCTCCATAGGAGACAGCAGCGCTGCACAAGCCCCACCCCCCCACTCAGTGAGCAGAGAGGGACCTGTCATTCGCTGGCTCATCAGAGATTAGCGGAGAGATCTCCCGCTGAGCCGGCGGACTCAGTAGTGACAGAGTCCACCTCGTATGGAAGAGGCCTTAGAAATAAACAAACCGATTTGTCGTAGAGTTGATTTCTAAGCTTTTTTTGTCTTGAAAACAACAATACACAGCCAGCAAAAGATCAACTTGGTCAAATTCTGTTTTATAAAAACGCAGAACAGATGCTCTATTTTTGATGGAAAGAATCCAGAAGATTGTTGTATATTATTATTGCCTAACACTGTATTTACACCACCAGGGGCGGACTGACAACTCATGGGGCCCCCGGGCAATAGAGGACTATGGGGCCCCTGGGCTTACAGATGGCCACCACACCAGGAGGCAGTGCAGAGGCGGGGTAGCTAAAATCTCTGGATTTTCACATCAGAAGCATGTCGGTTTCGGACATATCAGGGACAGATATTAAAAAAAACATAGGATTTTTACATACTGTCCCTGGTTTTACTGAGCTTGGCAACCCTGATGGGGCCCCATAGTGACATGGGGCCCTCGGGCAGTGCCCGAGTGACTCAATGGTCAGTCCGCCCCTGATTTACACTTGTATGGCCACCAGAACTCTGACCCACAGTCACACCTTTCAGATGCCCATTGTAAGACCAGCACAGAGACATTAGACACGTTCCAATAAAAATCAGGACTGCCAATGTTGGATTTTTGTTTTATTAAAATGGTTCCAATAAACATCTGGCTTCTGAATTAGGCAAAGGTAAACTGAGGCTAAAAATTCAAGGAAAGAACATGAGTATGCTCCTCACACTAACCTTATTTACTTTAACAAACGTCACCTGAATGAATAAACATTAAAATCCAACGGACTGCCAAATACTGTGCAAACCTAATCCTCCCTCTCTAGGATAAATCGAAATCTGGGTCTGTGTTCAGCACTTGAATGTGGCGGACAGAGCGCTTGCAGTGATTGCCCTCTTGTGGTGACTACTACATATTACAGCGGCAATTCATATCTTTGCTAACATTTGCGACATTGCAAGGCATTGTAGTAATCAACTTTCTCAAATGTATTTACGGTATTCTGTAGGGTGTCCCAGTATGCCTATACAGGTTTCTAAAGTGTTAACTATGCTTAGAGGAAAATGCTTAAATGTTATTAGTGGCTGGAATGGAAAACATGGTGTGTCATGTCTATGTAAAAATTCCATAAGCATCTACACCTGAGGTCCTATTACTAGGGCCTCTTACATTTCTAAAAGCAGGACTCCAGGCAAACAGCTAAATAAAAATGTTAAAACACATATGTTAAAGTGCACTGGTGAGATGGGGTGCCACACAACACACCCATGATGAGAGACAAAGCGCCAATACGTTTTTTTTTTTTTTTTTTTACCAGTGAGTACAAGTACCGATACTTTGAGTCAAATACTCACCAATATCGAGTACCAATTCTTTGCGTGTGATTTAAGCCCATACAAAATGAATGGGCTCAAATCGCACTGCAAAGAATTGCATGTAATTTGAATAGGATGGCGGTGCAATTCCTGTCTGAATCACATGCATTTTTCCGCACTGATCCGGTGTGAACCCAAGCTGAAATCATTATGACAAACCTGGGTTCATATAGGAATGGTGCGGGAAACCGCATGTAATTCGGACAGGAATCACAAAGCATTCCTGCTCAAATTGCATGCAATTCTTTACAGGACAATTTGAGCCTATTCATTTTGTATGGGCTGAAATCGCACCGCAAAAGGTATTGGTTTCAGGTATCAGAGCATTTTCACAAGTACAGTATGCCAATATCAGTGCAACCCCAATGCTCCCTAATAATCCTAAAAAAAGGGGTGGAGTTAAAAGAGTAGGATTTGTATGGTGGGCTTTGCTCTGACTGTATGCCACCAATCTGGTGTTTTATTTGTTGCGACATTCCTGCTCCTTCAGTCACCAGTAGTTCAGGGGGGAAAAAACACAAATGACTCCCCCTCCCAGCTGTTCTCACATCCTTATATCTTTCTCTGGGATTAAAGTACAACTAATAGCAAAACATTGGGCCAGATTCAGAGAGCCGTAACTCCTGTCTAACTGGTGTTAGACTGGAGTACTTTCTAATTACGCGCGTTTTTTCACTAGTTTGAATCCTCAAACCATGAAAAGACGGCTTTGCGCTTCAATCCGACTGGCTTACGTGTTCGTCAGCCTTCGGATCTACGCTGCAATAAAATTGCAGCCGCTGGGTGGAGTTCCCGTCGTTTTCCGCGTCGGGGTATGCAAATGAGCTTATGCCGACTATCCACGAAATTACGAACGTCTATTGCAATCTCTTACGGCATCTTTAGTTATCTTTTTGCTGCGTAAAACTATACCAGCTTTTTGCTGGTCTAATATTAGACAGCCCGTGTTAAGTATGGCCGTCGTTCCCGCGGCGAATATCAACGTTTTCCAACGTCTTTTTTTATTTTTGACGTAAAACGTCCGGGAATAGGAATGTCCGTAAACGACGCTACTCAAACAACGAATGACGTATCGACGTTATTTCGCGCAATGCACGGCGGGAAATTTCTGAACGGAGCATGCGCAGTTCGATCGCCGCGGGGACGCGCCTAATTTAATTGCTTCACGCCCCCTAATCGCGTATTTCGATTACGCGGCGAGAAATAGACTACGCCGCCGTATCGTACGGGCAAAAATCTACCAGAATTCGTTCTAGAGCGTGGTAAAATACGGCTGCGTAGCGGATCTCGGATATGCTGCGCAAATGTACGTGTACCTGAATCTGGCCCATTGTTTTTTATTTCAAATAGTATACAACCCCTGTCAGTTTTTTGCAATCTGAGTCCCATTAGGGAGATTTCTTTTCACTTCCTGTCCCATAGTCAAAACAGGAAGTGAGAGGAAATTCCTCCAAAATAAAGGAATTCCTGATTGTTTCTGGGGTCACAAGAACTAGTGTCCCCATTGGAAAATGTTCCCTTCTCCTATTGTTCTGGGGATAGCCCAAAATTTGGGCTTTTCATTTACTTTCAGTAAACAGTAAATAGAACAAATAGTGAGGGTGAATCTCCCAACGCCGACACAGACTACAATAAAAATAACAGGTATTCAAATCCCTTTCTATTGTACCCAAAACAAAAAAAGTTTTGCCTTTAGTTATACTATAAATATGACAAATTTTACTAAAGGTAAAGCTGGCCATAGATGATAGATATTTCACCATGGGTGGAAGGAAATAAAATTGCTTTAAAAAAGGATAAGTTTACCTTTGTGAACATGTTCCCAATGCTAAAGCTGCTGCCTCATCCCCGCACTCCCTGTCACAGCATTACTGGGAGAAGTTCATCATACTAGCTATATCTTTTTCATTTTAGGCATTAAGATAAAAACCTTCAGTGTGCAGCAGCCCCCTTAGTACTTACCTGAGCCCATCTCGATCCAGTGATGTTGTACGAGCGCCTCAGCTGTCCGGGGCACTATTGGCTCCTGCTGCTGTCAAAGTCAGTAAGCCAATGAGGAGAAAGAAGGGGGAGGGACTAAGACGTAGCTCCGTGTCTGAATGGACACACAGAGCAGCGGCTCGGGTGCCCTCATAGCAAGCTGCTTGCTGTGGGGGCAATCGGCAGGAGGGAGGGGCCAGAAGCACCAGCAAGGGACCTGGGAAGAGGAGGATATGGGCTTCTCTGTGCAAAATCATTACACAGAGCAGGCAAGTATAACATTAACAGACGTTAATGCCTTTATTAATAATGCTTGATTTTTGTTTATTGTATTTTTAATATTTTTTTAATATTATTTTACCATTTCTGGATGTTAGAATTTGTTGTATTTAGTATGTAAAATATCCATTGAGCTCAAGTATTGGTTTGATATGCCAGGATGGATGACCAATTGTTAATTTTTAATTCTTATTTTATTTTTTACTTCATTTTTGAGAAATTATGAATTAAGTATATTAATATATATTTTTTTCTCTTATTCCCCCTATTTTGGCCATATTTCATGTGTGGTGGTATTTTTCCTTGTTTTTTTCACTTCACTAATAACGAATAAGGGTTTTATTCCTTTATTTGTTTTGCCCATATAATATTGTTTTACAATCAGTGGTGTCTTCGGCTATTACCTTATCTTCACCACTAGGTGGCAGCCTCAGCAATATTTAGAGTCATCATGCCTCTAATCACTTTATAGAAAGAAAGTGAATTTCTTAAATAAATACAATTCTTTTTTTGCACTTATTGATCCTTAATAGGATCTTTTCCTAATGTTTTTTTCAATATACTAATTAGTTTAAATAATCCCTTCTTTTTATTTAGATAGAATTAGCCAAGTTTTTGTTGAGCCCGTTATTGCTACTCTTTTTCCCAATGGAATTCCTATTTTCAAAATGGAGTTTTCGTTACTTCCGGTTCCTGGCAGTCAGAACGAGGCTTGGGCATATATACAGCCATGGATCACTGCAGAGCCTATTCCCATTGAAAACGTCATTCTATGACGAAACGCGTCTGGGCTATTGGCGTGAAGTGACGCCACCGCGTTCGACGTTGTGAGGAAAGGCTCCTCGTGTTGCCGGCCGGCATTCGTTTTAGAATCGCATCCAATTTTTTGTTTTATAATCGAATCTCATATTCGTTTGGAAGTAGTTTTTTTATTCGATATTAAATCTCCTTGATGGTTTTACACTATTTGCGGCCTCTTCGTTTCTTTCATTATGGTTGACGGTTCCTGCACCTGTATTGAGGACCTTCTATGAGACCACACTTCAGAATCAAACATTGTCATCCGTTTGGCCTCTGATCGGCTGTTTGAGCTGGATTTCTGCTTGTTTCCTGTCATCTGCTGATTTTGTCTTCAGTCTTCATCCTGTGAACAGCTGTGGAGCTGTGATATGCTGTTTACCCACTACCTGCTGGCAAGCCTCTGTCCATAAGGTGGCGGTTCACTGGATCTTATCAATCATTCGGGTGTCGTTTAATATATGCACTTTTGTGGACTTTATTATTTATTCAATATATAAGGACTTTATATTTGTTTATTGGCGCAATTTTTTCTTTTCTATATGTTACTGTGATATACACGCTTATTGCTGCCTTTGCTTTTTTGATATCACCATCACCTGTATTTTTTGGTTAGCGCAATTTTCTTTTTCTATATGGTTTGTAGAGCTGCACGATTCTGGAAAAAAATTGAATCACAATTTTTTTGCTTAGAATAAATACCACTATTCTCTCACGATTCTTGATGGAACATCATCTTTCACATTATACAAAAAAATTGGGCTAACTTTACTTTATTTTTTTTTATTAATTGAAGCGTATTTTCTCCCCAAAAATGTTGTTTGAAAGACCGCTGTGCAAATACAGTGTGACATAAAATATTGCAACAACTGCCATTTTATTCTTTAGGGTCTCTGCTAAAAAAATATATATAATGTTTGGAGGTTCTAAGTAATTTTCTAGCATAAAATACAGATTGTTAACTTGCAAGCAACAAATGTCAGAAAAAGGCCTGGTCTTTAAGTGGTTAAACCGACCTCATTCACAGACCGAAGATCATCCATTTGATCTAGTGGTCAGTGGTAGGAATAGTGCCCCAAGGGCCAGATAAAGGCTAGCAAAAGGGCCACAGTTTGGAGACCCCTGATCTAAAAGAACCAAATGACACAATGTTTATATTTATCTCAGCACTGCGCAATGTCAATACACATTTGCCAGAGGCTCTTTTCAGCAGAGAACGGCTCTGCACCATTTACATGGAATCGTGAAAATGCCGGATTAAGATCGTGAGGGGGTTAAATCGAGATCACAATCTTTTACCATTTAATCGTGCAGCTCTACACTTGTTATTTAAAAAAAAAAAAAAAAGGACTTCAGTATCACTATATCCCTCCCGCCCCCCCCCCCCCCTGTGAACACAGTCGGGGGAGGGAGTGAGTCTAAAGCCTCATACACACGATCGGACTTCCATCTGACTTTTCCGTGGATTTCTGTCTGCCATAAACTTGGCATACATAGACACGGCAGGACTTTTTTTAGCCAACTTTCACCAAATCACATGGTTTTTCAGCTCTTTATTGCCACCCTTTGGGCAACTTCTGCTATTGTTGCTAGCGCAAGTGATAAAAGCATAAAACATAGGATGTACAATATTTAGATAAACGCAAAATGCACAAATGTGTGCTAAATCAGTGATATCAGTGACAAAACAAAGAGGAGGAAAAGCAGTCCAAAAAAGTGCTGAATCAAAAAAACACTAAAAAGGTGCACTATAGTCCTTAATGTGAATAGTGTAAAAGAGGGATGTCCACCGGTTGAAGAGGTGTGAGGAAAGGAGAAAGCACCACCACACAGCACGTCTAGTCTCCCAGAACTCTCACCTCCAGCAAGACACAACCAGCACGTAGGATAGTCCTTTGTGTAGACAGCCTCCCTTAATGTTGCTGTTAATCCCCACGGATCAATGAAACGATAGGTACCTGTATTCTCAGGTGTTCTCAAGTGCCAAAAAACGGAGAAGAAACAGAGAGACCTCCAATAGTGCGTTATCTTTTGTAACCAGGGAGTTTTAATAAAAAATTTGCACTTACAAATAATGAAGATAAAATTCGCATCAAACAGCGGGATCGTGGCGCTTGCAGCACGTCACTCAACTGCCCGTCCTTCCCTTCCCTATGCGTTACGCCACAGGGTCACGTGTCTTCATCTGGGGAATGCTATTGGTCGTGTACAGCTACATCCTATTTATGCAAAACCGGAAGTTTCGCATCGGCCATTTTTCCGTAGCCCGCCGCACTCGAGGACAGTACGCTGAAGCTGTTTCCATTGCGAGTGGATTGAAACATTTTAACCACTTCCCGACGGCCGTACGAATATTTGCGGCCGTCGGGCTGTCCTGAATCTCTGACAGGGCGCATATATGCGCCCTGTGCTTTTAATGACCACTAGAGGGCGCGCGAGCGCCGCCGGCGGCGCGCGCGTGCCCGCCGGCGGCGGCGCGCGCGTGCCCGCTGCATTCCTGAGATGCCGATGCGCGTGCCCGGCGGCCGCGATGTCCGCCAGGCACTCGCAATCGGCGGTTACAGGGACAAGACATGGATCTCTGTGTGTAAACACAGAGATCCATGTCCTGTCAGGGAGTGAGGCGACCAATCTGTGTCTCTTGTACATAGGGACACAGCATCGGTCACCTCCCCCAGTCACCTCCCCTCCCCCCAAACAGTTAGAACACACCCAGAATACATTTAACCCCTTCCATGCCCCCCTAGTGTTAACCCCTTCACTGCCAGTCACATTTATACAGTAATTGGTGCATTTTTATAGCACTGATCTCAGTATAAATGTGAATGGCGCCAAAAATGTGTCAAAAGTGTCCGATGTGTCCACCATAACGTCGCAGTCCCAATAAAAATCGCAGATCGCCGCCATTACTAGTAAAAAAAAATTATAAAAATTAATAATAATTCTGTCCCCTATTTTGTATGCGCTATAACTTTTGCAAACCAGTCGCTTATTGCGATTTTTTTTTTTTTTTTTTCACCAAAAATATGTAGAATAATACGCATCGGCCTAAACTGAGAATTTTTTTTATTTTATTTTTTTAAAAATTGGCTATTTATTATAGTAACAAGTAAAAAATATTGACTTTTTTTCAAAATTGTCGCTCTTTTTTTGTTTATAGCGCAAAAAATAAAAACCGCAGGGATGATCAAATACCACCAAAAGAAAGCTCTATTTGTGGGAAAAAAAGGACGCCAATTTTGTTTGGGAGCCACGTCGCACGACCGCGCAATTGTCAGTTAAAGCGACGCAGTGCCAGAAGCTGAAATTTCACCTGGTCAGGAAGGGTTATAAGTGCCCAGTAAGGAAGTGGTTAAAACTTGCTACAGTGTGACTTTAAGTGATAGCCTTACTGTATATTTATTTATAATAGCTAAAACCTAAAAATATAGAATTATAAAAAATTATAAAAATGTACAGCTACATCATATTTCTGAAAAACCGGAAAGTTTGCATCGGCCATTTTCCCGTAGCCCGCCGCACTCGAGAACAATATGCTGGAGCTGTTTCCATTCCGACTGGATTGATCATGGATTTAAACTTGCTACAGCGTGACTTTATGTCATAGCCTTACTATGTATATTGGTAGCTAAAACATAAACCGACAAACAAGAATTAATTTACCTATATGTTTCTCACATCGTTCTGTATGTTAATACATCGCCATCTAGTGTCTATATTTGAATATTACCACATATTGTCCGGACCATGGACGTAATGCCATTTAAGTATTCAAAAATGATGGGTGATCGGGCATCTGAGTGTCGTGTTCACATAATGCTGAATATTAGCATAGTAGAGCATTTGCTATTGCAGCTTGCATTAGTAGTTTGCCTCTTATCCATAAGGACAAGGGGAACAACACAGACAAAATCTATTACACATAGCCAGAATACTTTCCATAATACAGAACAGCTCGAATGTTTAAAACAATTTAAAATTGCTAAAAATTACTTAAAAAACAATTTAGATCGAAATCTACATTCATCCCTCCCGGAACTAAAGTTTTCATCTTATGGATCCATTGTGACTCTTTTTGGCTTATAGTCCTTATTTTGTGGCTTCCCCTCCAATTTTTAGTGTATTTATCGATACCCCAAAACTCCAAACAGGTAGGGTCCTTATTGTGTACTTTCTCAAAATGTCTTGACACATTGTGTTTAGAGGATCCTTTAATGATATTTTTCACGTGTTCCTTTACCCGGACTTTCAGGGCTCTCTTTGTCCTACCAATGTATTGTAAATTACAACTACACTGTAGGACGTAGACCACCCCCTCAGTGTAGCATCCAATACATTCCTTAATATCGATATTAAGGAATGTATTGGATGCTACACTGAGGGGGTGGTCTACGTCCTACAGTGTAGTTGTAATTTACACTACATTGGTAGGACAAAGAGAGCCCTGAAAGTCCGGGTAAAGGAACACGTGAAAAATATCATTAAAGGATCCTCTAAACACAATGTGTCAAGACATTTTGAGAAAGTACACAATAAGGACCCTACCTGTTTGGAGTTTTGGGGTATCGATAAATACACTAAAAATTGGAGGGGAAGCCACAAAATAAGGACTATAAGCCAAAAAGAGTCACAATGGATCCATAAGATGAAAACTTTAGTTCCGGGAGGGATGAATGTAGATTTCGATCTAAATTGTTTTTTAAGTAATTTTTAGCAATTTTAAATTGTTTTAAACATTCGAGCTGTTCTGTATTATGGAAAGTATTCTGGCTATGTGTAATAGATTTTGTCTGTGTTGTTCCCCTTGTCCTTATGGATAAGAGGCAAACTACTAATGCAAGCTGCAATAGCAAATGCTCTACTATGCTAATATTCAGCATTATGTGAACACGACACTCAGATGCCCGATCACCCATCATTTTTGAATACTTAAATGGCATTACGTCCATGGTCCGGACAATATGTGGTAATATTCAAATATAGACACTAGATGGCGATGTATTAACATACAGAACGATGTGAGAAACATATAGGTAAATTAATTCTTGTTTGTCGGTTTATGTTTTAGCTACCAATATACATAGTAAGGCTATGACATAAAGTCACGCTGTAGCAAGTTTAAATCCATGATCAATCCAGTCGGAATGGAAACAGCTCCAGCATATTGTTCTCGAGTGCGGCGGGCTACGGGAAAATGGCCGATGCAAACTTTCCGGTTTTTCAGAAATATGATGTAGCTGTACATTTTTATAATTTTTTATAATTCTATATTTTTAGGTTTTAGCTATTATAAATAAATATACAGTAAGGCTATCACTTAAAGTCACACTGTAGCAAGTTTTAAAATGTTTCAATCCACTCGCAATGGAAACAGCTTCAGCGTACTGTCCTCGAGTGCGGCGGGCTACGGAAAAATGGCCGATGCGAAACTTCCGGTTTTGCATAAATAGGATGTAGCTGTACACGACCAATAGCATTCCCCAGATGAAGACACGTGACCCTGTGTCGTAACGCGTAGGGAAGGGAAGGACGGGCAGTTGAGTGACGTGCTGCAAGCGCCACGATCCCGCTGTTTGATGCGAATTTTATCTTCATTATTTGTAAGTGCAAATTTTTTATTAAAACTCCCTGGTTACAAAAGATAACGCACTATTGGAGGTCTCTCTGTTTCTTCTCCGTTTTTTGGCACTTGAGAACACCTGAGAATACAGGTACCTATCGTTTCATTGATCCGTGGGGATTAACAGCAACATTAAGGGAGGCTGTCTACACAAAGGACTATCCTACATGCTGGTTGTGTCTTGCTGGAGGTGAGAGTTCTGGGAGACTAGACGTGCTGTGTGGTGGTGCTTTCTCCTTTCCTCACACCTCTTCAACCGGTGGACATCCCTCTTTTACACTATTCACATTAAGGACTATAGTGCACCTTTTTAGTGTTTTTTTGATTCAGCACTTTTTTGGACTGCTTTTCCTCCTCTTTGTTTTGTCACTGATATCACTGATTTAGCACACATTTGTGCATTTTGCATTTATCTAAATATTGTACATCCTATGTTATGCTTTATCACTTGCGCTAGCACCTTAGTTTTTATTTATTTATTTACAAATGCTGTGTATGCATTTTTTGTGTTTGCTGCAGACTGTCATTGTTTAGAGATTTATATAGTAGCGCAGAAGTCCCACTTGAATATATTCTGCTATTGTTGGCTGATCTTTAGCATTGGTTCTGAGCATGCGTGTTTGTACTTTGGACTTAATTTCAATGGACTTCTGTACACACGATCAGATTATCCTCCATCGGATTTTTGCTGCCGGAAAGTTTGTCTGCTTTCACAGCGAACATTTGTCCAATGAAAAACACAAAACGATTGTCCGATGGAGCAAACACATGGTCGGGTTGTCCGAGAAAACAGGTCTGTCGGACAGTTGTTGTCAAAAAGTCTGATCTTGTGTATGGGCCTTGAGAAGCATTCCTGGCCAGCATAATACAACATGGGTTCTGCCAACAGCTTGGCTGCAGTGTAATAGATTTTATCCTGATAGAGCAGTCCAAGAGTAACATCTGGTGTGTACGCTGTACAGGTCCAAAACCTTTCACTCTTAGGATAGCCCCACAACAGGTTTAAATGTTCCGCCGGTATTGCAACTCCCAGAAGCAGCTGGTGGAGTAGCTTGGCAGTGAACAGAAATTGGGGTAGCCAAAAAATACCACCTCATTGGTAATTTTGTGATTTAGACAGTGATTCTATATGTCAGCTTTCCTTGCAGGCTCTAACCTGACTAAGTGGGTTACAGACTCTTCTGCAGGTAAATAACAAACATGTTGTGAAGTGCTGCGCAAACTGCTGGCGCACTATAAATCCTGTTTTATAAATAAAAATAAGCTGTGTATGTGCAGCTCTTCATCCAAACTCATGAGAAAAACTCAACAGACAATATGCACAGTTTAGAACAAGACATTTTACTGGCTCATTCTTCAATATAAACTTTCCCAAAAAAAGACAAACTATTTTAAAGGTGCACAGACTTGGAGGAACTGTGAATCACTATCTCAATCAACATTGTTATGTTACCCCTCCACTTGCCTCAAAGTTTTTAATATGTTCTAATTCAAGACTATTTCGGTCTGCCTCACTCTTCCTTCTCTAAAAGGGCTGTTCATAGAATTCCTTTTTCTCCACTCTGTCCTGGCCTATGAACCATTCTGTAATGGCCTACGTAGCCTATGTACCATTCTGTCCTGTCCTACATGGCCTACGTACCATTCTGTCCTACGTACCATTCTGCGCTGGCCAAGAACCATTCTGTCCTGGCCTATGAACCATTCTGTAATGGCCTACGTAGCCTATGTACCATTCTGTCCTGTCCTACATGGCCTACGTACCATTCTGTCCTACGGACCATTCTGCGCTGGCCAAGAACCATTCTGTCCTGGCCTATGAACCATTCTGTAATGGCCTACGTAGCCTATGTACCATTCTGTCCTGTCCTACATGGCCTACGTACCATTCTGTCCTACGGACCATTCTGCCCTGGCCAAGAACCATTCTGTCCTGGCCTATGAACCATTTCTGTAATGGCCTACGTAGCCTATGTACCATTCTGTCCTGTCCTACATGGCCTACGTACCATTCTGTCCTACGTACCATTCTGCCTTGGCCCACGGACCATTCTGCCCTGGCCAAGAACCATTCTGCCCTGGCCACGGACCATTCTGCCCTGGCCAAGAACCATTCTGCCCTGGCCAAGAACCATTCTGCCCTGGCCAAGAACCATTCTGCCCTGGCCAAGAACCATTCTGCCCTGGCCTACGTACCATTGTTCACCTGCATCAGCAGACATGCGCCCCTCCCATTTAGAAGTATACAAAGACTCTCGATGCCCCAGCTTCAGTGAGCCCCGGCGGGTGGCCTACTCTAGCCATGCAGTTATCTATCCAAAATATCTGGGGAAGCCAGCAGCCATGATCCATCCAAATCGATCAGGAGCTCAGCCAGCAAACGAGGACATAAAGCTTGACAAAATGTGATTAAGGGAGGACTCCACTAGAGCCTCGGTGCCCATGGGAATAGCTACTTCTTGGAGAAGGAACCTTGGGGAAAACCCAAGAAGGTAATGGGGAGGGAAGGTCCCATAACTAGGATACTTACAAAAGTAACCTAAAAAAAAAAACAGATATGCAACCCGACCCCTCCAAGTCCAATGTCCCGGATTCATGGGGAGGCACCTGCAACTAACACAAAGGGAAAACTTGAACCATTTAGATGTTCCTGCTAGGACACTAGGTGACTGTGCTTTTTTTATTTGGTTGTGGGTGATGTAATTCCTGTTTTAGGTGGGTGGAGTCAGTCAATACCTTTGATGGATGGACTTGACGAATGTCGTTTGAAAGTACTTGAAAATTATTTCTTCTTTACATTTGATTTTGGAACAAATGGACTTTCCTGAACACACTGCAAGAATTTGAGAACATTTTCCATCCTACGCCACAGTCTTGTCACTGTGGTCAAAAATTATAATTTTGACTCCACTACAATGACAATTTTCTTAAGATGAAAAAATGTCAAATTAAATTCTACTAGCTTTAGACAGAAACCAGAGTTTCCGAGAGACCATGGAGGAGAAAAACAAAAACAAAACCCTTGAATGTGATTTAAAGAGGTTGTAAAGGTTCGTTTTTTATTTTCCAAATAGGTTGCTTTAAGCTAGTGCATTGTTGGTTCACTTACCGTTTCCTTCGATTTCCCTTCTAAATGTTTTTTTCTTTGTCTGAATCTCTCACTTCCTGTCCACAGGCATGTAGTCCCACGGGAAGGGGCGAGCACGCCGACCAACCCCCAGCCAGAACAGTTTGCTGAGGAGGAACAGAAAGTGAGAAATCCAGAGGAATTTTGAGAAAATCGAAGGAAAAATGTAAGTGAACCAACAATGCACTAGCTTAACCACTTAAGGACCGCCTACTGCACATTTACGTCGGCAGAATGGCACGGCTGGGCACATCAACGTATATATACACGTTGATTTTACGTTGATTTTAGTACCCAGCCTTGGGTCGCGGGCGTGCGCCCGCGACCCGGTCCGGTCCGAAGCTCCAGGACCGGGACCGCGGAATTCGCAGACCCGATCGCCGCTGCAGTGCGGCGATCCGTCCCTGGAGCGGAAGAACGGGGAGAGCCGTGTGTACACACGGCTTCCCCGTGCTTCTCTGTGGCCGTAGCATCGATCGCGTCATCCCTGTAATAGGGGGACGCAATCGATGACGTCACACCTACAGCCACACCCCCCTACAGTTGTAAACACAACACATAGGTCACACATCCCCTACAGTGCCACCTGTGGTTAACTCCCAAACTGCAACTGTCATTTCCACAGTAAACAATGCAATTTAAATGCATTTTTTGCTGTGAAAATGACAATTGTCCCAAAAATGTGTCAAAATTGTCCGAAGTGTCCGCCATATTGTCGCAGTCACGAAAAAAAACGCTGATCGCCGCTATTAGTAGTAAAAAAAAAAAAATTAATAAAAATGCAATAAAACTATCCCTTATTTTGTAAACGCTATAAATTTTGCGAAAACCAACCGATAAACGCTTATTGCGATTTTTTTTTACCAAAAATAGGTAGAAGAATACGTATCGGCCTAAACTGAGAAAAAAAAATGTTTTTTTATATATTTTTGGGGGATATTTATTATAGCAAAAAGTAAAAAATATTGAATTTTTTTTAAAATTGTCGCTCTATTTTTGTTTATAGCGCAAAAAATAAAAACCGCAGAGGTGATCAAATACCACCAGAAGAAAGCTCTATTTGTGGGGAAAAAAGGACGTCAATTTTGTTTGGGAGCCACGTCGTACGACCGCGCAATTGTCAGTTAAAGCGACGCAGTGCCGAATCGCAAAAAGGGGCAAGGTCCTTTACCTGCATTTTGGTCACCTGGTGAAAAAAAAAAAAACAGTTGCTGTAACTGCTTATAAAGTGTTCACTAGAGTTCAGCTTCAAATGTTAGTCAAGTCCATCTAAAGGCCCGTACACACGATCCAATATTACGACAACAAATGTGCGATGGCAGGGTTTTGTCTGAAAATCCGACTCTATCAGACAATTGTTGTCGGATTTTCCGACAACAAATATTGGATAGCATGCCTTTAAAATTTTCCGACAACAAATGTGTCTTGAAGGATTTTACGATCTCGTGCACACAAGTCCGTCGGAAGAAAATCCAAAGTACAAACACGCATGCTCCGAAACAATGCCAACCATAAGGCAACAGGGTGGTGCTAAAGAGCTGAAAAAATCAGATTGTGTGTAAGATGCTTTACACTACCTTTCCCCCCTAGACTGACAATGCTATTGGAGTACTGGTGTTCGCAGATGTGAAAAGCAAAAATGCTCAGGGTTGGTTCACGCCACAATAAACGCACTCCAGATCCTTTCCAGATGCGGTCCTGCATGCTTGTTTAACACTTTTTGGTGCATTTTTGATGTGTTTCCAAATGCATTTTTACTTTCATTTTCCTTTATTTGCACTGTACCGGGGTCCGGTGCGTTTTTGATGTGTTTTACCATGAATGAATGAATGACTTGTATAGCGCAACGCATGCGAACTGAATCGCCTCTGGGCGCTTTTTCCAGCCAGTGTCTGCTTGGCTGGTGCGGTCAGGATCCGTAGGATCTTGACATGCTAGGGACACACAGTCATACACACATATATACATATATACTGGGCCAATTTGGACGAGATCCAATATACCAAGCCGCATGTCTTTGGAGTCATAGTCCAGTACAGTCTTATGCCGCGTACACACGGACGTTTTTCATGACGATGGTCATTAAAAACGATCGTGTGTAGGCTCCAGAGCATTTTTCTCGACATGAAAATGGCCATTAAAAATTTTGCTTTATTTTTTCTCTTTGTTTTTCACGTCGTAAAAAACGGTTGTGTGTAGGCTTTAACGGCGAGGGGAAAAAAAAGCGCATGCTCAGAAGTTATGAGAAGGGAAATTTGCATAATCAGCCCAAAGGGTGGCGCCAATCGAATGGAACTTCCCCTTTATATTGCAGTCGTACGTGTTGTACGTCACCGCGCTTTGCTCGAGCATTTTTTCATGATCTTGTGTATGCAAGGCAGGCTTGACAAGAATCATCGTTTTTTTTCCATGACATGAAAAATGGTCATGTGTACGCGGCTTTATGCCGGAAAAATGCAACACTTTCTACTTTTTTTTCTGGAATGCCCAGGAACTGACCATACTGGTGGTGAACTATGCCATTGGAAACCATATAACCTCCTTTCCATGTGTTTTTGATGCAGGAGAAAAAAAATGCACTGGACTACATGTGGTGTGAACTGGCCCTTAAAGTGTATGTTTCCTTTTGCAGCGGAATTGGGATAACACATAGGCCCGGATTTACGCCGGCGTAGCGCACACACAGTATGCTATGCCGGCGCAGCACGGAGAGGCATTCACTGTATTCCGCAAGCTATTGCTCACCAAGATACGCCAACGTAGCGTATTTTCGAAGGTGCAGGACAGCGTAAGTGAAAGTGGGAGTGACCCCATGCAAATGATGGTCTGAGCATGGTGCAGTGTTTTCCGCCCGGCGTATCAAGAACGTGCATGCGCCGTGCCTTAGTCGTGACGTGGACGCATGAAACTGCACCCTTATGCGCATGCTCACTACTATGGCGGCACAACTGCCTAAGCTACACAGGATCACTACGTACGCCATGAACGTAACGTACGCCCAATACGCCGGCCTGTGTTCTCTGGGGGCAGACCTTTGCATGTCTATTGCTGGGTTGCGCTTATCTATGGGGAATAACTTTACGCCGGACGTACAACTTACGCAAAGATTGCATAGCATGCGTCAGGCGCACGTATGTTCGTAAATCGCTGTATTTCCCTCATTTGCATATTTAAATGCCTAATCAATGGGAGAAGCAACATGCGTCCCGCCCATATTTGCGCCCACGCTACGCCGGCGTAAGCAAGATACGTCGGGGTAGGATGGCCTGTTTTTGGATATCCTCTGATCCCTGTACTGCAGCCAGTGGTCTCTTGTCACGGACCTGAGCTCTATCACAGCCTTCTGCCACGGACTCCTACAGCCCTCACAGCCCCTCCAGGTTTCGACATATCCCTTCCATCACTGGTTTGGGTCTTTCAACTAGCAGCTGTATTGCACAGCACCATGCAAGACGTTCCATTTTCATTTAAGCATGGTTTTAACTAGATTCCACAGACTGTTTTCAGTACTGTTTTTAGTACAGTACAAGTCCACATACCAGGCTCTGCACCTTTCTCTGGCTGCTGATATGGATCCACATCGCAATACTGCAGTATAGCGCCTTACATTCTTTTGTATCATTAAATCAGTGCTGCATTAGTTTACCTCTTATATATCAGCTTAAAGTTTAGCGTTAAAGTTGCGCTCACTGTATCACTCGGTCCTGCCCCTCGGCACGTCACTGGATGTGATTGACAGCAGCGCCAGCCAATGGCTGCGCTGCTCTCAATCCATCCGCTCTAGCCAATCAGTGGCCAGGTTGAGCGGCGAAGAGGATATCTGGACCACGCTGGACTTTCGAGAAGTCAGGTAAGTATAACGGCATTCAATGTTTTTTCACTTTAATTTAGGGTTGTCCCGATACCACTTTTATAAGACCGAGTACAAGTACCGATACTTTTTATTCAAGTAGTCGCCGATACAGATTACCGATACTTTTTTTAAATGTCATGCAACAGTGACACATTGATGGCTGGCACTGATGGCTGGGCACTGACAAATGGCACTGACAAATGGCACTGACGGCTGGGCACTGACGAATGGCACTCACGGCTGGGCACTGACAAATGGCACTGACAGACATCCTCTCATCCTCTTCAATAACTGTAGAATGTGGTTTAAATTACAATAAAGGATGTGAAAATGGCACTTTGCAGCCTATCAGCCTATAGTTATAGGTGGTACTGCTCTACTGATATGTAATAATCAAAATAATTGTGAGAGGACATGGACTCTGACTCATTGGTGGTTACAGTACTGATTTATTCACTACATAAATAAGGCGATTGCCTGATCCGGTACCTAGGAGAGAGAGGCAGCGTGTGTCCCTGTGTAATGCTCAGATGGCATACCTGGGAGAGAGAGGCAGCGTGTAATGCCTGTATCCGTGTATAATGCTCAGACAGCGGCCATATCCAGTATACAAAAGCCGTGCCTCCTCCTCGTCCTCGTCCGTGATAGCAGAACTCAGTTTCCCAGCAGTGAGTTAGAGTTCCGCCTATCACGGACATCCTCTCATCCTCGTCCATGGGATGAGGATGAGAGTGTGTCCGTGATAGGCAGAACACTAACTCACTGCTGGGAGTGTTCCCCTATCACTGACGAGGAGGCGCGGCTTTTATACACACTGGATGGCCGCTGTCTGAGCATTATACATGGACACAGGCATTACACGCTGCCTCTCTCTCCCAGGTAGTGGATTAGGCATCGGGAGCAGTTGCGCGAGTACAAGTACTCGCGCAAATGCTCTGTATCGGTCCCGATACCGATACTACCGTGTTTCCCCGAAAATAAGACACCGTCTTATATTTTTTTTTCCTCAAGAAATCACACTATGGGTTATTTTCGGGGGGTGTCTTATTTTTATTACAGAAAATAAAGGTTGCCTACCTGAACCACACTTGCGCTTCTTAGCATTTCCTCTGTCCACCTGTAGACTGAGATTATCGTATTCTGCACGCCATTTTTGGACCATTCGGATATCCAACTTCTTCTCTTTGCACTCATCTTGTCTGGCTTTACAGAAAGATAGGCCAGCAAAGCTGATGTGGAGCAAAGTGGAGCTGGGGTGATCTCTTTGGGCTCAGTAGCAGCTTTTCCCCCTATCCCCTGGTGTTTGTGTGGGGTGAGAGAGGGGTTTGCTGGTCGGTGCTGGGAGAAGCTTTACAGCTTTACACAGCGTTCTTCTCCTCACTTCAGTTCCAGTACAGTACTGTACGCCTATCACGTGTTGTTTCCCGCTCCGCGCCGCGCCGTTACGCATACGACACTACGTCTTATTATCGGAGATTCGCCACGTCTTATTTTCGGAGATTCGACACTACATTGCTACGTCTTATTTTCGGAGGGGTGTCTTATATTTCGATCTTGTGCCGAAATCCCGCTACGGCTTATTTTCGGAGTACGTCTTATTTTCGGGGAAACACGGTAGTATCGGTATCGGGAAAACCCTACTTTAATGCATAGATTGCATTAAGGTGAAAAAAAATATTCTTTACAACTCATTTAACCTTGGTAAAACTTTACAACAATCCCATCCTGACTGCATACACTGTACTAGAATTTCACAAATAAACAGTCTGCTTAATTTAACTGCCAGAGCCCTAGACAAGTCTTAAATATGTCTTCATTCTGCAAGATGGTCTATGAAAGAAATACATAACACAGTAAAAATGAATGAGGTGGGCAATTAATGTAGAAAAACATTCAGCTTTTCACATAAGGAACCTTTAATGAATTAGGATTGAAAATGGCATACAATCCATTATGGGGACATTTGTTCTCTGAGCAGATAAAGAATGTGTTCATTTTAATATTCAAAAGCAAGCTGCGACTCATTTCATACAACAAAAGATCCCTAACTGAGAACTTTATTAATATTTAACAACTTAATTAGACGTTTCAGCATTAAATGAAATAGCTTTATATGTTTACTGCCCTCATTTTGGTTGTTTAGTGAGATCATTACACCAAAAGGAGTCTTTACCCTTCACAAATAATCTTGAACACAACAGGAGGCATTAAAGTAATTCAGTAATTTTTTCATCTTTCCATCTATTAAACCCTCTGCCCTTGTTGTTTTAACTTTGGATAGTAAAACATTTTTTTTTTCTGCCAGTAAATACCTTATACAGCCCACTTTCAGTTTACTGTCTGGAATAAAGCCTAGGCTTATGACATCATGCACAGCTCTCGCTCTCATGAGAATTTGCCAGGAAGGGAGGGGGCGAGTTATAAGAGGGCCAATGAGAGCTGCAGAGCTGGAGGTGTGCCTCTGTGTAAATCCAGGAAGTGAACAGGCAGCCGCTTCAGCTGCCCACAGTTAAAATGGCTGCAGCCAGACTCAGTGGAGTGAAATTTCTGCAGCATATTTGGCAAGTTCAAAATCACATTATGTATAAAATAATTTGCAAAGTGGTTGGAGGGAAGCTTCAGAATGGCAAAGGTGTTTTTATTACAAATTATGTGAGCTGAGCAGACTGCAGTTCCTCATTAATGGAAGGGAATATAGCTACGTATAGCTATGTATTCTATGAAAGATTGAGTAAGAAACATAATAAAGGAAAACATAAGAAGTGACCTGGGGTGTGCCATAGTCATGTGGTCAGTATGCCTAAAGGGGGCATACCCAAATATGAAATGAAGAAAAATAAATGGGGCCAGCCTTCCCATTAACGCCTCATGGTAAAACAAGGCACAGGATAGGAGTAGGCTCACATCTATTGGAGGTACAGTAAAATAAGATTTATGTGCCACAAAATCTTTTTCTTCTAGTCCATCAAGGGGAACAGAAATTTAGATACAGATGGGATCTACTGCTGTCTTTATTAGATAGACGCCGGACCTTGCTGAAAAAAAAAGTCTTGCACGCGCATGTGCGGGAGTAACTACATTGCGGCTCCAGCCACTCACAGCGCCATTGCTGCGATACCCGGAAGACACGCCAAGGGAAAAATTTCAGTTTTGCGGTGCATATTAGCTCATTATGCCTTTTGCCTTACAGGTTAAAAAAAATAAAATAAAAAAAAGTTCACTACTGCTTTAACACCATCTGAACCAAATAAGTTTATCTTGGTCTAATCAGACCACAGAACATGGCTCCGGTAATCCATGTCCTTAGTCTGCTTGTCTTCAGCAAATTGTTTGCTGGCTTTCTTGTTCACCGTCTTTAGAAGAGGCTTCCTTCTGGGATGACAGCCATGCAGACCAATTTGATGCAGTGTGCAGCGTATGGTCTGAGCACTGACAGGCTGAACCCCCACCTCTTCAACCTCTGCAGCAATACTGACAGTACTCATATGTCTATTTCACAAAGACAACCTCTGGATATGACACTGAACACGTGCACTCAACTTCTTAGGTCGACCATGGCGGAGCCTGCTCTGAGTAGAACTTGTCCTGTTAAACCGCTGTATGGTCTTGGCCACTGTTCTGCAGCTCGGTTTCAGGGTCTTGGCAACCTTCGCCTAGGCCATCTTTAAGTAGAGGAACAATTATTATTTTTTTCAGATCCTCAGAGAGTTCTTTGCCATGAGGTGCCATGTTGAACATCCAGCGACCAGTATTAGAAAGAAAGAGCGATAACACCAAATTTACCGCACCTGCTCCCCATTCACATCTGAGACCTTGTAACAAATTGCGAGACCTGGGAGAGAAAATGGCTGAATGGGCCCAATTTGGACATTTTCACTTAGGGGCGTACACACTTTTGTTGCCAGCTGTTTAGACAGTATTGGCTGTGTTGAGTTATTTTGAGGGGACAGCAAATTTACACTGTTATACAAGCTGTACACTCACTACTTTACATTGTAGCAAAGTGTAATTTCTTCTGTGTTGTCACATGAAAAGATATAATAAAATATTTATAAAAATGTGAGGGGTGTACTCACTTTTGTGAGATACTGTATATAACTATTTTGGGACAGTTTCCCTTTTGATAATAAAACAAAATAATATCCATTAAGATTTAAGCATTCTTTTGACATTGATCGTGAACGGGTTAAACAGAGATGACAGAACCATAACAGTACCTTTTGCTTTCAGAGACGGCAGTTTCCAGATGTTGGAAGATATGCTGGAAGAGGTTACAGCTGGACCGGCTGTTAATATCAAACCCGTAGCCACGTTTCCAGTACTGTTTCAAGTCATTTAGGTATTCTAGGACCTACACAACAGACACATAAGATTCATTTAGACACTGCTGTGGTCTTTTAGATGATATAAATACAGACTACACCATTCTTAAAAAGGGTTTTCTCATATCTCTGTAGGTCTTTTCATCTTAATTTCTGAAGAAAAGCTATTTGTTGATCCAGATTATTTCACATGCACACAAGCTAGAAAATCATGAAGACATGACCCTTTAACCCTTTAACCATTTCACAACCGCCGCATGTACATATACGTCGGCAGAATGGCACGTACAGTCCGATTGGGACCCCCCTGCTACATGCGGCGGTCCGGTTTGATGTGGGAGTGATCCAGGATGAGGGGGCGGCTGTTCGTTTTTGTCCGCCCCCTCTGGATCACTCCCAGCCAATCCGCTCCCTCCCTGCTCTGCACTTCCTCTGTCTGTATAATGTAAACACAGGCAGAGGAAGTGATGTCAGCTCTCCTCTCGGCAATATTTTCAATGCATCACAAGTAAGTCACACTAACACTACACTGACACCACACACATAGGCACACTTAACCCTTTTATATCACCCCCCCAGCCCCCTGTCACAGTGTCACTAATAGCAGTGATCATATATTTACTGATCACTGCATTTAGTGTCAGTGTGACAGGCAGTTAGTGTTAGGTCCAGGGTAGCCCCCGTACCCCCCCTAATAAAGCTTTAACCCCTTGATCACCACCCTAGTTAACCCTTTCACTCCCTATTGCCAGTGGCACTAAGCGATCGTTTTTCTGATCGCTGTATTAGTGTTACTGTTGCCGCTAGGTAGCTAGTTTTTTTTTGATTGTGATTTTTTTTTTACTAAAGACATGTGGCTGAATACATTTTGGCCTAAATGTTTGACTAAAATTTAGTTTATTTGATTTTTCTTATAAAAAAAAATTAGAAAACATCATTTTTTTTCAAAATTTTCGGTCTTTTTCCGTTTATATCGCAAAAAATAAAAATCGCAGAGACAATCACATACCATCAAAAGAAAGCTCCATTTGTGGGAAGAAAAGGACGCAAATTTTGTTTGGGAGCCATGTCGCACGACCGCGCAATTGTCTGTTAAAGCGACGCAGTGCCGAATTGTAAAAACACCTTTGGGCATTTAGCAGCATATTGGTCCGGGGCTTAAGTGGTTAAAGGAATTCGATTAACAGAGCTTTTATTTGGTTATGGAAAGAGGGGAACGAAGGAGCAATAAAATCCTGACAAGAGGTCTTGAAATAATGGAAATTTATGTGGTTGGTGTTAGGGCTTCCCGAGGCACCATAACAGACAAAAAATAAATGAATCATGCATGCAATATTTTCAGCAGTGCATCAATGCATGCAACATGTGTTACAGCATGTTTCTTTAACACACGTGTTATCACAGCACACTGGTGCAAATGGCCCCTTAATAAGATTTCAAACAAGCACTTATTGACCTCTGTAGCTACAAGCACTGTGTGGCCATTCATCCTCAAAATTCAGTAATACACTAATATTGTTCCAATAAGATCCCTCAGCAGAAAAGCTTCTCTCTCCCACACCACCGTAATATTTTATTAGACTGCCAATGTATTACAGCACAAATCGGGACATGCATTATTTTTTCCTCTGATGCAATGCACCACAACACATTGCATTGTAAGTGTTTTGGATTTGTGTGTTGGGGTGCCCTTTATAATAAATGGCACTGTAATGCACAAGACATTGCCACCAATGTCTAAAATCAATCTTTTTTTTTTTACTTTACTGCACTCTATGCAGTAGGGTAAATAAAACAAAAAACAAAAACTTCCAGTTACTGTATTGCAGCGGCTCCAGTCAAATCCTTTGAGGAGGGAGCAGGGGGTGGGGCCAAGCGTACGCTGTTTGCGTTCACGGACACATACAGCCCGACTTGGGAGTGTGCCTGCACGTGTGCGCCCATAGGAAGCGGCTTTCTATGGTCATGCACGGAAAAGAGGGAGGGAGGCGCTAAGAGCACTGGCATGGACCCTTGCACAGATCAGGTAAGTAATTTATTTTATTACCACCACTTTAAAGTTTATCTAAGCCCATAAACAAAAAATGCAATATGTTACAGCTTACCAATCCTCAGGTGTCGTGGCTGCATTAGTTTAATATTTCTTTATTTTTTTTGACCTTGTGATTTGGACAGTAATTTTTAAGCAGTTACAGAAAAAGTATTTTTTTTCTGTTGGGATAAGGGTTATCACTAAATTAATAAACATTGATCACTGTAAGCCCCCACCCCCATCTGTGTTAAATGGTTTGTTTCAACCCTCCAACTTCCAATCTTCCTGCAGAGCTTGATTTGTTAAAGAGAGTTTAAAATAACAGCAATATCGAAAGGTTAAAAACAAAGATGTCGGGGACTCAGAAAAAGACTGCCTTGTTAAAGCAGTATGCCTTTCACACCTGTGCAACTTGTCATGCGACTTGGGACTGCAAATTCGCATGACAAGTCATACCCCATGATTTCCAATGAGTACCATTCATATCCAGGGCCGTTTGAAGGAATTTGGGGGCCCCAAGCAAAATGGGGGCCCCCCCAAGCACCCCCCCCCCCTGCATGCAAAGCCTACGTTAGCTCCTCTTCCCCCTGCCTCTTCCCCAGTCCCCTGTCAGTGACCGGACCAGGCACCGTGCGGTACAGGAGATTCAGTTTCCTGTCTTCCCGGCCAGACTGAAAGGAAGTGAGCACTCAGTGTGCACTTTCTGTCAGTCCAGCCGGGAACAGGAAACTGAATCTCCTGTACCACGCGTGGTACCCGGCCGGACTGACAGGACTCCAGGTGGAAGGAAGAGAAGCTCGGCCACGCTACATCCTGGGAAGGGGAAGTTGGGGGCCCCAGACTAGCTCGGGGCCCCAAGCAATTGTTTGTTTTGCCTGTCCTGTAGCGACGGGCCTGTTCATATCTGTGCCACTTCAAAGTAGTTCCTGCACTACTTTGATGTGACTTGAGGTACATAGATCTCAAGATTACAAAGGCATTGCTTCAAATCGCGTCATAGCCGTGGCAAAAAAATAAATTAAACAATCGCACAACTTTTAGGTCACACAAATGTGAAAGGGATCTAAACCCAAAACCAAAAAGTAATCTATTCATTGGTTAAAAATACAATACAGATTTTTTCCCTCTGTTTTTCCTAGGTGATTTGGCCACCAACTGTAATATACAGACACCACTCCGGATGAATGAGCACAGGGGGGACTTTTGGACAGCAGCATTGTAAGTATGGGGGAGGGGAGCAATTAGTTGTACTAGCAGATTTAAATACAGTAACAAATTAAAGCTGAACTCCAGCTAATACTTTATAAAGGGTTACAGCAAACTTTTTTGTTTTCATTTGGGATTTTATATAAAAATAAAATATGATCATTTTAAGCACTCCTGCCAGTATTAGGCCTTATTCAGACTTGTTTAAAATACTGAAGATGAACAAAAACGCACCTGTAGTATTATTCAGCGTATTTGACCCGCGTTGAAACTACCCAAAACGCCCTATGTGCATTGACACATGCTAAAAGCGCAGTAAAACACACCCTAGACTCATTTTTATTTATTATTGTGAACAAGGCCTAAATCAGCCACAAACACATGCCAGCACGCTTATGGAGCGTTACCACAGACTTGAATGGAAGGAGTGGAGATGCTTCAACTCCTTCCAAACTCAATTTTTAGTGGAACGTCGCGATGTAAGCACTTCATGTGCCAATAATGTGAACATCTCTATGCTTTGCCATTGTTATCAATTGCAGACTGATTTACTAGGCATGTGAGGAGCAGTAAAAACACGCCTCAAACGACTACCTTTCCTGCCAGTGTGAACAGGGCCTTAAATGGTCTGTCATGTCCCTGTAACTGCAAGAGAGCTTGTGCTTTTGAAAAACAAAACCGACCTACATGCTGGATCACCAGATGAAAATAGAAGAAAAAGCCACCACATATAACAATAAGTAAGCTGCAATATAATAAATATTTGCTTTTGGGTTTACTACTACTTTAGGCCCCATTCACACCTGAGCGTATCGTTTTTTGAGCGTTTTTTCTGGGATTTTGTCGCACGTTTGCATACAGCGTTGTCCGACGTTTTTGACACACGTTTTTTATTTTAGCCAATAGGAAAAATGATCATCTCTTTCATCATTTGTTGCTATGTTTGTAGATTTTTTTTTATCTTCTTCCTGGGTGAATATTCTATTTCACAGAACAGATTAAAGCGACAAAATGCCTGTAGAAACGCTCGCTGTCGCGCTAGACGATTGAATCGAGCGTTTCGATTCGTTTCTATGGGAATACAAACGTTCAAAAACTCCCAAATCAACCCAATTCACGCAACAAAAAAGGGGCCAGAACTTGTTTGAGCTTCATGCGTTTGGCTTCAGGCGTTTTGGAGTGGAGATGTGAACCATCTCCAATGAGAATAATGGATTTTTTCCCTTCTAGCGTTTTGTAGCTTCAGGCGACAAACGCTCAGTTGTGAATGGGCCCTTAATGATAGTAACAGACTGAATCATATACGCAATTTTTAGTTTTCCTTTTAGTACCACTTTAAAGTTATTTACATTTTTCTAAACAAGCTGTAAATTATGTTTATCCATATAAACGAAAAATTTAAAAAAAAATCCCATAACCAGCAACCTTGGAGTCATGTCTCTGCACTGAAACGCACCTTTGCATCTTCTTCATCAAACAGGCGGCACCACGGAGAATTCATAGTGTTGTTAATGGCCAATTCAAATGAGCAGGTAAAAAAGGCTACTTGGATTAAATCTACAGCAAAGACATGGACAGATTAGTCAGTGTGTATGGTTAATAGAAAGTTGAAATGAAAATGTAGGAACTAATAGCATGACAAAATGTGACGTGGTCTGATGCCAATAGGATCTTTTACCCGATTCTTACTGACGTCTGTGCCCCTTGCAACAGCCTCTCTCAACCATTTTAGACCAGAGCAATACATTTCAGGGCTTGGGGGAACCCCTGCTAAGATGAATTGAATGAATGGCTCTTCAAATTCATGGTCAGTAGGAAGAATGCCCGTTACCCCGGTGGTCAGAATGGCCGCCTTACAGACAGCTAAATAGATCTGCAAAGTGGCATTGGACCTGGAATTATGCAGGCACTATCAGATAGGGGGGGGGGGGGGGGGTCAACCAGTCGTAGCTCAAGGGACCCCTAACAAATTTTGGAGAAACTTTTGGTTTCACAGAACCCTAGTTAAGAATAGCTGCATTGCAATGATTTACTGTTCCTTCCTGGGAGGTGACAAGAACCCTCCCAACCAAGAAATACATACAGTAAAACCTTGGTTAGAGAGTAACTTGGTTTGAGAGCATTTTGCAAGACAAGCAAAATGTTTTAATACATTTTGCCTTGATATACAAGCGATGTCTTGATATAAGAGTAGTGTCATGTCACAACTGAGAATAACTTAAAGAAGAAGAGAGGAGCCCCCAGTGTAGCAATATGGTTACGTTTAATGAAGGTACAACATTTAGAAACGTATTGCTACACTTGGAGGTGCCTCTCCTCTTTTATACCATGTAAAAAAATGCTTTCATATACAAGTGCTTTGGATTACAAACATGTTTCTGGAACGAATTATGCTCTCAATCCAAGGTTTTAAGCCTTGTACACACGATCAGTCCATCCGATGAGAACGGTCTGAAGGACCATTGTCATAGGTTAACCGATGAAGCTGACTGATGGTCTGATGTGCCTACACACCATCAGTTAAAAAACAATCTTATTAGAATGCGTTGACATAAAACACAACGACCTGCTAAAAAAAAATGAAGTTCAATGCTTCCAAGCATGTGTCGACTTGATTCTGAGAATGCGTGGATTTTTAACCGATGTTCATGCCTACTAACGATCGGTTTTGACCCATCGGCTAGGAGTCCATAGGTTAATTTTAAAGCAAGTTGGCTTTTTTTTAACCTAAGGGGCCCACACACGATCGGTTTTGACTGATGAAAAGGTCCATCAGACCGTTGTCTTCTGGCTATCCTATCGTGTGTATGAGGCCTTACTGTATTTAGAAAAGCCAGACAGAGATTCCAGCTTTCCCTGACCCCAATTAAAAAAAAAAGTTTTTGTATTGTCGCCCCCTCATCAAGGGCCCCTAGGATATTTTGAAGCCAAAAGTATCAGCAGACAGCTAGATAATTCACATTTTTGGAAGAACCCAACTGTGAATAATCAGACCTTTATAGCAGAAAACTATTGCAACTAACCATGTCGTGTAGCTTTAGTGATGAATCATGGAAAGAATACTCTATAGCAGGGGTCTCCAAACATTCGAAACTAAGGGCCGGTTTTTTGTCCTTCAGACTCTTGGAGGGTCGGACTTTTGGCCAGCGGGAGTGGAAATTCTCCTGGCATCATTGTTAGTAAACATCTGGTATAAGGGGGAGGAATAGTGCCCCATTGCTGGTATCATAGGGTGGAATAGTGCTCTATTAGTTGTGTCAATGGGAGAATTGGTGCTCCATTCTCGGTGTCAAATTCAGAATAATGTCTCATATCAGTGGGAGGGATAGTGCCCCAAGGGCCGGATAGAGGCGAGCAAGGGCCGCAGTTTGGAGACCACTGCTCTATAGCATGATCTTTACCTTATTGCACTACTTATTGCTCTTTTGGCCCACATTTTAATTACAAATGTCATTACAGAGGCATGACTGACACGTACAACACTGCCTTCGGTACCACGGTACAACTTTTTTTGTTGCAAAAAAAATAAAAATACATTTGGGGAAAAAATGATAAAAGCAATAAGAACACATGAATCATCAAGCAATATTTCACCTACGTGTCAGACTTGTTGTGGTGTAAACAGTAGGAGGTACAAATGACAGTTCACACTTGTCCTATATATATCTTAAATGAGTACTTTTGTAATATAAAAATCTGCTTACCAGCGTTTAGTTGATCCTTAGGAACACTTAACAGAGTAGCAACTTTACTTATTACTTTCTGCATCTCTGGTCCTTTTTTAAACTTGTCCAGTTCATGCAATGCTGTGTCATTG
The DNA here is from genome assembly GCA_029574335.1 of Rana kukunoris. NCBI lineage: Eukaryota > Metazoa > Chordata > Amphibia > Anura > Ranidae > Rana > Rana kukunoris. The sequence goes on from CM056056.1 coordinate 79,414,291, forward strand.
TCTTCCACCTGGACCACAAACTTTTCACAATGGTCAAAGAAACGCATGAGAGTGTCATTCACCACAGGTTCTCTACATGTTCTATCTGCTAAAATAAAAAGAAGAGGTGTTATTGTTTGACATCAGCATTCTTTCATTCATAACTTATGATTTCTTTGAAAATAAACTTTACCAAAATCGCACAGAAACTTTAAGTGAAAGCTGCAGAGTCACATGCATAAACTCAAGCAATGAAATCTATATCTAAAAAAATAAAGATATTGTATTTTAATATAATGTATTTACAAACACATAGCACTATAAACTACATAGAGGTATGTGAATTGCTAGCTTGATAAAGTGGAGTTCCACCCATTTTTTTTATGTTTGTCTGCGCTGCATGCCCTAATCTCATAGTGTTCAGAATGGACAATTTTAATTTATTTTGTTGCTTGTAAATACCTTTATTTTGTAGTCCTTCATTACTTCCTCCTCCTTATTAGCCTAGGCTATTAAGTCACAAGGCTATTTGCAAGGGTTTCTGGGATAGGCATCATGTTTCCCAGTAGTCCTTGCAAACCTGACTGAAACCTATTACATTGCTTGTGCAGCACTGAGCATGTGCGAGATTTGCAAAGCTGAAATCCAGGAAGTCATACAGTCTGGCTTCATGATGCCCACACTTAAGATGGCCACAGTCTATATATCTAAATGCTGTAACAACCTAACAAAACGGACCTTAGATTACAGACTAACTTTACTAGAATACATTAAGCTTGCGTATTACAGGGGTATTTATATTTAAAAAGTGAAATTGTGGGTGGAACTCCCCTTTAAGTCATTATTATGATCCGCCTTGAGCCTTTGCCAACTGCTGGCCATTACAATGCAGGTTAGAACATGGAACAGTGCACTCCTGCCTTTAATCAGGAATTTTTAAAGATAAGGGCCCGAATTCACAAAGGCTTTACGCTGGTGTATCTCCAGATACGCCGCCGTAATTTCAAATGTGCGCAGTCGCATCTTTACGCTGATCCACAAAGCAAGATACGCCGAAAAACATGGCTTCAGTCGTCCAACGTAACTAGCCTACGCCGGCGTATCGTGGGCGCATAGTTACGCTGGACGCATTCAGCGTTCCCATTATAAATATGCAAATGAGCAAGATACGCCGATTCACGAACGTAGATGCACCCGTTGCTGTAAGCTACGCCGTTTACGTAAAGTTACCCCTGCTATATGAGGAGCAGCCAATGTTAAGGTATGGACGTCGGAACAGCCGTCAAATTTTACGTAAGGCGTACGTGAATGTGCCTGGGCGTAAGTTAAGCTCACGACATATGCAGTGTTCGACGTATCTTAGGTATTCTAGCCGGTGTAATTCTGAGCATGCGCACAGGGATACGTTCACGGACGGCGCATGCGCGGTTCGTTCGGCCCCTCATTTGCATGGGGCCACGGTTCATTATAATACAACACGCCCACTACCTGCCTACTTTGAATTACGCGGGCTTACACCGGCCCATTTACACTACGCCGCCGTCACTTAAGACGCAAGTGCTTTGTGAATACCGCACTTGCCTCTCTAAGTTGCGGCGTTGTAGCGTAAAGAAGATACGCTACGCCTGCACAAAGATGCGCCCAGGTACGTGAATCTGGGCCTAGGTTTTAAAGTGGTTAAAGCCACATGGAAATACAACTTTTGTATAGGCATTAGAAAGCAGTGAGGTGTTCACTGAAGAATTTAGGAAGAAAAGAATAAAGAAATATAACAAACAAATTAAGCTGATTTCTCCACAAAGGAGAAGAGGTCCATTATCTTCAGACAAAGTAAAAAACTGAGAACTCAGGGCAGGTGCCCCGATAACCCATTACCATATTTAGGGTGTAACATGTTTAGCATCTACCTCCTCTATCCCTCTTCCTTGTGACAGCGTACAGGGGATCTTCTCCCCGCACCCACTGTCACAATTCAAAAATAGCGCAGTCATGCGGGGCTGCACCCACACAGCCTGTCTCATTCATTCACAGATCTCTGTGAATCAATTAACTACAAGTACTGACAGCCTTTGTGGCTGATGGCTTGTAGTTCTCAATGATCAGCTCTCTAGGTAGTTCATTGAGCATCCAGCAACTGCCTGCCTGTATCGGAGGTACAGCCAGACAGCTACACTGACAGTCTGCAAGACTGTTGCATTACACCTGTGATCTGCCAATTGTGGGTGCAATGCTTTACAGCCCCCCCCCCCCCCCCAAAATCACAGACTTTCAAAGATCCACACCACTTGTAGATCAGGCTATTAATCAAAAATCTCTTCGGGTCCTTTCACACGTGCGGACCGTTTTTTAGGTCCGTTTTTTTCATCAGTTGATCCGTTATTTCATTTGTTTTTCGTCCGTTCACATCAGTTTTTTTTTTTATTACATATTTTGATGAAAAACGGATGTTAGTGGATCAGATGTTAAACGGATCGTTCGCTAACATCCGTTTTTCGTCCGTTCCGTTTTTTTGACGGAAGAAAAATAGGGTTTGCTTCCGTTCCAAAAAAAAAACAAAGCTTAACGGAGACGGATGGAAACTGATGTTAGCGGATGCTCATCCGCTAACATCCGCTAGCCCATAGGGATGCATCGCGGTCCGTTTTTCATCTGTAAAAAACAGACGAACGGTCCGCACGTGTGAAAGGGCCCTTACAACTAAATGCAAACCAAAATAATTATTTGTAACAAGTGTATACTTTATTATTCTGAGCTGATCTACTGACTACTGCAATTAGTGCTTGAGCTTCAGTAGTTTTTAAATGTGCAAACATAGTCTAGCCAGAGAAAGTCAAACTCTGCTAATCCTGTTACCATTCTATCTTTTAAAAAGCAAAAAGTTGCATGCAGCTACTCCAAAATAAAATATGATGTTTTACAAAACATAAATGGACATAAAACCATTAAGCCCTGTACACACGATAGGTTTGTCAGATCAAAACAAACCGATGGACTGTTTTCATCGGTCAAACCGATCATGTGTGGGCCCCATCGGGGCATTAGTGAAAAAAAATAGAACATGTTTTACATTTTTCCTGTGGATAAAAAAAACAAATAGAAAAAAGATCATCTGTGTATAAATCTATCGGTCAAAAATCCAGGCATGCTCAGAATCTGGTCGACGCATGCTCAGAAGCATTGAACTTAATTTTTCTCAGCACATTGTAGTGTTTTACGTCACCGTGTTTGGACACGGTCGGAGTTTTGACTGATGGTGTGTAGGCAAGACCGATGAAAGACAGCTTAATCAGATATCCGCGGAAAAAATCCATTGGATTCAATTCCATCAGATATCCGATTGTGTGTACAGGGCTTAAGAACACACAATTTTGGTGGTAGTGAGAGATTCAACGAACAACACTCTAGCTTACCTTCGTGATCAGTATCTGGCAGTTCTGGGAGTTGGAGGTAGTTGTGGGTCACACCTTTGATAAAAGACTTTGTGCTGTCTACACATCGATGCTTAGAGCTGGTGGTGAAGGACATCTTACATTTCTCGAGTTTGTCTGCGGTAAAGAGAGATGGGAAGAGAGAAGCCAATCTATAAGCCAAATTCTTCATGTCTTCCTCTCCATTCTTTACCAGCTGACCATCCATCCAGTCATCATACCACATGTTCCAGCTCTGTAGCTCCTTCACCAGCTCTGAATTGCTTTCACTTTGTTGAATTAGGTTATATATTTTCTTCATCTTCTTTATTTGTTTTTGAGTTGGATATCTCCTACCATGTCTGATCACTGACACAACCTGAAGCGGTGTACAGGTATTGGGCAGTAGATCATGCTTTCTGGAAACCAATAATGGATTCACCAGAAGAAAGGGATTGACTTCTTCATATCGGGTTTTTGTTCCAAAATAGGAAGCTAGTCTGGAAGAATCGGAGTTGGAGAGCCCACCAACACTACAGAACCATGTGACAGAGATGAGAAGGATCTGGGCAGCTTTGGGGGCATATCTTCGGTATTCACAGAGCAGTAAACTCATGGTTACAGGAGGAAGTTAGCGTTGCAAGGAGTCTGTAGCATGTATATAGTGAAATAAGCTGTTGGCCTTCCTTCATTTATGGTAAGTCCTACAAATAAGAACAAGTAAAATAAACACATGGAAATACACATTCCAGCAGGGCAATTGTTAAGACAGGATATAACCAGGTTCTTTAGCAGTCTAACCTCTGGTTGAAATAGATAGCTGAACATTGATTAATTCTACAGTGCGAAACGTTAGCTTTTGTTCCAATTTTCCATTTTTTTTGCTGTGGCATGTTTATTTTTAGAGTTGTCCCGATACCACTTTTTTAGGACCGAGTACAAGTACCGATCCTTTTTTCATGTACTCGCCGATATCGATTCCTGATACTTTTTTTTTTAAAATGCAGCCATGTGTCTCCAAATGCAGCCTTGTTCCCTAATTCAGCCATGTCCCTAATTCAGCCATGGCTGCATTAGGGACATGGCTGAATTTAGGGACATGGCTGCATTAGGGACGTGGCTGAATTTAGGGACGTGGCTGGCTGAATTAGGGACATGGCTGCATTATGTCCCTAATGCAGCCATGTTTCCCCTAAGAGAAGGCCCCCCCCCCACCCCCACCGCTGCCTAGTTCATCAGCACTCGGGGAACATAACAGCTTTCATTTGCATAGCTGTATGTTCCCGGCCGCACATCATGCATAGCCCCTCACCCTTGTCCGGGCAATTTGATAGACAGATCACCTGTCCAATCCTGGGATGGGTAATCTGTCTATCAAGTTGCCCGAACAAGGGGGAGGGGCTATACATGACGCACGGCGGGGAACACAGAGCTATTCAAATGAAAGCTGTTATGTTCCCCGAGCGCTGATGAACTAGATGGGTGGAGCAGCTCTACTGGTATGTAGTGGCATGTTTAACAATACATACCGGAGGACTGCTCTGCTCTCCGCCCACTCAGTCAGCTCCCTGCCTGCTAGCCACCCCCTCTCCGCCTACTCAGTCAGCTCTACGCCTGCTAGCCGCCCCCTCATCAGCTCTCTGCCTGCTAGCCACCCCCTCTCCGCCCCCTTTCAGTCCGCCCTTCGGCTGCTAGCCGGCCCCTCTCACACCGCTCTCCGCCCCTTGCAGTCCGCCCTCCGCCTGCTAGCCTCCCGCACTTGGCCTGAGTGGAAAAAATAAAAGTATCCGCCGAAGCATCGGGAGCATTTGCGCGAGTACAAGTACTCGCGCAAATGCTCAGTATTGGTCCCGTTACAGATACTAGTATCAGTACATCCCTATTTATTTTGGTGATCGATTTTAATTAAAAGAACATTTTTGGAGTGCGGCTGTCCAAGTTCTCTTCGTATTTTTACATCACCATTGCATTGCCAGCACCCATGGTTTGGTTTCAGTGAGGAGGTTCCTTGAAAACTACTGAGCGGTCATTTTTCTCTATACTGCAAATCACACGCTATAATAATGCCACATATACTGTATATCACACGGTATAATAACACCACTTATACTGCAAATCACATGGTATAATAACACCACATATAAAGTAAATCACATGGTATAATACAACTACCTGTAAATTTACAATCAAATATCAAACATAATTACAATAAAGTATTTTTTAACTTTTGTATTTACTGTTCCTTTAACAAACAACCTATTTAAATTAAAAAAAAATACAAAACAGACATTAAGCAGTACACTGCATTTATAAAAGAAGAATTAAAAATACTAACAGAAAAAAGTTTTTACATCTGCTGCCTGCTTCTATGGATTCTTGTCCTCCTTTGTCTTCTCAGTGCGCATGGCATATAAGCTCCTCATCCCTGCACCTCATAGCAAGGCAAGGACAACCGCCCACGCCGTCTTTCCGGCAGAATCCGCCAGTGGCATGCCAGGCGTACCTAGATCATTTGGCACCTGGGGCGGATCCTATATCGCCCCCACGGTAAAATGTAAAAACACCCCACTGTGCCCCCTGCATCCTTCAATATCTCTGTCACTACTGTGTACCCCTCTCCACAAGTGTACCTCTGGACCCCTCTACATTACACAGCACCCTGCACCTCTGGATCCTGTTACATTACACAGCACCGCACTTCTGGACCCCGTTACATTATACAGCACCCTGAACCTCTGGCCGCCATTACATTACACTAGGGGTGCAACGGATCGTCACTGATCCGTGATCCGAACGGATCCATAGGAAAGTCCCAGGCTTCAGCCTAGCCCTGGAGCAGCGGACATCTTGCTCCACCCCGTGTGCTTGCCAGTGCACAGCGTTACACTCCTCCCCGCCTCAGCGCGCTGACTACAGACCCAGGACCACCGTATGCAGGCATGTGGACACAGTGTCTTTTGAGATCTGCACCTGCTGGTAGGAAAAAGACTGTTTGTACTGAGCCGGGGAGGGGGGACACAAGAGGAGGGTGGACACCAGAGTCACTCGAGGAGGGGGGGGGGGACACCAGAGGAGGTAGACCCCAGTGATGCCAGAGTGGAGTGGAGGGGGGAACCTGTGACGCCATAGTGGAGTGGAGGGGGGCACCTGTGACGCCAGAGTGGAGTGGAGGGGGGAACCACAAGATTGGTCTTTTTTCTTTTTTGCTGATCCGAGGATCGATCTGATCCGTGACTCCTGATCCGAGGATCGATCCGATCCTTGAGTTTTTCGATCCGTTGCACCCCTACATTACACAGCAGCCTGCACCTCTGGACCCCTTTACATTACAAAGCCCCCTGCACTTGGCTGCAGCAGACATCTTGTTACACCCAGCCCATAAAGCTTGGGCTCGGTGTAACAAGATGTCTGCTGCTGCTTACTGCGGTTAGACAGAATAGTGTAATGATTCTGTTAAAAAACAAGTAAATACCTACTAAACTCCTTCATCTATATCACCTCCGGCGTTCTAGTTTCTATTCTCTCATTCACTTCCTGGTTTGCGGCGCTCGTTCATGCAATAACTACATTTCCCAGTATGCATTACGGCACGCCCAGTAATTCACACCTCCTTGAAGTCTCTAACACGTAGAGAGCGTCCTGCCGCACAGATGTAGTTCCCAGGAGGGGGTGAGCACGTCACTGACCACCGCAGTAAAGCCTCCCTTCACGGTGGTGAGTAACATTCAGACAAGCAGGAAGTGAACAGAACAGAGAAGAAATAGAGCAACTTCTGAGCAAAAACGAACAATGAGGAAGTGAAAAGAGGAATGTCTGCAGGTAAAGGATGCTTATTATGAAAAAAAATATTTCCTTTATAACCCCTTTAAAGTGACAATAAACTCTGGTTAAGAAAAACAAAAAAGTCTATTAAAGTACATTTTAACTTAAAAAATACCTTCTGTAGCTCTCAGCCTCCTCCGATTCAACCAATTCCTTTTTTCGATGCTGTAATACAACGTCCTGTTAGAGGGTGGCTATGGTCATTCTCTATAGTCCTACTGTATGTTGGAGCATAGCCACCCTCTCTTATTTACTCCTTAGATGGACTATGGCCTATCGACCAATGGATTTGTGTGCATAGACCAGTGCATTTGACCTCAACTAACATGCACTGCTTGTTCCAAACAAACGGAAGTTAGAGGAAAAGTTTCAGGAGCTCACAGAAGATATTACAAGGAGGTAGAAAAACACAGTAAAAAGCATAGATGGGTACTTCCTTGTATCTCTTTCTTCTCCACAGGCAAAAATATACATTGGGGGTTATTTACAAAAGGCAAATCCTCTTTTCACTACAAGTGCAAACTACAAATACAAAGTGGACTTGAAATTGCACTTGGAGGTGCAGTCGCTTTAAACAACGCAACCCCAATGGTGCAGGTCAAAATGGTATCGGTTTTATTAAAATAAAACCAAAATGTACATTAAAAGTGATCACAAATAAAAGGCAAAGACAGATTGCCTTTTATTTGTGATCACTTTTAATGTACATTTTGGTTTTATTTTAATTAAACCGATACCATTTTGACCTGCACCATTGGGGTTGCGTTGTTTCTTTTTTTCCCCCATGGTGCTTGGAGTCATCCAGTTGCTCCCATCCCACCCTTCCAAGGGTCCCACCATTGTCTTCCCATACTCCTTCTGTGAACGGATTGCTTGGAAACAAGGCTACCGGACCAGGATAAGGTGCACGTCTGGCTTTCCATTGAGGATCGGAATCTCCTTTATCCAATCTGAGTGAGCCCAGCTGAGAGCGCCATAGGAGTCATATGCCATTTTGATCTGCTGTTCACGACAAACAGGTCCTACAATTCTGGTAAGCGCATTTTATCTTCGTTTTGAAATAAGTGCCATTCCGTTTGTGAGGATCCATGAAGTCAACTTGCATCTACTAATGCCTCGTTTCCACTGAGCGGATCGGTTCGGTACGGTTCGCTATTTTGGGTGTTTCCACTATGAAAGCGTGCCATAAAAGCGAACCGTACCGCACCAGCAAGGGTCCTGCTTCTCATGAGGTTCCAGAGAAAGTGGAACGGTTCCATTAGGACGGACCTACAAATACATCTCACTGATTGGTGGACGCGCTAGGAATTTTTTCTAAAACCTGAATGGTCCCTGACGGTCCGATTTGCAGTGGAAACGCTCACGAGAATAGACCGGTCCCATCCTAACCGATCCAAATGTACTGACCCGAACCGTTCCTTGCAGTGGAAACAAGGCATTAGTGCACCATTGTGGATGGACTTTTTTATGTGTTTTGTTTTGATTGGTGTATCACAGCATCCTTTCATGCAAGGACTTCCTCTCTCACTGTTGTTGATTTTGTTCAGTGATTATTGATTTAATTTATTTTTGATATCATTGTTCTATTTTTTGTTTCACAGCGCTACATTTATTTTTACAATCCCTGGGTGTCACCAGAACTAGTGTCCCCATTAGAAGATTTCCCCTCTATTCCTGTTCTGGGGACAACTGAAAACTTGGGATTTTATTTTTCCTTCAATGATAACGCTACATGACAAATAGAGGGAAACCTCCTTATCAGGGGCACAGACAGCAATAAAAACGTAAGTGCTACTAAACACAGGACCCTGAGCTCACTATATCTGGTCTCCCACAGTACAGAGAAATGCAATTATTTTAGTAAATATAAACTGCAAACGACCCTTTCTCATCAGCAGTATATAGCAGTCTTGTGACTTATATCAGTGTCTGGTTAAAGCTTGTAGAAGGCGTTTTCATTCTCCCCTGCTTGTCCTGTCAGGCAGCATGACCCCTGAAACTCTGTCTGGACAATTTTGATTGGCCCTCTGCTGCTCACACGCACAACCCCCACCCCAAAAACAAAAAAACTCTCTAGCATTACACACCCAAACTGAGCATGTGCAGAGTGACTCCAAGGCTCTGTACTATTACAAGATGGATTGGGGATTGTGGAAGACGGAGAGGATCAGAGAATACAGGATCAAAGGATTAACCCCTTAGGTTCCACACAAGGAAAAAAAGCTTGCTTCACTGCATATACAGACTGATTTTACTGGTGTGGGTTTAGTAACACTTTAAATGAAAAATAAAACGTTTTGTCATTTACTTTGTTTTCCCCTCATATTGGAGGAGTGAAGTATTGATAAGTACAAGGAATAGTTTTAATTCAATTGTAAATGTTTCAATACTGCTGACCCTGTGCACAGACAGGAGAGAGGGGGAGGGGTCTGTCAGGGTAGATCTGCCTCCAGCTCCATTGGGGTTGTCAGAGGCAGATCCAGTCCTCTATGAACATGGAAATACAAGTCTAACACACAAGCCCCCCTACACACCATTCATCCCCATATACATGCAATGACATACCAGGCGCCGGCTTCCTATGAGACTTCCATTACCTTCATAAGCTCCACAACTTTCTACATCTGACCATCAAGCTCAGCACAGACACTGCAGCGCATGCGTATCGCTCAGCGATACTTTCCATAACGGCGCATGCGCTGCAAGAGCACAGACCTGTCAACAGCGCTCCAGCACTGACGCATGCGCAGAATTAGCTCCTAAACGAAAGCGTGTGTATGATTTGTGTGCAGGAACGGCTGTGCGTGGATTGGTTTCCGGTCGGAATCTGTGGAATGTTGGACAGTACGGTGCTCACTGTATTGTAGTTCGTAGGGAACATGGAGTTTGCCTGTTTCGAGGACTCGGTGTTCTCAGAGAGTAGGGACCGGAGTGCGGGGAGAGAGTTGTCCTATACAGCCAAGCAGTGTGAGCCTCAGGTCAGACATCACACTACACATTCCTCCTCCTTTCCCCATATGTGTCCTACCTCCCATTCTTCTACATGAGGACCTCACTGCTCATGGTTCCATTCATCTACAATACACTCACAGTTATCACCCCCTCCTCCACCCATCACCAACATTTATATTTGTGTATTATACTTATTAACATGCATATTATATATATGTTTAGGTGTGATTGCTGCCTCTACACACAAGGAACATGACATCAGAAATGTGTCCCTGCTGAACTGGCCAAACATTGATCCTTCTATGGGCAATTTTAGGGACTTCTTCCCTTCGGGGTCCCTTTTGCGCTTAGTTTGTTGTGGGGTGACGGTGACATAAAGTACATGCCCAGTGGGTCCAGCATGGGGCAGCAAATCACAGCTGGACTCACTGGGCATGTACTTTATGTCACCATCACCCCACAACAAACTAAGCGCAAAAGGGGCCCCGGAGGGAAGAAGTCCCTAAAATTGGCCATAGAAGGATCAATGTTTGGCCAGTTCAGCAGGGACACATTTCTGATGTCATTGGGCTCTGGCCCCCAATGTCATGCCACCAGTTGTGTTCTCCTCCTCTTGCTGATGTCTGTAAACTGATGTCTCTGGATATCTGATGTGGATAGGATGGTTCTGGACTGGGGAACACAACGTTTCACTGTAGATGAGAATGGCGGCAGGGTAAAAGAAAATAAGCATTTTAAGATTTTGGGGGTGAAGGTTGGTTGAATACGGCTATAATCCCAATCTTACTATCTGCTTCTCTGCTTGAGTAACATCTGTGGGAAAGGCTAAAGCGCTATGTCTCTCGGATTTGCCTGCAAATGAGTTTGTCTTGCTTCCTATTATACTCGATGGGCATTCCCTTCTGTCATTCACCTTTTGTCATGCCATAGAAAACAATAATAATCCCACCTATGGTAATCTCAATATTAAACATTGCCACTGGCACTGATATTTAAAAGTAGGTTTGCAAAAGATTTATTTGATATGTCTAAAGATTCTGGGGTTTATTCCCATAGAGAATAATGGAAACAAAATATTCCAATTGGTGACAGAGGGCGTTATTTACTAAAGGCAAGTCCACTTTGCGCTACAAGTTCAAACTACAAGTGCAAAGTGCACTTTAAATTGCACTGAAAGTGCAGTCTCTGTAAATCTGAGGGGAAGCTCTGTTGATTTTATTATCCAATCATGTGCAAGCTAAAATGCTGTTGTTTTTTTTTTTCTTTGCATGTCCCCCTCGGATCTACAGTGACTGCACTTCCAAGTGCAATTTCAATTTGTAGTGCAAAGTGGATTTGCCTTTAGTAAATAATCCCCTCTGTCACTAATTGAAATATTGTGTTTCCATTATCCTCTATGGGAATTCCATCTCCCTGTTAAAGTCTATGGGCATTCCTGTCTGTCATTCCTTTTTAGTAGTTCCCTTGAAAAGATATAAAGTCCTCCCTTATAGTGGGGCTGTGCCCACTCTGCAAGAGTTAAAGTATACCTGAAGGCAATCAATTTATTTATTTTTTAATGCAGAGGTATTTGAACGCCTGTCAGGTTTTTATTTCGGTCTGTGTCCCCGTTTAGTAGATTTACCGTTTCTATTTGTCCCGTTTACCATTACCATTATCATTTTGCCTGGGTTCACACGAGTGCATGCAGAACACTGCATGTGATTCGCACAGCATTCACACCGCATTTCTGTGCACATCTCATGCAGTGTCTGTGCGATGCGATTTGAGCCACTTTGTATGGCTCAAATTGCATCAGCACCAAAATGATGTAGGACCCCTTTCACACCCATGCAATGCAATTCTAGTAGTCGAACTGCATTTTTAGATCTGTTTAGGGTGTCATTAATTTAACATTGACACCCGCAACAGATCGCATGGAGGACGTGCGATTGCTATGCAGTACAACGTGGGGAAATGCAGCAAATCTTGTGCATTTTTTTCCTGCATCGCATTGGTGTGAAACAAGGGTAAAGAATAAGTTCACCTTTGGGAACGTATTACATGTACCACCTGTTTTTGTTGTATCATGTTCCTACTGCTGCAGCCTTTCCCTGACCTGCCACCTGTAGTGGCAGTAAGTCGGGATCTTCTGCCCAAACTCGCTGTCAACTCGCTCCGCCCACTCACTCATTTTTACAGTTCTGTGAATGAATTGACTACAAGTACCTTTGCGTCTGTTGGCATGTAGTTCTCAATGAACTATCAGGGCACTGTTGAGCGCTCCTAGGTAGTTTATTGTTTCTTCCTGTCAGTGTGTAACTGCCTGCCCGTATGAGGTACGAGCCATCCGCTTACATGGACAGTCTGCACTCTGCATGTGTGCTGCATTGCACCCGCAATCTGCTGTTTATGAGAGCAATGCTTTGCAGGCTTTTAGTTAAAAAAAAAATGATAAAAGCAAATTTGTTGATTACTCCCAGAATAGTTTGCTTCAAAGTGTGCATTTCTCCAATCCTAGACAGTTAGGTGCTATAAATGCTTGTATGTGGTGACACTGCAGCAAGGTGGGTACAAATGATAACATAGTTTATTTAATTTTTACAGTGGTTCACTGAAGACGTGAAATGTGATGACCCCACTGATGAGCATACAGTGCTGAAATTCCGGGCAGACTGGTCATACAGGCAGAAAAACTTTCTGGTTGGTTTCCAAAACTCAATCAATATAAATATTTGAATTAAATGTTTCTATATTAAATAAATATTTCAGTACTTTAATCATGTATTACTTTAACAGCAGATGCTTAAAAATTTTAATTTTGACTTGGCCTGGCAAACCGCGTAAAACATAGCTATAGGCAAAATAAATAATTAGGCATTTGATGCTGTCTTTCAGTAGCGTTAACATTTTTTTTTTCTGATTTCCCGCTAGATTTTCTAATTTGGCAGTGCAGTTGTACATCCCAACCACTATGAAGTCTGTAAAAATAATGTAATTGACAGAAGATTTGGCCAAGTAAACAATGGCATCTTTTTTTTTTTTTTCTTTGAATAGTCCCAATATTTTATTTTATTTTTTTTACTTTATATAGAAGATGATATATATAAAGATTTGGTACCTAAAGGAGGAGATATATGCTGTAAGTTGACAATTTTCCAAGCATAGGGGTATCCTACTTACTTTTTTAAACCATCTAATTTGCTTGTATTGTTCTGTAATATAAACTTATGTTTCAGAAAGCATTTGATGTGTACAGCAGCTGCTATGAGCTTCTACCAGCTACCAATAATGGAATGAGAAGGGATGTGCAGGAAAGCCAGGCACGCTGCTTAATCCACATGGGGAGATTTCCAGAAGCCCTAGAGATTGCACAAGCTCTGGTAAAATATCTACCAATATATTTATTATCTAAATCTATGTGTTTAAATAATTTTTAGAGCGAAACGGTTGTTTTGTATACACTATGCTTTTTTTAGTTTGTGGTAGATGGGCATCAGTAAACTGGTTGAAACTTTTGTCTGAGAGTGGAAATAGATTAGTATAGAAAGAAAATGGACTTTATAGGCACACCCATAACAATTTGTTTAAAATATAATATCTTTCATCGATAAATGTTAAACCGGCATGTACATAGATATAGCTCAAAAACATTCCAGCATAGAGCCTAAATGGCACTCATGCCACTAGAACCAGAACCGTGGTACCCTCAAAGAGATGCCTCCATTCCTTAGGAGTTAAGGTATGGCTAACAAGTCTCTGTCCCCCAATCTCTAATTGAATTCTGCAGGAGACAAGAAAATGTTGTAGCGTACGTAAAGCTATGGGTCAAGGCCACTATAGAACTTCAGATGGTTTCTCTGGATCAATTGAAAACCCATCAGTAGAAATGACAGCTCAGAAATGTGACCTCACCTGTTCATGATGGAACTCGCACCTTTCCAACTTACAATACAGGTTATTGCCTTTTAACCTCTGTAGCACACAGTAGACATCTGTGTGGTGGCTCACACTGAATTTTGAATACATGAGAATATCGTCACGATAAACCACCACACATTGCTACAACATATCTTGGAGGACATTGTTGATGAATTCCTGAAAGAGGAGCCTCATTGTTCCAAGCAACCTCTTGCCAGAATATGAAATTTAGTGGCGTAATCAGAAACAGTTCTCAATACTCCTGATGGACTTGAGGCTCTTGGCAGCAAAAGTGGAGCAAGCAGGAATGTCAAATACCCTTTTTATAGGATACCACAAACTCAGGACAAGGTTTTTTTTTTTTGCATCTCCAATAGAGTGTGTGCCTAGGCCAAGGCTCTATCAGAAAGCAAAGAAATAATAAAGCCTACTTATGTTCATGGGGAATGCATGGTGTAACATCTCAAGTATATCCCAGCCTGGTTGAGAAACCCTCTGCATTGAACTGGATCGTCCCCAAATCGCTGGGGAAGCAGAGTGTAACCAGACATACCTCCTTACAGAGGTAATATTTGAGGTGGGTGCCTGCACAGACAGGAGCAGCAACAGAGATGGCCTGCAACACATGTTGTACCGGAACAACCACAGTGGGAAGATCCAGGTGCGCAGTGCTAACGGGAGTGTCTGTAACGCTATGGCAAACTGATCCTGGCGGTGGTCCTGCTCATTCAATCTGAAAACAATATTACCATTAGATGCATTGCCTGCATCTTCTGAATTCATGGTCTTCGCCTACTGTCAGGAACCATAAATCAGACTGAGACATAAATGCAGTAAAAATCACACCTTTTTAATATAATGGTAAAAATGGTACAGATCAGTAAACTCGGTCAAATATAAGCCAGCGATCGGTGACCAAAGCAGGTAGTCAGACAGGCCAGTAATCGAGGAAACCAGAGATCAGCGTAGTCGGAGGCAGAAGAACAGTATCTGGAACCAGAAGGGGACGTCGGCTGGGCAAAGTCTATCACAGGAACACAGCAGAGAAACTCCAGATATTTTGACGATGGCAGCAAAGGAACGAACAATGCAGGACTGACAAGCAGATTATGGTAACCAGGTGAGCCACTGAGGGATCAATGATTGCTGACAATTATCCAGCAGCTGAGCACAGAGAAGGGAGCTGCTAAGAGCCCAGCCCTGACAAGGACCAAGGGCAGATATAGCACTTTCAGAGTTGTATAACTCCGAAGGAATAATTTGGAATATCATGGGAAGAACTGTAGTCTGATCAGACAGCTTGTGTCCCCTGTAATTCCAATAGGGTTATGCTATATGAAAATCTTTAATAAATTAAGGACATGTATAGCACCTGCAGTTTGCACAGCACTTCACAAAGGTAGACGGCATAGTTGCTATACAATTCAGTACAAAAGCAATTAGACTGCCCTGCTTGTTAGAGCTTACAATCTAAAAGAAAATAAGTGAATGGGGTCAATTCACAAAGCTTTTTTTTCAGATTGCGAGTGTTATTTTAACAATTTTGCACGTTATTGAAGCTAGTTCAATTCACTAAACGATTTAACGCTTTGAAAAATCATCAAATAACGTTTCACTACACAGAACCGATATTTTAAGGTGTGGATCCTTATTAAAGAGTCAAATCGTTATTTTAAAGATTCAAAACGTTATTTTAAAGAGTCAAATCGTTAAATATGTACAGAAGTGCAATTCACAAAAAAAAAAATTGACAGTTATCAATTGTTAAGCAATCGTTAAATTAACACCTCCCTCAGGGTGGCGTTATGACATTTCCCAGGCGATATTTTGTTGTTGGAGGAAGCTTTTGGTGATTTTTGTAGTGTAGTGAAGTTTTTAGTAGTTTTGGGCAAGATAGAACCATGCTCTATTTGAACTTAAAATTATCCAGAGGCGAAGAAGAACATGTTAGAATGTTGTTCAGATTTATAAACGTGTATTCCATTCACATACTATTTTGGATGACTTTTCTGAAACCCAGGTGATAGCTAAATTCCGATTATCATCTCCCATGATTTATTCTCTGTATGAGGAAATGCACATGGCTTTAGAAAAGCACACACTAGAAGTTTTGCACATCACATGCTCAATCTTCATGTGTATTGCTTGTGTCTCTCTCTCTCTCTCTCTGTATCTGCTCTTTTCCACATGCAGCTGTTCTCCTCCCCTTCTGCTCCCAGAATGCATCTCTCTCCAGCATTATTTAACGATCTTAAGAGTTATTTTAACGTCCCAAATGTTAATAATAACGTCTGAGTAGTTAGCATAACGTTTGGATAAAGAGTCAGTTGAAAACCATAACGACTATGTTAAATAACGATTATAGCTTTCGTGAATACCATGTTTGCTAGCGTTAAATAAGGAGTGCTAATTTAACACCTGAAGAAAACCAATAACTTTTCTCTTTGTGAATTGACCCCAATGTATTATATTTCTGAAATAGTCTTATTTTTATTTTTAGATGAAAGGTGTTAACAACACTGATCACTTGACAGTTGCATTGAATCTCCAGGTGTCCATTCACAAGCATCTGGGGAATTTGACGGAAGTGGTTTCTTGTTTGCAACAGTTGGTCACCTTGCACTCATTCAATCCACATTTCTGGATATCGCTGGCTGAATCATACAGAAGTCTGTCATTTGCTTCCTCCCACTGTAGACATGGATCAGTTCCTTTCAGTATGCCTTCAGTGAGAGAACATTTGTGTGTTGATAATTCCATTAATATGATACAGAGACATTGTAGTAAAGCTAACACAAGTCCTTCAGTATTAGAATGCTGCAAGAATAGCATGCAGCTGTGGATCTGGTCATGTGCATCCTTCATCAGAGCAAGGTATGTAGAAAATATTAATGTTGCAGTTTGAGGCTCCGTTCACACCTGAGCATATTCAAATTGTGGGCAGATTTGCGAGATTCCATAATGGCACCCTAAATGTGGTGCGATTCTGCCATGATTGTTGTATGACAAAAGCATAAAAAGCACAGCTAAACACGCCTGGCTTGGTGCCAGAAATTAGTACATGTTACACGTTTCTGGAGCGAAGGGAGGCCCATTCAAAATTAATGGTGCCGCTCTAAAAGCGCTCAAGTGTGAAGGGGGCCTATATGCTAGTCTAATGTTTCTTAAAAGGCTGAAGTTTTTTTACCTTCATGCATTCTATGCATGAAGGTAAAAACCTCCTGTGTGCAGCAGCCCCCCGCCTTTCCAATACTTATAAAAGAGAGAGCGTTGCGGCGCTAGTCTGTATTCCCTTTTGTGACCTTATTATAAACATGTGCAATAAGGCTGAATTCACACCTGAGCGTTTTGTTGCCTGAAGCTCCAAAACGCTAGAGGGGAACAATACATTATTCTCAATGGAGATGGTTCACATCTCCACTCCAAAACGCCTGATGCTGAATGCCTGAAGCTCAAACAAGTTCTGGACCCTTTTTTGTCGCTCGAATTAAGCGTATTTTAACATTGGTGACCCTAGACCTGTCCAAATTCACGACAAAACGCGGTAAAAAATGCTGCAAAAATCACGGCAAATCGCGTTAAAAAAAAAACGCGGCAAAACGCTACGCTCAGGTGTGAATGCAGCCTAATACATGATCAATTAAATCCAAATTGTCTCACTTAATATACACAGTGACTTCCTAGAAGAGATATATAAACCATTCAAAATAAAGTGCAAATTCTGTGCAAACTACAGAGAATTTTGCAAAAGTGCTTAAATAACACTGCAACTTGCTTAAATTTATAAACGAGTAAATGTACAAAAGTGCTAAACCAAAAATCCCCAACACTTCAACAGACGAAGTTCCAAATGGCATCAAGTGTCACCCAGTGCGAATCCTTCCTTCACCAGCCACAGTAAACTGACTCGCCAGATGAAATGGCTGATCAAATTATAGACCAGCAAATGTGCTCTGCAACACACTGTATCTCCACCATCCCAGTGCTGGGTACAGTTCCTCACCACTTGATTCACCCAGGCATATTACGATATTATTAAAAATAAGTCGGATCCATTCACATAGTTCTAGAGGGGCCCCCCCGACACAAGGGTATTATCGCTTTTAATGTTATCCCAACTGACAGTCGCTTCCGGTCGCAATCGCTAAGCTGCGAGTGCAAGTCAGGTATGTGCGATGACGTCTGCATCCTTGGCCATTCCTGCGTGCTTCTTCATAGAGCGTCCTCACGTTACTGGTTTAATACCATTAATTGGAGTGGCAGCAGTCAACGCACACAGTTTTCCTTTTCCATTTATAGCCACAAGCACTGTATTAAACCCCCCCCCCCCCATACTCGCCTGAGCTCCCTTTCGATCTGCTTTTTGGAACCCTCCCCCCTCTGGTGTCACATTTGACACTTTTCAGGGGGGAGGGGTGTGGGGGGTGCAAATACCTGTATAAAATGGGTATTGCACCACTTCCGGGTATAGACTCCCGCGGAGTCCGGCCCCTCTGCGTCATTACCCCCCCCCCCGTTTGTGTTCTGGGAAACACTCCGCTCCCAGGACACAAAGGGAACCGGGCAGTGAAGCCGCTTCGCTTTACTTCCCGATTCACTTACAGAGGATGGCGGCGGGGGAAGCCGAGAGCCAAGCTACCGCTCGGCTGCTGACATCGCCGGCGACTTGGACAGGTAAGTGTTCGTTTTTTAAAAGTCAGCAGCTGCTGTATTTGTAGCTGCTGACTTTAATTTTTTTTTTTTACATTTCAGGTGAACCCCCGCTTTAAAAAAAAAATATATATATACAGTATTTCTTTCTCGTACATCACGGGACACAGAGCGGCATATTCATTACTATATGGGTTATATGGAGTACCTTCAGGTGTGGACACTGGCAATCTCAAACAGGAAGTCCCCTCCCTATATAACCCCCTCCCCTAGAGGGAGTCCCTCAGTTTTTTCGCCAGTGTCTTAGGTGTTGGTCACGGAATAGCTTTGCTCCACATCCTTGGGATTAAGGGCGGGCTAACCGGATCTGTCCAAGGAGCCTCAGTGCCAAAGTGGACAGTACCCGGGCCCCAAGCCGTGGGGTTTTGCCTATAATGCTCCTCTTTGGAGGGCTGGACCCTGGGCCCAGGACTTGGAGTTTGTAAAAACCATAAGTTCCTGCTTGCCAGGGTGCTATATAGGTCCAGGACAGTGGGTACCTTCATAGGACCCCAGGGCCTGAAGGTCTACTACGCTACCCACGGAGATGGGAGAAGATTGGATCAGTTTGCTGGACAAACATCCTGCTGCATGGAGCAGGTAAGGGGGAGCCTGCGGGACTTGGTTCGACAGCAGGCTCTCCGGGGTAACCTAAAAGGGGGGATAGCCTAAGTATGCTCTGCATGGGCAACCTTGTTCACTATGTCTGAGAGAGACAGGATGACACCCTTTCTCCCCCATCACTAGGTTCCCCTGTCTAAAAATGTGTTGCTAGCTAAACCTGCTGTTTTCTTCCTAGGGCTAGTAAGGATCCCTAGGGGCCTTTGGAGAGTCCTACCTGGCCGGGGGTTTGAATCTGCCGCCTGTTTCTGCGTTCCTGGATCTCCAGCAGCGCGGCTCCTCCATGTTCCTCCTGTTTCCGGCATACGCGCGCGCACGTCTTATAGACTTTTTTCGCGCCGTTCAGACAGGAGGGCGGGGGGGGGGCGTGCCTGCGGCGTCATACAGGAGGCGCGCCTTTGTGCTGTTATAGACAGCAGGCATTGTCAGTGCTCAGTCTGAGGCTGATTTTCAGAAGGAGAGGACGCAGAGCGGCAGAACAGTGACTCCCGGTGGCGGAAGAGGGGTAGTACATGCTGGACTTTGTTCCAATGCCTTTTTTGTTAAGCCAAAAAATTCCCCTTTTTGCAGCAGGTTGGAGGCTGGCAAACTAAGTTTGGGGTCACTGTATGTTGGTAAAAAGAAAATATATAATATATATTTAAAAAAAAAAAAAAAAAAAACAACATACGGGATCCCATCAGTTTTTGGGCATTAGTGATCTATTGTCCCCTAAACTCTGGTTTTGTACTCCTGGCCACTACAGTCTGTTGTGTGGGCGGAGTCCCTCGATTTTGTATTATGGCTTCCAAATGTTCGGGGTCAAAGGGTACAAAAAAGACCAAAAAACAAAAGGGTTCCCTTTCTGATTCTGATGATATGCCGATACTTTCCCCGCAACTTATTAACATAAAAGGCGCCTTGGATGAGCCATTAGGGGGATCTGGTGCGGAGGCTGGCCCAGATCAGCCCAGCCCTGTGTTTATCACAGAGGAGATGCTAGCCGTATCCCTAGGGGGGCTAGAAGAGAGAATAGCAGCATTGATCGCTAGAGCTATTCCTGGTAAGAAACGGGTTAGATCCCCATCACCAAGAGGTGTATCCTCAGATGCTGAGATTCTCTCGCCGGAGGAATTGGAATCACAGGAGGATCAACTAGACCTGAACCAAGAGGGTTCAGGGATTGAGGGGTCTGCCTCGGAGGAACCATTTTCAGACTCCCAGACAGAAAGACTGTGGGTACAGTCTTTGACGGACATGGTCCGCTCGGCATTTAGTTTACCATTGCCAGAGCCTCAGGTTCCTCTGGTATCCTCTCTGGGCTCTTTGAAAGCTCCGTTAAGCAACGCAGTTTTTCCGGTCCATCCTCTTTTAGAGGAATTGATCTTTCGGGATTGGGTACGGCCGGACAGGATTTTTCTGCCACCGAAAAGATTTGCGGTCATTTACCCCATGGAGGAAAAATTCTCCAAGAGGTGGAGGCTCCCAGTAGTGGATGCAGCCATCTCATGTGTGAATAAATCACTAACTTGCTCGGTGGAAAACATACATATGTTTAAAGATCCGGTTGATAAAAGATTAGAGACACTTTTAAAAGCATCCTTTGCTACGGCAGGAGCAGTGGTGCAGCCAGCGGTGGCTGTGATTGGTGTTTGTCAGGCGTTAAAAGACCAGACAAAGGAAATGTTAAAGGACATGCCTACCCATCAAGCAGAAGAGTTTTCTGACATTCCCAGAGCTCTGTGTTTTGCTGTAGATGCTATAAAAGATTCCATCCAGCAGGCCTCTCGTTTATCACTATTTTTGGTGCACATGAGAAGGCTCTTATGGTTGAAGAACTGGGCGGCGGAGCCCCCATGCAAAAAGCTTCTGGCAGGGTTTCCCTTCCATGGAGGACGACTCTTCGGAGAGGATCTGGATAAATATATTCAGACTATTTCAAATGGCAAGAGTACCCTTTTACCGGTCAAAAAGACATTCCGGGGTCCTACATTTAAAAGGCAGCTCTTTCCTGTCTCGGGGCCCTCAAATTCCAGGCAGTATCGACGGCCGCCTGCACGATCCAACGTTAACAGTAGATCGCAGGGACAGGCCCCTGGGGGTAAGAGGCCATGGTATCGCAAGCCGACAAAGACAGCCCCTAAGTCTGCCTTATGAAGGGGCGCCCCCACTCTCGCGGGTGGGGGGAAGGCCTCGTTTCTTCTCAGAAGTTTGGGAAGCCAAGATCCCCGACAAATGAGTCCGGGCATCGGTAACCACAGGTTACAGACTGGAGTTTCTAAAGTATCCTCCGCCTCATTTTCAAGTATCAAGGCTACCAACGGATCCAGCAAGGAAGGCCTCAATGCTGGCAGCTTTGGATCACCTGCTTTGCCAGGACGTAATTATAGAAGTGCCAGCCCAAGAGCAAGGGCTAGGTTTCTATTCCAATCTCTTTGTCATACCAAAGCCCAACGGCGATGTCAGGCCAATCTTGGACCTAAAGAGGTTAAACGGTTACCTAAGGGTTCGTTCCTTCCGGATGGAATCCATCCGGTCAGCAGCCGCTGCGCTTCAGAAGGACGATTTTCTGGCCTCCATAGACATAAAGGATGCTTACCTTCATGTACCAATCTTTCAGTTGCATCAAAGATTTTTACGCTTCGCGGTGGGGCAGCGACACTTCCAATTCAGGGCGCTCCCCTTCGGGCTGGCCACGGCCCCCCGGGTATTCACGAAGATCCTAGCCCCAGTTCTGGCCAATTTAAGGATCCAGGGGGTCACAGTCCTAGCATACTTGGACGACCTTTTAATCATAGATCACTCACGGCCGGGTCTGCAAAGGGCAGTAAACCTCACGGTTCGGTACCTCGAAGAATTCAGCTGGGTCCTAAACCGGGAAAGTCAGCGTTCCAGCCTACAAAGCAGTTGGAATACCTCGGCATGAGGTAGACACAGAACAGCAAAGAGTGTTCCTGCCCCTGGTAAAGATCGAGGCTATCAAGGGGCTGGTTCAGTTGGTTCTAAACAAGAAAAAACCAACTATTCGCCTGTGTATGCGATTACTAGGCAAGCTAGTGGCCACGTTCGAGGCAGTACCATACGCTCAGATCCACACTCGCGTCCTACAGGCAGCCATTCTAGCAGCCTGGGGCAAGAGGGCACATGCCTTAGAGTCCCCTTTGACGCTATCCTCAAGGGTCCGACAAAGCCTGGCCTGGTGGTTGAACCCCCAGAATCTTCTAAAGGGAAAATCCTTCAGCCCTGTTGTCTGGAAGGTAGTTACCACAGACGCCAGCCTGGCAGGCTGGGGGGGGGCGGTCTTCGAGGGGTCCTCTCGCCAGGGAACTTGGGTGAAAGCAGAGAGGCAGCTCCCCATCAATATCTTGGAGATCAGAGCTGCTCGCCTAGCCCTTCTGGCATGGACCTCCAGATTAAAGGGGTTCCCGGTGAGAATCCAGTCAGACAATGCCACGGCGGTGGCATACATAAACCACCAAAGGGGGAACCAGGAGTCGGGCCGCTCAGAGGGAGGTGAGCTTGATTTTTCAGTGGGCAGAGGTTCATGTACCCTGCATTTCGGCGATATTCATTCCCGGAGTGGACAACCTGCAGGCAGACTTCTTAAGTCGCCAGAGTCTGTCGCCAGGGGAGTGGTCTCTGCATCCCCAGGTCTTTCAGACAATCTGCCAGAGGTGGGGAATGCCAGACGTAGATATAATGGCATCCAGGTTCAACAAGAAACTAGACAAGTTCGTGTCTCGAACGAGGGATCCTATGGCCTGCGGAACCGATGCGTTGGTTTGCCCTTGGCATCAATTCAAACTTCTATATGCATTCCCTCCGCTACAGTTACTCCCTCGCCTGTTGCGCAGGATCAGAGTGGAGCACAAGCCAGTCATTCTAGTAGCTCCGGCTTGGCCCCGGAGGACTTGGTACTCACTAGTCCTGAAGATGGCAGTGGAAGACCCTTGGACTCTTCCTCTACAACCAGACCTACTCTCACAAGGCCCGATCCTCCACCCTACATTACGGCGTCTAAATTTGACGGCCTGGAGGCTGAATCCCTGATTCTCAGGGGTAGAGGTCTGTCTAGGCAGGTAATCCCTACCCTGATTAGGGCTAGAAAGCCGGTCTCCAGGGTGATTTATTACAGGGTGTGGAGGAACTACGTAGGCTGGTGTGAATCCAAAAGATGGAATTCCCGCAAATATACTATTGATAGGGTGTTAAGGTTTCTCCAGCTAGGAGTGGATAAAGGCCTGGCACTAAGCACAATCAAGGGACAGATCTCAGCTCTGTCAGTGTGGTTTCAGAGGCCGCTGGCCACCCACTCGCTGGTAAAGACCTTCTTACAGGGGGTCTTGCGTTTTAATCCTCCTGTCAAGTCACCACTTTGTCCATGGGACTTAAATCTTGTTCTGTCATCCCTACAGAAACAACCTCTTGAGCCGTTGGCTGAGGTACCTTGATTTTACTGACTAGAAAGTCGGTATTTCTGATCACCATAGTTTCGGCCAGGAGAGTATCGGAATTGGCAGCCTTATCTTGTAAGGAACCATATCTCATTTTTCATAAGGATAGGGCGGGGTTCCGTCCTCATCCTTCCTTTCTACCAAAGGTTATATCCAGTTTCCACCTGAACCAGGATGTGGTACTTCCATCCTTCTTCCAAAACCCACCTCTAGAAAAGAGGGGTTGCTGCATACGTTGGATATTGTCAGGGCCGTAAGGGTCTATCTTAAAGC
Source organism: Rana kukunoris (assembly GCA_029574335.1). NCBI lineage: Eukaryota > Metazoa > Chordata > Amphibia > Anura > Ranidae > Rana > Rana kukunoris. Next base: position 79,438,367 of record CM056056.1, read on the forward strand.
TACAGAGAAGGTTCGGAAAACAGATGTGGTGTTCGTTTTACCGGAAGGGCCCAAGATGGGTCAGGCAGCCGCTTGATCCACCATCGCAAGATGGAATAAACAATTAATTGTTCGGGCCTGCGGTTTGAAGAGGTGCCTCCTCCTTTGTCGGTAAAGGCCCATTCTACCAGGGCCAGGGGCACCTCCTGGGCAGCACATCATCAGATCTCTATGGCTCGAATATGCAAGGCAGCAACGTAGTCATCAGTCCACACGTTTACAAAATTTTATCAAGTGGACGTAGGAAGGAATGCGGATACAGCCTTTGGGCAGTCAGTACTACAGGCCGCGATTCAAGCTCCTCAGGATCTGAGGGGGCTCCCTTGATTTGATTTGAGATTTACATTTCTCGTTTAAGTTGGATTTACTAGTATCTGAGTATACCTCTAAAATTAAATCCTTCTTTGGAAGAAGTCTCCCTCCCCTCATTAAAGCATTGCTTTCGGACATCCCATATAGTAATGAATATGCCGCTCTGTGTCCCGTGATGTACGAGAAAGAAAAAGGGATTTTTAAATACAGCTTACCTGTAAAATCCTTTTCTTGGAGTACATCACGGGACACAGAGCTCCCACCCCTCTTTTGGGTGACCATTTTGGGAGGCATACTGCTTGCTACAAAACTGAGGGACTCCCTCTAGGGGAGGGGGTTATATAGGGAGGGGACTTCCTGTTTGAGATTGCCAGTGTCCACACCTGAAGGTACTCCATATAACCCATATAGTAATGAATATGCCGCTCTGTGTCCCGTGATGTACTCCAAGAAAAGGATTTTACAGGTAAGCTGTATTTAAAAATCCCTTTTTTAAAATTTAAGGGCTTGTTCACATGTCTGAAGAGCAGTCAGCATTTAGATTGCTCTGTCAGGCTATGTGGGGCCCCGTGATTTCTAACATCACCCCTGGCCACAGAAGTTCTGTAAATAACTCCATAATTGCTACTTTCACACTGATGCGTTTTTACTGTTCCAAAAACGCAACCTCTTCAAATTCTATGGGACTCTTTACACCACTGTGCTGCAGGTGCAAAGTGATTTGAAAAGTGCTGCATCTTTGGTGCGGTTTTTAAAATCGCACACTAAAAAAGCAGCTTCTCGTTTAAAATTCCTAGAAAATGCATCAAAAGTGCATATGCACTTTTTGTTGCATTATTTTAACGAAGTAGTGTGAAAGCGGCCAAACTAGTGCTGATGGTTGCCCTTGGCAAATCAAAACAATGTATCAAAACAGGAAAAGTAGATATACACAATGCTCTGACATCTGACCCACGCAGAGTCAGGAGGCTGCATAAATTGCCTAAGCACTGAACTGAACCCTTTGACCCAGAGACGTTTTTTTCATTTTCGCTTTAGGCCAAATGATGTTTTTTTTATTTAGGATAAACAAGGCTTTATTTTCCTAATGCTGTCTTGCAAAAAAAATATTCTGTGCAATATATAGACAAAAAGATGTAGCAAAACATTATTTTTTTTTATTATTATGACTAATTGTACTGTCGGTAAAAAGTATAAATTGTATTGTGTTTTTTTGTGTGCGTGTTTTTGTGTGTGTTTTTTTTTTTTTTTTAGAGAAGGGTTGGACCCTCGGTCACGTCTTTATTTCTGTCTGTCCCTATTGGGAAGGTTGACTTGTTTGTCAACTATTACCACTGAGACATAGTATCCAAGGGTTAAGGAAAATCTTGCCAAGTGGACATCTGTTCAGAGGACTGCTGTCTAAAGCCTCGTACACGCGATCAGATTTTCCGACTGGAACTGTGTGATGACAGGCTATTGGTGGAAAATCTGAACGTTTATATGCTCAATCGGACAATTGTTGTCGGATTTTTCCATGGACAAATGTTGGATGGCAGGCTTTAAAATTTGCCGAACACAACGGTTTGTTGTTGGATTTTTCGAGCGTGTGTACAAACATGCATGCTTGGAATCAATGCTCACCAAACATGACATTAGCAGAAGGTGTCCAAAGAGTGGCGCTAAAGAGCTGAAAATTCACGTAGTACGTAACTATGTTCGTGTTTGTTGGCCGACAATTGTGTGCTGTTTGTATGCAAGACACGTTTTTGGCCAACGCGGTGTTTGTCTGCGAAAAATCCGCTCGTGTGTACGAGGCTTAAGAGGGGAATTCCCCATACTTTGAGAGATTTCCTCTAACTGAAGGAAAAAAAATTCCCCAGTGCTACACAAATAGGGAGAAACAAGAAAAACCTAGCAGGCGACACTTTCCTACTCTATCCAAAACTAACAAATTTGGAATATACATACCCTTTAGCCTAGGTTCATACTGATGTGGTGCGGGATTCACTCGGCCTCTAACCCCAGCTTGTTCAATTAAGCTTTGGCAATAAAACCTGGAAGCTGATTGTTTTCTATGCAGAAGTGAGCCTGATTTTGCACTCTCCAGCTTAAGTAAATAAACCCCAGTCAGCCAGCCCGGGAGTCGCTTGCTATGGGGGCACTTGGTGGGGGAGGAGCCAGGAGCGCCCCAGAAAGAGGATCGGGTGTGTTCGGTGAAAAACCATTACACAGAGCAAGTTTGGCATGTTTGTTTAAATTGTTTTATAAAACCGAGCCTTTAGGGCTCTTTCACACGGCCGGACCGTATGTCTGCTTTTTCATCCATCCGTTTAGGGATGAAAAAGGGACATACGTTGGTCCCTATGAGATCGCAGGTGTCAACGGATGAACATCCGCTGATACCCGATCTTGCCTGGTTCTGCATTCCTCCGATTCTGCAGACGGAGAAAAACCCAATTTTTTCCATCCGTCTGCGGATAGGATTGGGTGAACACGGACATACAGACTGCTGGACCATTCAGGAAGCTGCAGTGCAACTCGGTCATGTGCTGTGGGCACCCAGATGTGAAAGCTGCCAGCTGTCACAGCCGGGTGCTCACAGTTTAGATGACGGTGCCAGGGAAAAGGGATGGCTCAGGTGAGCACTGGATCATAAGACAGGCACGTGTGTATTTATTAAAAGTCAGGAGCTGCTGACTTTTAATAAACATAAAAATGACTGGAGCTCCTCTTTTACATAGAACAAAGTTTATTTTGGATACAATGATCCTTTAACCACTTAAGAGCCAAGCTATAGACGAAAGACGTCTACAGCGTGGCTCTCAACTGCCGGGTGGACGTTCCTGGACGTCTTTCTGTTTGCATTCCCCCCCCCCCCCCCCGCACGCTGCTGAGGGTGCCTGGAGGGGAAAAGCTGTGCCCTCCATGTCACATGGTGCCGATGCGTATGCCTGGCCGCGATGTCTGCCAGGTACTCGCGATCGGCAGTTACAGAGACAGGGCATGGATCTATTGTGTGTAAACACACAGATCAATGTCCTGTCAGGGAGAGAGGAGACCGATGCTGTGTCCCTTGTACATAGGGACACAGATCGGTCACCTCCCCCACAGTAAGAATCACTCCCAGGGATTCTTGATCGCCCCCTAGTGTTAACCCCTTCCCTGCCAGTCACATTTATACAGTAATCGTATAGTGTCAAAAGTGTCCCATATGTCTGTCGCAGATCGCCGTCATTACAAAAAAGTAGTAAAGTAAAAGTAGTAGTAAAAAAAAAAAAAAAAAAAAAATTCATAAATCTATCCCCTATTTTGTATGCGCTATAACTTTTGCTCAAACCACTCACAATGCACTTATTGTGATTTTTTATTTTATTTATTTTTAAGCAAAAATATGTAGAAGAATGCGTATCAGCCTAAACTGAAAAAAAAAAATAGTTTAAAAAAATTAAATTGGGATATTATTATAGCAAAAAATATATAAAAATTAAATAATTGGGATATTATTATAGCAAAAAATGTATAATAAAAAAAATGTTCTGGCTTTTTTTTATTTTTTGCGCTATAAAAAAAAAGCAGAGGTGATCAAATACCATCAAAAGAAAGCTCTATTTGTAGGGAAAAAATTATAAAAAATATAATTTGTGTACAGTGTTGTATGCCCGCACAATTGTCATTCACAGTGCGTCAGCGCTGAAAGCTGAAAATTGGTCTGGCAGAAAGGGGGTTTAAGTGCCCAGTAAAGAAGTGGTTCATTTGTCGTACACTATTAAAGAGAGCGGTCATTCTAAATGCTACAGGTTATTAATTCTGACAGCTTGTTGTATTTAAAAGCTAATAGCATATCCGACCAAAATCAAAAAGTCATTTCTACGCTGTTCCTCAATTTCTAGCCTGCACCTATCGCGCTGAACAATCGAGATTTGTAAACGTACTTTGTGAAGATCCACACATTTACTTTCTTGAATTCTGTGACATATATTCACTATGTCCTGTTAATAGTCACTGCTGGGTCACAGACCTCACAGAGCCTGCCCTCTGAGATGCTGAGAGGGGGAGTTTCAGGAGGTGGAGTCAGTACAGAAATTACAGCCTGCAGGCACAATGTAACATGGGATATGTAGTCCATAGAAACAAAGTAAACCGCAGAGAAGATGCTGCAAAATATGTAGGAAATATGGGTGCAACGGATCAAAAAACTCACGGATCGGATCGAACCTCGGATCTGCAACATTGCTCCCACATTAGTAATAATAGCCAGTAGTTTAACATTGCCCCCACATTAGTAGTAATAATACATTTAGGTACATAAACAGACTTTTTGTGTACATCTATAGCCACTCAGTAGTATATTATTGCCCCCACATATTAGTAATAATAGCCAGTAGTTTTAGCATTGCCCAACAATCATGATTCAACTCACTGTACAACTCACTTGTTGCAGTCTTGCAGATGCATTGAGAATAGATCGCGGCGCGCCCTCTGGTAGGAATAGCAAAGGGGTGATGACGTCAGCGCGCACCGCCGCCAGGTGTACCAAGATGGCCGACCGCTCCGGAGCTAGGCCGAAGCCGCGGTCTTTCCTAAGGCCACGGCAGGTGTGCGCTCCGCGGATCGCAGTCTGTGCCCATCCCGAACAGGTCGACCCGTTCGGATCATGGATCAGGCACGATCCGTTTCACCCCTAGTAAGAAAATGCAGAAAGTTGCGGAAAGTGATGCTCAGCAGACAGTCAGAAGTCACAACGTGAAAGAAAGCTTATACTGGAAAGTCAAGACTAACTATTGTTATTATTATTAGTGGGAATGCTATATAGCAGTGGTCATCAACCTTGTCCTGCAGGGCCCACTAACAGGCCAGGTTTGCAAGATAACTGAAATACATGACAGGTGATATCATTTGCTGCTCTAGTAAATGCAGTATTCTAGTCTGCATCTCCCCAAGGTAATACATAAAACCTGGCCTGTTAGTGGGCTCTGCAGGAATGGTTGATGACCACTGCTATATAGCATTCCCAGTATTGTTATTTGTTTTTTATTATTCTTATTAATTTTAATTGGTGGGAATGCTAAATGGCATTCCCAGTATTGTTATTCGCTTTTTATTATTACTGGGAATGCTCAATAACATTCCCACTAATCGCTTTAAAAAAATTATCTTTATAGAGGGGGAACAAATTGCTTTCACGCCCACAAGATCTACTTGTCATACACAATTTATACATCAAAACATAGGTATTTTTGTCTGGTTTTAGGCAATGTGCTCAGTTTTGTGATAGGCATTTTACTTGAGGCTGGATGAGCTTCCAAATGACAAGTGTTCCACATTTTTTTCCATTGACTGTCATGTAAAAAATTGTTCAGATTTCCCAGTGAAACGTACGGAAAACCTATTTTTTTTTTTTAAATCGCTGACATGCCCACATTTTTAAGTTTATCAGCATAAATTTTATACCGATACGTTCACAAAGGCCGTGTGTTTCTAACAGTGAAGTCGCTGGTTCGATAGCATGTATTGTTGTGGATTTATTAAGGTTTGTTTGAAGGGTTCTCTCACTCATTAGGTGTGGGGATTAAAGGGTTTGTAAAGGTATTTTTTCCCCCTTAATAGCTTCCTTTATCTCAGTGCAGTCCTCCTCACTGACCTGGTGTGGAGAAAACCTCTTGAGGGGGAGGGGCGACCAGAAAGTCAGGACACTCTCTACTTTGCAGACAGAGAAAGGAGCTGTGTGTTAGTGGGCATCCTGCTCGCCCCCTCCCCCTCAAGAGGCTTTCTCCACACCAGGGAGAATGCCTTGCATTACTGTGTGGAGTTACAGACAGAAGAACAGGAAGTGAGGGTTTTTCAAGAGAAGAGATAAGGACATTTAAAAGCAAAATCAAAGGATGAGGTAAGTGAAGGAGGACTGCACTAAGGTAAAGTAAGCTATTTAGGGAAAAATTGTTTTACCTTTACAACCCCTTTAATGATCAAAAATAGGCTTTTTAAGTACTGAAGTAACACTGCTTGTATGTCCTAAAGATAGTGTAGTGGGTATGGTGAATGGCTTTGGTGTGGGCTTAGCAATTCAGCTATTCAGCATCCCCACGCATTTTTTGCAGGAAATGCATTTTCTAGTTATTATTATTACGACTGTTATAAAGTGAAAGTATGTGCTGTGGCCATATTTTTTCCTTTTGAAGTTGCAGCTGCATTGACGCTATAATTCACTCACAGTTCTGACTTGTATATGTTATACTAGTCCTTATTTTTGTTTTCCTTTTTTTTTTGTTTCTTTCAGAATTCTTCTGCATTTTATTCAGCCCCAGCAGGCTTCCTTTGCGTTGGACCATAATCGAAAGGCTCGAGATTATATAGAGGAGCAGTTAAATCAGATGGGTTTAGCAGAAGAGTCTCAAAGTTTAATAACAAATGTGAGTGAATTTTTACTGTTGACCTACCCCCTCTTAGATGGCCTGTGTGGGTGATTATATAATACTGTACAAATTTTCCTATGGGGGCTGTTCACACCTCATGGCACTGTACCACAATGCACACTTTGTTGTGGTGCACAAGTGTAGGCTACATTTATTTTTTTATTTTATTTTTTATATCTTGTGTTGGGCTACCATTCAAAAGAAAAATGCAGTTACCACAAATGGCTACTTTGAATAGGCCCCAACATCCAGCTCCACCAGCCAGCAGGAAAGCAGGTCTGCATAGTCTCCAGACTAATCAAAAAATATACAAAGTATGCAAATGTGCTGGCTGGGACAGCAATTGCTACATAGTATATAGAAAAGGAAAAAAAAACAGCAATAGATTCCGCAACATACTCTGGTTTGTGAAAACAAAAAAACAATCATCTAAACCTTATTTACAGCATGCTTTATAATTAATAATAAAAAAAAAAAAAGTTTTCTTGTGGAAAAAAAAAAAAGTAAAACCTTTTAAAATACCTTTATTTTGCAAATGGATAGCCGCCTCCCCTATTTTTGAAAATGTACTTCCCTCCCAAAGTATCAACTGGGTGCAAACATTAACTAAAAGGAGATTTACATTAATTGCCCAAAAAAAAAGGCAAGTATCCTTCAGATAAAAATGTAGGTATATCAATCAGTACAGTAAAGCGGTCTACAGTAGTAATCATATTGGAAGAGATGCATGCAGTATGCATCTAAATTTTATAAGCGGTTGACATAATTCAACATTTCTTTTGCAATAGAACCTGAAGAAGTAAAACATCAGATATAGGAGGGAGAGGGGGAAGAGTTAAGTTTGGGTAGAAAAAGAAAAGGATGCGATTTAACCAGGTTTCCTCAGGCCGCGTACACACAATCAGTCCAAACCGATGGAAACGGTCTGAAGTTCAGTTTCATCGGTCCAAACCGACCATGTGTATGGCCCATCAGTCTTTTGTCCTTCAGTCCAAAGTTTTAAAACTTGCTTTAAAATCGGACTGATGGACGCCTGACCATTGGTCAAAACCGATTGTTTGTACGCAAAAGCATCGGTTCAAAATCCGCGCATGCTCAGAGAATTAAGTCGACGCATGCTTGGAAGCATTGAACTTCGTTTTTTTCAGCACGTCGTTGTTTTAGGTCACAGCGTTCTGACACGATCGGTTTTTGAACTGATGGTCTGTACGCACATCAGACCATCAGTCTGTGAACCAATAAAAATGAACTTCAGTCCGTTTTCATTGGTTTGGACTGATCGTGTGTACAAGGCCTCACCGCTATCTCAGACCTGAGCCTCCCCCGTCCACCATCCAGACATAAAAATAAGCTGATTGTGACTTCTATAGCTGGTCATACGTGGATCAAATTTCGATCCCTTTATTGGCAGCGTGATTCTATCCAAGTTGATGCATGCGATTACTGCCAGCGAGCCTGGCAGAGTACAATGATGATGGCTAGCAGCTGGCAATAATCCCATGTAGAAAAATCTGACAGGCTGGTTGTACCCAAGTCGCTTACCCCCCAAGCCAAAATAATACAATAGTGCTGTGGGAGATTTCCCCTACCAACACTGACTGTGTTGATGGGGGAATCATGTGATTTTTCTTTCCTTTCACTGGTGGTGGAAGCAAAGAAATTTTGATTCCTCATTGGTTTGCCTAAGAGTGTTTAAGGAGGGTTTTCATAGTTGCTAGTTGCTTTAAGGTATTCCATACTTTTGACATCCTAAAACCTAGTATGAAGCTCTGTCTGAGAGGAAAAGGTTCAACTTTCTTCCATTTGAGGGCCTCAATAAGGATATACATCAGCAGTTGTTTAGATGTTTTAGAAAAATCAGGAGGAGATGAACCTAATAGGTATGTTCTAGGTGTGAATGGGATGCAGCAGTCAACAAGCTGGTGGATAAGCGTATGGACAGCTACCAATAAAGTTTGATAAAGGGCAATACGAATAGATAAGTTGAGTTGTTCTAAGGTTTTCCTTGCAACTCCAGAAGCTATAGTTGGCAGAGGGATATATGGTGCATAACCTATCCAGAGTGTAATACCAGTAGAAAAGTATTTTATATTGATTCTCTTTATACAATGTACAGTATCTCACAAAAGTGAGTACACCCCTCACATTTTTGTAAATATTTTATTATATCTTTTCATGTGACAACACTGAAGAAATTGCATGAATCAAAGAAAAGACTGGATGGCTGCACTATATGTACACCTTTTTATTGAAGTAAGTACCACTATGGGGTTCTTAGACATAGCTTGAGCTATGACTAAGCACCCCATAGTTGTGTGAAACATGTCAGCTTTTCATTGGTCCTGTGCCTTTTTGATGTCTTTGTACCAAAATTTAATTTTTAAACCCTCTTCAATAAAAAGGTGTCAACAGAGTGCGGCATTTAAGTCTTTTCTTCGATTCATTCCTACATGCAGAGCCAGCGCCGGTGTCCATTAGCAGATGGGATGCATTATGAGATGTCTGCCTAGAGCGGTGTTCTTTTACTGAAGAAATGACACTTTGCTACAATGTAAAGTAGTGAGTGTACAGCTTGTATAACTGTGTAAATTTGCTGCCCCCTCGAAATACCTCAGCACACAGCCATTAATATCTAAACAGCTGGCAATAAATGTCCAAATTGGGCTCAAAGTTGCAATATTTTGTGTGGCCACCATTATTTTCCAGCACTGCCTTAACCCTCTTGGTCATGGAGTTCACCAGAGCTTCACAGGTTGCCTCTGGAGTCCTCTTCCATTCCTCCATGACGACATTACAGAGCTGGTGGATGTTGGAGACCTTGCACTCCTCCACCTTACGTTTTGAGGATGCCCAACAGATGCTCAATAGGGATTAGGTCTGGAGAGCTCCTTGGCTAGTCCATCACCTTTACCTACAACTTCTTTAGCAAGGCAGTGGTTGTCTTGGAGGTGTGTTTGGGGTCATTATCATGTTGGAATACTTCCCTGCAGCCCAGTCTCCAAATGGAGGGGGATCATGCTCTGCTTCCGTATGTCACAGTACATGTTGGCATTCATACCTCCCCCAGTGCCGGCAGCACTCGTGCAGCCCCAGACCATGACATTCCCACCACCATGCATGACTGTAGACAAGACACACTTGTCTTTGTACTCTTCCAGTGACCAGTATGAGAGCGTGAGTGGGAGCGATGACACCAAATTTAACACACCTGCTCCCCATTCACACCTGAGACCTTGTAACACTAACGAGTAACCTGACACTGGGGAGGTAAAATGGCTAATTGCGCCCAATGTGGACATTTTCACTTGGTTTGCCAGTGGTTTAGACATTAATGGCTGTTTTTACACTGTTATACAAGCTGTACACTCACTACTTTACATACACTTTTCTACAATGTGAAACTTCTTCAGTGTTGTCAGATGAAAAGATATAATAAAATATTTTCAAAAATGTGAGGGGTGTACTCACTTTTGTTAGATACTGTACATATTTAGCATACGTGTTCATTTGGAATACAAATGGCATAGGTGACACAGAGAACCTGGTTTACAAACATTGGAGGTTATTTACGAAAGGCAAATCCACTTTGCACTATAAGTGCAAAGTGCACTTGAAATTGCACTCGCTGTAAATCTGAGAGGTAGATCTGAAATGAGGGGAAGCTCTGCTGATTTTATTATCCAATCATGTGCAAGCTAAAATAGTGTTTATTTTCCTTGCATGTCCCCCCTCAGATCTACAGCGACTGCACTTCCAAGTGCACTTTCAGTGCAATTTCACTTGTAGTTTGCACTTGTAGTGCAAAGTGGATTTGCCTTTCGTAAATAACCCCCATAGTGTATCCAATCCACAGCTCAGTTCCCTGTTTTCCTATTGGGTTCCTGTTGGCAATGAAAGGGCAGTCTGGGACTCTGCTCAGCTAACGCATAAAAAAACAACGGTATTACTGCGCTGATGTTTTAGAAAAGCTGCAAGCGCTACAATTGACTAATACTTTATGATTTTTTTTTTATGGGTTAAAAATACAATTTTATTTTTGTACACTATTTTTAAATAAAAAATAAATAAATAATCCTTACAGCCTTTTAGTTGTGTGCAGTGATACAGGCTCATCTCCTGTACTGACAATGCTTAGTCTGATTTCACTGCGTTCTGTGAGCTTCTCATAGTTGGGGGGGGGGGGGGGGGGGGGGGAAGGAACTGCACCAACTATTCAGTAAATCAGTCTCAAGTTAATGAATTAAAGAGTCCAATATAGTGGAGTGTATATCCAAAAACGAATAGCACCCAAGTGCACTTGACTTCAGTGAAGACAACCACCACATGGAGAGCAGCTTACCAGATGACAGATAAGTTGTAGCAATGTATAATAATCCAGAGATGGGATCCAGCCAGAGTAGACCGAAATCCAATAGGAATCCCTCAAATAGTAAAGACCTCAGGAGCATACCAAATGGTCAATCCGTAGGTCACAACATAAACAAAGGAAACCAGACCATAGCGTAATAACGTTTAAATAAAATTTAATATGTATAAAAAAACTACTCGCAAATATCCGTGAAGTATGAGCATAAAAACAAATGCCGGCCGGCACAACAAGAGCCCTTCCTCCTTGCGTAGAACGCGGTGAAGTCACTACACGCCGTTCCAGGTGCGTTTCGTCATAAATCTAAGGCCGCGTACACACTACCAAATCTGTCTGCTGGAAACGGTCTGCCAGACCATCCCAGCAGACAGATTTGATCGTGTGTATGGGCGAGCAGACGGATTTGGTCAGCCGACAGATTTGAAAGCATGCTTTCAAATCCGTTGGCTGGGAACCCGTCCGACATGTCTGCTGGTTAGTACGCTAACCAGCAGACATGTCTTCTCGCACACGCGTCAAATGGATTCGACGCATACGCGGAAGTGATTTACTTCCTGGTGCGGTGACGTGGCGGCGTCACCGCGCCGTCTGCCGGCGGTGATTTTGGTTTGATCGTGTGTACATGATCAAACCAATACGTCCCCAGCAGACAGATTTGTTCAAATCGGTCTGCCCAACCGATTTGAACAAATCTGTCTGCTCGTGTGTATGGGGCCTAACATTCTCAATGGGGTTCTCATAGTGTTTATTAGAAGCAGCAGCAAGCCCACCTTATTTCCTGGCTGGAGGACATCCAGCATCAGCCAACCCTTTTCCCCTATAGTCTGATGGTTCTGGCCTGTCCCTTTTTATTCATAGGATTTCTGTTTCTACAGACTGGCATTCACCTATTGAGGAATTTTGATATCCATACAACTATTTGCCAAAAGCTAGACCACTGCTTGCACTTGCTGAGGAGTCTTGAGGACATGAGGAGTAGTGAGGCAGAGTGCTGTGAAGTTTTTTTTTTTTTGCTGTGAAATGTCTTTAGCATGTTGATTGGGGTAAGGGGAGGGGGCGCAGGGAAGGCAAAATAAAAGCTGGGCGAATTTTTCAACTTTTGTTGCTTTCTGATTTGTACTGTTTTATTATTTTTAGGTTATGAGTGAAGATCTTTTAGCGGAAAGAATACAAGAAGAGGGACAGATTGATACAAAAAATACTCTGGCACTGAACACTTTCACAATGCCAACTGATACAGAGTTCAAAGAGAAATGGTTTAAAAAAATCCAGACGCTGCTTTTGGTCCATGGTTAAAAATGTTTTTATTTGTTCTCCACATATTGAATGAATGAATGAATGAATGAATGAAAACTTATATAGCGCGGCACCTGCGACTCTGTAGCTCTGGGAATCGGCTCTCTGAGATCAGCTTTAATCCTGCATCCAGCATTTTTACTTGCCTGTAGTGAACTGTGTGGTCCATGCTGCTGAGTTTTTTGCTTTGTGAGGCTCTCCAAGGTAAAAGATTTGCCTAAGTCATATTTAAAGCAAACAAAAATGAGATACCAATACATAGTGCTATCATGCCCCATATTTTTGGGGAGATCTGGAGCTAGGATTTGTACTAGCTCCAGATCCATACTGACCCTTCTATTTAATATATTAAATTGGCACTAGTGATTAATGACATTGGGGTTGATTTACTAAAGCTGAAGAGTACAAAATCTGGCGCAGTTGTGCATAAAAACCAATCGGCTTCCAGATTGTTTTGTCAAAGTTTAATTGAACAAACCAAAGTAAAGCTGGCCATACACCGTACAATTTTCTTATTCAATTTCCCTTAGATTTACCCTCAACTGTGTAGTACAAGGGCCTGCCTGATTACATACACATTGAAAATGCTTAGAAAAATTTGACCTTCATATTATATGGTTTTGGTAAATCCAAATGAAATCTATTAAAGAAAAGTGTATAATGTATAGCCAGCCTTAGAAGCTGATTGATTACCATTACCCCTATAGATATATTTTTAAGCCCAGCTCTACTCAAAACCTTTTTATTTTGTTTTAGATAGCATTCAAAACCACTAGAAAGTCTGTCAAGTTTTGTTTATTGCTGTCTGTGTGCCTGTATGTAAAGAATTTTGGCCTTAATTTATGAAGACATTCGATTTTTTTTAAAATGCTTTCATTGGATATTTTATAGCAGAAAATATATTTGTTTTATTTTTAAAAATAATCTGTCTTTTTTTTTATTTATAGCACGTAAGATAAAAAAACCCAGTGGTCATCAAATGCCACCAAAAGAAAGCTCTATTTGTGTGAATTGTCAGTTAAGGTAAAGCGGTGCCAAAAAGCAAACAATGGTCTGGTCACAAAGGGGTGGGAGGAGGAGGAGGAGGAGGTGGTGTGTGTAAATCTTCCAGAGCTAAAAGTGGTTAATTTATTCTGATTTTAGAATCATTTTAAAAATATTCCCTACTTCTAACTAACCTGTATGTGTAAATGTACTTGCCTCTTCTTAGTCTGGTCTGGTCATGTACATCTGCAGCTTTGTGTCATGGAGAGCTGACAACAGTGTTGATGGGAGATAGTATGTTCAGGAGAGGAGTGCAGGGTGTATGATTGGGATTATGTTGAGGAGTGCAAAGTGTATGATGACAGGGATTATATTCAGGAGAGGAGTGTATGATAGGGATTATGTTGAGGAGTGCAGAGTGTATGATAGCAGGGATTATGTTCAGGAGTGCAGAGTGTATGATAGCAGGGATTATGTTCAGGAGTGCATGATAGCAGGGATTATGTTCAGGAGTGCAGAGTGTATGATAGCAGGGATTATGTTCAGGAGTGCAGAGTGTATGATAACAGGGATTATGTTCAGGAGTGCAGAGTGTATGATGACCGGGATTATGTTCAGGAGAGGAGTGTATGATTGGGATTATGTTGAGGAGTGCAGAGTGTATGATAGCAGGGATTATGTTGAGGAGTGCAGAGTGTATGATAACAGGGATTATGTTGAGGAGTGCAGAGTGTATGATGACGGGGACTATGTTGAGGAGCGCAGAGTGTATGATGACGGGGACTATGTTGAGTAGCGCAGAGTGTATGATGACGGGGACTATGTTGAGGAGCGCAGAGTGTATGATGACGGGGACTATGTTGAGGAGCGCAGAGTGTATGATGACGGGGACTATGTTGAGGAGCGCAGAGTGTATGATGACGGGGACTATGTTGAGGAGCGCAGAGTGTATGATGACGGGGACTATGTGACGGGGACTGAGGAGCGCAGAGTGTATGATGACGGGGACTATGTTGAGGAGCGCAGAGTGTATGATGACGGGGACTATGTTGAGGAGCGCAGAGTGTATGATGACGGGGACTATGTTGAGGAGCGCAGCGTGTATGATGGCACATGCTGTGAATGGGCCCCATTTCTGTACACCATCACTGCAGTGAGATGTATAGTGACAATAACTGATGTTAGCTGCAGACACAGCTCCTCTGCCCTCCTGTCATCCCACACCATCCCTCCAGCTTACCTCTCTATTTACATCTCGAATGAACATCTGCAGCTTCCAACTTTACCAGAGGTAACTCCGAGGCCACCAGCTGGAAGTAGAGATGCTCAGCCCCTTCAAGCTCCTCCTCCAGTCAGTGCTAGAGGTGAAGAGAAAGCAGCGATTCCTCTATGGAGCCACCAGGAGCGCTGTGGCTTGTAGATACAACAGCTGGCCGTCTGTGTTTTACAAGGGACATTATCGAGCTTCAAACACAGGGCCAGCGCTACGGGTGAAGAAAAAAGCCCTGCACAGAATTGCATGTATGACCAGTCAGAAATCTGGAATCCTATATCTAACTGAACATCCTGAATGAATTCAAGGAAGAATAAAAATGAAATACTTCTGTAACCAGAATCGGATCTAACTAACCAGCAATTTCCTAACAGTTCCAAGGACCAATCCTGTGTGATTTAGAAGAGCAGGAGCACTGGGTTACCAATCAGGATTGACCTGTGGTGAATAGATACCCGGTCATACAAACAAAAAGTGATGGAGTTCTATGTTTTGGTTAAACTGGAACAGGAAAGTGAGTTGGCCAGCTTGGAAATGCAACTCCTAGTGGGCAGCACCTATTTCAAAAACAAAGGCAGACATACTTGGTCTTAAAAGCAGGATAAGCTTTATGCATTAATATGACTGGAGTCTGCACATTTCTGGGATCTGCATTTTTGTTTTCCATTTCTGTGATGACACTAGCAAGCTGGAAGGAAACTTAATACCTGTAGTTGCTTGTTCAAAAACGACATGTGACAGATTTGGTTATGGTCAGAAGCAGTTGTCATAGAACTTTTCACTTTGTATGCTGGATGTGCGGCATCAAGGCGTGTGCAACATACAGCACAATATACAGTGTTCGTCGGTCATGTACTGTTTTTATTGTGAGACTCCACATACAGAGTGCAGTGGTCAGAGGTATGCAACTTATGGCGCAGCAGAGTGCAGCGATCAGGAATATGCAACTTACAGCATGCAGAGTGCAGTGGTCAGAAATATGTAACGTACATCACACACCACTGGCCTCTATAATCTGTATGCTGTACTATATGTGACATACACTCTACTGTTGTATCGTACATACTTAGGCCCCTTTTAGATGGGTGTTGCGATCAGGTCTACCTGTCAGTTTTTTAGGCATACCTGATCTGAAGGTCTAGTCATTCCTATGTACAGGTAGTTGTAATCGGATTTGTGTATGTTTACGCCTGCCTACCTCCTGTGTCTGATCAGGCCCACTAAAAAAAATGGGATAGGACTCTAACCTCTTCTATTTAGTCGGAGTGGATCGGAGATGGCTTGGTGTAAATGGACAGCAGTGCCCATTTACTCCCGGCTGCCCATAGAGCAGAGCAGGCTCTGCTGATTTTGAGTAGATACCGATTCGTCACCTGCCCACTCTTCTCTGATCAGCAGGGGATCAGCTCGCAGAGTCTGCCACTTGTGAAAGGGACCTTATGGCTGCTGCACTCTATATATGATTATACATTCCATGCTCCTGTATACTGGACTGTACATTGGATTATCCTTGACCATTGCACTCTGTAGGCTGGGCTGTACATTAGATAATCCTGAACACTGCATTCTGTAGATTGAGCTTTATGTTGGATACTTCTGAGCACCAAACAATGTATCCTGGTCTGTGTTATATTCTGCTAGATTACTGTATGTCCCATATTTCTGCCTGCTGTACATTACATATTCTTGACCTCACTAAACTCTGTATGCTGGACTGTATGTTACACAGTCCTGATCATTGCACTCCTAACACTGGGCTCTAAATTACACAAAAAGGCACAAGAGGGCCCATCAGCCTTGCACATTCTCTTTGAACTGGAGGGGGCAATATCCTCTTAGAACTGCAGAGACCCTAATATAAATTGTGTGAGCCTGACCTCTGCGTTCTATACCCTGGGTTGTACGTTTCCTCAGAACTCTGCACAATGGACTTTATGATATAGATTAATGCCCATTGAACTCTGTAAACAGGGCTGTATGTTACATAGCCCTGACTCCTACACTATGGATTTGATTTACTAAAAAGAGAAAAATCTGGTGCAGCTCTGGATAGAAACCACATGATAATGTTCCTTGCTGTGGATACCACGTGACATTGTTGTGTCAGATGCGTTTGGGTATCAGATGGTGCTGCCTTTTTCACCTCAAGCTGCCCAAGTGACATATTAGGAGTGGGCGCTGGTGGTGTGTGTGCAGCAGGACCGAGCAAGCCCAGGAGCCTGCACTTACAGGACATTGTACCGAGAAGACAGAAGCCGCAGGCCAGGCCCCAAGTCACGCGGGGTGTGGGAGGAGGGTGGCGGGCAGAAGGCTGGAAAACCGTGATGGAGTACAGGGACAAGATGTATATGCAGTTATAAATAAAGTTCAATATCAAAAAAACTCAACGAAAGGAGAAGAGAAAGCCTCCGATTGTATGATACATTTTTTAATAAAAACTGTATTCAAACTGCAGTAAAAAGCACTTGCATTCTAACAATACATCACCAGCATTGAATTACGGCGACTTGCAGTTTTCGACTCCGGCCCCAAAGTGACATAACCATCTCCTATGATAAATACATAGTAAAAAGGAAAAGTATGGGATTTTTAAAGTGCCAAAAGGCAACAGCAAAAATCTATAAAATATTAAAAAATATCTAAAAATCATGATATTGTCATCATATATAACTATATGATACATGGAACAAATGCAGATGATTCTATACTCTACATGTTTCACCAAACAATGGCTTTCTCAGGAGAATTTTTCATCAGGAACTGCATATCACTATGAATTAAAAAACAAAGATAATTGAAACATAACATGCATGTACATTAAAATATTTTTCATATATCTGTGTATGGGCCTGTACATTATTCTTTAGATCTCAATTACCTAAATGTTGATGCATATTATAAAATCTAATGAGTGTTTGGCTCCAGAACCACAGGGGTAGATAGATGTAGAATTTTTTTTAAATCACAGATAAAGATGCACCCTATTGGCCCATCGGGGAGGGAGATTACAATATAAGTGACCATTAGTGGCCTACCTGTATTAAAGCGGATCTCCACCCTAAAGTGAAGATCCGCTGATCCGAACACTCCCCCCCCCCCCTCCGGTGTCACAATTGACACCTTTCAGGGGGGAGGGGGGTGCAGATAGACATGTATCTGCACCCACTTCCGGCCCAGCATTCACGGGCAAAAGACGGGCATTGCATCACATCCCGTCTCCCGCCCGTTGTGTGCTGGGAACACTCAGCTCCCAGCACACAGCTGGAGCCAATTCGCGGGCGCAGCGCGACTCGCGCATGCGCCGTAGGGAACCGGGCAGTGAAGCCGCAGCGCTTCACTTCCTGGTTCCCTCACCGTGGATGGAGGGGGGAGCAGCAGGGTGACGAGCGATCGCTCATCCTCTGCTGCGGACGGCGCTGGACTCCAGGACAGGTAAGTGTCCTAATATTAAAAGTCAGCAGCTGCAGTATTTGTTGCTGCTGGCTTTTAATATTTTTTTATTTGTGAACCATCCGCTTTAACAGCAAGTAGTATCAGAATTGTTAAATAATTAGGGCAGGTACTGATTAAAAATTGTCGTGTACGATTAATTGCTTTTTTTTTCTTTTTTTAAACAACTAATCGACTAATTTCAATTCATTATTACGCACATACAGATCCAACTACTTTTAGCTGATCTCCTTGCAGGCTGATTCCCAGTGCAGCTACCAACCACTGGAAAAATGGATAGCATGATACAAAAAACACACAAAGGCAGCGCTCGATGGGAATAGCATTAAAACTTTTATAGTCTTCAAGTAGGTAACAAAATGGATATTGCACTGGAGATAAAATAGCTATTTAAAATGTAAAAATGGTGTAAGTAATACCAAACGGTAGCAAAAGCAGTCATAAAAACATGTAGCTAAGTATGATACTGGTATAAAAAAGTGTATAACAATACCACTGCTGAATCCAGATGATGGGTTAACATCAGTCCGTCGGCATGTAGATGTCACGTGAAGGGAACTATCGCAACTCCCAGTGGATGGTTGTAGAATGCCAGGTTGATAGATGAAAGTGTAACAGCCCTTGCGTGTGGCAGATAGTAAGGTACTGCCGGCATGCAGATATGAAGGCACAGCAAAGCAGCCCTTCAGGTGGACCCGGAAGCTGGCGAAGAGGTGAGTACCAATCAAAAAAATTAACGATTATTCAAGGAATTAATAGTTAATTTCCACAGCCCTATAAATAACGAATCCTAATATTCCCAGCTGAAGAAGAGGGGAAAATAAATATTACTACCCCTACTAAAAATCACTAAACAAGTGTAGTATTAAATTCAATATTGTGGTCTGAAGGGAAGAGGGTATGTAAATCATAAATCCAATAAGACTCTTGCTGACTTAAAATAATTATATTACTTCACCTCCAGTGGAGACAATACTTCTATATTTCCCAAAACTGTAGCGAAGATAGATCCTTAATATGACAAATGGCAAAATGCTTTAATATGCTATGATTTTTCTATCCCTTGGATATATTTTGCACATGTTCTCTGTTTTCCACGGAGGCCTTTTTGGTTCTTCCAATATATTGAATGCCACAGGCACATTGTAATGCAAAAAATGACCCCTTCTGTCTTACATTTTTTTACATTCCCTAATCCGATACTGTTTGCCACTAGCACTTGCCATGCAGCTACCGTATTTGTTGGTGTATAAGGTGACCAGGCGTATAAGACGACCCCCTGATTTTATAGTTTCTTTCTCGTACATCACGGGACACAGAGCGGCATATTCATTACTATGTGGGTTATATGGAGTACCTTCAGGTGTGGACACTGGCAATCTCAAACAGGAAGTCCCCTCCCTATATAACCCCCTCCCCTAGAGGGAGTCCCTCAGTTTTTTCGCCAGTGTCTTAGGTGTTGGTCACGGAATAGCTTTGCTCCACATCCTTGGGATTAAGGGCGGGCTAACCGGATCTGTCCAAGGAGCCTCAGTGCCAAAGTGGACAGTACCCGGGCCCCAAGCCGTGGGGTTTTGCCTATAATGCTCCTCTTTGGAGGGCTGGACCCTGGGCCCAGGACTTGGAGTTTGTAAAAACCATAAGTTCCTGTTTGCCAGGGTGCTATATAGGTCCAGGACAGTGGGTACCTTCATAGGACCCCAGGGCCTGAAGGTCTACTACGTTACCCACGGAGATGGGAGAAGATTGGATCAGTTTGCTGGACAAACATCCTGCAGCATGGAGCAGGTAAGGGGGAGCCTGCGGGACTTGGTTCGACAGCAGGCTCTCCGGGGTAACCTAAAAAGGGGGAAGCCTAAGTATGCTCTGCATGGGCAACCTTGCTCACTATGTCTAAAAGAGACAGGATGACACCCTTTTCTCCCCCATCACTAGGTCCCCCTGTCTAAATATGTGTTGCTAGCTAAACCTGCTGTTTCTTCCTAGGGCTAGTAAGGATCCCTAGGGGCCTTTGGAGAGTCCTACCTGGCCGGGGGTTTGAATCTGCCGCCTGTTTCTGCGTTCCTGGATCTCCAGCAGCGCGGCTCCTCCATGTTCCTCCTGTTTCCGGCATACGCGCGCGTGCGCGCGCACGTCTTATTGACGTTTTTCGCGCCGTCCAGACAGGAGGGCGGGGGGGGGGCGTGCCTGCGGCGTCATACAGGGCGCGCCTTTGTGCTGTTATAGACAGCAGGCATTGTCAGTGCTCAGTCTGAGGCTGATTTTCACAGGAGAGGACGCAGAGCGGCAGAACAGTGACTCCCGGTGGCGGAAGAGGGGTAGTACATGTGGACTTTGTTCCAATGCCTTTTTGTTAAGCCAAGAAATCCCCCTTTTTTGCAGCAGGTTGGAGGCTGGCAAACTTAGTTTAGGGTCACTGTATGTTGTCAAAAGAAAATATATAATTATTTAAAAAAAAAAAAAACATACGGGATCCCATCAGTTTTTGGGCATTAGTGATCTATTGTCCCCTAAACTCTGATTTTTGTACTCCTGGCCACTACAGTCTGTTGTGTGGGCGGAGTCCCTCGATTTTGTATTATGGCTTCCAAAGGTTCGGGGTCAAAGGGTACAAAAAAGACCAAAAAACAAAAGGGTTCCCTTTCTGATTCTGATATGCCGATACTTTCCCCGCAACTTATTAACATAAGAAGCGCCTTGGATGAGCCATTAGGGGGATCTGGTGCGGAGGCTGGCCCAGATCAGCCCAGCCCTGTGTTTATCACAGAGGAGATGCTAGCCGTATCCCTAGGGGGGCTAGAAGAGAGAATAGCAGCATTGATCGCTAGAGCTATTCCTGGTAAGAAACGGGTTAGATCCCCATCACCAAGAGGTGTATCCTCAGATGCTGAGATTCTCTCTCCGGAGGAATTGGAATCACAGGAGGATCAACTAGACCTGAACCAAGAGGGTTCAGGGATTGAGGGGTCTACCTCTGAGGAACCATTTTCAGACTCCCAGACAGAGAGACTGTGGGTACAGTCTTTGACGGACATGGTCCGGTCGGCATTTAGTTTGCCATTGCCAGAGCCTCAGGTTCCTCCGGTATCCTCTCTGGGCTCTTTGAAAGCTCCGTTAAGCAACGCAGTTTTTCCGGTCCATCCTCTCTTGGAGGAATTGATCTTTCGGGATTGGGTACGGCCGGACAGGATTTTTCTGCCACCGAAAAGATTTGCGGTCATTTACCCCATGGAGGAAAAATTCTCCAAGAGGTGGAGGCTCCCAGTAGTGGATGCAGCCATCTCATGTGTGAATAAATCACTAACTTGCCCGGTGGAAAACATACATATGTTTAAAGATCCGGTTGATAAAAGATTAGAGACACTTTTAAAAGCATCCTTTGCTACGGCAGGAGCAGTGGTGCAGCCAGCGGTGGCTGCAATTGGAGTTTGTCAGGCATTAAAAGACCAGACAAAGGAAATGTTAAAGGACATGCCTACCCAACAAGCAGAAGAGTTTTCTGACATTCCCAGAGCTCTGTGTTTCGCGGTAGATGCTATAAAAGATTCCATCCAGCAGGCCTCTCGTTTATCACTATGTTTGGTGCACATGAGAAGGCTCTTATGGTTGAAGAACTGGGCGGCGGAGCCCCCATGCAAAAATCTTCTGGCAGGGTTTCCCTTCCATGGAGGACGACTCTTCGGAGAGGATCTGGATAAATATATTCAGACTATTTCAAATGGCAAGAGTACCCTTTTACCGGTCAAAAAGACATTCCGGGCTCCTACATTTAAAAGGCAGCTTTTTCCTGTCTCGGGGCCCTCTAATTCCAGGCAGTATCGACGGCCGCCTGCACGATCCAACGTTAACAGTAGATCGCAGGGACAGACCCCTGGGGGTAAGAGGCCGTGGTATCGCAAGCCGTCAAAGACAGCCCCTAAGTCTGCCTTATGAAGGGGCGCCCCCACTCTCACGGGTGGGGGGAAGGCTTCGTTTCTTCTCAGAAGTTTGGGAAGCCAAGATCCCCGACAAATGGGTCCGGGCATCTGTAACCACAGGTTACAGACTGGAGTTTCTAAGGTATCCTCCGCCTCATTTTCAAGAATCAAGGCTACCAAGGGATCAAGCAAGGAAGGCCTCAATGCTGGCAGCTTTGGATCACCTGCTTGGCCAGGACGTAATTATAGAAGTGCCAGCCCAAGAGCAAGGCCTAGGTTTCTATTCCAATCTCTTTGTCATACCAAAGCCCAACGGCGATGTCAGGCCAATCTTGGACCTAAAGAGGTTAAACGGTTACCTAAGGGTGCGTTCCATCCGGTCAGCAGCCGCCGCGCTTCAGAAGGACGATTTTCTGGCCTCCATAGACATAAAGGATGCTTACCTTCATGTACCAATCTTTCAGTCGCATCAAAGGTTTTTACGCTTCGCGGTGGGGCAGCGACACTTCCAATTCAGGGCGCTCCCTTTCGGGCTGGCCACGGCCCCCCGGGTATTCACGAAGATCCTAGCCCCAGTTCTGGCCAATTTAAGGATCCAAGGAGTCACAGTCCTAGCATACTTGGACGACCTTTTAATCATAGATCACTCACGGCCGGGTCTGCAAAAGGCAGTAAACCTCACGGTTCGGTACCTCGAAGAATTCGGCTGGGTCCTAAACCGGGGAAAGTCAGCGTTCCAGCCTACAAAGCA
Source organism: Rana kukunoris (assembly GCA_029574335.1). Classification (NCBI taxonomy): domain Eukaryota; kingdom Metazoa; phylum Chordata; class Amphibia; order Anura; family Ranidae; genus Rana; species Rana kukunoris. Next base: position 79,461,150 of record CM056056.1, read on the forward strand.
GTTGGAATACCTCGGCATGAGGTTAGACACAGAACATCAAAAGGTGTTCCTGCCCCTTGTAAAGATCGAGGCTATCAAGGGGTTGGTTCAGTTGGTTCTAAACAAGAAAAAACCAACTATTCGCCTGTGTATGCGATTACTAGGCAAGCTAGTGGCCACATTCGAGGCAGTACCATACGCTCAGATCCACACTCGCGTCCTACAGGCAGCCATTCTAGCAGCCTGGGGCAAGAGGGCACATGCCTTAGAGTCCCCTTTGACGCTATCATCAAGGGTCCGACAAAGCCTGGCCTGGTGGTTGAACCCTCAGAATCTTCTAAAGGGAAAATCCTTCAGCCCTGTTGTCTGGAAGGTAGTTACCACAGACGCCAGCCTGGCAGGCTGGGGGGCGGTCTTCGAGGGGTTCTCCCGCCAGGGAACTTGGGTGAAACCAGAGAGGCAGCTCCCCATCAATATCTTGGAAATCAGAGCTGCTCGCCTAGCCCTTCTGGCATGGACCTCCAGATTAAAGGGGTTCCCGGTGAGAATCCAGTCAGACAATGCCACGGCGGTGGCATACATAAACCACCAAGGGGGAACCAGGAGCCAGGCCGCTCAGAGGGAGGTGAACTTGATTTTTCAATGGGCAGAGGTTCATGTACCCTGCATTTCAGCGATATTCATTCCCGGAGTGGACAACCTGCAGGCAGACTTCTTAAGTCGCCAGAGTCTGTTGCCAGGGGAGTGGTCTCTGCATCCCCAGGTCTTTCAGACAATCTGCCAGAGGTGGGGAATGCCGGACGTAGATATAATGGCATCCAGGTTCAACAAGAAACTAGACAGGTTCGTGTCGCGAGCGAGGGATCCTATGGCCTGCGGAACCGATGCGTTGGTTTGCCCTTGGCATCAATTCAAACTTCTATATGCATTCCCTCCACTACAGTTACTCCCGCGCCTGTTGCGCAAGATCAGAGTGGAGAACAAGCCAGTCATCCTAGTAGCTCCGGCTTGGCCCCGGAGGACTTGGTACTCACTAGTCCTGAAGATGGCAGTGGGAGACCCTTGGACTCTTCCTCTACAACCAGACCTACTCTCACAAGGCCCGATCCTCCACCCTACATTACAGCGTCTAAATTTGACGGCCTGGAGGCTAAATCCCTGATTCTCAGGGGTAGGGGTCTGTCTAGGCAGGTAATCCCTACCCTGATTAGGGCTAGAAAGCCGGTCTCCAGGGTGATTTATTACAGGGTGTGGAGGAACTACATAGGCTGGTGTGAATCCAAAAGATGGAATTGCCGCAAATATACTATTGATAGGGTGTTAAGTTTTCTCCAGCTAGGAGTGGATAAAGGCCTGGCACTAAGCACAATCAAGGGACAGATCTCAGCTCTGTCAGTGTGGTTTCAGAGGCCGCTGGCCACCCACTCGCTGGTAAAGACCTTCTTACAGGGGGTCTTGCGTATTAATCCTCCTGTCAAGTCACCAATTTGTCCTTGGGACTTAAATCTTGTCCTGTCCACTCTACAGAAACAGCCTTTTGAGCCGTTGGCTGAGATTCCTTTACTCTTACTGACAAGAAAGTTGGTTTTCTTGGTCGCCATAGTTTCGGCCAGGAGAGTGTCAGAATTAGCAGCCTTATCGTGTAAGGAACCATATCTCGTTCTGCATAAGGACAGGGCAGTTCTCCGGCCCCATCCTTCCTTTCTACCAAAGGTTATATCCAAATTTCACTTAAACCAGGATTTGGTACTTCCATCCTTCTTTCCAAAACCTACATCTAGAAAGGAGGGGTTGCTGCATACCTTGGATATTGTCCGGGCCATGAAGGCCTATCTTAAAGCTACAGAAAAGATCCGGAAAACAGATGTGTTATTCGTTCTACCAGATGGCCCCAAGAAGGGGCAGGCAGCTGCAAAATCCACCATCTCGAGATGGATTAGACAATTAATCATTCAAGCCTACGGGTTGAAGAGGTTGCCTCCTCCGTTGTCGGTAAAGGCCCATTCTACCAGGGCCATGGGCGCCTCTTGGGCAGCACACCATCAGATCTCTATGGCTCAGATATGCAAGGCGGCAACGTGGTCATCAGTCCACACGTTTACAAGGTTTTATCAACTAGACGTGAGAAGAAATGCGGATGCTGCCTTTGGTCAGGCAGTACTACAGGCTGCAGTTTGAAATCCTCGGGATCAGAAACACCCTTGGTTATAAGTTGGAATTATTATTATGATTTGAGTTTATCTCTAAATTGAATCCTTCTTTGGAAGATGTCTCCCTCCCCTCATTAAAGCATTGCTTTCGGACATCCCACATAGTAATGAATATGCCGCTCTGTGTCCCGTGATGTACGAGAAAGAAAAAGGGATTTTTAAATACAGCTTACCTGTAAAATCCTTTTCTTGGAGTACATCACGGGACACAGAGCTCCCACCCCTCTTTTGGGTGACCATTTTGGGAGGCATACTGCTTGCTACAAAACTGAGGGACTCCCTCTAGGGGAGGGGGTTATATAGGGAGGGGACTTCCTGTTTGAGATTGCCAGTGTCCACACCTGAAGGTACTCCATATAACCCACATAGTAATGAATATGCCGCTCTGTGTCCCGTGATGTACTCCAAGAAAAGGATTTTACAGGTAAGCTGTATTTAAAAATCCATTTTTTTTTTAAGAATTTATGCCTGTACTCACCGTATAAAACGACCCCCCCCCCTTCCGAGGCTTCCGACGCTTCATATTTCTTCCCTCTGGAGCCATATTCTTCTTCATTCTGGCTTGAGCTGGAGCCATATTTTTCTTCCTTCTTGCTGGAGCTGGAGCTGGAGTCAATCACGGTGAGCAATGTATTCTATTAATGAATACAAAGCCTGCTTGGATTGGCAGAGGCTGTACCTTCATCAGCCCACACCTCTCTGACTGTCAAAGCCAATCCAAGCAGGCTACTGTAGGGAGCCTGCTCGGATTGGCAGAGGTTGTTACTCCAATCCGAGCAGGCTCTGCATTCATTTGAATACATCGCTCACCGGGATTGGCTAAGCGGTATATACTGTATGTAGCCGAAGCTACATACAGTATTACCGCACATCCAGCAGGCATCTGAGCAGCTGACCCGGCGTATAAGACGACCCCCGCTTTTTGGCCAGTTTTTTTGGTGTAAAACGTAGTCTTATACGTCAGCAAATACAGTATTTATTTCCTGAGTAACCTCATTCGTCCTCACACAAGCAGTATAATGCTGGCAAGGAAAAAACTTTTTCCAGTGTAGAAAGGCAATTACTTTTTGGGCAGATCCACAATTGTTTTTTGCAATCTGATCAAGTAATCTGGGAACTCTGCGGTAAGTAAATCTTGGATATGCTAATCGTGTAGTGCCTCTGTGCATTGTGGCCCGAAACTTGGAAGAATCCTCCCCCCTCTGCACTCCCGGGCGGCCAGGCCCCTCTTCCTCTGCAAAGATGGCAAATGGTGCCAACCAACCCAAAGAAGGAATGTCATTGGGTGGCCAGCGCCCGACAGAAACACATGTAACTGGCAGCGGCACACTTGCTGTGTGCTACTGCCAGTGGCATTACCCTGGTTGGGGTCATCTGGTGCAGTAAATCATGGTGTCACCCCCCCAAAAAATATATATATTTTCCTGTTTTCTAAAAGTGCACCAAAGATGGAGCATGCAGGCTTTTGGTGAACTTTCAGAAAATGCATAAAAACGTGCAACCTATTAGAAATCTATAGGCCTTTTTCTTGTGAAAAAAAAAGAAAGCTATAGGCCTGCAGCTATAACTGCGAGTAAAATGTAGGAAGACCCCTTTACATTACAAAGCCCCCATACTTCTGGAACCCTTTACATTACGCAGCCCCCCACACACCTATATCCCTTTGCATTACACAGTATCCCACACACCTCTGGACCCCTTTACATTACACAGCCCCCCGCAATGTGTGACACCGGGCGGGGGCGCCCCGCTTTTCCCTGCTCCGCCCCCCGTTGATACACCAGTGCCCCAAACACAAATCCTGCCCTGGGGTGGAAGGGCTGCAGATTTAATATCCAACAACATATCCTAATCTCCCCCAAACCAAAATCACTGCAAGTATTAATGTCAGCTCCCCCCGCCCAAGTGGCATCTATAGTGCGTGTGTAATGATCACAGACCTCAGAGCGGCACATGTAGAGCGGCGTATCCTCTACCCCTGCTCCTCCCCCTGTCTGTGTACACAGAAGACATCAGCAGGAGGCGTGGGACGGGCGTATACAGCGGCATTGCACTTTCTGTATTCACAGTGAGAAAGGCAGCCGGCAGGGAGTGATGCCAGCTGCTATAGAGAGCTGATATCGGATGGGACCGCAAAACACCCCACACAAGCTGCAGGGTGGGTGCGCCTACATTAGTGTGCCCCTTTCGGGAAAGTCACTGCTCCAGTGTTCCAGCAGGATTTAGCCTGCATTCACTGGCAAGCAAGGGGTGGCTAATCAAGGAGGGATAGTTGACACCCCCCCCCAATGTGTGGTACCCAGGGCGGACCGCCCCCCTGTTAGTACGCCACTGGCTGTACTCCATAATCAAGGATAACAGGAACGTTTTCCATTGACTCCTCTCTTAAAGGTACACTAAAGTCACGGATTTAAAAAAATAACAAACATGTGATACTTACCTCCACTGTGCAGTTCGTTTTGCACAGAGTGGCCCGGAAACCTGTCTTCTGGGGTCCCTCGGCGGCTGTCTGGGCTCCTCCTCGCAAAAACTTTCCTTCTTCATGCGAGGGCGCTCGCATGGAGGAAAGCTTTTGCGAGCGCGCTCCCGTGATACAGCGGCGGCCATAGCCGCCGACTGTATCACTCGGCTCCGCCCCCCAGCGCGCCGTGTCATCCACCCTGATTGACAGCAGCGCTAGCCAATGGCTGCGCTGCTATCAATCCGCCCAGCCTAGCCAATCAACGGCCAGGCTGGGAACCGAAGAGGACGACGTGGACGCGCCCGGGAGATTCGAACGGTCAGATAAGTACAACGGGGGCTCGGGGGGGCCGGTGCTGCTAGATGTTTTTTTATCTTCATGCATAGGATGCATGAAGGTAAAAAAACTTGTACCTTTACAACCCCTTTAATGTTTTTTTTCTTAAGTTCACCTGTAGGGTGACCTTACACTTGACCCCTTCCCCATCCCACCCAGCCCTGCTGTACCATGATCCTGTGCTCCCCTGTGCAGGCTTAGTTTATAATGTACTAGTTTGCACTGCACACTGTATGTACTGTATGACAGACTTACCTGCAGAGCTCTCCAACACTGCACTGACATGATTTTCCTTGGTCCCCAGCCACTTCCATCTTTGCCCAGTCTTCATTCCAAGTTCCTGATCTTCATGCGCATCTTGATGCGGACAGAAGTCACATCGCCGAGGCCCGCAGAACGGACTGTAAATGTGGTCTGAGTTGTGCATTTGCGGCTAAGATCACATTACCAGCTGGTAGGAAGGGGGCAGTTATGACAGAAGAGACCTCTAGGGTCTCTTCTGTTATAAAAGCCTGACTGTCATCATATTTTCAATTCCAAGAGTTTACTAGCACTTTAAGTCTAATGTATTGCCCTTGAACCACTTGCCGCCCGCCCACCGTCAAATGAAGGAGGGACAATTTTATTATTCCGTACGTTTTTTGGCTCTGCGTAACTTCTGCACTTCTTCCTTCCTTTCAGCTATTACGACCATTCAAGTTTTAAAATGTTAAAATGTTCAGCTAAAACATTTTTGTACTATTTATACTTTTTAAAATATTAAGCTTTTTAACACTTTTTTTTAACATTGAATTCAATGTAAGCATGCTTCAAATCCTTAAAGCGGATCTCCACCCTAAAGTGAAGATCCGCTGATCAGAACCCTCCCCCCCTCCGGTGTCACAATTGACACCTTTCAGGGGGGAGGGGGGTGCAGATACCTGTCTGAAGACAGGTATCTGGAACCACTTCCGGCCCGCAGTCTCGGGCAAAAGACAGGTTTTTTGGCGACATCCCGTCGCCCCCCCCGTTGTGTGCTGGGAATTCGCGCATGCGCCGTAGGGAACCGGGCAGTGAAGCCGCAGCGCTTCACTTCCTGGTTCCCTCACCGTGGATGGAGGGGGGAGCAGCAGGGTGACGAGCGATCGCTCGTCCTCTGCTGCGGACGCCGCTGGACTCCAGGACAGGTAAGTGTCCTAATATTAAAAGTCAGCAGCTGCAGTATTTGTTGCTGCTGGCTTTTAATATTGTTTTTTTGCTGAACCATCCGCTTTAAAACATTCTTCCGCTCCCAAAAGTTTCAGCTCCTTCATACTTTCACCTACAAACTTTAAAATGTTCACAAAATATTCAGCTATCTGGCTATATCTTTTCAGTTCGATATATTTTATAGTTTTTGTGAAAAAGCTGTTTAAGTTTAATCGCTAAAATTTCTTGAAATGATCACTAAACAGAGTGTCTATGGGGCTGGTTAAAGTGGGTGATGTCATCGCTACAGCAAAGAGCTTTAAAAAAATTATCTTTGTTCCTTCTCTATAAATTGCTCTCACGCCCACAAGATCTACTTGTCATACACAATTTATACATTAAAACGTAGGTATTTTTGTTTTGTTTCAGGAAATGTGCTCAGTTTTGTGATACGCCTTTTACTTTTGGCTGATTGAGCTTCCAAATGACAAGAGTTCTAAACTTTCTTCCATTGACTATCGTGTATAAAATTCTGCAGATTTCCCAGCGAAACTCACAGCGAACTTATTTTTTAAATCGCTGACATGCCCACATTTTTAAGTTTATTAACATAAATTGTATACCGATACATTCACAAAGACAGTGTGTCTCTAATGGTGAAGTTGCTGTTTCAATAGCATTTACTGGATTTATTAAGGTTTGTTTGAAGGATTCTCTCACTCATTAGGTGTGGGGATTAATGATCAAAGAGAGGCTTTATAAGTACTGATGTAACACTGCTACGTTCTAAAGATAGTGTAGTGGTTATGGTGAATGGCTTTGGTGTGGGCTTAGCTATTCAGCATTCCCACGCATTTTCTGCAGGAAATGCATTTTCTAATTATTATTATTATGAACTCAGTATTTGTTTGATACATATATACACTATATTACCAAAAGAATTGGGGCTCCTGCCTTTACACGCACATAAACTAATATATTGCATTTGTAAGCATATCAGGCAGCTATGGCTGGCTGCTGCTGTCTACCAGATCGTTATGGCTGGCAGCTGCTGCTGTCCCTCAGGCGGATATGGCTGGTGGCTGCTGCTGTCCCCCAGGCGGATATGGCTGGTGGCTGCTGCTGTCCCCCAGGTTGATATGGCTGGTTACTGCTGCTGTCCTTCGGGAGGTATAGTTGGCGGCTGCTGCTGTCCCCCAGGAGGGTATGGTTGGCAGCTGCTGCCCCCCAGCTGGGTATGGCTGGTGGCTGCTACTGTTCCACTGGCAGGTATAGCTGGTTGCCTGCTGTTCTCCCCCAGGCGGGTATGGCTGATGGTTGCTGCTGTCCCCCAGGTGGGTATGGCTGGTCCCTGCTGCTGTCCCCCCGGCGGGTATGGCTGTCTGTCTGCTGCCAATCAGGCAGATATGGTTGGCTGCTGCTGTCCCCCACGCAGGTATGGCTGGCAGCTGCTGCTGTACCCCGATGGGTATGATTGGCAGCTGCTCCTGTCCCCCAGATGGGTATGGTTGGCTGCCTACTGCTGTCATGCAAGCAGGTGTGGGTGGCTGCTCCTGTCCCCTGAGCGGCTATGACTGGCAGCTGCAAACAGGAAAATCAGTGCTACTAACCATACAACATTTTGATGACAGAGCTCCCAGGGGCTTGATCCACAGTCGTTGGCCTTATAGTCTGAAACCAATCAACTGATTTTATTTGCATTCGTACACTGTGCCTTCCTAATAAAATGAAGATTTCTTAAGAGAAACAATTGGTGTGCGGATCATCTTTCCTACATGACTGGCAGCTGCTGCTGTCACCCAGGTGGATATCACTGGCTGCTGCTGTCCCAGGTAGAGTGCATTTGGTATCACATGCCTGTGACAGGAGCCGCGATCTGGGTTTGAAAACACACCATCCCAGAGCAGGAGGTCACGGCCACATCAGAGCACCTTGCAGGCTGGTTTTTACTCCTAATAATTCACAGACTGCCCTACTAAAACTCTCTGAGTGAGCTGACAACTGTCACTGACTAGACTCTGACCCTTCTCTCTGCCACCCCTGTCCCCCCTCTCTCTGTCTCCTCTCTTTCTCTCCCTGTCCCCCCTTTCTTTGTATATAACACAGTGCAGAGTATATAATACAGTGTATTTAAGTGGTAAAGGGGAACCCTATGACAGAATTAAGAAAAAAAAACGACATGGGGTTCCCCCAAAATCCATATCAGGACCTTTGAGTCTGGTATAGATTATAAGAGGAACTCCACGCCACAATGTAAATAATAAACGGTGTGGGGTCCCCCCCAAATATCCATACCAGGCCCTTTGGGTCTGGTATAGATTTTAAGGAGAACTCCACAACAAAATTAAAAAAAAAATATTTTACTTCTAGCTATAATACACATTCCAATTTTAACCACTTGCTTACTGTAAACATATACCCCCTTCCTGCCCAGGCGAAATTTCAGCTTCCGCCGCTGCTTTGCTTTAACTGACATTTGCGCGGTCGTGCGACGTGGCTCCCAAACAAAACTGATGTCCTTTTTTTCCCCACAAATAGAGCTTTCTTTTGGTGGTATTTGATCACCTCTGCGGTTTTTATTTTTTGCGCTATAAACAAAAAAAGAACGACAGTTTTGAAAAAAATACAATATTTTTTACTTTTTGATATAATAAATATACCAATTTAAAAAAAAATTCTCAGTTTAGGCCGATACGTATTCTTCTACATATTTTGTAAAAAAAAAATGGCAATAAGCGACTAGTTTGCGCCTACAAAATAGGGGACAGAATTATGATTTATTTTTTATTTATTTTTTACTAGTAATGGCGGCGATCTGTGATTTTTATTGGGACTGCGACATCATGGCGGACACATCAGACACTTTTGACCCATTTTTGGGACCATTCACATTTATACAGCGATCAGTGCTATAAATATGCACTGGTTACTGTATAAATGTGACTGGCAGGGAAGGGGTTAACACTAGGGGGCGAGGAAGGGGTTAATTGTGTGCCCTGCATAGTGTTTCTAACTGTGGGGGAAGGGGACTGACTGTGGAGGTGACTGGTCTGTGTCCCTATGTACAAGGGACAGAGCATCGGTCTCCTCTCCCTAATAGGACGTGGATCTGTGTGTTTACCCCCCAGTGGCTGGAGGAGCGAAGGACGTCCTCCCGGCAATTGAGAGCCACCTTGTGGCCATCTTTTGACAATTGCCGGGATGTCAAGTGGTTAAAAAAACAAAAACAATTTTTTTCCTTAGTTTAGGACGATATGTATTCTTCTACATATTTTTGGTTAAAAAAAAATCATAATAAGCGTATATTGATTGGTTTGCACAAAAGATATAGCGTCTACAAGTTTTAGGTGCCTTTCAAATGAAAGGCATCTCAAATGTGCCTTCTCTAAATTGTCATTCGCAACACCTGGGTGCTTTGAAACTGCGGGCAGAAGTGGGAAAATCTGCCTGCGATTCAAAGCGCTGAGTTGGGAAAGACCCTCATACATAGGCGTGCGCAAGGGGTGTGCCTGGGCACAACCTAATCCTTGGGTTGATCTGTGTACACTCAGTGATGACATGTAGACACTGATGAGCTCTCATACACCTGGCAGTGATCTGTGTACACTCAGTGATGACATGTAGACACTGATGAGCTCTCATACACCTGGCAGTGGTCTGTGTACACTCAGTGATGACATGTAGACACTGATGAGCTCTCATACACCTCACAGGGCTCTGTGTACACTCAGTGATGACATGTAGACACTGATGAGCTCTCATACACCTCACAGGGCTCTGTGTACACTCAGTGATGACATGTAGACACTGATGAGCTCTCATACACCTGGCAGTGGTCTGTGTACACTCAGTGATGACATGTAGACACCGATGAGCTCTCATACACCTGGCAGTGATCTGTGTACACTCAGTGATGACATGTAGACACTGATGAGCTCTCATACACCTCACAGGGCTCTGTGTACACTCAGTGATGACATGTAGACACTGATGAGCTCTCATACACCTCACAGGGCTCTGTGTACACTCAGTGATGACATGTAGACACTGATGAGCTCTCATACACCTGGCAGTGGTCTGTGTACACTCAGTGATGACATGTAGACACTGATGAGCTCTCATACACCTGGTAGTGATCTGTGTACACTCAGTGATGACATGTAGACACTGATGAGCTCTCATACACCTGGCAGTGATCTGTGTACTCTCAGTGATGACATGTAGACACTGATGAGCTCTCATACACCTCACAGGGCTCTGTGTACACTCAGTGATGACATGTAGACACTGATGAGCTCTCATACACCTGGCAGTGGTCTGTGTACACTCAGTGATGACATGTAGACACTGATGAGCTCTCATACACCTGGCAGTGGTCTGTGTACACTCAGTGATGACATGTAGACACTGATGTGCTCTCATACACCTGGCAGTGGTCTGTGTACACTCAGTGATGACATGTAGACACTGATGAGCTCTCATACACCTCACAGGGCTCTGTGTGCACTCAGTGATGACATGTAGACACTGATGAGCTCTCATACACCTGGCAGTGATCTGTGTACACTCAGTGATGACATGTAGACACTGATGAGCTCTCATACACCTGGCAGTGATCTGTGTACACTCAGTGATGACATGCAGACACTGATGAGCTCCCATACACCTGGCAGTGATCTGTGTACACTCAGTGATGACATGTAGACACTGATGAGCTCTCATACACCTGGCAGTGATCTGTGTACACTCAATGATGACATGTAGACACTGATGAGCTCTCATACACCTGGCAGTGATCTGTGTACATTCAGTGATGACATGTAGACACTGATGAGCTCTCATACACCTGGCAGTTATCTGTGTACACTCAGTGATGACATGTAGACACTGATGAGCTCTCATACACCTCACAGGGCTCTGTGTACACTCAGTGATGACATGTAGACACTGATGTGCTCTCATACACCTGGCAGTGATCTGTGTACACTCAGTGATGACATGCAGACACTGATGAGCTCTCATACACCTGGCAGTGATCTGTGTACTCTCAGTGATGACATGTAGACACTGATGAGCTCTCATACACCACACAGGGCTCTGTGTACACTCAGTGATGATGACGACATGTAGACACTGATGAGCTCCCATACACCTGGCAGTGATCTGTATACTCTCAGTGATGACATGTAGACACTGATGAGCTCTCATACACCTGGCAGTGATCTGTGTACTCTCAGTGATGATGACATGTAGACACTGATGAGCTCCCATACACCTGGCAGTGATCTGTGTACTCTCAGTGATGACATGTAGACACTGATGAGCTCTCATACACCTCACAGGGCTCTGTGTACACTCAGTGATGACATGTAGACACTGATGAGCTCTCATACACCTGGCAGTGATCTGTGTACTCTCAGTGATGACATGTAGACACTGATGAGCTCTCATACACCTGGCAGTGATCTGTGTACTGTCAGTGATGACATGTAGACACTGATGAGCTCTCATACACCTGGCAGTGATCTGTGTACACTCAGTGATGACATGTAGACACTGATGAGCTCCCATACACCTGGCAGTGATCTGTGTACTCTCAGTGATAACATGTAGACACTGATGAGCTCTCATACACCTGGCAGTGATCTGTGTACACTCAGTGATGACATGTAGACACTGATGAGCTCTCATACACCTGGCAGTGATCTGTGTACACTCAGTGATGACATGTAGACACTGATGAGCTCTCATACACCTGGCAGTGATCTGTGTACACTCAGTGATGACATGTAGACACTGATGAGCTCTCATACACCTGGCAGTGATCTGTGTACATTCAGTGATGACATGTAGACACTGATGAGCTCTCATACACCTGGCAGTGATCTGTGTACACTCAGTGATGACATGTAGACACTGATGAGCTCTCATACACCTGGCAGTGATCTGTGTACTCTCAGTGATGACATGTAGACACTGATGAGCTCTCATACACCTGGCAGTGATCTGTGTACACTCAGTGATGACATGTAGACACTGATGAGCTCCCATACACCTGGCAGTGATCTGTGTACTCTCAGTGATAACATGTAGACACTGATGAGCTCTCATACACCTGGCAGTGATCTGTGTACACTCAGTGATGACATGTAGACACTGATGAGCTCTCATACACCTGGCAGTGATCTGTGTACACTCAGTGATGACATGTAGACACTGATGAGCTCTCATACACCTGGCAGTGATCTGTGTACACTCAGTGATGACATGTAGACACTGATGAGCTCTCATACACCTGGCAGTGGTCTGTGTACATTCAGTGATGACATGTAGACACTGATGAGCTCCCATACACCTGGCAGTGATCTGTGTACACTCAGTGATGACATGTAGACACTGATGAGCTCTCATACACCTGGCAGTGATCTGTGTACTCTCAGTGATGACATGTAGACACTGATGAGCTCTCATACACCTGGCAGTGATCTGTGTACACTCAGTGATGACATGTAGACACTGATGAGCTCTCATACACCTGGCAGTGATCTGTGTACACTCAGTGATGACATGTAGACACTGATGAGCTCTCATACACCTGGCAGTGATCTGTGTACTGTCAGTGATGACATGTAGACACTGATGAGCTCTCATACACCTCACAGGGCTCTGTGTACACTCAGTGATGACATGTAGACACTGATGAGCTCCCATACACCTGGTAGTGATCTGTGTACACGCAGTGATGACATGTAGACACTGATGAGCTCTCATACACCTGGCAGTGATCTGTGTACACTCAGTGATGACATGTAGACACTGATGAGCTCCCATACACCTGGCAGTGATCTGTGTACTCTCAGTGATGATGACATGTAGACACTGATGAGCTCTCATACACCTGGCAGGGCTCTGATATAATAAGGATCAGTGCCTGGCTGGCCCCACCCCCTCTTCCCACAGACACACTCTATCCAGCCGCCTCCGGAGCTCTGCAGAGACGGGCGCTCCCCACAAGATGTCGCCAGACTTTTCCAGGCCGATAAGTACGGGTTGAGCTCGTCTTGCTGTCATCCCGGAGTCTCCCGTCTCATACGGTAGTAACGCTGTGAATTGTGGGCAGGAAGATCTCCGCCGCTCTCTCTCCGCCCACACTCCGGGGAGAGCTCCTCTAAGTGACCCGCCCACCTGGGTGCCGGAGAGCCCATCTCTGTCTCCGATCAGCATCCCTCCGATCCCCGGAGCGCACCCTCCTGGAACAAGTGAGTAACCCGCCTGTGACATAACGGTGCCCCGGACTCCTCAGCCTGGCACTGCCCATGGCTGATGGTGGAGAGGCTGGCAGTGGGCATAGGTGACAGGAGACTCCTGAGGCAGTCTGTGTCCGGGATAAGGGTGCTACAGGATGGGGATTCTGGGGTGAGGTGGGTGGGATGGTGACACTGGCAGCACTCCTTGGGGGTGGGTAGGATGGTGCTCCTGATAGATGGAGATTGGCAGTGCTCTTGGAGGGTGTGTATAATGGTGAGACTGGCACTGCTCCTGGGAGGTGGAGAGATTGGCAGCGCTCTTGGAGGGTGTGTACTGTGTATAATGGTGAGACTGGCAGTGCTCCTGATAGATGGAGAGATTGGCAGTGCTCTTGGAGGGTGTGTATAATGGTGAAACTGGCAGTGCTTTTGGTAGGTGGGTTGGATGGTGCAGTGCTCCTGAGGAGTGGGTGGGATGGTGAGACTGGCAGCGCTTCTGATAGATGGGTAGGATGAGCAGACTGGTAGAGCTCTTAGAGATGGACAGGATGGAGAGATTGGCAGCGCTCTCGGAGGGTGTGAATAATGGTGAGACTGGCAGTGCTCCTGGGAGGTGGGTAGGACAGTGAGACCAGCTATGACTAAGCGCTAGTGCGAAACGCGTCAGCCGTGTTTTCCATTTTCTTGCTGTGGCTTGTAGTGTGTGTGTGTGTGTTTTTTTTTTTTTTTTTTTTTGTTCTATTTTACCAATAAAGGCAACTAAAGGATTTTTTCCTGGAGTGCGGCTGTCCAAATATTTATTTTTCTATACGCATTGCCAGCACCCTTGGTCTCTGAGAGGAGGTTGATCACCAAAGCACATCCACCTAGAGCCGTTTCTCAGGACGGTGAGACTGGCATAGCTCCTGGGGGGTGGATAGGATGAGGAGACAGGTGTGTGTGACAACAAGGCATCAGACCACTGCCACCTTCACCAACGTGTGACAACCTTACATGACAATGGCACTTTCATCCTCACCCTGCACATTATTTTCCAGATTGTGGGGCCACGACAGACTGAGAGCGCTTGTCACTTGGTTTAGCTTTGCCCCCAGATGGGGTTCTACCTGTATTCTGTTTTGTAATCCTCACTGTCACCACAGACTGGTACAACCAGATATTTACCATGTAGTAGCTTTTTTCAAAGAGACAGGGTTTTTTTAAAGCGTTGGACCCCCCATACACACTATTAGATTTTCTGCAGATTTTTGACTTCAGATTTACCAAAACCATGTAGTGTAAGGACCTGCCTGATTGCATACAAATTTAAATTCTTAAAGTGGATGTAAACCCATTTTTTTTGTTCATGTACAGTAAAAGATTTCCTATCATCTGTGCCCAGTCTTGCCACAGAGTTAATCCAGATCTGAGAAATCCTCTTTTATTGTTCAGTGAAATAAAATGAATTTGCAGAGAAAAACCTTAGTCTGTTCTGCCCCCTTGCTGTGAGTGACAAGTTATGTACATATCTCATGCACTAGCCTGGAGACAGGCATTATTTTTTAATTCCCACCCCCACTCCTTTTCTGAAGTCATGTGGTTACTTTTCTGGATTTTGATGTTAGTGATCATAGCAGATTTTAGTGTAAGGAATACACAGGAGAAAATGCATGTTGACAAGGAGTGTAGAGGTGGGCGGGGAGTCTACTAACATCACAACTCCACCCACAGAGCTCCAGACAACCGACCCACCCACAGAATTGTTTTTCAGCTCCTATAACAGACGGAGGGGAGACATTTGACAGGCAAGGATACATGCAGGAGGCATCTATATCCTTATAGATCAGCACTATGGCAGTAGTTTAGAAAGGATGAGAGCGGGTTTACATCCACTTTAAGGTTTGACCTCATATTGCATGGTTTTGGAAAATCTGCAGAAAATCTAATATTGTCTTTGAGGTCTAAACTCCATTATCGTGGGGGAAAAATGCAAATAAAAAATAATGTTGTGCATACAACTGTGATACAAGTCCTATTGTAATATGTTATTAAAGATGCCTTTTCTTTTCAGTCTGCAACATTGTAACCTTCTGTAAAATGCAATATGGATACCTGGAGGCATTCTGTACACTTCTTTTTTTTTTTTTTTACATCCCCCCCCCCCAAAAGGAAATCACTTCTAAAGGGATGCAATCCCTGCCACTTTCCTCAGTAGAGTCCTGCAACTTCAGCATTTAATTGATAATTATAAAATCGCTCCCATATATATTCTTTACACATGAACACAGACAGGCAAACCGCTATTTCTTCAGAATAACAAAACGCAGGAATGTGCAACAAAGTGTGTTTAAATCCCTGCAATGTACATACAGTAGAATCTTTTCTTTTCTCAACAAAGTGGGGTTACTTTTTCAAAGTTCTGCGTTGGTGCATTAGAGACAATATTAGTGATTTTAAAATATTTAATAAAAAAGACAGGAAAAAATGGTTCAAGCAAAATATTTACCAAAAAAAAAATTTCAAGTCAGCAGCTACAAACACTGTAGCTGCTGACTTTTAATAAGGACACTTGCCTGTCCAGGGTGCCCGGGATGTCGGCAGCCAAAGCCGAGCACTCGCTCGGGTCTCGGCTGCCCAGCCGCCATCCTCGTGAGGGAATCAGGAAGTGAAGCGTTGCGGTTTAACTGCCCGGTTCCCTAGTCACGCGAGCGTGGTTAGCTATGTGTTCAATAAATGCAAAAAAAGCTCCTGTTGACCCTTCCTGAAATCCAGCAAACTTGTATTTTTCTGTAACTGCTTCAATGCAGGGCGTTTTACCCTCTTGGCATATTTCTCTTTAAGGCTCCATTCACATCTAGGTGTTTTTACGCCCGACGCCGCATACGCTGGAGGGGAAATTAAAGATTCCCCTCTATGGAGATGGTTCACATCTCCACGCTGAAGCCCAAAACAAGTCCTGGACCCTTTTTTTCAGGCGTCTTCGGCGTTCGGAATAGGAAATGATGGACCTCTCCAAAAAGGGGGGTTAAAAACGAGGCGTTTTGTCGCCGCAAATCACGGTACAAATTGCCTCACATTTGTCGCCGCATTTCGCGGGTCAGGACGCGCGATTAGATGTGAATGCAGCCTAAAGAATACCTGTTGCTGCCCATGCTATCACAAGGGATGCTGTCCCTTGATTTTGTAAAAAACTATTTTTTGGTCTATTTTTAGTTTGTTGTAATAAAAAAAACAGTGGTGGTCAAATACCACCGAAAGAAAGGTCTGTTTGTGTGAAAAAAAAAAAAAAAATATTGAGTTTTGTTTGTTTTAAGGCCCCTTTAACATGGGCTTTCCGATCAGGTCTGCCTGTCCGTTTTTCAGGCGAACCTGATCGGACGCTGCATGCTCTTCTATGGAGCACTGGTAGTCAGCGGTGACATGTCCGCTGACACCTACCGACAAAGGGGCAAAAACTGTGTGGGGGGGGGGGGTGAATAGTACCTTCCTGTTTCTACCCATTCCCTGTTATCCCACCCTCCTTCGTAATTTCCCATTCACGCCTGCTATGGGCATTCTGTATGTATTTACTAGTCCCAAATAACTGTGTGTGTTACACCAGAAAAAAAAAAAAGATAATTTAGGGGGCAAAAACCTGGGAGGGATGTAAATTTTGTCAGTTAATGTAACGCAGTGCTGAATTGCAAAAAATTCCCTGGTCATGAAGGGGGTACTTTTTATATTTTTTCATTTTGTGTGTATATGTGTGTGTGTGTATGTGTGTATATATATATATATATATATATATATATATAAAAAAAAAATTATAATCAAAATTTTTGATTTTATTTTTGCAGCGATTTCAGTGTGTCAAATGATCGAGTAGATTAGAAAACAGCGGACGTGGCGCTTTCAGTTGAACAAGGAGGATTTTGTCTGTACAGGTAAATAAATGTATGTTGTATTTGCGCTATAGGCTGAATCCTTCCTACAAAACATCAACTATTTTGTATTTACAAACTGTCTTTCATTGTGGGCTGGTCAGATGCATTCATGCAGCGCTCTCTGGGGAGGGATGGTGGCAGCATGTTGCTGATATTCTGGTGTTCTTGGCAGCCGTTCAGATCGGGGAGGAGAGTTGTGGGGATATATTACAGATGTCTTACACTCAGGCGTGTAGTAGAGCAGGGAAAGTGATGTGATTGTGTTTGTATGGGAGGCCGTTGCTGACACTGAACTCTCGGGCTGCACACTGCTTTCATTTTTCTACCTGCTTATGTCGGTTAACATTGAGTGACGGGAATACTGAGGACTGGAGACTCTTCTGAACCTCTTATGATCTTGTAGGAATGTCAAATATTTCTACATCAATGGCTCCGAAATGTGTTCTGAATCTGAGGGCTCATTTAAATGGGCGTCTAATACGCTGAGTTTAGTTGCATGCAGTGTGTAGTTTTCTATGTCCAGTGATGCCAATGCCATACATACAGCTGCAAATGAAAATGTGCCCTGCATTTAATGGCCACACCACTGCCCCTAGGTCATAAAGATCGGAGTGTTTTACTTTTGTACGCAGTGAACATTTCTAAAACAATATGTATTCTGCTACATTTTATGGTAAAAAAATTCCCAATAACATATTGATTGATTTGAGCAAAATGTGTAACGTCTACAAACTATGGGATAGATTTGTAGTTATTTTTTTTTTATTTTTTTTGCGGGACTGTGACGTTGCGGCGGACAAATCTGATACCAATATAGTTATCGGTGCTAAAAAAAAATCACTGTACTAATGACACTGGCAGGAAAGGGGTTACCATCAGGGGTGATCAAAGGGTTAAATGTGTTCCCTGGAAGTGCTTTGTTACTGTGTGGGGGATGGTTGCACTGTAGGAAGACTGAGATCCATGTTCCTGCTTGACAGCAACACAAGATTGCTGTTTTGCTAGTAAGGAATATGGAGATCTGCCTTGTTTACATAGGCAGACTGCCGTTCTGCCTCTCTGAGCGATTGCAGACATTGGACACAGCGGGTCCGGCAGACCCAATCACAGCGGGAGCAGGGTCTCCAGTGGTGCGCCCCAGACCCAGAATAAAAACAAACGCTAGCGCTAAAATTGGTGGATAATAATGATAGTGATAATGAAAACTATATTATATAATAATTCAGGGGGTAGCAAAAATCTCAGAAAGAGAATGAGTCCAGAGCAGCAAGATGAAATTGTACCCGGAAGTAACAATTGTACGCAAATGAACCACTTAAGACCCGGACCAATATGCTGCCAAATGACCAAAGGGGTTTTTGCGATTCGGCACTGTCGCTTTAACAAGACAATTGCGCGGTCGTGCGACGTGGCTCCCAAACAACATTTGCGTCCTTTTCTTCCCACAAATAGAGCTTTCTTTTGGTGGTATTTGATCGCCTCTGCGTTTTTTTTTTTTTTTTTTTTTTATTATTTTTTTTTTTTTTTGCGCTATATACAAAAATAGAGTGACATTTTTGAAAAAAAAATCAATATTTTTTACTTTTTGTTATAAGAAAAATCAATAAACTAAATTTTAGTAAAACATTTAGGCCAACATTTATTTAGCCACATGTCTTTAGTAAAAAAAAATCGCAATAAAAAAAAAAATTAGCTACCTAGCGGGAACAGCGACACTAATACGGCGATCAGAAAAATGATTGCTTAGTGACGCTGGCAATAGGGAGTGAAAGGGGTTAACTAGGGCAGTGATCAAGGGGTTAAAACTTTATTAGGGGGGGGGGTACAGGGTTACCCAGGACCTAACACTAACTGACTTTTACACTGCCTGTTACACTGACACTAAATACAGTAATCATACATGTATGATTACTGCATTCAGTGACACTGTGACAGGGGGAAGGGGGGGGGGGCGATCGGGGGGGTCAAATGTGCCTGTGTGTAGTGTAGTGTTGGTGCAGGACTTACTGTGTGGTGATCTCTCCTCAGCGGTGGTTGAAAAAGTGGAGGAAGTGACAGGGCGGGCAGGCGCGTGCATTGGCTGCGAGCGATCAAAAACGAATAGCCGCCCCCTCTTGTCGGATCGCTCCTGCAGCCGCGCGGACCGCCGCATGTGGGGGGGGGGGGGGGGTCCGATCGGACCCCCGATTTCCCCCCCCCCCCCCCTCCCAAGCACCAACGTATATATACGTTGATGTGCCTGTCGGTGCCATTCTGCCGACGTAAATGTACATGCGGCGGTCCTTAAGTGGTTAAACACTAAAACCAGCACTCAGACTCAAACACATATCAACTTAAAGGAGTAGTAAAGGAAAAAAATGTTTTTGCTGAAATGACTGTTTACAGGGTATAGAGACATAATAGGTAACTGATTCCTTTTAAAAATAGATAAAAAATCAATCATATAATGTGCCTGCCGTTTTAGTTTCGATTTTAGACTAGTTTCAGTTTGTTCTGTGTGTACAGAGACACACAGAACAAACACAAACAAACACAGGGCAGTGTTTGTTTTTTAAAATGAATCTGATTGGTTCTGAGGAGTTTTAGACACACAGTAATCGCACCTTCTTGATCATGGACCACAATGAAAAGCTACCATGAGTTTTTTCATAAGGAGCCAGACAAGCAGGAAGTGTGCAGCTCAGCAAGGGATTACAGCAACTTCTAAGCAAAAACGGACATGGAGGACACGAAAGCAGGACTGCTATAAGGTAAAGCAAGCTATTTAGCATTAAAGGGGTTGTAAAGAAAACATTTTTTTTTTTTCATAATAAGCCTCCTTTACCTGCAGACATTCCTCTTTTCACTTCCTCATTGTTCATTTTTGCTCAGAAGTTGCTCTATTTCTTCTCTGTTCTGTTCACTTCCTGCTTGTCCGATTTTACTGACCACCGTGAAAGGAGACTTTACTGCGGTGGTGAGTAACGTGCTCGCTCCCTCCTTGGAACTACATCTGTGTGGCAGGTTGCTCTCTGTGTTAGAGACTTCAAGGAGGTGTGAATTACTGGGCATGCCACAATTCATACTGGGAAATGTAGTTCTTACATGAACAAGGGATGCAAACCAGGAAGTGAATGAGAGAACAGAAACTAGAACACCGGAGGTGATATAGATGAAGGAATTTATTAGGTATTAACTTGTTTGTTAACAGAATCATTACACTATTCTGTCTGTCTACCTTGCAGACATTCATTTTAGGCAAAAAAAAATTTTCCTTTACAACTCCTTTTTACATTTTTTTTTTTTTTTCCTTTACTGATCCTTTAATAGCAAAAGTGAACAAAGTCCATTTATTTGCAGTGGGGTATATTCAATCCTGTCCACTATGAACTGCAAGCTGTGATTTCTCATGGATAACCTTTTATCTTCATTTATGTCTATATTGGATTGAATATACCCCACTGCAAATAATAAATGGACTTTGTTCACTTTTGCTATTAAGTTTATATATGTTTGAGTCTCATGAGCGTTGGTTTTAGTGTTTTAATTTACAGACCCAGAATAAGAAATCCTGTACATGTATGTGATTTATTTTTTTGCACTTAAGGGCTGCCCCACTGCAGTGTATATGTGGGGCAGTCCTTAAAGTGGAGTTCCACCCATTTTGTTATGTTTGTCTGTGCTGCATGCCCTAATCTCATACTGTTCAGAATGGACAATTTTTATTTATTTTGTTGCTTGTAAATACCTTTTTTATTTTGTAGTCCTTCATTACTTCCTCCTCCTTATTAGCCTAGGCTATTAATTCACAAGGCTATTTGCAAGGGTTTCTGGGATAGGCATCATGTTTCCCAGTAGTCCTTGCAAACCTGACTGAAACCTATTACATTGCTTGTGCAGCACTGAGCATGTGCGAGATATGCAAAGCTGAAATCCAGGAAGTCATACAGTCTGGCTTCATGGTGCCCACACTTAAGATGGCCACGGTCTATTTCTAGATTATAAACTATCTAAATGCTGTAACAACCTAACAAAACGGACCTTAGTTTACAGACTAACTTTACTAGAATACATTAAGCTTGTGTATTACAGGGGTCTTTATATTTAAAAAGTAAAATTGTGGGTGGAACTCCTCTTTAAGTGGTTAATGTGTACTGTTTTCATATGACTTTTGTGCAAGAATAATCAGAAAAGACCTGTGCATGATCATAAACAACAAAAAACGTTATTCGTACGAGGAAAATCAGACTATCGTTCATCCGACTTTTTTTATTTTTTTGTGTATGAGCTTTTATGCATAATATAAATCCACTTTATTTATTTTTTGGGCCCTCAAGGCGTTGTTGCCATATAATTCATGTATACACAGCATATTTCCACAGTATGGCAAACTTCTCTAAGGAAGCAATTTTGCTTCTTCAGTGCTGCAATGTCAGCACTCTCCTCCATCACCAGCTCTTCCATCTTCCCTGGGTCTTCTTCTAGGTTCGGAGTATTCGGCCAACACTAGTTGTGTTGGAGGCAGAAGCGACATTGGGTCACTGGCAAGGTAGGTATCACAGGGATTGGAGGGGATGGGGGACCTTTGCAAAGACACGGCCTCTTTAGTACTAATGCGAGTCCTTGACATTCATGTGCTTAAAATATCACTAAAGGCAAAACTTTTAGTTTTGAAATGAGGGTGGATTAAAGTGCTGTCGGGATTTTATTGCTGTCTGTGTCTCCATCCTCGCTGAGCATGAGAGGAAATCCCAAATCTTGGGTTGTTCCTAGATGAGGACTTCTAGTGACCCTTTTTGCAACTAGGGATTCCTTCATTTTGGAGGGATTTCCTCTCACTTTCTGTTATGGCTGTGGGACAGGAAGTGAAGAAAAATCTCCCCAATGAGACTCGGTATTTTTTTACCATCTAATGGGATATAATCCTCCCTTATGCCACGTACACACGATTGGAAATTCCGACAAGAAAACCGTGTTTTTTTATTTTTTCAGACAGAATGCTGGCTCAAACTTGTGTTGCATACACACAGTCAAGATTGCGGTGACGTACAACACTATGACGAGCCTAAAAAAAAAAAAGTTCAATGATTCCGAACATGGGTAGGATTTTTTTGCTCGTCAGAATTGCATACAGACAATGGCAATTTCCGACAAGAACTTTTCCCGTTAGAAAATTTGAGAAACAGCTCTCAAATTTTTGCTGTCAGAAATTCCGACAAAAAATGTCCGCTGTGGCCTTCACACGGTCGGAATTTCCGTCCAAAAGCTCACATTAAACTTTTCTTGTTGGAAATTCTGATCGTGTGTACGCTAGAGCTGCACGATTAATCGTATATTAAACGCGATCTCAATTCACCCCCCCCGCGCACGATCTCCATCTTGGGGTTACTGCGATATTTTTTTTTTTGGGGTCTAGTGGGATGTAGCCTGGTATGGAGGAGAAGTAGTTGAAACCAGCGTGGATACTGCTCGTCAGCAGTGCAGGGATAGTTAAAACACACTGTTGATTGGTCAGCTACCTCTTCTGTTCTCAGAATCTGTGATTGGCAAAGATGCAAGACACGATCCTCTTTGGATAACGCCAGGGGCGGACTGACCATTGAGTCACTCGGGCACTGCCCGAGGGCCCCATGCCACTAGGGGGCCCCATCAGGGTTGCCAGGCTCACTAAAACCAGGGATAGTATGCAAAAATCTGTCTTATTTTTTTATTTTTTTTTACATCTGTCCCTGATATGTCCGAAACTGACATGCTTTTGATGTGAAAATTCAGAGATTTTAGCTGCCCCGTCTCTGCAGTGCCTTCTGGCATGGTGGCCATCTGTAAGCCCGGGGGCCCCATAATCTTCTATTGCCCGGGGGCCCCATGAGTTGTCAGTCCGCCCCTGGATAACGCGATTGGCCAGGGGAAGGAACATGGCGATGGTTGTTTATTGGTATAGCCACACCCCCTGGCTGTGTTCCTGTGATTTGTATAGTGCGGGAGGAAAGTGTGAGAGTGGAGAAGCTGCATCCTTGAAACATCGAGAACACAGAGGGAGCCCGGGACCTGCGGCCTATGGCAGGGAGGCGGTGTGTGCCTATGTGGTAGCTGGAGAGGAGAAGAGCCCTGTCTGCTCACACAATAAGGCTGCTCAGGCCTCTCATGAGAAGTGCCTCCCTCACCAGCAGCAGCACCCAGGGACTGGTGGACTACTACCTCAAGTTCTCCCCCCTCACACCTCTCCACAAAGCAGTTCCTGGACTTCGGTGTATCACACAACAGGGCCCCATTCATTGCCAGCCTCTCTGGACTTCTCCAGACTCCACACATGAGGCGGAATCCCACCTTCCTTCTCATACATGAACACCTCCACCTAAAAATGAACCAGTAAAGTTAGCCCAAATTTTATTGTATAATGTGAAAAACTTTACGCCACGAGAATTGCGATCTGAATTCTAAGCAAAAGAATTGTGATTCTCATTTTGGCCGAGCAGCTCTAGTGTACGCGGCATTAGTCTGCAGCAAAATGGGGGAGGGGGGTTGTGGAAAGGTTGTGCATTTACCGTAGTTCTACTTTAACTGGTGATGCAAGGATAAGGATGAACACTCTGGATCATGACAACAAGCCAACATTGGCAGGTTCCATGTTTCCATTCGTTTTTTTAATCCTTAGAGCAATTTTATTTTTAGTTTGATGCACAAGAATCAGTACACAAAATGGGTATTAGTAATTTTTAATACACAATCTGGAACTAAACCTATACGATTGTGTGTATCTATAATTTTTATATATATATATATATATATATATATATATATTGTGTGTGTGTGTGTGTGTGTGTCTATGTATAAAATCTAAGACCTGTAGCCGAGCTTTATCGTGAGCAACAAGTCCTAACCAGGGAATTAGCTCTGTTGATACGTCAATAATGGCTGATATTGTCGTTGAATAAAATCCATCTGTAGAAAAGCTGATTGGAGGTCACAGAGTTCATTCCTTCCCTTGTGTCGCTGTAATGTCATTAACTGGCTCCTTTTCCAGGAAATATGATTTTCTGCTCTGCTTATAGAAGAATTGTGTCTTTCAACCTAAATCGGGTTATGAGGAGGAAATAATAAAGGAGATATTACATTTCTCAAGCTTTGATTTGTCCTGAGTGATGTAGATAGCTTGGCGCTGAAAGGATCTTGGCTTTGTTGTGCCATCATTGCTACATTGTTTGCTGCCCATTGTATGAAATCCAGCATCTCAATTATCATAGTTGGGCTACGTGGACAGTGTTTAGCCCATGTGTGTCGAATCCGGGTGTCCTTTTGAGCTCCTGGGGGGGTACAGGTGAGGAGTCCACCCCCCTGGGCGTGATTGGAACTTGCGTCCTGCTTGGAACGCAAAACTTCTATGCCTCCCCGGGCACCCGAAAGCCCTCAGATTTGAGGCACATGGGCTAAATACCCAATGTGCATGAGACCTTCTACTGTAAACCTAAGGCAAAAGCGTTATGTAGATGAGAGCCTAAAGCCTCGTGCACGCGATCGGATTTTTCGACACCAAATGTGTGATGGCAGTGTTTTGTCAGAAAAGCTGACCGTTTTGTATGCTCCATCGGACAATTGTTGGATTTTCCGACGACAAACGTTTTATAGCATGCGTTCAAATTTTCCGACAACAAAGGTGTCTTGTCGGATTATCCGATCCGTACACAAATCCATTGGAAAATAAAATCGGGAATGTACAAACGCGCATGCTCCGAACCAATGTTAACCATAAGACAACATTAGCAGAAGTTGCCCAAAGGGTGGTGCTAAAGAGCTGAAAAAACACGTTCTTTCGTGTATGTTGGCTGAAAAAGTTCTGCCGTCTGTATGCATACCAAGTTCACAGGCTCTGCACAAAATTCCACGGATTTGTCCGATGGAAATCTGCTTGTGTATACAAGGCTTTGGACTGATGTCAGATGGGCGAGTCTGCCACTGGAAATCCTGCTGCTGCCAATTTGTTGAAATCACTAAGAGGCTGCCTGTTTGTCCCTATTAAATTGCTCCCTCGATCACTAGCGATCCCAAACCTAAAAAGACCTGTTCACACCTGACTGCATTCCTGTGCGATTCCTATGTGACTCATTTATTTGAATAGTCTGAAATCGCAGTGGATCACACCAAATGTAGTTAATGCAATACAGTTCAAAAGCGCACAGCGCCAGATTGAATGGTACTGCAGTACCATTTAATCCGGTGTAGGCAACCGCACTGCGTTTGTGATCTGAGATGGGGGGGGGTTAGGATTATTTTGTCCCCCCGCAGAAGATTGTACACTTAGTGCATTTTGAACGTGGTGCAGGAAACGCAAACAGAATGCGTTTTTTTTTTTTTTTTTTTTTCTCCCACGCTGCTTGTTGATGTGAATGAGCTAACCGCTTTCCCCCCAAAAATTACAACAATGTCGGCCTGCATGTTTTTCTCAGTTAAGGTGTTCTTGGTAAATTAAATTTATTACATTTTACATTACATTTTTATTTTTTTCTTTATACACACATTTATGTAAGGAAAAACAATGGCCTTTTTTTTTTTACCACATTAGTCTTTTAAATGGAATTATTTGTTCCTGAAATCTGACCTAGTTATGCCACTGCTGTGGTTGTCCTTTATAAGGACACTGTCACTTTGCCCTGCATGAGAGTGAATTTCTTTCCCCATTGCCTTTCAGTACATGGGGATAAATCTGCAGAGACGGAGAGAAACTCTAAGGCAGTAAGTGGAATTAGCTTATATTTTCTCGAGCTGGACACAAAGTTTAACTCCTTGACAGAGGGAGACTTAATTATACTGTAAGTGCCACTAAGTTAGGCTTTATTTAGTATATATATTTTTTTGCTTTTTCTGTGGAGCAGAATGTTTGTTTTTCATGTGTTGATTTAATGGCAGAAATACAATAAAGCTATTTTGTTGAGAGATAACACTTAAAGGGGTTGTAAAGGTAAATTTTATTTTTTATTTTTTTCCTAAATAGCTTCCTTTACCTTTTTAGGCCCCTTTCACATTAAGGAGTTTTTCAGGCGGTACAGCGCTAAAAATAGCGCTGCTATACCGCCTGAAAAACTCCTGCCAAGCAACCTCAATGTGAAAGCCCCGAGGCCTTTCACACTGAGGCGATGCGCTAGCGGGAGCGAAAAAAAATTCCTGTCAGCAGCATCTTTGGAGCGGTGAGAGGAGCGGCGTATATACCCCTCTTTCACTGCTCCTTCCCATTGAAAACAATGGGGAAACCGCGGCAATACCGTCCGCAACCCGCCTCTATAGAGGCGGATTGCAGGCGGTATCAACGCTTTCACGGCCGCTAGCGGGGGTTAATACCGCACCGCTAGCGTCCTCAGCTCGCGGCAAATCCGACGGTATATCGCCGCTATTTTTAGCGGCACTATACCGTCAGCATGGCTCCCGCCACAATATAAAAGGGGCCTTAGTGCAGTCCTCCTTCACTTACCTCATCCGTCGATATATATATATATATATATATATTTTTTTTTTGCTTTTAAATGTCCTTATTTCATCTGAGAGATCTTCTGTCTGTAACTCCACACAGTAATGCAAGGCTTTCTCCCTGGTGTGGAGAAAGCCTCTTGAGGGGGTGAGCAGGAGTGTCAGGACAGATAAAGGCACTGTGTGTTAGTGGGTGTCCTGACACTCCTGCTCTCCCCCTCCCCCTCAAGAGGCTTTGTCCACACCAGGGAGAAAGCCTCGCATTACTGTGTGGAGTTACAGGAAGTGAGGATTTCTCAGAAGAAATAAGGACATTTTAAAAGCAAAATGGAAGGATGAGTTAAGTGAAGGAGGACTGCACTAAGGTAAAGAAAGCTATTTAGGAAAAAAAAATGTACATTTACAACCCCTTAAGTTTTTTTTTTTTGCACTCTCTACCTGTACATTTGATCACTATAATTTGGCATTTCTCAACTAGATTTTCTCTATAGGTCGCTAGAGGTTCCTTGGATTGTATAGTTGCTGCTTTTTGGATTCATAACCACTAATGTAAGGGGAGTTGGGCCCAATTCATACGGGTGTACTTCGTCAGCGGATCCGCCTGCTCAGCAGGGAATCTGTCCACTGAGCAGGTGAATGACGGGTCCAAATTGAGTACAGCTTTTTCATGGATCATGTGAAAACCTTCAATGTGTGATGTACCGATTCAGTTGGAAGCTGCATTCAGTTTGCACTAGTGTCAACCCAGCCTAAAGTGTTGTGCGTTTAAAAATAAAATTGTATTTGAAAAACTGGTACGCAAATACTGTAACATTTAAAAATTGCAATGACCATCATTTTATTCTCTAGGGTCCCTACTTAAAAAAATATATATATACCGGGGTTCAAACAATTTTCTAGCAAAAAATACTGGTTTTAACTTTTAAACAAAAAGTGTCAGAAGAAAACCAGAACTTAATTTGGCTGATCGACATGTGCTTGTACTGAGCACCCCAGTGCTTCCATGTGCGAGGGGAACCTGAAGGAATACAGGTGTGTGTGTTTGTTTTTTTTCCCTCCAGTGGGTCAGCGCCTCATTTACTTGCTGAGCATTAGGAGAACAAGACACTCCTCTTTCCTGCCGCGCACACAGTCGTTGCTCGTCGCACTACAAGGCCTCTCCCCTCCCTGCTAGTCCCGGGGTGCGGTGCTGGAGACAGGCGAGATAAATGGCATAAAACATTAAAAGTCGCCATTAAGCCCCTTTTAATTTTTAAAAGGCCCCCGACATTTCTAAAAGCACCTCTGCTTAATGAAAAAACATCAACCTCTCGCCTTTATTAGAAATGGTTTTAGTTAGAATTGTTTTATTTTTATCAGGGCCGGTAGATTTTCATGAGGGGCCGGTAGATTGGGACCTTGATTTGGTGCCTGGGACAATTCGTTTTTAAAGCATTTCCACGTGTGGTGTGTTTGTGTGGTGTGTTTTTTTTTTTTATAGTATCATGAAAGATCTGAAATCACCATATCTCGTGTATTAAGACCTGGCAAAGCGTGGCAAGTTCCGACCAAGCACTTTAAATGCTGCAATTTTCCTACCTGAAGTCTGTTTCCTTCAGAGGACGTTGTGGGAAGAGCAATATTGGTACACACAGTGCTATCTGTAGTGGACACTTATTCCCATTCCTGTTTCAAAAGAAAATCGTTCACAATAATGCCTGAACCAAGATCAGATTTTCAGTTCCGCTTGGGAAATGGGTACTGCTATTTATAGTTGAGCGTTCAAACACTTTTATAGAGTACATGCTAAGAAATGAAATTTGAAGGAGATAATACTGAAATTACTCACCGGGAACCATTTTTGTTGTTCTTATCCACAGCCTTGAATTTAAGGCCCATTAACATCTTTGCAGTGCATTAGTGCACGATCTGTTTGGCCAGCACATTCAGAATAAATGGGCTGCCGGCGTACCCTACAAGGTTAAAGCTCACTTCCAAGAATGCTTATTTGGACCAATGTAAGTATGCATGTGTCATACCTGGAAGATCCTACTGTGATCGCCGGTAGCTTCCGTGTCCTGTGCCGAGCGACTGCCCTGCTGCCTAGTGAACAGACAATCGCTTGCTCGGCATGAGTGCCATTGAGAGAACAATTTGCATTTTCTCAATGAATGCAAAGCATTCTCTGAGTGAGATGGAGAGACGCCACCTTGCCCAGTCAAAGAAAGCTTTGCATTATATGAAAATATGAAGTGTTCTTTGAATGGCACCAAGTCAAACGAGTGACCTTGTGTGTTCATTAAGCAGCAGGGCAGCTGTTTGGCACAGGACCTGGAAGCTAGTAGCAATCGCTGTGGTAGTGCAGCTTTCACAGTGATCTTCCAGACACGATCGGATTTTCCACGGATTAAGCCTAGGACTTTTGTCCGAAGGGCGTTGGCCGTGAACTTGTTCTGCATACAAACGGCAAAAATTTGTCAGCTAACAAACACAAATCTAAGTAGTTTTTCAGCTCTTTAGCGCCAACTTCTACTAATGTTGTCTTATGGTTAGCGTTGCTTCTGAGCATGGATGTTTAGTACTTTCCAGCTGATTTTTTTTTCCCGACGGACTTGTAAACACCCGATCGGAAAATCCGACGACACATTTGTTGTCGGAAAGTTTTAAAGCATGCTATCCGACAACAATCGTCCGATGGAGCATACAAACAGTCAGATTTTCAGACAAAACCCTGCCATCACACAATTCCCGTCTGAGAATCGGCTTGTGCGTGCGGGCCTTTACATTGGTCCAAGCAGTTTTTCACTGCGCAGAGATGGGTACAGATCCTTACAAGAGAAGTATAGGAATTTTTTTTTTTTTTTTTTTTTTTCTTTTAGAATTATACTTCTGTAGGTGGCTGCAGAATTGTCCCCGCCGGCTCTAAGGCTGAGAACTGAGCACTCAAACACCGCCGATCACTCAGTTCTCGGAGCTCCCTGAGCAGAGAGCTGGTGGTCAAGTAATGCATTTTACTCTTGTCATTCACAGTGTGTATATATAATATATATAATCTCTATCTCTGTTACTGATCAAAATATTTGTGTGTGTGTGTGTGTGTGTGTGTTTTTTTTTTTTTTTTTTTTTATCGACTAATTTCAATTCATTATAACGCACATACAGATCCAACTACTTTTAGCTGATCTCCTTGCAGGCTGATTCCCAGTGCAGCTCCCAACCACTGGAAAAATGGATAGCAGGATACAAAAAACACACAAAGGCAGCGCTCAATGGGAATAGCATTAAAACTTTTATAGTCTTCAATTAGGTAACAAAATAAATATTGCACTGGAGATAAAATCGATGTAGCTACATAAACTGTAAAAATGGTGCGAGTAATACCAAACGGTAGCAAAAGCAGTCATAAAAATATGTAGCTAAGTACGATACTGGTATAAAAACGATACCACTGGTGAATCCAGATGAGGAGAGGTTAACATCAGTCCGTCGGCATGTAGAAGGGAACTATCGCAACTCCCAGTGGATGGCTGTATAATCCCAGGTAGTGATCCTAGGAAGTGATAGAGGGAAGTGTAACAGCCGTACATGCGGCGGTCCGCGCGGCTGCAGGAGCGATCCGACAAGAGGGGGCGGCTATTCGTTTTTGTCCGCCCCCTCCGGATCGCTCCCAGCCAATGCGCGCACCCGCCCGCCCGCCCTGTCACTTCCTCCTCCTGTGTAAACACAGGAAGGAGGAAGCGATGTGATCTTTCCCTCGGCGGTTTTTTCAACCACCGCTGAGGAGAGATCACCACACAGTAAGTCTGCACTAACACTAACACTACACTAACACTACACATAAACACATTTAACCCCCGCGATCGCCCCCCCCCCATCCCTCCCGTCAGTGTCACTGAATGCAGTAATCATACATGTATGATTACTGTATTTAGTGTCACTGTGACAGTCAGTTAGTGTTAGGTTCAGGGTAGCCCCCGTACCACCCCTAATAAAGTTTTAACCCCTTGATCACCGCCCTAGTTAACCCTTTCACTCCCTATTGCCAGCATCACTAAGCGTTCATTTTTCTGATCGCTGTATTAGTGTCGCTGTTCCCGCTAGATAGCTATTTTATTTTTTATTGCGATTTTTTTTTTTTTTTTTTTACTAAAGACATGTGGCTAAATAAATTTTGGCCTAAATGTTTGACTAAAATTTTAGTTTATTGATTTTTTTTATAACAAAAAGTAAAAAATATTGATTTTTTTTTCAAAAATGTCGCTCCTATTTTTGTATATAGCGCAAAAAATAAAAATCGCAGAGGCGATCAAATACCACCAAAAGAAAGCTCTATTTGTGGGAAGAAAAGGATGCAAATTTTGTTTGGGAGCCACGTCGCACGACCGCCCAATTGTCAGTTAAAGCGACGCAGTGCCGAATCGCAAAAAGGGGCAAGGTCCTTTACCTGCATTTTGGTCCGGGTCTTAAGTGGTTAATTTCCACAGCCCTAATAAAAAATATATATATATAAAAAAATCCAAAAAATAGTGGGCGTATTCTGAACAGGGTGGAAGTTGTGATGTTACCACCCCACCTCTCCACTATGTCCAATCGGATAACCCCTTGTACTAATTGAAAAAAATTCAAGGCATTCTGTGAATGCTGAGCAAGCAATTCCCTGTGTTCAATATGTAGAGAGGGAGCCGCTTGGCACAAGACCAGGAAGACTGTGACTATTACTGTAGTACTTCAGTGATTCTCTTTTTTTCACAGAGGTCCCATATGCATGGAATTTGTATACATGCATGCCAAACTGAAACAATGTAACTATGCAAAAAAACGAAATTTGGAATTGGATACTAGTTCTCACTGTTCTCAAGGCAATGTGCTATATATATATATATATATATAT
Source organism: Rana kukunoris (assembly GCA_029574335.1). Classification (NCBI taxonomy): domain Eukaryota; kingdom Metazoa; phylum Chordata; class Amphibia; order Anura; family Ranidae; genus Rana; species Rana kukunoris. The sequence continues at coordinate 79,492,760 of CM056056.1, forward strand.
ATATATATATATATATATATATATATTTTATAATATTCAGAATTTTTTATTTTACATTTATTTTTTTATTTTTTCAGGTTTGCATTCCAGTCAAGAAGTTGCTAATCCTTCGTTTTGGTGCAGCCCGACAATAAGGAAATCGCGTTTCATCGCTAAGCATTTTCCAGTGATGCATCTATAAGAATTTGTAAGTCTAAGCCTATTTTTTTTTTTTCCCCCATCTTGTGTTTGTAAAAAAAAAAAAAATTGCTTGAAAACTTCCAATTGCCTTCATAGGTAACCTTCAAGTTGTGTGAAGGTGCCTCTCCCTGGATCAAGATAAACACTTTATATACATGGAAGTTTCTGAAGCGTGTCATGAAGTGTTACCTTAAATCAGCCAGCTTCTGTACTGGAAAATTACATTTGATAGTCACCATTTTAAATGTTGATGTTATGGCCAACGTGTAAGGTTTAAGGGCACACCTGCATTTGTGTGCTATAACTGTCTCTTCCCATACAGCTCAGTGGGAATGAAAAAGCAGATTTCCGCTTAGAAGGCAATCATAAGCATCTTAGAGTGGAGTTTCCATCCCAAAATTTTTTTTTCATTATTGTGCTCAATAGACCTAAAAAAGAAAAAAAAAATTTTTTTTACTCATCTGGAAATGCCTGTTGCTATGTGGTCCCACAAAATCTGCCCTTGGAATCACCTAGGATTCTGACATCTCCCTCTAATGCTCCTGGGAAATGTGTGTCATCATTTCCCAGGATGCAGTGCGCTGTGTAATTATCACTCCCCATCCAAGACTTCCAGGAAGTAAGTGCTTGTAGGCTTCACAATGCCCACAAGCAAAATGAAACAGTGTGGACCTAGCTTTATAAACTCTTTTTTTGAATAACTATGCGGAGCGGCGGCGGATTGTAAAATAGTAAGTGACCGGATTTATATTATAAAAACGCATGATGAAAGGACATACATTTAAAAAATGGTTGGAACTCCGCTTTAAATCTAAGATGAATGACCTAAACCTTCTTTTTTTTTTTTTTCACTTTCTTCATATCCACACGTTCCCTAAATAAGATTCAAAGACTCACTGGGGTTTATTTTACTAAATGCAAACTGGTCATTCTTTACAAAGTGAAATTGCACCACCTTCACTAAGCTCTGCACTCCACTGCAAAGTGAACAACCAATCGCGTGCAAGAAAAATACACAATTTTTTTTTTTTTTTTATGCTTGCACATTATTGGATGATGGATATTAGCCTGGCTTCACTTGGGAAAGTCTCCCAGCAAGTGCAACTTCCCTTGCAAAGTGAATAGCTCAGTGTCTCTACAGTATCTCTCTTACAAGTGAAACTCGGTGATGCTGCAGAGTGAAAAGCGTGTGTAGAAAATAGACTCTGGCTATACAACAGGTAGTATTGATTTTATTAAAAGCTCAAGAACCTTTTTTATAGGCAAATAGAGAAATTCTTGCTGCGGCTATTGATGTGTTTTGATATAAGACATTAATGAAAGGAATTGGGCTGCATTGAAATCTGCAGGCAGAAACCGGAGGAAATCAGAAAATACAAGCCTTGGTAATTGGCATATTAATCATGTTTGTCAAGTAGAGAGAAATCCTGGCGTTGGAAAGGTGAGCGTCTCTCAGATTGAATTTAGCAAAGATCCAGCCTTTGCATTAGCATGAGATTTCCTCTTTGTAGTGAGTCATGTTTATTGACCGTTTCCAAGTCATTTATCAAATAGGTTTATATACAGTGTAACTTGGTTTGAGAGCATTTTGCAAGACCAGCAACATTTTTTTTTTTTAAATAAATTTTGACTTGATATACAAGCGATGTCTTGATATAAGAGTAGCGTCATGTCACAACTGAGTATAAAAGAAAAGAGGCGCCTCTAAGTGTAGTAATATGGTTACATTTAATGAAGGTACAACACCTAACATATTGCTACACTTACAGGCACCTCTCTTCTCTTTTATGCTCCTGCTGGATTTGCTTCTAATCCCCTTGTGGAGACTTCCATTTGTGGATGGATATTTTATGGTTGCGCAACTTGTCACAATGTTATAATCTCTTTCTATGGACTATAAACTGAAGGACCTATGAATAAATGGTTGTGGAACCAATCTTTTGAGTTTCCATTATTTTCTATTGGAAAATTTGCTTTGATATACAAGCGCTTTGGATTACAAGCATGTTTCTAGAATGAATTCTGCTCGCAATCCAAGGTCTTACTGTATTTATTACTTGAGATTTTACTCAGAGGTACATTAAGTATACATTGTGGCCAGCTGCAATATTAGAGCCATTCGTTTTTGTAGTCACTCCCTCTAATTAGATTTTATTATGTACTGTAACTCATGCTGCATAACCAGATTATAGTCAGCAGTCTCAGCTGTACTTTAACCGGTTAAGGACCTTGCCCCTTTTTGCGATTCGGCACTGCGTCTCTTTAACTGACAATTGCGCGGTCGTTCGATGTGGCTCTCAAACAAAATTGACGTCCTTCTTTTTTTTCCTCACAAATAGAGCTTTCTTTTGGTGGTATTTGATCACCTCTGCGGTTTTTATTTTTTGCGCTATAAACACAAAGCGACAATTTACAAAAAAATGCTATATTTTTTTTACTTTTTGCTATAATAAATATTCCCAAAAAAGATCCAAAACATTTTTTTGTCCTCGGTTTAGGCCGATACGTATTCTTCTACATATTTTTGGTAAATAAGCGTTTTTTTATTAATTGCGCAAAATTTATAGCATTTACAAAATGGGGGATAGTTTTATTTGCATTTTTATAATATTTTATTTTTTACTAGTAATGGCAGCGATCAGCTATATTTCTCCCCGTGACTGCAACATTATGACGGACACATTTTTGGGACCATTGTCATTTTCACAGCGAAAAGTGCTATAAAAATGCACTGAATACTGTGAAAATGACAATGGCCGTGAAAGGGTTAGCTACTAGGGGGCGCTGTAGGGGTTAAGTGTGACCTAATGTGTGTTTCTTACTGTAGGGGGGCGTGGCTGGACGTGTGACGTCACTGATCGTCGTTCCCTATGACACTGAACAGACGATCACTGCCACTGCCACAGAGAAGAATGGGGAAGGTTTGTTTACACTCACCTCTCCCCCGTTCTTCAGCTCCTGTGACCAATTGCCTTGATCAGGTCCCGCGGGCGTGGTCATGAAGCTTCGGACCGGGTCACAAGGGACCCAAGAAGAGGAGGATCGGGACTGCTCTGTGCAAAACCACTACACAGAGCAGGTAAGTATGGCATTTCTTTAATATCGCTTGAAGAGGTCCATTGAATTTTTTTTATTTTAGATATGTAGCTGGAAGGTAAACATTTTGTCTGATCCATAAGGGTCTTGCATATGGGGCCACCCAGCTGCAGTGAGTCCCTCCCAGTGTTTTGGTGCTCCTGGGAGGGACAAATGCAGTGCTCAGTCTCGCAGACAGACAGTTTGCCTATGGATGAGGCTGAACCATGTACTAAGTGGTAACAGCATTTGGGGCCCTAAGCAGTGCTACCATTTGGTACAGTGTACAGCCCCATTCAGCCACAGCCTGCTATGAACTTTGACAGACTGGATGCTGCACTTGAAATTCTGGGTGAACCCTCTGCACACTGCTATATACCCTTTGTAGCAAACTGCAATAAAAAAACAGGTATTTTTAATTCACTCATTTTGCAATACATGTTTAAGCTGGCCAACTGCATCAAAATAATCCATTTTTGGCCAGTCCCTGACCTGCTCTGCAAATGCTACTGTGGTCACAATGCCAACATGGGGCAAACAGACACAATGGGGGTTATTTACTAAAGGCAAATCCACTCTGCACTTGGAAGTGCATTTGGAAGTGCAGTCGCTGTAAATCTCAGGGGTAGATCTGAAAGGGGGGGGGGGAGCTCGCCTGATTATTATCCAAGCTAAAATGCTGTTTTATTCTCCTTGCATGTCCCCCTCGGATCTACAGCGACTGAACTTCCAAGTGCACTTTGCACTTGTAGTTTCCACTTGTAGTGGAAAGTGGATTTGCCTTTAGTAAATAACCCTCAATGTGTAGGAGAGCCATTGGGTTCAGGTCTGGCCACCTGCAATGCAACAGAAATTGGATATACCTGGAGGTTCATCCGGAATTTGTAGTGTTAACAAGCGGCCACACCCCTTTAGCACCTGATGGGTTATATACATGTACAAGCTATTGGGATTTGAGCACAGGTACAGTAGTCATTGGCCAGACCTGAACCTAGTGGTTCTCGCCATGGGTGTCCGCTGAAATTTTTTCAGGGGGGGGGGGCGCTTCTGCAGCGGCGATACACAGTCGCATTTTACCCTTTCTTCGACTGCTTGCGGGGGTTAAAAGCGCCCCCCCCACTTTAAAATGTTAAAACACCTTACTGCCCCCTTCATCTTTCAATATGTCTTTGTCACTACTGTGTACCCCCTCTCTACAACTGCACCTCTGGACCCCTTTACATTATACAGCACCTCACAGCTCTGGACCTCTTTACATTACACAGCTGGCTCTCCCTGGTGATTCCAGGGGGGGCAAACGACCCCCCTTTCCCTATGGAGCGGACGCCCATGGTTCTCGCCAAATTTGTGTCTGTTTGCCCCGTGTTGGCATTGTGTCCACTGTAGCATTTGCATTACAGGGACTGGCCATAGGGGGATTACTTTGACACAGTTGGTCAGCTTTAAACATGTTTTGTAATACGTGTAAACTAAAAACTTTTCATTGCTAGAAAGGTTATATATCGGTGTGCAGAGGGTCCGTCCAAGATTGTTAGTGTTGAAGAGGAAGTAAACTCTGATAGATTTTACTTCCTCTTTATCTCTCTGCAAAGTAAAGGCATATTGGGCTAGTATGTATCGCATACTAGCCCATTATGTGGAACTTACCTGCAAACAAAGCCCGCAATGACCCCTCTTCTTTCCGGGGCCACGGACTCCGGCTCTGTGACTGGCTGGAGGCGCGAGATGTCACTCCCGCGGCTCCGGCACACAAAATGGCACGCAGGGATGTTTCTTTCACTGCTCATGCGCCAGTTACCTCATCGGCGCACTAAAAGGCAAATATCTTCTGAACGGCGCATGTTTAGGAGATGTACGTACTGAAAATAGGGGGGGGGGGGGGTTTACATTTACTTTAACATGTGGTCACTCCCCTTTAGCACCTGATGGATTATATACATGTAGAAGATATTGGAGTTTGAGCACAAGTATATTTTATTTCTGAAAGCAGTACCTGTCCCTCTGGGGTGCAATAAAACACCAGGAGGGATGCACTGCTGCTGGACGATCCTGTGTGCAAGAGGCCTAAGTTTACCCTTAATAGTTTTCATCTGGTTAGAGGACAAAGTCATTTTAGTCTAATGCAGCTGCTGTACAAAGATGTTCCAATGTTAAACGCCTACCTGATCATTGCAGACTATTTTGCGAACTAATGCATGACTTGCCTTTATCACGCTGTGTATAACCACTGCAAAGATGAGAATAATCTAATATAGCCATTGGCAACAATTTTAACATTGAGGAACCCTTGAAATAGATGTGTGAACTCAGGGAACTGCTGCTAAAAATAGTGACATCTCCATCTCCTGGTACAATAGTGTGACTGGTAATAGATGTAATAAAGGAATAATGGATTTGCCATATGTAGAATATTTGGCACTTCATACAGATAATATTTTAGCACCCCTTTTCTCTCTAGCTCCCTTGTCGCCTTCTCCCATGCTAGTCTCCAGAGCCTCTCCCACCCTCTGGAACTCCCTATACCCCAATCTGTCCTATCTTCTACTTTGTCCACCTAACTGTACGTTTTGTCTGTCTGTGTTTGTCTGTCTGTGGTTGTCTCTGTCTCTGTCTCCCCCCCCCCCCCCCCCCCTATTTTGTGGAGGAAAACAAGACATACATTTTTATTAACAATTGTTAAAAGTAACGCAGTGCTGTATTGGGGGAAAAAAGGCGTGGTTAAGAACAGGACAAACCTTTCCGGGGCTGAAGTGGTTAAAACAGTAGGAATCGGAGGACTCTGCTTATTAGCACTTACAATACTAGTAACCACTTGCCGACTGCCTAACTGTAAGCGCCAGTTCACACCAGACGCAGTTCTGTGCACATTTTTTTTTTCTGACCAGAAACTGACTGCATGGTGTCAATTAAAGCCATAAATACATTGAAAACACTCTGCATGCATTCTGTGCAGGAAAAAAAACACATGAAACTGCATCTGGTGTGAACTGCCACTATATGTACATTACTTTGACATTGAATACGGGGGTTAAGCCATTTATAGCATGTAGCAAAGACCGTTACAATCAAAGTGCCCCCTATACATTGGGGCTTAGTGGGGAAGAACCTCCTTTACATCGCAGTACAGATAAGTGCCCCTGTACACTGGGTGTGAAAAATAGTTCTGGTGTCACCAGAGACACACCTCCATCCCTGCATTTAGTTTTGCCCTTGGGACTTTGAGTGAGGTGAGGACTATGCAGCCAATATAATGACAGGAATAATTACAGTATATATTTAATTCAAGTAAAAAGCAGTACATACATTGATGTCATGAACATGAGCCAATTCATACAGAAACTAGGTAAAATTATATTACAAATAACTGTCCATATTAAAAAAACGCACAAGAATCAAGTGTACACCGATGCATTTCACCAGGCTTAGGCTGGGTTCACACTACGATTTTCCCATCCGTCAGCCGCATACGATTTCAGTTTTGAAAACGTACGGGAAAACGCATACATAGACAATGCATTGCAAATCGTATGCATCCGGGTGCGTACGATTTGCTGGCAAAACTTTTTTTAACAGTACACAAAACCGTGTTCGACCACGGTTTTGAGTCAGTTTTTGAAACCGTATGGCAAACGCATACGTTTTTTTTTAACATTAAAGTCAATGGAAAACGCACATATGTGCGGTTCCATACGTATAAACCGTATGCGTTTTTCGTCTGCGCATGCGCATTTTCAAAACAAGAAAATCTTTTTTTATTAAATGACACTAATTCCAAAAACGTATGCGTTTTTTTAATCAAAACCGGATGGAACCTTACGCACTTTTTGAAACCGTATACATTTTATAAACGCATACGTTTACGTACGGTTCAATCCGTTTCAGCCGCATGCGTTTTTTCATATAAATTGTATGCGGTTGACGGATGGGAAAATCGTAGTGTGAACCCAGCCTTAGCTCGCTCTTCAGGGATAAAGTATGTAGTATGATATAAAGTGCACAGGGTAAGGGAGGCCCTTGATATGAAAAACCCCATACTCACCGATGGCCATTTTAAGAACATTTGTTAAGATTTTCTAATCGTCAGTGGGGTCAAATCGACATTCGTTTTCAACCACAGTGAAACCCTTTTTGGTCAAAGGACTTTTCAGACAGTGTATGTGGTTTTCGTTCCGAAATTACGTTAATTTTAAAACCTAAATGTGAAAATTTCAAACATTCTTTCGTGAATGTACAAAGATTTTTCGTATTAATATAATAATAGCAGTGATTATTTGCTCTTTTTGTACTATAAAGGGCTAATTTAATTTTTTTTCTTTACCCATTATGTTACTGCCCAATAACCACAAATAGAGATTTCTTTTGGTGGTATTTCATCACCTCTGTAGTTTTAATTTTTTGCTAAAAATGTTAAAAAAATAAATAAAAAATTTTGCTTTTTTATTTCTGTTGGTTACAAAATATTATAAGTAAGTTTTCTCCACTGATAAGGGGCACAGATGAGGTGGTACTGATGATGGCATTGATGGGTGGCACTGATAGGCGACACTGGGCACTGAAAGACTGCAAAGATGGGCACTAATATGTGGCACTGGTAGGCATTGTGCCTAGGCACTGATTGGCAGCTACCTGGGCACAGATATGCCCCCCTAGACCACCAGGGATATGCAAATCTAGAAGTCCAGTGGGGATGGCCATCCTGATGATCCTGGGTGGCATACTGGTGGTCCTTGGCCGGACCTGGGGGCTGGGTGTGCTAATAAACAATCAGCACAGACCCCCCCCCCCCCATCAGGAGAGCAACCGATCAGCTCTCTACTTGCATCTGTCAGATGCGAGTGAGGAAAAGCCAATAAACGGCTCTTCCTGTTTACATCGAGATCAGCCGTGATTGGACACAGCTGATCACGTGGTAAAGAGCCTCGGTCAGAGGCTCGTTACCGATATTGGTGTAGCGGTGTGTCGAGACTGACACACCACCGATCGTCGCAATGCACGCCCCTACGGGTGTGTGGCGGCTGTTATCCTGCTGGATGTCGTATGTTTCGCCCCAAATTAAATGTGTGAATGTGGAAAATACCTCATTGTGGCCACTTAACGGCCCTAAAGAGCATACTTATTTCTTGTTTGCCAGCGCCATCTAATGGCTATATTACTGTATTTAACTCATTCATACATTCTGGGTCTGAGAACTTTTTAGATTTTTTTTATTTTTTTTGCCTTTATTATTATTATTATTATTATTATTATTATAATTATATATTTTTTATGAATACATCTTAAAGTGGGCAGAGAATAGACTGTGTGTTCAGCAAAAATAAAATCTTTGGAGGATATGAAAATTCCAAGATTAAATTTTTATTGAATTTTTTCCTCTTGTCAAAGTTTTTTTTTTTTTTAAATATTCAAAGTTTATGCGAGCCTATGATGTAGTACATGCTACAATTTAGTCTAGTAGCAAGTCCATATCTACTTTCTCAGCATGGCTGATGACTTAATCAGGAGGTTCTTGACCTCCTGGCAGTCTCCAATATTGGGAATCGTGACCTCATCGGTTAGCATTGTTCTCAGGTGTCACATTTTGCTATTTTGCAATCTGTTCATTCAGCTGGCAAACTATCTAAGTGGACAACATAATAAATTAAGGTTAAAGAGAAAGTTTAATTTTAATACACTATCGGGCGCATGTCATGACATTTGTCACAAGGTCATAAACTGCATTTATTACCTCTTTGTAGTCCTTTGATCGGAAGGAAAGTGGATCAATTCGCGGAGTCTCTTTAAATTATAATCAGACGTTGCTTTGTTTTCAGAGCATATTTTTCCAGTTTGTGTTCTGATATTTATTGTGACCCATTTGTACCTTTAAAAAAAAAAAAAAAAAAAAAAAAATCTATGAGCTGTTGGTGATGGGATTGCCAAGAATACTGTTCTTCGAATTTTTGTGATACAAATCGGCCAATCACAAACCTGTATTGTAGGAGGCTGTTTTTAATAGATCACTTCTAGCTTTTGTCAAATTTACCTGGAAATTAAAAAGTATTGTAGTATGGTGGCGATCAGCCATTGAAGTTTACAGTAACTTTTTAAATCTGTGTTCTGACCTTTATTGAAACCTGAATTGCAGCTGAAAAATGATATTATTGCCAAAGATTAGAGTGCCGAATACAATAAATACAGCAGGCCAGACATTGTGGGCACAGAAACCGAGCAATATGTCTTTATCTTAAAGTCCAGGCTGTCTGATCACCCCTTACTCCAGGGCTGCTCACAAGAGTGAGGGTCACTTATGTCATTTGGAAACCGGTCACTGGTCACAATGAATTATGGGGTTTTTACCGCAATCTGTTTTTTTTTTTGGCTTCCAGATTGAGCGATGCTGCATGTCATCTAGCCCAGAAGTCTGAGAAAATCTTGTAACTAGGAAGAGGTACTGCACCAGACCAATCCTAAATCAAAGCAAATATTTAAGACAGAGCTTTTTTATTTTTCTAAACCTTCAGAGAGTCATTTAAAAAAAAAAATTCCCTGTCTGTATCTGGCATTACGTTTACATTACATGAAGTGCCTAATGTTTTCGCCTTTATTTGAAGACTGAGTTATAAAAAAAAAATGCAAGGGACAGCACTTAATGTCACTGTGCCCCTTGTCCTGCAGTTTTCTGGGTTAGTAGAGACCTTCCTGTTATGATCATCTCTACCCCCGGTGCCATAATCTTCCCTGCTGAAGTCACGTGACCAGTGACCCAACACGTCGGTGGGAGCCAATGATGCCAACTCCTTGTAATTAGGATTTTTCTTCCTCCCCTTTTTTTATTTTATCTTTATATTTATACATACTATAACTAACCATAAAGGAAGAGTCAATGTCTACATGGATACAGAGTCGGAAGCACATAATATGCTGTAAAGATATTGACTGCACCAGTGAAGAAGATGTCAGCCAATTAAGATAACCTCACAATAAATAATAGTAGTAAAGAAATGTGCTCTTCTTTGCTTTGCTACCTGGAATAATATTGCATCCTTCTAATAATGGGCCTAGCAGTCTGATGAAGTCTAGCTATGCGAAATCCATCACATTCTCAATTTTTCCTCACCGGTTCCTGTCAAAGTTTATCCAACTGATGAGAGAGACTTGTCAGCCTGAAACGGCAGATTCTCACTAGCAGACGAGAATGGCTGTAAGAATTGCTACAAGTTCCCTACAGGGATTGAGATGAACTCTCAGCGGGTCTTGATAAGCGTAAGTTTGAAATACAAAGCAGCTCTAGAGACAGCCGAGATCCAAAGGGAGCCTACAGTGATATATAAACCAGTGTCTTTCATAGAAAGCTTTCATTCCAACTAGAAGAATTCTACAACAACCTCCATCACCTTTCGTCAAGGCTTTCAAAGGCTTAGTTATTTAGAAAGAAAACAGAGTTAGTCCCCGGTATCAATAACTTGCGGTAATTAGTAATTCTGGCAGGCTTTGTTTTTGTAGGCACTGCTTATTGAAAACATATATACTAAGTATTAATAAACCAGTGACCATTAGGTTTAGAATTTTCAGTACTCAAAAAGTAGGGTATACGCTAAGAAAAATGTATATAAATATATAATTTTTTTTTTTTTTTTTTTTTTCTTGAAAACATTTTAGTGGAAAGCCATTGGCTTCATTTTATCAGTGTCCGAGGAAGAAATGCCTGTTACCCAGAATAGCAACCAGTCGGACTTTCCCTTAGGATTCTCCAAAGTGTAATACTGTAACAACCATTTTTATTTATTTTTTTACAGGGAATTTTTGAAGACTAAACAGTTGATATTGTGATTGTGCCTACAAGGGGAGAAAAAGTTGAGTAAAAAGTTGCCTTATGGCTTTAGATATGGCTAAGACCCGTTTCACACTGAGGCGCTTTTCAGGCACTTTCACGCAAAAAAAAAAAAGTGCCTAAAAAACATGGGCGTCCGCTGAAATTTTTCAGGGAGGGGCGCTTCGGCAGCAGCGATAGTCGCATTTAACCCTTTCTTCAAACCCTAGCCGGGGTTAAAAGCACCGTGCTAGTGACTGAATAGCGCAGCTAAAACAATGGTAAAGCGCCGCTTTTTATCGCCGCTTCACCGATAATACGGCCAGCTGGCAGTGTGAAATGGCTCTTGAGATAATTCAGCTTCACTCTATGCCCATATAAATATAGCCTAGAGAATGTACATTTTAGCACAGACCCCCCCCCCCATTCTGCACAAACACCCCCATTCATCATGGACCCCCTTTAAGCACAGACCCCCCCCTTTAGCACAGGTTCCCTGGAGGGCAGGCGGATTCACTCTGCTCGCTGTGCCTGTGTGACATCCGGCGTGGGACCGCTCAGACAGCCTACGTCCCCAAAACTCAACACCTTCTCGATTTTTCAGGGGAGGTCAATTGCCCTATGGAGCGGACGCCCATGCCTGAAAAGCTCCTGGAAACTGCTTCCCATTAATATCACTGGATGCTTTCACACTGGGGTGGTGCGCTTCGTATCGGTGTTCCTCTATCACGGACGGGCGAGGAGGAGGCCGGGGCTTTTTTTTATAATAGACGGCCGAACGGACTGGATTAGAGGAGACGCACGCTGTTTTATGTTCTGTGGGAGACCAGATATAGTGAATGCAGGGTCCTGGATTTAGTAACAATTGAATCCTCTTGCAACATCCCATAAATACCTGTTGACCCTCTCAGTAAAGTCCACCTAATGCAGCTTCCTGTGATAGTATGGCCATGATGCTGCGCTGCTCCTGAATTCAAAGCAGGGTTGCCACCATGTAGGCTGTGCTTTCTTTTGCTACAGGAGAGACAATAAGATGTTACAGCAGCTGGCGCAGTTGTTTCACAAGCCTGTAGCTTATCAGTCAACACCTGGCTACACCTAGACCTGCCTGGATTAGCAGCACCGCCTTCCACTGTGATCTACAGTGCCTGGAAGGGGGCGCGTGTGAGACATTCGGCTCAGTCAGGATTTGGCCCAGCCTGAGAGTCATGGAATGTTTTTTTCATTACTTTGATTAACTGCCTTTAGTTGTACTTGAATACTAGTGTGTTTTTGGCAAGTTAGAGGAAATTAGTGCATGCAACTCCCAGCAAGTAGAAGCTTGATGAGATTTAAGCTGTGGCCCAATGCCTTTTTTTTTTTTTTCAAAGGGTCCTCCGTTCAGTCAATGAAAAAACAATTGGTCTGGCAGTGCAGGGTTAAAATCGGTTAAGCTATGCTGTTTTGAAGACATTTTCAACTGTTTTTACAGTCCACAAAATGTGTGTAGTTGCTACAAAGCCAGGTTAATTCATTAAATCAGGGTAAAGAGCATTGCTCAGTATGCCATAGCAACCAATTAGTCGTCGGGTTGCTGTACTCGGGCCAGTGACAGATGGAATTAGAAACTAGTGACTGGATTATTGTGCATGCTATATTGCTCTTTTACTTACTGCAAAAGCATGATTAATTACTCAAATTACATCTTGAAATGAAACCTAGCTACCTTTGTAGACTTGTATACATTTTGCAGTGTTGCAACCTGAAATATGAGTTTATTTGGTATTTTTTACTTTTTTTTTTTTTTTATTTCACCATCACACTTACACATTTGGAAGTGCAACACTTTAATACATAGTGAAGGGGTAAACGCTTATGCAAGCCGTTGTAATTTCCATGTTCAAAGGAGACCTCCATTTTTAATTTTGAGTGGGAAGGAGGTAAATGCTTTTGTCCGAAGGGCGTTGGCCATGAACTTTTTCTTCTTACAGACGGCAAGACTTTGTCATCCAACAAATATGAAACTGTGTGGTTTCTCAGCTTTTTAGCGCCACCCTTTGGGTAACTTCTACTAATGTTGTGCTATGGTGAGCATTGCTTCTGAGCATGCGTGTTTGTACTTTGGATTTTATTTCCAACAGACTTGTGTACACACAATCTGATAATCATCTGACATCACACAGTTTGTTGTTGGAAAATTTGAAAGCATACTATCCGATGTTAGAAATTGTCGTCTGGAGCATACAAACGGTCGGATTTGCGACAAAACCCTGCCATCACACAATTCCTGTTGGATAATCCGATCGCCTTTTAGAAGCATCTGACCGGTATCCTCAATGCATGCCCTCATATACCGGATACCGGTTGCTGGAAAGAAAATCAATTGATTTCCCCCATCAACACAGTCAGTGTTGGAGGGGGGGGGGGGATCATTACCGTGGAGCCATTGTGTTCTCCCAGGGGGTAGCTGTCCTTGCCGGGAGAACACAGTGATTACTGCTGGTTACTATATTTGCCACTAGCAATAATTGCATGTAAAATCTGACAGGCTGGTTGTACCCAAGTTTATTTACTCAACCTGGGTGTACCTTAAGCTAACCCATACATGGTTCAAATGTTGCCTGGTGCAACCAGGGACTGATTCAAACATTGCCAGTTTAAGGGTAATTTCTGTTTTTCAACATGCCAGAAACAAATGATTGCAAGCAAGGGTCAAAATCCAGAAAAAAATATGTTACGGTATATTAGTTTTAGATCCATGTATTTGGGTCTGTAGAGCAAATATGTAGTTCTTTGTGTGTTTTTTTTTTTTCACTGTTTCTAAAGCTGTATCTAAAACCCGCTGCGAGAAAGAACTTTCTCTATTGTAGCACCTTTTCCAGCAGCAGACAACGAAGGGATGTGGGTTTTTATAGTTATGTGTTAAAAGTGTTGTAAAGGTTTGTTTATCGTTTTCTAAATGGGTCCCTTTTTAAGCTAGTGCATTGTTGGTTCACTTACCCTTTTTTTTCAATTTCCCTTCTAAATGTTTATTTTTTTTGTCTGAATTTCTCACAGCGTCTCCCCGCAGGGATGTAGTCCCAAGGGAGGGGGCAAGCACGCTAACTAACCCCCAGCCATAACGGCTTGGATGATGGGGGCAAGCTTACTGATGAGAAACAGGAAGTAAGAAATTCAGGAAAAATGGGGGGGGGATATTTAGAAGGGAAATTGAAGGAAAAGGAAAGTGAACACACATTGCATTAGCTTAAAGGAGCCTATTTAGAAAATAAACCTTTACAACCCCTTTTTAACCTTCTTATTGGTTGCTTTTTGACCTTTTGCCTTGCTTTTCTCTTTTTTGGCCCTTCACCTCTTTCCCTGTGGAACCTGGAAATGTTTTTAATTTGTAAGTACTGATAAACCACATTATTCCTTCTGTTGCTGTGATTTGTAGTTTGACAACAACAAAATATTTTCCTTACCATGCGTGGATCGAAATTTGGGTGGTTCAGTAGAGATTAGGAGATTGGCAAGGAGATTGTATATATGTCAGTCTACTGATTGAGGTCTGTACAACTGCCTTGTTGAATTTCTTCCTGCTGGGCATGGCCTGCAATGCTGATCAGTGTTTTCTGATGACAGGGAAGACTCCCCACTGTCAGAAAAACAATGGCTGAGCAAGGATGATTTTCCCCATCCACATTGAGTGTGTGGATGTTGGAATTTGAATCCTTCTTCCTTTTTTTTTTTTTTTTTTTTTGTTTTTATTCAACCCGCTGATTGAAGAAAAAAATGCTAAAATATTGGCTGCCTTGTGGTTGTATAACCTCAGACATGAAAAATGAACAAAGCATATCCCTGTATAGCAGAGATATGCAGTTATTGGACCTCCATCTGTTTTAGAACTACAAGTCCCATAAGGCATAGCAAGACTGACGGCCACAGGCATGATGAGACTTTAAGTTTTGCAACAGCTAGAGGTCCACTAATTGCATATCCCTGCTCTATAGTGTGTACTTGTCTCAATGAAGAGCATTAAGTGTAATTTATGTCTGCTGCTTTGTTCCTCTATCAGCATGAGTCGCACTTAAAAAGTTATTTTGACGGCAAGAGAAAAAAGGTGACGGATGGACCTCCAGCTGATGGGACAGCCTCGGCTTTGTTTCTGTGTGCTGTGTAGGGGGGGCGCTCTGAGATGCTTTGGCGCACCAATGCGCACGCGCAACAGACAGCGTGCAGGTGCGCGCCAATTGGCGCCAGACGGCCTTTTCAAGGAAGTGCCCTGACTCTTGCTGACTGGTCTTCAGCTGTTACCCGATACCCTGAACCCTGCTGTGATCCTGCTTGACTCCTGTTGCTGAACCTGGCTTGCTTTGACCCTGTTTCTGGACTCTGCTTCTGCTCCGATTACCGGTTCCCGATCCTGGCTACCCATTTGACCCTGCTTCTGCCTGCTGCCTTGTACCTCGCTGCCCGCCTGCTACTTGACCCGGCTACCTTTGTGACCCTGCATCTGCTTCCTGTGTCGCTCCTCTGCAACCTCTGTTTGCGACTTCTGTCCTGCTACTCTCTGCGACTTCCTGCTGCAAGTCATCCAGGGACTTCAAATCATCTGACGTCCCAGTGCCACTGTTCCATCGCAGTGCCTCTTTAACCCCCGGCTGATCCTCGGTGTACTGCTGTTCTCCGTGATCTGATGGCCCTCCTACTCATCCTGGCTCGCACCCCCCCGCTACTGCTGTCTGGGTCTACAGCTGCAGGTACTCGTGTTCCTCCTGTCCCTCTGAGTCCTCTGTTTCACCTCCAGCAGGACCAGGGCTGGAGATACAAGAGAGGCCGACCTCGTCCCATCAGGTACGTGACAGCTCCCCTTGCTAAGCTCTGCGAATTGTAATTTCATTCCCCCCCCCCCTTTTTTTTGGACAGCACAGACAAAGTTTATAAATTCTGGACTTTGAACTTATTAAACTTAATGCCTAAACCCAGTTTTCGACTTTGGCATGTGTTGGTAAACTGTACATATCATCAACACTGCTAGTGTAACCAGGTAAGTTATACTTTGGTTTTTCAGGACACAATGCACTATGATTTGATGGTGATGGATATCCCCTTGAAACTGGCATGAAATAAAAAAAATCTATTTATTATTTATTTTATTCCTACCTAAAATACACTGACCATGACCTTTTTGCAGCCAATGCTAAAGCTGGCCTAAATCAAGCCCTGATCTAGCTGTGTTTTTATTCCAATGCAGAAAAAAAACATGGGGACATCCTGTACAGTGCCCTACACTACAGGGCACTTTTACCCCCTTCCTGCCCAAGCCATTTTTCAGCTTTTAGCACTGTCACACTTTGACAATTGCACAGTCATGCAACTCTGTACCCAAATTATATGTTTATGCTTTTGTTCCCCACAAATAGAGGTTTCTATTGGTGGGATTTGATCACCTCTGCAATTTTTATTTCTTGCACTATAAACAAGACTAGGCACTGCGATATTGCGGCAGACACTTTTGACAATTTTTTTTGGACCGTTCACACTTATACAGCGATCCCTGCTAAAAAAAAATGCATTGATTACTGTATAAATATAACTGACAGGGAAGGGGTTAACACTAGGGGTTAATGTGTTCCCTAGGGAGTGATTATTACTGTGGGGGGAGGGGACTGACACTGGGGGAGGTGACTGTCCCTATGTACACGGTCCTGCTCAGTTACTGGGCAATCGTGAGTCCCCAGTGACGCCCGCCCCCTAGTCGCTTGTGAAGGCGCGATGTCCTATGACATCCGCCCAGAACAAGAGTCTTCCTCCTGCCGTCGGGGGGTGGCTGTGAGTAGAGAGAATTTTGACTTTAAAATCTATGCAGGGTGATCGGTGCTTGTAACTCCTCCACTGCACTGATCACCCTGACTGTACAGGTATCGGGTGAGGCATCGGAGCATTTGCCTGAGTACAAGTACTCGAGCAAATGCTCGGTATCGATACTAGTATTGGTATCGGGACAACCCTAATCACTGTGATGGTGAATCAGAGGCTATCACGGTAGTCAGGTGATCAGGAACTGTACAAGATACAGGGCTCTATGTAAGAGCTCTGTCTCTTTGCTGGGAGAGCACTCTGCGAATCTCCGAAGTACAAAAAACGGCGGCGAATATGTGGGCTCAAAAATTAGAAGCATGTATATACTGCGCTGTGACTCAAAAAATATGTATAGCAGCCAGCATGGCCAAGGACAAACAGCAAAATGGATACGTGGAAAAAAAATGCAGACCATGTATATGTATATATAATAATAAATGTTGGTGTGATTGAATGACAAACTTGGTTTGTATGAACAGGAAACTCGCGTCTGATAATTGTCTACTGCTGGGCTTTCAAAAGAATGGACTGGTAAACTTAATATGCATTTTCTTTCATCTCTGCTTTTTATGCATAAACAAGCCTGCATCATGGTGCCCTATGGGAAATCTTGCTGACATATACTGCTAGATGAATGTACAAGTTGAGTGAATAAGGGATTTTGTGACGATCTGATAATTGCTGAGGGAACAATCAAACAGGCTGGTTCCTGAGTACTTGAATTATCCAGTAAAGTGTAATGCATCTTTTTCTCTTCCACAGTATACGTGTTACTTGTTATGGCACCTTAAAAAAAAAAAAAGCTTCACTCCTCCCTTGCCTTTTTTTTTCATATCCTATCTTATCTTTTATGTTGGGTTGTCATTAAACATGCTCGCCGATCAAGTTCACAATTATCTGCTGTAATGTGGTACTTCACCGCCACGTGATTAGTCCCACTCTGCCGCCTTCTCGTCCTACGTCATCATGGAGTTGCCATAAAAGGTCCCCCTTCAGATGCTGGGCCACATGCAAAATTAGCTGGACCGTTCCTGGTGTGTGTAGGGTGTAGTACCTGAAGCCTCCTGGGATGCATGATTTGGGATTCCTAAGAGGGTCCACGTAATGCTTTCCCAGGCCTGCCATCAGGAATTATGGGACCCCTTACACAGCTTCAGGCATGGGCCCCCTGAAGCATAGAACCGGTGGGGGGGGGGGGGCGCGCTGCCACCTCAGATTGAGTAGCGGGGGGTCCCGTGAATTGAGATTGGGGGACTCCGGGCACTTTATTAAACAAAAACAAAGTAAAAATAAATGTTATATAAAAAAAGGTGGGTTGTGGGGAAGGAGCAACATTATATAAGTAGCAACGAGGAGTAAAGGTTCTCTTTTTAATCTGTTTTACTTGCTTGAAGTTTACCTTTTTATGAAGATAAAATGCAGAGAATGTCTTCAATGGGTATGATTCACAAAGGACTGAAGCTAGAGACAGCTAGCTATGCTATGCACTGTAACTTGGATTTTTAGAAGTTGGTCAGCAGTGCCACCCTCCATATTGGTTTCTCCCCAAATTTTTTTTTTTTTTTATATAAGCATGTTTGTAAAGCTATTGTATGGGCTACAAAATAAAGAACCATCAAAGTATTTCACACTTTGAAGAATGAGGGTCTTGCATGTCTGTAAGCTTGTGCACAAGATATGTAAATAACTTGTCACTCAAGCAAGGACTTTGGTCTTTATAGGGAAGTCTGTTTTATTTCACTGAACAATAAAAAGAGGATTGCTCAGAGCTGGATTAACTCTGTGTGGCAAGACTGGGCACAGATGATAGGAAATCTTATTCTCTACAAGAGGTTTTCATCCACTTTAAGAACATTTCGTCGCTTACCCAAGCTAAGAACTGAAAAAGTGGTTTGGATAAGCTACAAAACATTTTCAACAATACAGAACACGTCCAGTAGAAGGTGACCAACTATTGCAAGGTAATACATTATGTGAGATCAGTAAAATTCCATGCCTAGATATATTGGGCAACAGTGAAATTTATGTTGAAAACATTTTTGGATGGCAAGATGAACTATCTGTGTTCAGACAGTGATTTTTGGAAGTAGTCCTCAGTTCAAGCAGTGATGTCCATCAGACTAAGGCCTGTTTTTAAGGCAGTCTGGGTCAAGAAGATCACTTTTCAATTTCCTTATTTTTGTTTTCTTAACATTTTATATTTACTCAATTTCAACGTTTTTGATTATATATTTTTATTTCTGTTGTGAATAAAATATGGGTATATGAAAACTTCCAAAGTTTGCATTCAGTTTTTATGTAGATTTTACAGAGCATCTTAACTTTAGAAATGGAGGTTGTAAAACTTTTTTCATCCCGGCCCTTTAATGTCAACTGTCCGTTGGGTATTTCAACTGTCCGTTTGGTATTTCTCATTGCATTTATTTTCTTTGCTATGCTCCAGTATTATATTCCTTTATTTGTACACAGTCTTGAGAAGGTCATGTTGTTGGCTTATTTTGTATAGCTGTGCCCCCCAGAAACTCGTATTAAACTTCATGGATGCTCTTGTCTGTACAATGCAAGCAGCTCGAGTAATGTGACTCCTATTATAGTAGCGGAGGACAGAGCACTTACGATTTCATCACACCTATTAATAATTCAGTGTGAATTTTTGCACTTTCCCTGCTAGCTTGTTCATCTGTTTACAGTAGCCAACACTTTGGCATAGAGTTGCTGGGTGGAAGCCAAGGTGTTCAATTGGTTGGGTGGGACCAAGTAAAGGTGATGACAAATGTCTATTTTTTAGCGCCAATGCTGGCCTGGTATTGCTAGTATTTTTCTCTGTTGGCTAGTGATCACCAGGTATTTCTGCATGTGAGTTCCCAGCTCCACCCAATTTGTATCGTGCTTGTTCACATGTGAGCTGTTCAACGCTCAGAAAAAACACAGGACCAGTTTTTTTGGTTGCAATAAACTTTTGTGTTGCTAAACCCAGAACCTGCATTCACTATATCTGGTCTCCCACAGTACACAGAACATGGGAAATCTAAACTTCTAAATACATTTTCTTATCAGCAGAATATATCAGTCTTATGACATCCATCAGTGGCTGGTTAAAGTTTGGAGGCGTTTTTATTCCCCTCTGACTGTCCTATGAGCCTGCATGATCCCTGACCCTCTGTCTAGATATTTGATTGGCCCTGTGCTGATCACCTGCTCCAAAAAAAAAAAAAACACTCTAGCAATAATACACACCAAACTGAGCATGTACAGAGTTCCCCCAAGGCTCTGTACTAACAGATGGATTGGAGACAGTAAAAGGAGGGGAGGATCAAACAGCCTTTTTATACAATGCAGATGATTAGTCCCTTAGGTTACACAGTGAGTATAACAAGCCTGCTATGCTGCATATAAAGACTGATTTTTTTTTTTTTTTTTTTTTTGCGCTTATCCATCTTCTCTCCTACCAAGTAACTAGCTTTTTGATGACTGAAACGCTGAAGCTTGAAAAATGTGCATAGAAGCACGCAAGACATGTGACCTGATGCTTATAAGTAAATGTAGCTCTAGTGTAGCAGGCAAGTGACAGTAGGAAGCTGTGAGAGGCAATAGTGGAATATATTTCTCTTTAAAGCAGAGGTCCACACAAAAAGTGAACCACCGCTTTTGGGAACCCCCCCTCCGGTGTCATATTTGGCACCTTTCAGGGGGAGGGGGTGCTGTCTAATAAAAGTATTTGCACCCACTCACGCCCCCCCCCTGCTGTCTTCTGGGAAACGCACTGGTCCCAGGAGACGACGGGACCAGTGAGGACGGGCTGCACCGCTCGCGCATGTGCAGTATAAATCTGGGCAGTGAAGCCGCAACGCTTCACTTCCTGATTCTCTCACTGAGGATGGCACGGAGGCAGCCGGGAGACTAGCGATTTCTCAGCTTCGGCATCGCCGGCGCACTGGACAGGTAAGTGTCCATTCATTAAAAGTCAGCAGCTTCAGTATTTCTTTATCGTACATCACGGGACACAGAGCGCATAGCCATTACATATGGGTTATATGGGTACCTTCAGGTGTGGACACTGGTGTAATCAACTTCACAGGAAGTTCCTCCCTATATAACCCCCTCCCACTGAGAGTGCTTTAGTTTTTTCGCCAGTGTCTTAGGTGTTGGTCACGTCTAGCTGTCCCTCGGAGGTCTCGGGACCCAGGATAGCTAGCCGGATCTGTCCGAAGTGCTTCAAAGCCAAGGTGTACGGTACCCGGGCCCTGCTGGAGTGGAGTTTTGCCTATAATGCCTCTCCTTGGAGGGCTGGATTCTGGGCTCCAGTGCCTTAGTCTCTTCCAAGAACTAAACGCTACTGATGCCAGGATGCTATATAGGTCCAGGGGTGTGGGTTCCTTAACACAGGACCCCGGTCCCTGAAGGTCCAAGACAATACCCACGGAGATGGGGGAAGATTGGGCCTCTTGCATTTTGCAATACCCTGCGGCGTGGAGCAGGTAAGAGGGAACCTGCGGGACTTGGTTCGACAGTAGGTATCCCCCTGGGGGTTCTGGGTTGGCTAACAGTATGCTTGTGCATCAGCCACTATCTCCACTATGTCTGTGTAGGCAGGATGGGATACTAATGTTTACCCAGATAACATGTAGATATATGTATACTTGTGTAAGTTATATATTTGCTACTCACCCCAGGTCTGCCTGTTAACACTGATACTGCAACCCCACATGTTTTAAAGAGGAAATTGCTGGTAAAAACTCCTGTTTCTTAGGAAGCCCATGGGGACAGCTTCCTCGCTATGTGTGCACTACAATAAGATTAGTGCTTACCTGGTGTCTGTTGGTGCTGCCTAAACGCTGGTCCATGTTGTTTCCTCTGCTCCGCTTCCTCCATGTGGTTTCAGCGTGGTGCGCGCGATCGTGCGCGCGTGTGCACGCCGCCTTTTATAGCGTCGGCATGCGTCGGGGGGGCGGGCCAGCAGCGTCAGGATCTGTTTAAAGGGAAAAACTTTTTCTCTGGCTGGTCTTTCCCTCCTGGAGGCAGAGGAAGAAAGGATACAGAGCGTGCAGCTGGGTCTTTTGGCCACACAGGGACACCTAGTGGCGGTTTTGTGGATCTTCAGGTCTAGGACTTGGGTCCACTATTGACCAAAAAAAAAAAAGGAAGTTTTTTGCTTAAAGGGACTCAGCCTTAGATCCAGCAGTATCTGAGTCTACCTTGGACTCCGGCTAACGGGCATTGGTGTGTCAATACTCACAGGTTTCCTCAGTATTGCCACCTCCCAGGCGGGTAAAAAAAAAAAAAAGGGAAAAAGAGAGAAATTAGTTCTTTTTCATTTTCCTCATACCTGCCCTCATATTGGTTACTCCTAGCTGCAACAGTCAGGTGTTGGCTATAGGGGTGACCCAAGGTTGTACAATGGCTCCAAAGGGATCTGGACCAGCCAAGGCTGCTAAAGGTGCCAAAAAGCAAAAGGGGTCTCCATCGGGGTCAGAGGATTTGGGCCAAGCTTCTACGGCCCCACCCTCGCCAGTTAGGACACCGAGTGGCATAGTACAAGAGCCATTGGGGGTGCTGGGGGCAGAGGCGGCCCCCGATCCACCCATTCCCGTTTACGTGACGGAAGAAATGCTAGCAGCCACCATGAGTGGGCTAGAGAAAAGGTTAACTGCGTTGTTTTCCCGTCCTTGCCCAAGTAGCAAGCGGGCTAGATCCCCCTCACCCAGTGTGGGGTTCTCAGAGGCGGAGGTCTCCTCTTCAGAGGAACGGGACCCACAAGGGGATCAGGCAGACCCAAGTCCCGACGGTTCAGACAGGGAAAATTCCACTATAGATGAATATTTTTCGGCCTCTCAAGCGGAGAGCCTGTGGATCCAGTCTTTGACAGATATGGTTCGCACTGCCTTTAAACTTCCAGTGCCAGAACTAGTAGCCCCGGAGGTATCCTCATTGGGTTCTTTAAAGGCTCCATTAACTTGTGCGTCTTTTCCAATGCACCCCCTTCTGCGGAACGTGATTTACCAGGATTGGGCTCGACCTGATAGAATCTTTGTCCCTCCTAAAAGATTCTCTATTCTCTACCCTATGGAAGAGGAATATGTAAAGAAATGGGCACTCCCTACAGTGGACGCGGCCATTTCCTGCGTGAATAAATCCCTGACTTGTCCGGTTGAAAATGTCCATATGTTCAAGGATCCGGTCGACAAAAAATTAGAGACCCTACTGAAAGCAGCTTTCACCTCAGTAGGTGCCATGGTTCAGCCAGCAGTAGCAGCCATTGGTGTTTGTCAGGTCCTGAAGGATCAGGCAAAACATATATTAAAGGACATGCCGGCTCAGCATACTCATGAATTAGCAGAATTCCCTAGGGCTCTCTGCTTTGCAATAGATGCTATTAAGGACTCCATCCAACAGGCATCCCGTTCATCTCTACGGATGGTTCACATGCGTCGCCTTTTGTGGCTAAAGAACTGGTCAGCAGAGGCACCCTGCAAAAAGCTTTTAGCAGGGTTTCCCTTTCATGGGGGAAGACTATTCGGGGAAGACCTAGATAAATATATCCACACCATATCAAGTGGAAAAAGTACTTCCTTACCGGTCAAGAAAAGACCGCGTGGGCCCACGTTTAAACGACAGGCCATTGCAGGCTCGGCCCCTTCGACTTCCCGTCAGTATCGACGGCCTCCCGGGCGTTCAGCAGTTAATAGCCGCCCACAGGGACAAGCCGCGGCAAACAAGAGGCCCTGGTCTCGCAAGCCGGCTAAACCAGTCATCAAGTCAGATTCATGAAGGGGCGCCCCCACTCTCTTGGGTGGGGGGAAGACTTCAGTTTTTCTCCGAAGTCTGGAAGGCCAGAATTCCCGACTCTTGGGTTCGGTCCGTAGTAGCCTCAGGCTACAAACTAGAGTTTCGAGAAATCCCCCCTCCTCATTTTCAGGGGTCAAGTCTTCCAAGCGACCCGTTAAAGAGGGCCTCTCTCGTAAAGGCGTTGGATCGCCTCTTGCTCCAAGGAGTAATTGTAGAAGTACCAACCCAAGAAAGGGGTCTGGGATTCTACTCCAACCTTTTTGTTATACCAAAACCCAATGGCGACGTCAGGCCTATATTAGACCTCAAACGCCTAAATCGCTTTCTAAGGATTCAGACCTTTCGTATGGACTCCATACGTTCAGTGACAGCCAGCCTGCATCAGGGCGACTTTCTAGCATCTATAGACATAAAGAATGCATATCTGCATGTGCCGATTTACCCAGCACATCACAAGTTTCTTCGTTTTACGATAAATCAAAGTCATTACCAGTTCGTAGCCCTCCCTTTCGGGTTGGCAACAGCTCCACGGGTATTCACAAAGGTGTTAGCCCCGGTGCTAGCCGTCCTAAGGACAGAAGGCATCTTGGTCCTAGCATACCTGGACGATCTCCTGGTTATCGACAGATCAGCTTCCAACCTCAATCATGCAGTAGTCCGCACAGTGCGGCATCTAGAAGAGTTCGGGTGGATTGTGAACCAAGAAAAATCAAGGTTACAACCCACAAGACAGTTGGAATATCTAAGCTTTCGGTTAGATACAGAATGCCAGAGGGTATTTTTACCTCAAGAGAAGATCAGGTCGTTGATTCAAACGATTCAAATAGTCTTAGGCAAAAAGAAGCCGACTATTCGCCTATGCATGCGACTGCTGGGAAAGATGGTGGCCGCCTTCGAAGCAGCGCCCTATGCCCAGATCCATACCAGAATTCTGCAGGCAGCTATTCTCTCTGCTTGGAACAAGTCCATACAGGCATTAGACCGTCCATTAGTTCTTTCCCCAGGAGTCAGGCGCAGCCTGTACTGGTGGCTGATCCCTCAAAAATTATCAAAAGGGAAAACCTTTTGCCCCATCTCGTGGAAAATAGTAACCACAGATGCCAGCCTAACAGGTTGGGGGGCAATCTTAGGAAAACGGACCCAGCAGGGACAGTGGTCAGAGGCAGAAAGTCTGCTTCCCATCAATGTCCTAGAGATCAGAGCTGCTCGGTTGGCCCTGGTCGCCTGGACTCTCCCCCTGCAGGGTCTGCCAGTAAGGATACAGTCCGACAATGCCACGCCGGTGGCATACATAAACCACCAGGGGGGCACAAGGAGCCTAGCGGCTCAAAGGGAAGTAAACCTGATTTTTTCATGGGCCGAAGCCCATGTACCCTGCATCTCAGCAGTGTTCATCCCAGGGATAGACAATTCTCAAGCAGATTTTTTGAGTCGTCAACAGTTACTCCCGGGAGAGTGGTCTCTTCACCCCCAGGTATTCCAAGAGATTTGCCAAAGATTCGGAGTTCCCGATGTGGACATCATGGAAACAAGATTCAACAAGAAGTTGGACAAATTCGTATCCCGAGCCAGGGACCCCTCGGCCTACGGGACCGATGCGTTGGTTTGTCCCTGGCACCAGTTTTCTCTCCTGTATGCGTTCCCTCCACTACAGATGATTCCCCGCCTTCTACGAAGGATCAGGGTGGAGCGCAGGCCGGTGATCCTGGTGGCCCCAGCCTGGCCCAGAAGGGCTTGGTACGCACTCATCGTGAGGATGTCAGTAGGGGCACCGTGGCCACTCCCCCTGCGCCCAGATCTGCTGTCTCAGGGCCCGATCTACCACCCTGCTTCACAGCAGCTAAATTTGATGGCTTGGCGGCTGAATCCCTAATTCTTAAGGGCAGAGGCCTCTCAGCCCAAGTCATATCTACGTTAATTCAAGCTAGAAAGGCAGTCTCTAGAAATATCTATTACAGAGTCTGGAGAACCTATGTGGAGTGGTGCGAGTCTCAAGGAGGGCATCCTCGCAAGTTTTTTATTGACAGGATCTTGCGATTCCTCCAGGTTGGCGTTGACAAGGGGTTGGCTCTTAGTACTCTAAAGGGGCAGGTGTCTGCCTTATCGATATGGTTTCAAAGGCCTTTGGCCACACATTCGCTTGTGAAAACCTTTTTGCAGGGGGTCTTGCATGTAAATCCCCCTATTAGAGCTCCCCTCTGCCCCTGGAATTTAAATCTGGTCTTGTCAGCTTTACAAAAGCAGCCGTTTGAACCTCTGACAGAAATCCCTCTTGTGCTGCTAACCCGAAAGTTGGTTTTCTTGGTGGCTATGGCTTCGGCCAGAAGGGTCTCCGAGCTGGCAGCCTTGTCTTGCAGGGAACCGTACCTGATTCTGCATAAGGACAGAGTGGTTCTGCGGCCTCAGCCTTCTTTCCTTCCTAAGGTCATATCCAGTTTTCACTTGAATCAGCACCTAGTCCTACCATCCTTCTTTCCTACTCCCCAGTCCAGAGAGGAAAGACTGCTTCATACTTTGGACGTGGTTCGAGCCATGAGGGTTTATCTCAAGGCTACAGAAAAGATTCGGAAAACAGATGTGCTTTTCGTTCTCCCGGATGGCCACAAGAAGGGTCAGCCGGCTGCCAAGTCTTCCTTGGCTAGGTGGATTAAGCAGCTGATTTTTCAGGCCTATGGTCTGAAGCGCGTTCCACCTCCCTTATCAGTTAAAGCCCATTCTACGAGGGCCATGAGTGCCTCCTGGGCGGCACACCATCAGATCTCTATGGCACAGGTTTGCAAAGCGGCAACCTGGTCTTCCGTACATACGTTTACTAAATTTTATAAGTTGGACGTCGCAAAGGCTACGGACGCAGCATTTGGGCAGGCGGTCCTACGGGCAGCAGTATAGAATCCTCTGGCCCGGTTCACGCCCCTTTTTTTCTGTTGGTGGAGCTATATTTTACCTCCTGATATATTTTCTGTTTGGCTATTTTTGGCCTTACGGTCTCCCTCCCTTCATGGAGCATTGCTTTGGGACATCCCATATGTAATGGCTATGCGCTCTGTGTCCCGTGATGTACGATAAAGAAAAAAGGATTTTTAATAACAGCTTACCTGTAAAATCCTTTTCTTGAAGTACATCACGGGACACAGAGCTCCCACCCCTCTTTTGGGGAACATTGTGTAACCTCAGAGAAATTGCTTGCTACAAAACTAAAGCACTCTCAGTGGGAGGGGGTTATATAGGGAGGAACTTCCTGTGAAGTTGATTACACCAGTGTCCACACCTGAAGGTACCCATATAACCCATATGTAATGGCTATGCGCTCTGTGTCCCGTGATGTACTTCAAGAAAAGGATTTTACAGGTAAGCTGTTATTAAAAATCCTTTTTTGTAGCTGCTGGCTTTTAATATAGATTTTTTTTTGTGGGACCTCCGCTTTAATCTCACATTTTAAGCCGAAGCCTAATTACCGTATTTATCTGCGTATAACACGCGCCGGTGTATAACATGCACCCCAATTTAAGAGGGAAGTTTCAGGATTTTTTTATTTATTTTATGGTCCGTGTCCATCTGCAGCCTAATCTGTGCCCATCTCCAGCCTAAATGCAGCCTATGTGCCCAGCTCCAGTCTATGTTCTGCCTATGCACCCATTTGCAGCACCCATTTGCAGCCTCACCATCTCTCGTGGAGTGAGGGAATCACTGAGCCCTCATCTCCTGTTCACGCGGCGGCAGTCACATACACTGTCCTGCCTCCGCCATCGGCATTGGACCAGCTCCTGTGAGTGATAGAACACTGGTTCAATGCCGGCGGCAGAAGCGGGACTGTGTTTGTGACGTTGGAGCCGAGTAAACAGGAGATGATGGCTCGGTGAATTCCGGCGGCGCTCGTCCCCCTTCTTCCCCTCCGAGCCCAAGGTACACTATCGCCGTATAGCACGCACCCATGATTTCCCCCCTATTTTCAAGGAGAAAAAGTGCGTGTTATATGCCGATAAATACGGTATGTCAGCATGCTGATGACTTTTTTTTTTTTTTTTTTTTTTTTTTTTTTTTTTATAGCACATCAAAAATATATCCTCACTACCTGCAAATCTATAGGGTCATTAAATATTATACCAATAGAAGTGGTTTATTGTAAAAATTTGTATTTTGGTTCCCTTCATAATGCAAAGCTGACAAATTCTTAAAACTCCTATATGTTGGGATGGATTTTGCCTTCGTTCAGTGTGAATTGTCAGAAAATGTCCTGTTGGTGGCACTATAACAATGTTTGTTTTTTTTTGTCACACATTTCAAGTGATGATGTTGTACTTTGTTCGCAGTTTCTAGCATTCAATCACTTGCTAATTGTTTTTACAAAGTTTTACAGCCTAGGATCCCTTTTATACTGGCACAAGGTTTATAGGATTGTTTTTCATGTTATAAGCTTGTGTGGTATGTGACAGACGACGACAGCCTGCTGTCTTTGTCAATTTTTTTAATCTTTTTTGCAATAATGTGTCAATAGAAAAAAAATATATTTTTAAAACATTAAAAGGCAAAAGTTTTATTTTTTGACATTTTCGAGTGGAGAGGAAGTGAAGGCAAGTCTTCCCAGTCAGGAAAAAAAATCTGAAAGGGGTTAGAACTCTTTCAGCTTTAAAAAAAAAAAAGCACAAAGGGATATTGCTTACCTTCAGTTATATGTGTAACTTAAGTTGTTTGTCTTCCTTTCGCCAAAATCTTCCTCCTCCTGATAGCCACCCCACCCCCACAATCTTCCAATGAAGGTTAATAAAAATTAAAGGGCTGTGACGGGCAAACTTTAGAGTGCCCAACTATGCCCGTTCTTTCGGCCCTGCTGCTCGTCATAGCAGTCGTTGATACCGTTTCCATGAATGAATCCCAATTTCTGAATGGAGGATGGGTGGATAATTGATAGGTCTGGCCCTTTGATTAATCGAACATGTTTCCTTCATCGTATCTGTAGTAATGACTTCTATGAATGGAGTGGCTGGGTAGAAAGGGTGGGTACAGTTGGGAACTCTTGCTGAGTGCCTACCGCAGCCCAGGGTCTACAGTCTAGAGCAGTCTTATTTAGAAGTTATGGAAATGGGAAGAGCTGCAAGCAAAAATCCACTCGATGGAAACAAAACCCCAATGACTTGTCTTCACGCAATAACATAAGGCTTGGGCTGTCAAAAATAGAAGCAGGTGCTTTGGACTGGTAAACAAAAATATAAAATATTTAAGTTCTAAAAAAAAAAAAAAAATTATAGTATTCTGGTGACTAGCTTCAGGCAGCAGTAAAGTACAGTGAAGTTCAGAACTGCATTTCTGCAAATTGGGTTTGCGATTTTCTTGCAATGTCTAGCTCTCTCGCTGCTACTACAGGTACATTCTTGCATATCATGCAGTACTATCTAATTCTGCTTGTTAAAATGTATTCTGTTCTTGCTCAGTGATTTTTTTTTTTTTTTTTATTATTATTATTTATTCAGGTTATTTTTTTTTTTTCATCTCACATGGATATTTGAATACTGCTGAGATGAGAGATCCGGTGTGTTTCTACAATAGGTGGTAAATACAGTGTAGTGCTAGCATCTATTCTCTCTCCATGGTACTAAGCGTCCCACGTGAGGCTGATCTTTATTCAGAGTTACGGAATAAATTACTCTATTATTCACATGGTCTACTTCCCTAAACGATACTTTCAGAGGAAAAAAAAAGACAAGGGATCTTGTGTGTTTACTAAAAACCAAAAGTGAGTGTTCGGCACCAGTCCAGCCTTCAATGTTTAGATCCAGTTGGTAGCTGTGGGGGAAAAAAACTCCAGTTCTTTGTAAGAACTTATTTTACATAAAGTCCATAGTATCCAATTACTTTTTTCCCCCCTATCCCCATGCTGTAGAGAGTTGCAGTATATGTTGCCACTATACAAGTCAAAGGTAATAATCAGACTACAAAATATAAGCGTAATGTGACATACTCTAAGCCAGAATTTCTTTACTGTATTTATTGGCGTATAACACACTTTTTTTACCCTGAAAATAGAGGGTAAATTGTGCCTGCATGTTATACGCAGGGGGGCTGTGGAAAGTATTTTTTTTTTTTTTCCTGAAACTTCCCTCTTAGGCGGCGTACACACGACCGAGGTTCTCGCTGGAAGCTGCATTCCAGCGAGGACCTCGGCCGTGTGTACGCTCTCGGCGAGCTTCCCGTCGGGAAGCCCGTCGAGCAGAAATAGAGAGCACGCTCTCTATTTGCTCGACGGCCCGCCTGGATGAATGGCTGGTTGCCATTCCCGACGGGCGGGTCGCCGATTTCGACGGCCGGCGGGGAACCTCGACGGGCGGAACGATGTGTTCTGCCCGTCGAGGTTCTCTGCCGTGTGTACAAGGCCTTAGACGTACACACGATGAGACATGTCCGCTCAAACATGTCCGACGGACCATTTGCAGCGGACATGTCGTCTCGGATTTTGGTCCGATGGCGTGTACACACCATCGGACGAAAATCCCCTCGGGCTGAGGACGCGGTGACGTTGACGCCGCCACCTCACCACTCCAGGAAGTAAAATACTCCCACGCATGCGTCGATCCATTTCTGTCCGCTGGTAAGTGTACTAGTGACATGTCTCCGGCGGACAAATTTCAAAGCATGCTTTGAAATTTGTCCGCTGGGAAAACATGTCTGCTAGCCCGTACACACGATCAGGGACACACGATCGGAGACGCCGGACCAGATTCAGCAGATATATTCGATCGTGTGTACGCGACCTTAAAGTTGGGGTGCGCGTTATACGCCGATAAATATGGTAGTTTCGTTTTTATAGTTCCTTTTTTCATTGTGTTTTTTATCCCGAGTATCTTTTATGTCATCTAAGCAAAGTTCATGGCGGATTATGTCTGCCTATTGTGTCCATGAGATCGATGGCATTTTTGGATCACTGAGTTAAATGTTACTAAATCCACAACAGTAAAACATGCTTGTTACAGTATACTTGCTGTGGAAGGGGTTAATCCGCATTTTGTAAAAAGCCTGTTTGATCTTATCTTCTCTGATTCTCCCTTTCTTCCACTGTCCCCACTCCATCCCCTGATAGTACAGAGCCTTGGGGGCATTTTGTACATGCTCAGTTTGGTGTGTATTGCTAGAGTGTTTGTTTTTATTTTTTGGGAGTGTTTTGTGATTGGCACTAAAAAAGAAAGGCCCCCTTAAGTGCAGTATGCAACTTTTATTAAAGTGCGCAAAGGATTAAAAGCACTTACACGATCGATCGTTGAGAAGCATGATAAAATCGGGAGTCCTTATCTGTGGAATGTGTCCATCCTCGGCACAGTGGTAAAGAGCAGCGTAGAGCCGTCCAGCAGCTGTAAAGCATTCGAGTACATGCTGGAGAGAGGAGGCAGCAGGGAAGCCTGTGTTTTTAGGTTCACTGTGGGATACACACTGTTGATGTCAGTGGTGAGAGGGGCGGTAACGCGTTTCAGAGCATGTGTGGCTCCTTCATCGGACCTACGCCGATACTCCTCAAGCTGGCTTATGAATGGCGAGGGGGAGGAGTATGGACGGATGTTGGATAGTGATGCACGATAAAGGAAGTGACAGGTGTATTATGAGGACTGTCAAGACGACCGTGAACCCACACATTGGATCGTTAATGTCAGTGCTCCCATATTACATCCTTAATCCAGGAGATGAAACAGTTGTTTAAAAATGAGTGTAGGATTATTCATTAAAATACGATATGTTGAAACATTACCCAATTGACATATTGCTTCTGTTCCATAATCTACAGCATTCATAACAAACCCCCCCCCCCCCCCCTTATCGCCTTGTCTGATCACCAATTCTCGCCGTGACCTCAAGGGTTTAAGGGCAGATCTCTCAGCCCGTGTTTGATTATACTCTGAGAAAAAAGGTGTTCTCTCTATTCTGTTCAACTAGTACACTTCTGTACTGGATAAAAATATGTATTCCCACTTTAAATGCGATAATCTTGAATTCAATAAGTGCCCCCTGCCTATTCAGACTGCAGATTCTGCAGAGCAGATCGCATCACCAGGTCCTGGAGATTGAATGAATGCATCTGGGAACATAATGAGAGATGTATCGCTCTAGGGAATTACAGGCAGGTCAGCAGTGGGCTCAAGCTCAGACTTGAAATGCTTTAACACCACATTACGGACAAATCGGTTAACGTCAAGTATAGTTTTAAAAACCATCAAAATGCATTTTGGGAGAGAAAGAAAGGCCTTTAGAGACGAGACATCTCTTAATTGGAAAGCTAAAAATCTGATTGACCACCTTTAGAGATACTATTATTGTCCAAAACAGCTGTCATCTGCCTTATGTCCTTTGAGGCTGGGTTAACAGTGATAAGACTTTCATCCTACTTTGCTCTGTGACATCAGTCCTACATTGATCCTACATTGGTCCAACATCCATCCAACTTTCCTGAACAGGATACTACTTTGATACCACTTTGTCATAGTCTGACTTGTTCTTTGACCAATCAAAACAATCCCAGTGTGAGATAAATTCCTTTTTACTGCTGCTCTTATCACAATGTTGGATGGTAAGGACAAGGATTCTACTTTTGATCTGACTTCAATGATATTCAATGGGCTGAAGTAGTATCAGTCAGACCAAAGTAGTACATGGAGCATTTTCAAAGTCGGACCGACTTGTCGGACCAGTTAAGACGGCTCTCATAGGGAAACATTGATTTTCTTACATCATGCGACATGAGCTCCAAATGTCGGAGCGTTTGTCGGACAAGTGTGAACCCAGCCTGAAACTGCTGGGCAGTTTTTTTAAGAATTATTACCATCCATGTCTTTGGAAAAGACTGACGTGGAACTTCTAGAGGTGACAGATGATGCTCCATCCATAGTATCAAATCTCTGACTGAGAGTCTGATTGTTCCGGAGAGCTAAAGTTCTAATTTTTTTTGCGTTTATATCGTCTGTTGCCCTTCAAAATTGATTGCGGTCTATCCAAATGAGATAGTGTATAAACCAAACCATCTTTATAATCCTTGACATTCCTCAAATATTTAAGCCTTTTACCGTTCATTAAGTCCTGTTCAAACTTATTGAGAGAATCTGCAAGGTCTATATCCAAGTTTAACATGCTTCCATGGCTTTCCATGTTCCTTCAGAGACTCCCGAATGGAGTCAATCACCTCATTGATGGAAACCAGCATTCTCTCTCTTCCTGTTAAATAATTAACCTAATCAAATCTAGGGAACACTTGGATAGGATGCCATTCCATTCAGTCATGAATTCATCCGAATAGGATGTTGAAGGGAACTTTGGCGCTCCCTGCGAATTATTGATTCCAAAACCTACTGTTTAAGGCCCTCCGCATCCCACCATACCTTTGTTTGAGGACTGTTTTCAGTTGATTAAAAAGCGAAATTTAATTGGAATTCTCCAATATAGGGATTGGATCTTTGGTGTAAACCTGCAATATCTTCTTGCGACGATCCATGTTACAGACTCAGTGAAACAACGCTTCATTCCCCCCTATTGACACAGTTGGTGCTAATGAAGGAATTACTTCCAGCAGCGCTTTTTTGTTCTGCAGGTGAGGGGGCGCCGGGAGCCTTTATTACTGCTAGTGGCTATAGCCACCACAGGAGTCACATATAGAAAAAAAAAAAAACAGGCTGATTGTACCCAAGTTGATCCATCGTCTTGGGTACAATCAGCTGGCCTATAGATGAATTAAATCTCAGCTAAACCAGCCAAATTTCAGTCAATGTATGGCTGTCTTTAGGCTTGTTTGCAACCCCCTTGTTTGAGCCTATGTACATCCTCCATCAATCATAGCTCATGATCCCTATCAGAGGTCCTAAAGTACCCCCAACATTAATGGCTTATTTTTTTACTTGTTTCAATATGCAGCACTTCTTCTTCAGATTATGTAGACCTTAGCCCTGTCCCCGGGAGCTCATTCAAGCGCCAGTTTAACATAACATAATGGGCCAGATTCAGCAACACTTGCGCTGGAGTATTTCGATATGCGCCGCGTAACTGTGAAGATGCGCCATCGTTTCTATGTGCCCGTACCCACCAAACTAGATGCGCCCAATAACGGGCCATTTGCGACCGGCGGAACGTTCCGACGCCAGAGTATCGTCAGCGCTTAATTTCGCTTGGCGCATCAGTCGCGCCTATTGATTTCCCCTGCAAATATGCAAATGAGGGATTTTTCCCAATTCACGAACGGATTAGCACCATACGCTGGCTACATGCGCCGCACGTATCTCGTCCATCCGGCGCAAAGTTATTTCTACAAAAGGCTGCTTTATCTTTACTCCAGATGGCCACAGGTCAGCAGGAGAGCAGCTACAGCAGCGTTACCGACGATAAGAGCTAGCTGAGCACCCCCACTTGCAGGACAACACCTCTGTCCATGCTTGTCTGTCAAATTTTACAGCCATGGAGGAAGACATCATAGGTCTCCATAGCCGAGATGACGGCTGACAGCTCCTGGCCATTAAAGTTCAGCTTTCTCCTGTGTGTTTGCGGGGAACGGGAGCAGCCATCTCAGAACAAAAGTAACATCACTGCGGGGAGGGGGAGCAGGATATACTTTAGTGCCGGAATGGCGCTTCTACGGGCGCATTTAAACGCCCAACGGAAGGCATTGCGCTGACGTTTCCCGTGAAGTGGTGCCGACGAAAGTTGTGAGCATGCGCACAAAGGGGGCGAGTGGAGCCTCACTCACTGTGCATGCTCCGTGGTTGATGCGCTGAACGTAAGCCTCTGCGCTGGGCTCCGCCCATCATTTACATATGATCACACCCACTTCCCCTTGCGTCGGGTTACGCCAGCGCATTATCGTTACTCTGGCGCAAGTTTACGCGCAACTGCTATGTGAATAACAGTACTTGCGCTGAAAGGGTCGTCAGAGTAACGTAAATGAGAAGCGTTACTCTGGAGCAAAGATGCTCTCATCTACCTGAATCTGGCCCAATATGTTTTTGGACTTTGAGAGGGAAAACCTTAAAATGTATTGAGAAATTACAAACTCCATGCATGCAGTGTCAAGTGCTGGAAATGAAACCCAGAATGCCAGAGATTGAATTCTGGGTATATAGGATCGGCCTGCTTTAGTTTCCCTTTTCAAACTAGTATGAATGTAAACTGTTATATATCAGATTGATAAATAAAGCATTGTAACTGGCTATAATGGGGTTGAATGAGCTTTATTACATTTCATTAACATACCAACAGTGAGTGCATTGTACTACTTTACTCTTTTACTCCTCAGTGTAACAATGAGCATGGTTTAGACTGTACATTATGCAAGCTGTTTTATACAATGCATTTACATCTGTTTCAGAAAACGTGGCAACGCTGTGAGACAAGTGTGCCAAATAGTTGTGGGGGGGGGGGCTTCTTTTTTTATTTTTTTGTATTTTCTACTTTTCTGGTCTTTGCAGTTCTTTAGAATTTTTTCCCAGGGTGTATGGAAGTCTCCAAACATGAACGTTTCTGTTCTCCTCCTGGTGCATTTTTTTTTTTTCGTTCACTTTGTAATACACACCTAACACGGGTAATAGTCAAGTGGGTTCCTCCGGTGCCTTCAAGCTGCATTCACGATGTCTGATGTCGCAAGTCGGATAGTTAGGCTGGGTTCACACTGATGCTACACGACCTACCACTGTCATCCTGCTTTGCTCTGCGACCTTGGTCCTACATCCATCTGCCTTGAATTGACAGAATACTACTTTGATTGACCATCCCAGTGTGACCTACAGTATTTATCGGGGTGTTGCGCGCTCCGGCGTATAGCGCCTACCCCTAAAGTGGACCCGCATTCCTGTGGGAAAAAAAGATGTTTGTACTTAAAGTTTTGGTGTCTTGTGCGGCGGCCTCGTTGGGTCCGTCTGCGGCTTCGGGTGTCCTTTTCGTCGGGTCTGGCGTTCTTCTGCGGCGTCCTCCCCGCTCGATCCCTGCTTTCCCGCGCCGAGTTTGAATACTGCGCCTGCATATACCGAGCGCAGTACACTCGTGTATAGTCGGGCAGGCTCGGCTACTCTCGCGCTCACGTCCTGTACGTCCAGGACGTGAGTGCAAGAGGAGCCGAGCCTGCCCGACTATACACGAGTGTACTGAGCTCGGTATATGCATTCGCAGTATTCAAACTGGGCGCGGGTATCGGCGTATATCGCGCACCCACGTAATATTTATTTATAGCAAAAAGTAAAAAATATTGCATTTTTTTCAAAATTGTCGCTCTATTTTTGTTTTATAGCGCAAAAAATAAAAACCGCAGAGGTGATCAAATACCACCAAAAGAAAGCTCTATTTGTGGGGAAAAAAGGACGCCAATTTTGTTTTGGGAGCCACGTCTCACGACCGCGCAATTGTCAGTTAAAACGACGCAGTGCCGAATCGCAAAAAGGACAAGGTCCTTTACCTGCACTTTTCTTCCCACAAATAGAGCTTTCTTTTGGTGGTATTTGATCACCTCTGCGGTTTTTATTTTTTGCGCTATAAAACAAAAATAGAGCGACAATTATTTTATTTTTTGCGCTATATACAAAAATAGAGCGACATTTTGGAAAAAAAAACACTATTTTTTACTTTTTGTTAAAAAAAAATCAAATAAACTAAATTTTAGTCAAACATTTAGGCCAAAATTTATTCAGCCACATTTAGTAAAAAAAAAAAATCGCAATAAAAAAAAATAGCTACCTAGCGGGAACAGCGACACTAATACAGCGATCAGAAAAATGATCGCTTAGTGACGCTGGCAATAGGGAGTGAAAGGGTTAACTAGGTGATCAGGGGGTTAAAACTTTATTAGGGGGGGTGGGGGGGGGGGCTATCCTGAACCTAACACTAACTGTTCTTACACTGCCTGTCACACTGACACTAAATGCAGTGATTAGATCACTGCATTCAGTGACACTGTGACAGGGGGGTGGGGGGGGGGCAGATCGCAAGGGGTTAAGTATGCCTATGTGTGTGTGTGTCAGTGTAGTGTTGGTGCAGGACTTACTGTGAGGTGTTTCTCCCATCGCAGCGGTTGGAAATACCGCTGCGATGAGAGATTACATCACTTCCCCCTTCCTGTGTTTACACAGGAGGAGGAAGTGACAGAAGGGGGAGCGCAGCGATTGGCTGGGAGCGATCGCGGGGGGGCGGGTAAACACAGACATCCGCCTGCTCGTCCCGGATCGCTCCCGGAGACACGGGGACCTCCGCACGCCGCGGAGGGGGTCCCGATCGGACCCCCGACCCGCTACTGGGCGAGGACGTAAATTTACGCCCTTGTGCCCATCCGTGCCATTCTGTGGCCGTATATGTGCGTGCGGAGGTCCTTAAGTGGTTAAGATGGCTCTCTTAGGTAATCTTTGATTTTTCATGCATCATGGGACACAAGCTTCCAATGTTGAAACGTTTGTCGTACAAGTGTGAACCCAGGCTCAAGACGAGGATCCGACTTTGATTTGACTTCAATAATCTTGAATGGGCTGAAAACGGATCAAAGTCAGACTAAAGTAGTGCAGGAACCTTTTTTCAAAGTCGGATCCACAGGGAAACATCGTATTTTTTTTTTTTTTTCACACATCATGCGACATGAGCTTCCACAGTTGTTGTAACGTTTGTCGTACCAGTGTCAACTCTGCCTAAAGCTGCGTTTTACAAATTTTTTCTTAAGTTAAGCGTCTGGTCGTTCGTTACACTGACCAGAATAATAATTTATTTTGCCCATTGAAATGATAGAACATTTAATTGCTAAATGTGCTTAGCATTTGTATATGTCTACATGCGTTGGGTGTTTTTTTTTTTTTTCCAGCTAAACGCTCCTCTCCTGAGAGCACGTGTTTTTTTTTTTCAGCCTGTAAATGCTACATCCTCTAAATACCTGCGAACACCTATGTGTGCATAGATGTATAGACTAACCTAGAGGTGCTTTTGGAGGCAGAAAAAAATAAGTCCAACACCCTTAAAGTAGCATTTTTGACATCCAATGTGCATAAGGTCTTAGACTTGCAATGATTGTTATGTCGGTTTTTTTTTTTATTTTTTTTTTTTGATTGGTAGTTGTGACTTTGGCCTTTTTGGCTTGTACATTAACAGTAATAAAACTAGTAATCGTTGAACGAATGAAGAGATAATGATATCTGGGAAAATAATAATAATAATAATAATAATAATAATAAATAGATATTACAAACACTATATGGTTGCTTTAACCAATTTTTTTTTTTTGTATAATGTGAAAGGTGATAGAAGGCGTGACATGTTAGGTATCTAACTGTTTAGAGTTAGAGGAGATCTTGGGCTAGAATTGTTGCTCTCGCTTTAACGTTTGTACCGATACCTCGCATGTGGTTTGAATGCTGTTTACATATGTGGGTGCGACGTATGTATGTGCTTGCTTCTGTGTGTGAGCATGTGGGGATGCAGGTGCTTTTAAAAACTATATATATATATATATATATATATATATATATATATATATATATATATATATATATATATATATATATATATATAATTTTGTTTTATTAGAATTTTCTTTTCTTTTTTAACTTTTATTCCCATTGCAAAGAATGTAAACATTCTTTGTAATATAAATAGTGCATGACATGTCCTCTTTATGACCCCTCGTCTCTCCTCTAAGCAGGAAAGACGGATATTTCGTCATAACGTCTATCTTGGGCCTCCAAAGGCCATAGAGACTGCTGGGACCATCTGGTCACCAAAATCTCGATGGGAAAACTTCTGGTGCTGGCAGATTCCTTTGCCGGCTTGCCGATCGCACAGACGAGCTGGTAGAAGCACCGAAATGTGTCAGGAATGTGGGAGGGCATCCCGGCCGCCTGTCAAAACCATAAAGCTACTGGGCAACCAATATGATTGCTTTACGGTGCACGGAATTGCCGGCAGAAAAGAATGATGCCTGTAGCTGCAGGCATCATTAAGCTATCGCCACTGAAACACCAGGATGTCATATGACATACCTTGGGCAGAAAGTGGTTAAATAAACTTTCTGACTAGGACATTTGGTCCAGTTTTGCACAGTTGGTGGTCAAGTGACCACATGGAGGCTTCTTATTTCTTTGTTTACAAACTTTATTTGAAAATTTAAAGCGGTGTGTGTGTGTTTGGGGGAGGGGGTTTTCCATTAACTTTATTGTCTAAGTATTGATCCACGTTTGAGCCATTTACCGTTGACTGTGCCACTACCTCTGCTGGAAGTTTTATTTCAAGCATCCACTACCCTTTCAATTAAATAATACTTTCTAAGATTAGCTTTGAACTTTCAGTTTGCGGTCATGTCCCTGTATTCTTGATTTTGGCTTAAAAATATTGCATATCGAATATTTCCTTCCTGAACCGTATTTACTTCCTTGATGTATTTGAAGACTTCAATCATGTCTTCCCCATGTTTTATCTAGACTGTACATGTCAAGTTCCTGAGGTCACTCTTGATAAGGTTTGGGGAGGATAACAAAAAAAAACCTTAACTTCTTTGTTATCAGTCTGTTCCTTTTTATTTTTTATTTTTTTTAATCAATATCTTTCTGTAAGTGAGATTTCCAGAACTGACACAATGGGCCAGATTCAGGTAGAAATGCCTATCTTTAGGCATGCCTAGCGCCTGGGTTTTAAACTAGACCGCCGCAACTTTTTCAGGCAAGTGCTTTATTCATAAAGCACTTGCCTGTAAAGTTGAGGCGGCGCAGCGTAAATCACCCGGCCGAATTCAAATTCGGCGGGTAGGGGGCGTGTATCATTTAAATGAAGCGCGTCCCCGTGCCGAACGAACTGCGCATGCGGTGACCGTGATTGGTTCCCAGTGCGCATGCTCCAAATCTCAACATCAATTCGACGTGTAAACGGCACTTACGCAAAGCCCTATTCGCAAACGTTTTACGTAAACGTGAAAAAAAGTACCGGCACGCCGTCCATACTTAACATTGCATGCGCCTCATATAGCAGGAATACTATTACGACGGTACTACGCTAACGCAAACGACGTAAAAAAATAGCGCAGGCCCGGGGCGTACGTTCCGGAATCGGCGTATAGGCTCATTTACATATTTTTAGATGGGAACACCA
Source organism: Rana kukunoris (assembly GCA_029574335.1). NCBI lineage: Eukaryota > Metazoa > Chordata > Amphibia > Anura > Ranidae > Rana > Rana kukunoris. Next base: position 79,532,478 of record CM056056.1, read on the forward strand.
CCTAGCGGCCAGCCTAAAATATGAAAATAAGATTAGACAGCGTAAGAGACTTACGCATGTCTGATCTAAGGTAAATCTATGCTAAACTGATTTTATGAATCGGTGGCATAGATTGGAGGCCTAAAACGCAAAGATAAGTTGGCTTATCTGGAAATAAGCCGACTTATCTTCTACCCGAATCTAGCCCAATATTTTTTAATTAAGTCTCACTAAAGATCTATATAGAGAAATCAGAACCTCCTTCCTCCTGCTGGTGATGCATCCTAGAATTCTATTCGCTTTTCCCACTGCCTGGTCACACTGTTTGCTCATTTTCCAATCCTCTAAATAAGTAGCCCCAAATATTTTTCTTCTGTAGTGTTGGCCAACACTGTACCCCCAATGTTCTCTCAGGGGATGCTTTTTCCTTGGGTGAATTATTTTACATTTAGAAACCTTGAACTGCAGCCTCCACTGCTTTGACCAATCTTCCAGCAATACCAAATCATGTTCCATGTTGGACACCTCCAGGGATATCGGTCCTGATGCACACCTTTTTGTATCAGCAAAAAGACATGCCTTGTCCAACAGACCTATTAGTTGTATCGCTTACATAGATTTATTAAAACCGGACCCCGTACAGGGAACCTCGTACCCCGTATGCCACTAGTAACTGCTCTCTGTTCTGAGTGAACCGCACCAGTGATCCCATTGTTTATGCAAGAAGGGCATTGAAACAGAAGGGCCCGTGGAACCCAGAAGCTCTTAGAAAGTATGAGCCAGAAAATAATGGACATTAAGAATATGTCTTGGATTGCTTTAAAATGGTTCTGTAATGTTTATCCACAATATCTCCCAGGATATATGTCATTCATTCATAATGTTGGGATTCTATTAAATGCTAATGTCACCAACTCCAGCCCACCTGTTTGTCTGTTGTGATATAAATGAATCTAGGATGGCTTCTGAGGATCTTTAATTGTGGCTTGTGCTAATTTATCCTGTATTGTGTGAAGGAGTCCTGTGATAATGTGTATTGTAAATTAGCAGACAGCCAGACTGGGAAGCCTAAAGGTCATCAGCTGTAGTTAATTAGGTAATGTAAATTCGGTCAGGTCCCGGAGTCAGTGTGTCTGCTAAGAGATGTATTAAAGATGTGTATTGGGTGGCTCATTATGTAACCATTGTGTGATGATGTGGGTGGAGTTGGGTCATTGTTCATTTGGGTACTGCAGTATTCTTTTGGTGTATATAAGCCTGCTTTCTCAATAAAGATTGTCATTCCTGCTTGAACCTCAAACAGAGCTGTCTCGTTAAATGGGGGAAATTATGGGTCTTGTTCGCCTGACTGTAGAGTGTTGGTAGCTTCCTTGTGTTCGGAAAGGGAGTATCCTAAACGGCTTTAACCCCTTTCACATTTGTGGTGCCGTTGCAGGCATTGTGTGATGTAGTGTTTTGAGTTAAGAAACTTGTAAGTATAATCAAGTCTAATCTATTTCTAAGTATAGATGGGACCTCCTGGATTTCCATTGAAGGATGATAGCCCATTGAGTAGCTACACAGGCTGTATGTATCAACCTTTCCAAAGTGCAAGAGGTCTCATGTATGCAAGTGAAAAGTAGTAGTTTAAGTGGGCTACCAATTAACTTTGAAAGCTAACGCTGTCAGAAACCATGAATCAGACCGAGACAGAAGTACAGTTAAATCTCACTTGTTTTAATAATAAAAAGGTAAACGGAGAAAAAGTAGTCAAAACATAGCCAGAGTTTAAGAACCGGATCGGGTAGTTGGCCAAGCCAATGTCCAAAAGCCAGTGATAAAGATAGTGGAACAACAAGCAGGATCTGTAGCCAGAGGGGACTTTAGTCAAGCAGGTCTTCAACTGGAACGCAGGAGAAAACATCACAAGAGACAGGCGAAGAGCAAATGAACTGGAGGTCCTCATGTAGGCAAAGCTGACGAGCATATCAACGGGTGGATCACTGTGGAGAGATGGAAGCTGGAAGCTGGCAATTGGCTAACAGCTGAGCTGCCAGCACAGAGAAGGAAGGGCTGAGCCCAGCCCTGAAAAACGCATCAATTTTGAGCCAGAGAGGCGCCACCTTGTCGCAAGACCAGAATGTGTGTATGAAATGACCTGAGATTGGACTTCCTCTGAAACAATCAGGGAAGACAGCATGGCCTCGATTTTGGTGAATAAATGGAGGTAGTTTTTTGTCATCTAGCGTTTGAAAAGATGGGGTAAGCCTAATGCCTAGGTAAGACATGGAGTCTTGAATGCCAGATAAATGGAAAAGATTGTCTGAGCGAATGATATTGTGTTTGAGGGAAGTTGATCGGCATCGCCATAGATTTTAAAAACCTTTACAAATGAACCTGATAAGAGTGGAATGGTTCTGTAAGACTTTGAGAAGGTTAGGTAAAGTTACCACCGGTTGGGTTTAAAAAAATTATTGGCATGCATACTTAGAATAAATGTTGATCGTGATGTGGAATAACCCAAAATATCCGGGTGCATGGAAATGACAATAGCAAGATGCTCTATAGCAAGGGCAGACAGGAGGGGCTAGAAAGGGCAACCCTGTCTCGTCCCCCTGCCCACCAGTCTAATATGCGGATGAGGGGAATTATAAATTGCTTGATAACCATGAAAAAAAAATTCTCTTTATATCAATAATGTGGTAATAATATCAATACATATTACCAGATGACACTTTTTGAATGCTTTATGCATATCAAGACTCAAAGAAGTGTGTGTAATTGGACGCCTTGCATAATGTTTGCGGATATTATCGATTGTCTGTTAGGAATAAAGAGTGATCATTGGGGAGATATTAATGTAGAACTAATAGCAGAAAGCCTATTGGCAAGCATTCTACTGAACATTTTTATGTAATTATTTATGATGTAGATGGGATGGAAATTTTGTGGGCGAGATCTTTATTTGATTTAGGTATGAGTGACATATTTGCTAAGAGCATTTCATTGGTAAAAGGGTTCCCTTGCATGATATAGTAAGAGGCTAGGCTTGGGGCCAGGGAAGGGGCAAAATGTTTATAATAAGTGGCGGAGAAGCTGTCTGGCCATAGTGTAGAAGTGCTCTTAGGGATTTAATTATGAATAAGATTTCCTCAGAGAAGCATGGGGTGTTCAATATTTCCTGTTGAGAAGGCGTTAATGTTGGGAGTGGAATATCCGCAAACTACCATAATGAGGGAGGAATGTAAAATTTCGGAGGGGCAAGCAAAGTGTTATAAAATTATTCAAAAATGTTAAGTGTATCCTTAGGAAGAAGTCAGTTGCCACACAAGAGTGTGTGTAATTTGTATATATTAGGTACTTTTAGTGTTTGAATAAGTTTCCTGGCAAACATGGTGTAGTAAGAACTGCCAGAAAGTAAACTTCTTGCCTTGGACCAGCTTATTTTTTTTTCTTTTTTTTCTTTTTAGCCTTATGAGCCAATAAAGAGGCAAGCGCTTATAATTCTTGAGATATTTGTTCAGAGAGAGAGTCTGAATGTGTGATAGAGTGGGTTTTGTATATGTTGTCTATATCTTTGGTTGGAGAGAATCTTGCGCCAGTTCGCCAGTTGTGTGATAACCTCTAATAACCACTTTATGGCACGGTCCATAGGATCTGTAGTGGTGGTATCAGGAGAAGTATTAAGAGCAAAATGTTCCTCTATTGCTGTTTTAATTTCCTGTTCACAGGCCAGGTCTGCTAAAAGGGAGTCATTGAGAAGCCAAGAGTAGGGTGTGGAGGAAAGTCCTATCAGATTTGTGGTGAATTTTTAGTGTGGTGGTCGGACCATGGACATGCATTGATCGCAGGCTGTACAGAATTCGACAGTATGACTGAGTTACAAAAGATAATGTCCAGTCACACATACGGATCATGTGGGTGAGAATAAAATGCCCATTTCTAGTTGCCTATGTTGTGAGTGTGCCACGTGTCTATAAATTGGGAAAGAGTCGAGATTTTGTTAAATGGTTTTAGAAAAAGCTTTAGCGTTCCAGCTAATGCGACTTCTGTCTAAAGCCTGGTGGGCATCGCAGTTAAAATCTCCGCCAAGATACATATTGGATGACTGCAATCTACAAAGTGTTAAGTTCGAAAAGAAAAACAAGTTTGAGCATCATTGGGAGCATAAACATTTGCTATTGTAAAGAGGGGGTTCACCCTTAAAACCACTTTCTCCCATCCAGCATACTGGCGGCAACACCAGTATGCTGTCTTTTTTTTTTTTATAGGTGTACTTACCTCTTAATAGATAATTCAATTTTCGTTCTACCGTGGGGTATGGCGCCGCTATATAGCGTCACGCCTTCCGAAAACAGCCGACTAGCACTCGGCGCCTGCGCACAGACCCAGGAGCTGACTGCGCAGGCGCCGTATACAGCCGAGTCCTATTTCGGCTTTTTTCGGAGGGCGTGACGCGGCTATATACGGCGCCTGCGCAGTCAGCTCCTAGGTCTGTGCTCAGGCGCCGTATAGCTGCGAGAACAGCCGAGTGACAGTCGGCTGTTTTCGGAAGGCGTGACGCTATATAGCGGCGCCATACCCCGCGGTAGGATGAAAATTAAATTATCTATTAAGAGGTAAGTACACCTATAAAAAAAAAAAGACAGCATACTGGCGTTGCCGCCAGTATGCTGGATGGGATGGGAGAAAGTGGTTTTAAGGGTGAACCCCCTCTTAAGTTTACGGCCTGCAACCTAACCTTTAATGATAAATCCACTTTCTAAATCTTTATAAATATGCTGAAATTTGAAAAGGAAAAAATTTGTGGAGGAAAATGGGAACTCCCCTAGCCTTGGTAGCATGCACTGTGTAGAACGCCTGCCCAAAAGCCTTTTTAAAAAAAGATGCGTTTCCTGCAATATGACTATTTTAGCCCCCAATTTATTGTACTGCAGGAAGGCTTTCTTATGTTTGTATGGGGCTTCTTATATTTCTCAAGGACTCTAGCAGGGAAAAGCAATTTCAGCTTTGCCCGACTGCTAGCGTCAAAGGTTTTTTATTTTAAAGGGGGTTGTAAAGGTTTGTTTTATTTTCTAAATGGGTTCCTTTAAGCTAGTGCATTGTTGTTTCACTTACCTTTTTCCTTCGATTTTTCCCTTTTTATAAATGTTTTTTTTTTTCTTTGAATTTCTCACTTCCTATTTCTCCTCAGTAAGCTTGCCCCCATCATCTGAGCCATTCTGGCTGGGGATTAGTCAGCCAGACCAGCTTACTGAGGAGGAACAGGAAGTAAGAAATTCAGACAAAGAAAAAAACATTTAGAAGGGAAATCTAAGGAAAAGGTTGGTGAACCAACAATGCACTAGCTTAAAGGAACCTATTTGGAAAAACAAAAAACAAACCTTTAAAACCCCTTTTAAAGAATCTGGTAATTTTATATCCCTACATTTAGTAACGACAGTTTGCTTCACCAGCTGGCCAACATCTAAATTAGCAGTGCCCAATGTGAGCAGTATAACCAATTATTTTCTGATCAATAATAGTAAAACGGCTTGTATCTCGGGAACGGTAGCCCTCTTATTTTATTCAATACTGTCATTCAAACTATACAAAATTTCAGGTTTATATCCTTTTTATTTAATTCAGTCATAAGTGTCGTTTTTGCTGCAGTTTTTCCATCGTATATAGCAAATCTTTTCATACCAGACTTTTATATAAATGTGCCAGTAAAAAAAAAAAATACATTGAAGCTGAATGCCTGTGTATTGCATTGAGATACAGCAGTGTAATTTTTATACTTTACACTTGGCAGCGTTGAATCGGGCAAGCGAGACCTGGGTGACAGCCAAAATAATTTCCCAAATGGTAACAGAAACGGCAGTACAAAAAGAGATAAATACTGCAGCGGGCCTGTGGATCCCCAGAGATATTTAACATTGTTTAATTTAGGAGTTCCTTTTTTACACTGGCAGATCAGATTCGAAAAAAGAAAAGGTATGGGCCTCGTTTTGTACTGTCCTGAAAGATTCTCAACTGTAGCGTCTTTGCCCAGAAATGCGGATCTTGGTGCACAATGTAAATGTAATGGCCAATGAATGATTTAGAGATCTTGTAATTAAAGGTGTAGTTTCACCTGACCAGACTGGCAGGGATGGAATGTCATCTCTCTCCTTTCCTGTTAAGTTTCAGTGTTACCTGATCATTTTACACGATCACATCTGTAAAATCAGTTTTAATTTAATATTATGGGTTTGATTTAATAAAGGCAAATTGGGCTTTCACTTTGCAAGGGAATTTTCCCTTCTCTTAGCGAGCGTGGTGAAAGAATGCCCAATCAGATTAAGGGGAGGATATTTTGCTAGCACATGATTTAGATAATTAAGGTCTGCAGAGCTTCATCTGAATCATTAGGCTAAGGGAAAATTTCCTTGCAAAGTCAACCGCCTATTTGCCTTTAAAAAACACATCCACTTCAAGAATGTTCATACTGAGGTAGATTTACTAAAGTAGGATTCCCTTGAATGGATTGAGCTGTAAAAACTCAGGTCCCATGTTTTTTTTTTTCAGGTTCCATGAATTAAAGGTGACACATTAGGACACGTGTCCCACACTAGGGGTGCATTGTGGTTGAAGATATCGGCAACCTCTTAAGTCAGTTTGAGTAAAGGCTTTAGTATGGTGTGGGCCCTAATGCACTGCCACCAAGGCATTAAGCCATTTGACATTGTGTTGGAGCACCACAGTAACTGTTTTTTACATCCAACATCTGTGTGTGTGTGTGCTAGACGGGTGAGCTATCTAAATGGCTTTATATTGCCACTTAGAATTTCTTCTGTGGATTGCCCACCATGGACGGCTTGTTCTTGTGTTGTAAAGATTGTGTATAAGACTTCTATGTTTTGTATAGAGAATTCCTGCTCCTGTTTTTTTTTTCTTCAATACATTTTTATTGTTTTTTTTTTTTTTTTTTTAAATAGGTTTGACATACAACATTAGAGTAAAGAAGATCAATATACTCATGTAAACAAATGTTACGTTGAAAAGTGGTATAACAAGGCATTACGCAATCAAAACAGTAGTGGACCAGAGTGTAGAGACAAGCTATAATAAAGTAATACTGGGGTAAGGCGTGCCCCGTGTCTTGGGAGGTGAAAAAAAGGATATAGGATAGGACTGGAAACGGGAGGAAAAAAGGCTCAAATTAGAACACCTCTGTCCCAGTTTTTTTTTTTTTTTTTTTTTTTTTTTTAGGACCATTGTTCGAAAGACTCTGTGCTTGATATCAGTGAAGGGAACTGTGAATAGGGTTTATTGCACCTATTTTCATTTAATTTTTATTTTTTTCTAAGGGGTATGTTTTTAGCAATTGATTGATTTTTATTATACATACATACATACATACATACATACATACATACATACATACATACATACATACATAACAGACCAAAAGTTTAGACACCCCTTCTCATTCCAAGAGTTTTCTTTCTCTTCATGACTTGGAAAATTGTAGATTCACACCGAAGGCATCAAAACTATGAATTAACACATGTGGAATTATATACATAACAAAGTGTGTAACTGAAAATATGTCTGGTGACTGTGGAGGCCAGGTCATCTGGTGCAGCACCCCATCACTCTCCTTCTTGGTCAAATAGCCCTTACACAGCCTGGAGCTGTGTTTGGGGTCATTGTTCTGTTGAAAAATAAATGATGATCCAACTAAACGCAAACCGGATGGAATAGCATGCCGCTGCAAGATGCTGTGGTAGCCATGCTGGTTCAGTATGCCTTCAATTTTGAATAAATCCCCAACAATGTCACCAGCAAAGCACCCCCACACCATCACACTTCCTCCTCCATGCTTCACGGTGGGAACCAGGCATGTAGAGTCCATCCGTTCACCTTTTCTGCGTCGCACAAAGACACGGTGGTTGGAACCAAAGATCTCCATTTGGACTCATCAGACCAAAGCACAGATTTCCACTGGTCTAATGTCCATTCCTTGTGTTCTTTAGCCCAAACAAGTCTCTTCTGCTTGTTGCCTTTCTTTTAGCAGTGGTTTCCTAGCAGATATTCTACCATGAAGGCCTGATTCACACAGTCTCCTCTTAACAGTTGTTCTAGAGATGTGTCTGCTGCAAAAGGTGGCTACTTTGAAGAACTTAGAATATGACATATATTTTCAGTTGGCAATTGATTCGTTTTCTGATCACTTGTTGTTGTACAACTACTAAAGGATTTACTAAATTCTTAAAACATTTCTATTTGAATTTTACACTCATTTAAATGACTTTTACATCCTAGTTAAGATTTCCCATATTAATACATCCTATGTTATGTCTGCTGTATTCAAGAGGTGGACTATTGGTTGTATTATTGGCTTGGCATTGATTCATTGTGCTCAATCCCTGTGCCTTGCCACCATATTTGACAGGGTGCTTGTTAGAAATAATTTATTATGCCCATCACCTTGCAACTCTACCTTGTCCAATTTGGTATGAAATCTACTTAATGTTTTTAATAGGGCAGATAATGGGTCCAATTTCTTCTTCTTCTTCTTCTTCTTTTTTTTTTTTTTTTTTTATATATATCTCAATTCATATTCACGGAGGAGATTCGACCTCTGTATTTGTTTGGAGGACCACAACCACAGGATAGAAATTCCAAAGTTTTACACTTGTCACTGAAACAGCAGGTAAAGGGACATTCTCCTGTTGGAAAAGAGAGGGTGTTTCCCCTCGCTTTAGACTAATTTTTTATTTATTTTTTGTCCCTGGGCCAGAAAATGAAGGGAAATACTCCCAATGGTTCACAGACAATGGGAAAAACAGTCTTAATAATGCTTTTAAAGTTTAGGATACATTTAAATGTTAGGATGGAACACCCCATTATGAGGAAATCCTTATCTTCCTTAATTTATATAGTATACCATTATGCCATTGGCTTGCAAGCTAGGTGGATTCATTTTTTTATTTTTTTTAAAGACTTAAATATTAATATTCCGCTGGTTGGTGGTGAGACACAGCGATGGGGTTGCTGTGGGGGACCTTCTTACTGGGTGTCCTCTTTGTCTGCTGGTGGGCTTGTTTGGCCTCTCACCTCCTTAAGTGGTTTTAACCATTCTTTGGCTCATTAAAATCTTACTGCAGAAAAACACACTACATATTGCAGCATACTAATCATTGTACCATGTTTCCCCGAAAATAAGCCTGGTTTCTCTCCCACCTCCCTGCCTGTTGGGGATCCCCTGTGGAACCATGTAAAAGTGCTTGTAAAATTTAAACGGTGTATGTTTCTGTAATATAATTGTGCCAAATACCTTCTTATAGTGCCGCTGGGGGCTTCTTTGACCCATCGGCGCTCTGCAGAGTGAGAGGGGCCCTCTCCTCTTCTCCAAGCTGTCAACGAGGGGCTGACGGCTTGGAGAGGAGGATGAGATCAGCTGAGTGATGCTCGGAGCTTCCATGACCCGTCTGAGCTCTCTTCCAGCTCACTGACAGCTGGGAGGAGAGGAGGAGAGCAGCGGGAGATCAGCTAAGCGGCACTATAAGAAGTTATGTGGCACAATTAAATTGTATAAACATACAGTTTACATTATATACTACTGTAATAGAGTGGATTCTAGGGTTTTACCAGCACTTTAAACTAAGGATTATTTTCAGGGTAGGGCTTATATTGCAGCCCTTCTTGAAAATCACAGTAGGTTTTCTTTTCGGGGAAACGCGTATGTGGTGGTTGCATCCGTTTTTTCTTTTCTTTGGCTTTTTCCCCTCTGTTTTCACCTGGTGATCTGGCCAGCAACACTCCTCCTGTATTACGATGCCCCCACTCTGGATGAAGGAGAGGAGGCCCAGCAGACGGCAGCATTGTTAGTCAGGGAAGAGGGCAGTTTTGGAACCATTCACATATTGAAGTCAAACTACAGCAGTTAAAGCAAACTGTTTTTTCCTTTTGGAATTAAAGTGGTTGTAAGGGGTCAAGCCCCCCCCCCCCCCCCAAATACTTGAGCCTGTTCTTTCTCCAGTGCTGTGCATGGAAGCCTCAGCTTTGATGGGTCTCTCCTTCCTCATTAGCAGTCAATTACAGCCAGTAAGCCGAGGAGAGGGAGGGGGTAGGGCTAATCTGTGATTGTGTGTGAATGGACACACAGAGCAGTGACTCGGAAGCGCACCTGCTAAGGTGCCCCTATTGCACGCTGCTTGCTTGCTTTCCAATGGAAAAAGTCCATCTGACTTTTCCCATCGGAAATCCTGATCGTGTGTACAGGGCATTAGAATTGGTAAGCTGCAATTTTAATAAATGTTTGCATTTGGGATTAAAGTGGTTCTAAAGATAGATGTGTTTTTTTTTTTTTTTTTTTCTTAATTTGAATGCATTCTCTGCATTAGGATCTAAAACCTTTTGTATGCAGCAACCCCCCTTAATACTTACCCGAGTCTCGATCAGCGATATTGGACGAGAGACTCGGCTGTCTGGGACTCTTCCTTCATTGGTTGAGAAACACAGAAGGCACCATTAACTCCTGGGGGGCATATGGAGCTGCGGCTTGGTTCAGGTGCCCCCATAGCAAGTTGCTTGCTGTGGGGGCACCCGGCAGGAGGGAGGGGCCAGGAGTGCTGACGAGAAGAGAAGGATCTGGGCTGCTCTATGCAAAACCACTACACAGGGCAGGTTAGTATAACATGTTTATTTTTAACTGGGGGGGGGGGATAGATTTTAGTATCCCTTTTTAATACTGTGTCAATTACCGCTTTTAACTGTGCTCTACTACTTTTTCAGAAAAGTGTCCCCCTTTCTTCTTTTTTTTTCCCCACCCATTTTACCTTGTACCTGGAGACGATTACTTTTGTTTATTCCAGTGCATCTTGTACAGTGTGGTAAACTGCTGTCAGTCTGTACTGATTTCTCTAAAATTCAATAAATGTTTTCTGGAAAAAAAAAACGTTAGGATGGAAGATTCAATACTTGTGATGTGAAATATAATTCAGAGCAGCTTAATATTATTGTTGTGTGTTTTCTTCTTTTTTTTTTTTTTTTTAATAATGCAGTCACAGATCTCATTTGGCGTTCTGTTTGCTGACGTGTTGGAAGCTATTGTATATAACATTTTATTTTTTCAGCAGTAAAAATTTCTATTTAGCAGCGCCAAAGTAGTGAAAAGATTAGCTGTATTATGCATGATATAGCATGCATTTTAATATCTTCACATTGAACGAAGATTAGCCGCTGAGCAACCCAGCAGAGGAAACCCCTCACAAAGGTTCCTTTTGTTGTTGAACTTTTCAACTCCCACACAAAGCCAATTATCAATACCAAATTCACACAAGGTAGTCTTTATTTGTTTTACATATCATGTACAGAACTCCAGCTCTGGGGCACACTTGGAGCCTGGGCAACCTACAGTGAGACCAACAGAGCTTTGCTTCAAATGATGGTGTAAAAATATATCTGAGGAGTCTTGTTTTAATAGTTTTCTTTGCACTTGAACCTAGAACGTGAGCTGCCTTGTAGGAGCCTTCAGTGGCTGCACTGTGTTGCTAAGAGCCTATCACAGAATTGCATCAGCTGGCTCCAGGCTACATAACAGAAGGCCTCTGGGTTTGATCACTTGATCAATGCTAAATGAGAGGACCAGTCTGTGTGATTTGTACACTTCTTTCAGCAGAGATCACCTAGTGCCTATGAAGTGACCAACACTGAAAGGAACGTTGAGCAGAATTTTAGCACTTTTGCTATTTAACCAACCCAGGCACAATATAAATGCAGCTTTGTAACATTTGAGTGTAGGTTTTACTTTTAAGTGGTTGTAAATCTAGTTACACCACTTGTACCTACCGGTAAGCCCATAATAAGGCTTACCGGTAGGTACTGTAAATATCTCCTAAACCGGCACGGTTTAGGAGATATTTACCATGTACACTTGCGCTGACATCATTGGCGCATGCGCTGTAAAGAAACGTGACTGATGTCACTCGCACGCATGTGCGGGAGTGACGTCCACGTGACTCCAGCTAGTCACCTCAGCCAAGGAAAGGAAGAGGGGCGAAGATGGATGCGGTGACGACGCTGGTTTCGTTTGCAGGTAAGAGGTTGATGGACTTATGTTTTTTTTGCTGAATCTCACGTACTATGTAGCTATGTATAATGGGCTAGTATGCGGTGTATACTGAGTGAGTGAGTGAAAAACGTATATAGCGCAGCACATGCGAACTTAATCGCCTCTGGGCGCTCGTTGTTTCTTTCTCCTTTGATATCAAAAGAGATGAGTTTTGATCTTTCTTCTGAAGGCTGTGGTTCTCCTCCAACCGAATGCTGGTTGGTAAAGCGTTCTATAGTCTGGATACTAGCCCAATATGCTTTTACTAAGCAGGGGAAAAAAGAGTTAAAACCAGACTGGTCCTCTCTCTTTTAGCATTGATTAAGTGATCAAACCCAAAGGCATCCTGTTATGTAGCTTGGAGCCAGCTGATGTAATTCTGTGATAGGCTCTTAGCAACACATTGCAGCCACTGAAGGCTCCTACAAGGCAGCTCATCTTCCAAGTTCAAGTGCAAAGAAAACTATTAAAACCATTTTATATAATATATTTTCCCAAAACGGCTTTCAGGACAGCCACCTGAGAGATCATGGCTCCTCCCTCCACAGGAAACACCTCCACCATACGGTCTTTAAAGGGAGGCCTCCCCTTCCATTCGTCAGTTTTTTGTGTTTCCTCCAGCTGGAGGAACACCTCCGGTGGGAGCCATGATCTTTCAGGTCTGCCTGGGAGACAGAGGCTCTCACTGCAAAACAATTTTTTTCTGGAGAGTGTCCTTACCACCTGCCTCGAGCAACGATGGCGCAGTGGTCTCCTTCTTCCCCTTCCGTGCTCGGGGAGAGCCTGTACGCGCGGAGGTTGCGGCCCGTTTTTTCGGCAGAGCGGGGTCTGGTTATGGGGTTTTGTTTTTTCCCCATTCTGCAGGCTCTGGCGTCTGGGGAGGGCCTCAGATGCGCCCTGGATACAGGGAGAGGCCGCGCTTCCGGGTCGGCGCGCGTCTTTTTTTGGCGCATTGCGCAGAGGAAGAAGGCAAGGTCACCTGGTGCCTTTAGAAGGACTTCCGGTTCCGGGTCAGCGCAGCGGCGTTTTTGAATCCTGGAACCGTGTCCTAGCAAGCACGCTGCTGCAAACGCTCCTATGGAGGAAGATATTGCAGACAAGGGGACAAGCCAAGGCACCAGCAAGGCTAAGGTAAGGGAGTGCCTGTGTTACCTTCTAGCTTTTCTCCTATGGGGGTTACTTCACCCATCTCCCCCTCTTCCCCCACCCTCCGCCTCCTAGTTTCTGGTCATTGTGGGATTGTTTTCCTTTCTGCCTAGTAATAGGAATTTACGGTGGTGATGGTGTTTGGCTTGTAGGGCACAGGGAGTTTTTGCTGTTTCCTAAAGTGCACCTGGGTGTCAGAATTTTTTTACTGAATACTACGTCCTAAGCGTGCGTTTTTCTTGCTTGTTATCTGTCTGTACAGGGGAAAGGCTCTGCTCAGATTCCAAAGAGAAGATGCCCTGTTTACAAAGAGAAGCTCAGCGATGCTTGGGAAAAAATCACTTTGTGCAGACTGTACAAGCAACGTACTTAAGGAGTCTCCTTCCTTATGTGGAGAGTTGATATCCACTATTAAGGAGGAACTCCGTACCACCTTTCAGGCTTTTAGGTCTAACCTAGGGGAACAAACAAGTTCCATGGAAGACCCGGGAGGGTCGCAGAACTCTTCACTGAGCGAGGCTCAGGCTTTATTCACCCCAATATCCCAAAATCTTTCTCAGGAGTCAGTGCTGGTAGATTCAGACTCTGAGGAAGAAGATGAAGCAGAATCGACTTCAAAATATAAATTGTCACTGGAGGAGGTCGCAGGCCTTGTTAAGGTGATCCATGCGACTTTGGGGATAGAAGAGGAGAAAAAGGAATTTTCCCTACATGACCGGATGTATGCAGGTTTAGGGGGATACCAAAGGCAGGGTGTTTCCAGTACATTCCTTAATCACGGATATGATTAAGAAGGAATGGTTGGACCCAGAGAAGAAGCCATTTTCTTTATCGTACATCACGGGACACAGAGCGGCAATCCATTACTATGTGAGTTATAGAGTCTACCTTCAGGTGTGGACACTAGTGTAATTAACTACACAGGAAGTTCCCTCCCTATATAACCCCTCCCATACTGGGAGCTCCTCAGTTTTTTCATCAGTGTCTAAGGTGTTGGTCACGAGTGAACATGTGCTCTTAGGAGCTCCACTGGAGGGATCCATGCTGGATGTAAAAAACCTCCATAAATCCGGATCCGTCCAAGGTGCTTCATAGCCAAAGTGGACGGTACCCGGGCCTCGGTACGAAGAACGAGGTTTAGCCTATAATGCCTCTCTGCGGAGGGCTGGATCCTGGGTTCCAGAACTTTGTGCCTTCTAAGGACCAAATGTTTTTTCTGCTGCCAGGATGCTATATAGGTCCAGGGGAGTTGGTGTTCCTGCCATGGACCCCGGTCCCTGAAGGTCTAGGACAATACCCACGGTGAAGGGGGAAGATTGGGCTTCTTGCTTGGCAATACCCTGCAGCGTGGAGAAGGTAAGAGGAGGGCCTACGGGACTTGGTTCGACAGTAGGTCCTCCGTGGGGGACTTGGGTCTCGCCTATATTATGCTTCTATGCATGGGCAATGTAAACCACTATGTCTTCTGAGACAGGATGGCTCAGGGCACCCATATACCTCCCCTAGCCGGCATGCAGCCTGGCCCACCATGTCTGTTAGACAGGATGGCTGCAGTACATATATATCTCCCCTTGAAGGGGCCGGTACATAAATAAAAATAAATAAAAAATATGCCCTTAATCATATACAAAGGATTGTCTTTCATGAGTAGTTGCAAGTCTTATCTGTGTTTCCACTACTTTGGGCAGTAGAAGACATGCCTGATGTTTTTGCTTACCATGCTTTCCAGAAAACGGAAGCTTAAGTGTTAGCTGATCTATTATGTCCCACTTCCTCCGCTTCAGGCTCTACCATGTTGCACGTGCTCACCGGCTCAGTGCAGTCGCAGAGAAGGCTCTTCAAAGGGCCCGGACGTCAGAGCTCTGTAAAGCTAGGGGGACACAAACGTAAGCACCTTGTGTGAGTTGGATACAGATTCATCTAAGACGCCTACTCGCATCAAGATTTTCAGATTAGCAGGCATTGTGTCAGACTAAATTCAGCTATTTGATGCACCTGGGTTAAGTGCCTCTGCTTTAGCTTAGGACTTGGTCTCCCCATTGAATAAGGTCAGGGGTAGGAATATAAAGAGGGATCGCCACCTGAACCTGGTGGACCCTTATTCTCCTCTGAAGAGACTTAAACAGCTCATAGATTGAGCCATCAGACCTGTCAGGCATTGCAGCCTTCCCCCAACATTGCAATCACTCTGCATGTGTTTTGTGTTTTGCTAGAAAAAAAAAAAAAAGGGGATGCCCCCCTTTTCCTGCTTTAATCCTGAAACAAAGGGATTAGAAAGCTTGGGGATAAAAGTTTCACTGTCAGAGGACAGGAGACAGGAGCTGCAGCCTAACAAGGAGAAGCTATCAAAAGTCCTACAGGTTCTGATTACACCTCTATCTTCTCCTTAGAGTGTAAAGAGAGGTTTTCCTATAGGTGGCTAGTAAGACCTCCATATAATCCTCAGCCTGGTGTCGGCTTCAGGCTAACCAAATGCATCGGAGGGATGCACAGTTGCGGGAACACATTGCTAATGTCTCTTAATTGAGGAAACTCACATCTGCAGAGGATAATTTCCTCTTTACCAGTCTGCATGTTGCATAACATACATGAGTTTGGAATGCATGTGGGATAAAAACAAGTAACAGAGCAGATTCTATTGTGGATCGCATAAACATACATGTTTCTGTCTATATGGTGCTGCATGTTTCCACAAAAGAGGTCGCATAAAAGATGCTTGTAATGCTGAATCGCATAAAGAAGTTTGTAGCCATAAAAATGCTGAATCACACATGATTACCTGATCACCCAAGTCCTTGTTTCCCCCAAGGATGTTTGGTTACACAGAAGAGGTTTGTTTCCACAGAAAGTCCTAAAATCGCATAAAGTTGCTTGGATGCAAAAAAGATGCTGGATCACACATGGTTACCTGATCATCAGTGTCCTGGATTACCCAAGGATGTTTGGTCACACAAATAGGCTTGTTTCCACAAAAGTACCTAAAGTCGCATAAAGATGCTTGTATGCATAAAAATGCTGAATCGCATAAAGGATGCTTGTATGCATAAAAAGGTTGAATCACACAGGATTACATGATCACCCAAGTCCTTGATTCCCCAAGGATATTTGGTCACGCAAAGAGGCTTGTTACCACAGAAATGCCTAGAATCGCATAAAGAGGCCTGAAGGTATAAACATGCTGAATCACACAGGATTACATGATCACCCAAGTCCTTGATTCCCCAAGGATATTTGGTCACGCAAAGAGGCTTGTTCCCACAGCAATGCCTAGAATCGCATAAAGAGGCCTGAAGGCATAAAAATGCTGAATCACACAGGATTACCCGATCACCCAAGTCCTGGATTACTCAAAGCCTAAAGGGATCGCTTAAAGATGCTTGAATGCAAAAAGAAGCTGGATCACACATGGTTGTTGGATCAACAGAGTCCTGGATTACTGGTTACTTTAAAGTTGCACATGGTGGCTTAATTAAGCAATACAGGATGCCTTGTGTTTGCATAGAGATACGTGTCTGCATGGGTTCATGTTGCACATTGTTGCATAACACGTTTATAGCACATGCTTGCTTGCTTGCAAGGATGCTCGTTCCAGAGCACACATGCTATATGCATGTTTGGCGTGAGACATATTTATATGATTTCATGCTTCCATGAACACACACTGCCATGTACACACGCCTCCATTGAGGCATATGGCTTTAACACTTGCCACATTACACATATGGGGAGCCAGTTGCATATGTGTTTATTTACTTGGGACTGCAGAGGTTGTCTGCGTTGTGCAGGGGAACAGCACTATCTCCAGTTGGTGGTCTTGCCCTTTTGGGTTAGCCTCCGTGTCTGGGTTGTCAGGGTGCTAGGGCCCGCCTCTAGCAGGTCTGTAGGCCCAGGGTATAGCAGTAATGGCATACGGAAGCAGACTCCTGCTGATGGATCAGTCAGCAGCATGGCTGGACCTAAGGGTGTCCAGCATGGTCAGGTATCTGGATCTCCTGGGTTAGGATTCCAGTCTAAAGATACATTCTTCATTGACAAGAAGCTGGGTATGTTTTGCACCAGGAGAGTACTTTTGACCTAAGACAAGACCATCGCTATAAGAAAGCTGGTCTAGGTGGTTACGGCAAGGAACAGTTCCTTACTTTTGGCCTTCTGCTTAAGGCACTAGAGAAGATGCTGCTTCATTCAAGACAGTTCCCTATACTTTTATTCAGGACTGTTATAAACAGTATTGTGTTGGCCTAGAAGGAGTGGATCTTGACCTAGCATTATCCAAAGAACCGGTCCCAGAGATAGGCTGGAATTCCTCTTGGTGGTTCTTAACTAAAGGGTTTGCCAGGTCAGGAAGATACCTTGGCCCAGGGGAAGTAGTCGAGCTCCAAGGGAGCCTTATCTGTCAGCTAGAGCTACCGATGGAGCATCTGGCTTAGGGGCCTGAACGTTCAGGGGCTGGTTGGTTCGGTCAGAGTTCAATCAGACTATACCATATTAAGTGATTTACTTAATTTACCAAGGAGGAGCTTGTGCCTTGCCTATTGACATTCGTCATTTCATGAAATGCAGAATTGGCAGGCGATTCGCTGTAGCTGTCAAGTGTCTCCAGGAGAAGGACCTCTACACCCCGACTGTTTTCCTGACCAAGGGCCACAGAAATAGTACCCTGTACATAAGATGTATTGGCATCCAGGCTCAACAAGAAATTGAACAGCTTGAGGTCAAGGACAAGGGATCCACCCGCATGCGGGGCAGATGTGTTAGTAATCTGGTGGGACCAGTGGTCACTGGTTATGTCTCTCCCCCCAGTGCCGCGGCGTTTGTGGCTTCCATGCAACATTAGAGGATGGCGGAAGCTGGCCTGATTACTCCGGCATAGCCCTGACGACCTTTTCTGTGCAGGGACAGTAGGGGTGGTAGTAGAGGACCCACGGTCCCTTACATCTTGTCCAGGCCTACTTCGAAGGGGGTATTGCATCCTGTCGTGCAACAGGTGAATTAATGGTCTGGCTATTTTAGCCCACATTCTGAAGGATCAGGGTTTTTAGAATCAACGGCACTTCCTCGATTCATACAGGAAGGCTGGCCTCCAGGACCAGATATCCCAGGATCGGGAGAGCCCACGTTCCTGGTATGAAACAGATGGTGGCATCCTTGGAAGTTTGTCAAAGATAAAATTCCTGCCTTCCTGCATTTGGAAAGGAGACGGAGCCAGCCTTAAGTTACATCAAGGATCCGATCTCGGCCTTGCCTCCAAAGGTCGCTTGCTTCACACTCTTTGTTCCGAGCCATTATACAAGGGGTGACGCGCATAAGTCCACCAGTTTAGTCGCCCTTGTGCTTGGAGGATTGGCTCTAGTTTTGTCGGCTTACAGGTTCAGCTCTGTGGGCCGATGCACCATACTTCCCTTCAGCCTTTAACAAGGGAATTGGTGTTCTTGGTTGTGGTAGCCTCCAAGAGAGTTTCAGTATTGGCAACCTCTTGGTATAAAACCATACTTATTCTTACTAGTAGGGTGATGTTAATCCTCACCCAGCCTTATTTACTAGAAGGATCTAGTGTTCATTTGAATCTAGATATTCTTACCTCCCCCTTTTTCAAAACCTTGTTTTCGGAAGGAAAGGTTATTGCTTTCTCTCAGTAGAGATGAGAGCAGTTAAATATCTATCTGAAGGTTCAGATATAGAAAGCTGAAGTTTTTTATTGTGCTGCCAGAAGACCCTAGATGTGGGCAGGCAGTGTTCAGTTCAGCTATTAAAATGGTTACACTCTCTCCTTTGGAGTAGAAGGGTCAAGGCCTATCTGAAGCGGCTGCTCGGATACGGAAAGCTGATGTTATTGCGCTACCAGGAGGCCCCAGGAAGGGGCAGGCAGCGTCTAAAATCAACTCTTCAAGATTGATTCATCAGGGTATTATTCAGGCTTGTGGTTCGGAGAGTGGGACTCCCCCTGTTTCTTGGGGGGGGGGGGTGCTCCGTACCAGGATAGTAAGCGCTTTATGCGCGATGCTTTACCGAGCCTTTATGACGCAGATTTTCAGGGCCGCAACTTGGCGTCTGTGCTTAGGTTCACTGATTCTTGTCAGATGTACATAGGAGGGCAAAAGGATGCAGCTTTTTGGCGCAGTATGCATCTGGCAGCATTATAGATCCTCACATATGATGGCGGCCTGCGTTGTTTGTGTCTCCCTCCCCTCAGTAAGCATTGCTTTCGGACATCCCACATAGTAATGGATTGCCGCTCTGTGTCCCGTGATGTACGATAAAGAAAATAGGATTTTTTATGACGGCTTACCTGTAAAATCCTTTTCTTGGAGTACATCACGGGACACAGAGCTCCCGCCCCTCTTGTTTGGGGATATTGGGACACTTATTGCTTTGCTACAAAAACTGAGGAGCTCCCAGTATGGGAGGGGTTATATAGGGAGGGAACTTCCTGTGTAGTTAATTACACCAGTGTCCACACTTGAAGGTAGACTCTATAACCCACATAGTAATGGATTGCCGCTCTGTGTCCCGTGATGTACTCCAAGAAAAGGATTTTACAGGTAAGCTGTCATAAAAAATCCTATTTTTTTCAGGGGCACACAAGAGGAGGTTCCGTTTCGAGGAAAGTCCGGATGCCATTTGGAATAAAGTCCCAAAATTGGATGTGGCGTTCTCACAGGTTTCGAAATCTTCTGATCTAGCCTTTGAGGACATGGGCACGTTAAGAGAGCCCATGGACAAGAGAATGGATCTGCTATTAAAAAAGGTCTTGGCAGTCCGTGATGAACAACCTTAAGCCAGCTATGGCAACAACCTGTGTTGCCAGAAACCTGGAACACTGGATAGGTCAGTTAAAATCACACATTTTAGCAGATTCCCCGAAGCAGGAGATTTTAGACTCCTTTGGTACCCTGTCGGCTGCTGTGTCTTACATCGCTGACGCCTCAGTGGAGTCTGTCCGGATGTCAGCGAGGTCAGCGACTCTGACAGACTCCGCCAGGAGGGCTCTCTGGCTTAAGACTTGGCCAGGGATGCGGCCTCAAAAAATAGGTTAATTGGCCTACCCTTTTCTGGAGATTTATTGTTCGGTTCAGAGTTGGAGTCTATCCTTGACCGGACAGCGGACAAAAAGAAATCTTTTCTAGAAAAGAAAAAGCCTGTACCTACCCGCAAGCGTTTTTTTCATCTGCAAGGGCAAGAGAAAAAGGTACAAAACCAAAGGAAGCACTGGCCGACACAAAGGGGTAAAGGTAGGGGTGGAGTACTCTTCCGTCCTCCTTCAGCCCCCGAAAAACCCCAATGACTCGCAGCTACAGGTAGGGGGAAGACTCCAGAGGTTCGTTCCCCAGTGGAGGGACAGCACCTCAAACCAGTTTATTCTAAACTTACTCTTGAGGGGTTATGCAATAGAGTTCAGGGAAGAACCCCCGAGAAGATTTCTGGCAACAATTGTTTCAAAGGATCCCGCCAAGGCTCTCGCTATGAAGTCCCTGATTCAGGAGCTGATTTCTCAGAGTAGTGGTGCCGGTTCCGTCCAAGGAATGTTTTCAGGGGTTCTATTCTCATGTTTTCCTGGTCAGGAAACCTTCGGGAAAATTTCGACTCATCCTGAATCTAAAAGAACTGAATCAGTCGGTAGAATACAGGAAGTTCCGGATGGATTCCATTTTTTCTGTAAAAAATCTACTAAGTCAGGGTTGCTTCATGGCAACAATAGACCTGCGAGATGCTTACTTGCACATTCCTATGGCAGACAGCTCCCAAAGGTTCTTGAGACTAGCTTTGAGAGAGGGGAAAAAATTGACACACCTGCAGTTCAGAGCTCTCCCCTTTGGCCTATCATCATCCCCAAGGGTGTTTACAAAGGTTATGGCAGAGGCACTAGCTCCGCTACGTCTAGAGATGATCTCAGTGGTCCCTTACCTAGACGACCTTCTGTTCTTTGCCCAGACCAGAGAAGATCTTTTGAGAAATCTAGTCAGGGCCCGGTCCCACTTGGAGTCCATAGGGTGGATTCTAAATCTCCAGAAATCGAGCTTGGTCCCCTCGCAACAAGTTTGCTTTCTGGGGTTTTCTGATCGATTCAGTGGGACAAAGGAATTTTCTCCCAGAAGAAAAACAAAAGAGGGTAATAGAAGCTGTGTCAACCTTACAGTGCAGTCAGCAGATCTCAATCAGGAAGGTTATGTCAGTGCTGGGAACTCAAACTTCGTCAATACCCGCAGTTCAGTGGGCGAAGTTCCATTTCAGACCTCTACAAGAATTCTTGTTAAAGGTCTGGGACCGCGATCGGAGGTCCCTGGACCTACTGGTGAAAATTCCCACCAACGTCACGAGAAGTCTTTGGTGGTGGAAAAGTCAGGGGAGATTATCAGAGGGTCTGTTGTGGTCCTTCCCAACCCAGGTAAGGATAACGACCGATGCCAGCTCCTGGGGATGGGGCGCCCATATAAAAGGTCATTGGACTCGGGGGTCATGGTCCGCAGAGGAGGCACGGAGATCCTCAAATTGGCGGGAATTGAAGGCAGTGGAGTTGGCTCTACTGAGCTTCATAGTAGAGGTGCAGCGACAGCATGCGCAGATCCTGTCGGACAATGCCACAGTAGTGGCTTACATAAACAGACAGGGGGGCACCCGAAGCAGAGGACTTCAGGCTCTAGCCAGAAACATTCTAGGCTGGGCAGAGTCTCATACTCGATCCTTATCAGCGGTCCACCTAAAGGGGACCTTGAACAGAACTGCAGACTTTCTCAGCAGGAACTTAGTTCAGGAAGCGGAATGGCAGTTGAACCCAGAAGTCTTTGCTCTCTTAGCAAAGAAGTGGGGGCAACCAGAGATAGATCTCTTTGCAAACAAAGAAAATACACAGACCCCCAGGTTTTTTTCTCTAGCCAGGGACAAAGCAGCACTGGGGGTGGACGCCTTAGCACAGGTGTGGGATTTTCACCTCTGTTATGCATTCCCCCCTTTTCAACTCATCCCTCAGGTGATATCAAAGATTCGGAGGGAAGGTACAACGGTAATTCTTGTCACTCCGTTTTGGCCCAAGAGACCGTGGTTTTCGGCCCTACTGCAGATGCAGACAAAACCTTTTTGGCATCTGCCACTAAGACAAGATCTGCTCTTACAGGGTCCTCTGCTTCACCAAGACTTAGGAAAGCTAAACCTTACAGCTTGGATTCTGAGGAACAGCTCCTGAAAAGGAAAGGTTTCTCGGCCAGATTGGTAGCAACACTCCTGTCCAGCAGGAAGCAGGTAACTAGATCTATATATTTTAAAATCTGGAAAGTTTTCAATACTTGGTGTACATCATCTGGCAGGTCGGTAAGGCAGACGTCCTCCGTCCTTGAATTTTTGCAGGACGGAGCCGATAAAGGACTAGCGGTCAGTACACTAAAGGTCCAAGTAGCGGCTCTGGGAGTTTTTTTGGAAAGGGCAGTGTCCTCACATTCATTAGTTAAAAGATTCTTCAAAGCCCTCAGTCGTTCTAGGCCAATCGTAGTGAAAGATTGTCCATCATGGGACTTGCCAGTCGTATTACAGGCCCTGACTAGGGAACCTTTCGAACCTCTGAGTTCAGCATCCTTAAAATTATTGACGCTAAAAACAGTTTTTTTGGTGGCTGTCACAACAGCCCGGAGAATCAGCGAGTTACAAGCCCTGTCTATCAGGGAACCTTTTTGTTTACTTTTTTCAGACAGAATTGTCTTGAAACCTGACCCAGGTTTTTTGCCAAAGGTTGCTTCAATCAAAAACCGGTCTCAAGAAATAGTACTTCCCACGTTTTGTTCCAATCCAAAAGGGAAAAAGGAAGAGGAATTCCATACCCTAGATGTTAAAGGGCAGTTTTGAGTAACTTAGAAGTTACAAAAATTTTTAGAAAGGCGGACGCCTTGTTTATTTTGTTCTCCGGAGATAAGAAGGGAAAGCAAGCATCAAAAGGAACCATTGTCAGATGGCTCAGAATGGCTATCACGAACGCATATTCTTGCTCAGGACAAGAATGTCCAAAAAAATCTACGGGCTCACTCTACTAGAGCAGCAGCGGTAAGTTGGGCCGAGAAAGCTGGTGCCACCCCCGAACAGATCTGCAGGGCAGCCACCTGGTCAAATTTGTCTACCTTTGCCCGCCATTCTAGATTAGATCTAATGACAGCGGACGACCAGGCGTTTGGGAGAAAGGTCTTACAGGCTGTTGTCCCGCCCTAATAGGGGTAAGTCTCGACTGTCCTCTCAGGTGGCTGTCCTGAAAGCCGTTTTGGGAAAATTGCAAGTTAGGCTTACCGGTAACTTGTTTTCCAATAGGCTTTCAGGACAGCGGTAACCCGCCCTTGGTTTTCATATATAATGATACAGCTGTAATACTATGCAATAACTGTCACTTATGTGTTGCAGCCGGGGCTGGAGGTCTCTACAAACAACTGACGAGTGGAAGGGGAGGCCTCCCTTTAAAGACCGTATGGTGGAGGTGTTTCCTGTGGAGGGAGGAGCCATGATCTCTCAGGTGGCTGTCCTGAAAGCCTATTGGAAAACAAGTTACCGGTAAGCCTAACTTGCAATTTTTAAGAATGGGCCCAACAGAATAAAATGGAGGTTATTACAATTTTTTAGGTCACGGTTTTTGTACACCATTTTTTAAACAAAATTTTTTGGGGAAAAATGTACTTTGTTGAACTAAACAATAATAGTCAGTAAAACCTTGGTTTGAGAGTGTTTTGCAAGACAAGCAACTTTTTTTTTTTTTATGTTGACTTGATATACAAGCGATGTCTTGATATAAGAGTAGCGTCATGTCACAACTTGGTATAAAAGAGAAAAGAGGCTCCTCTAAGTGTAGCAATATAGTTACATTTAATGAAGGTACAACATTTTAGCAACATATTGCTACACTTGGAGATGCCTCTCTTCTCATTTATACTCTGTAGCTCCTGCTGGATTTTGCTTCTAATCCACTTGTGGAGGTTGCCATTTGTAAATGGACATTTTATAGTTACACAACCTATCGTATAATTTTTTTCATGGTCTAAAAACTGAAGGACCTATGAATAAATGGTTGTGGAACGAATCATTTGAGTTTCCATTATTTCTTATGGGGAAATTTGCTTTGATATAAAAGTGCTTTAGATTACAAGCATGTTTCTGGAATGAATTATGCTCGCAATCCAAGGTTTTACTGTACACCCCAATTTTTTTGGTGTATTATGAAAGATGTTTCACTGAGTAAATAGATGATTAACATGTCATGCTTTGAAATTGCACTCGCACGTGGAATGGAGCCAGACTATGGTACCTACAAATATTTATAGGCAACGCTTAAAAATTTCTACAGGTTACCCATTACGAGTGACAGAGGAGGTCTAGTGCTCAGACGTTCACGGAGATACCCCACGTGGGGTGCGAACACCATCTTAATATGTGCACGTGACCTACATATACGTTCACTACTGTGAAAGCTCGCGGGGATGGGGGCGCTATTAAAAATATATATTATATATAATTGCTTATTATCACAAGGAATGCAAACATCCCTTGCGATAACAATACAGCATGACAGGCCCTCTTTATGGAGCGATCAAATCTCCCCTTTAACCTTAAAAGCAAAAGATCAAAACTTTTTTTTTTTTTTTTTTATCCTTTGCTTTAAAAAAAATGGCCTTGTTTACATTTGCCCTGGAATCGGAGTTGACGTCATGATGTCGCTCCGGTCCTCCCCTAGGACATAGAGATGAACGGAGGCCATCTTTCCCTCGCTTATTTCTTTTGCAAAATGATTTTATTTGTAGATGAAGTAAATTTAACAGATTGGTGTGAGAGTGTGATGGTCAAGCATAACATGAAGAAGATCCCTACAAAGGATGCAATAAACTGGGTACATTATTTTTCAATTCTATAGGAAACATCAGCTGTAGGTCACAACAAAGAACTTCTAATGCCCCACGTTATATTGTGTGGTAGGCAAAAACTTGGAAATCCCAGGTGGTATTGGTGTACGCATCAATATATTAATTATATATTGGATATGAAAAACCATCTTCAATAGACCGACTCCTGGGAACCAGCAGTGTCCAAGAGAGAGAATCATTCAGAAAAGGGAAGGAAGTGTTTAAATAGGAAGTGGAATATAAGAGGGAAATGGAGAAAAGGAGAGAGAAGGGAGGAAAAAGGTGACGCAGTCCATCAGGATACCCTTAAGTTGAGAGAAGTATATTGAACCTAGAGGGTTGGTTGCATGTTATCCATGGTTGCCAAACCCTAAGATTTTATCGTGAGTGTCATTGGCAAGGGCTGTCAGACAATCCTGGGGCTTGCACACGAAGGACCGGCAGATTATGAGAAGAGTTTCATGATCTGTCCAGGGGGTCGCAAGAATAGACATTGAGCTTGTTAATGGGAGATGTTTACTAAGCACTATGATCAATTCTAGAGTGGGAGTGGTATGGGTGAGAGTAGTATATACAATCTCTACTCAATGGGTCTTCTCTCCAGAGGTCTACCAGATCATGAGAACATGGGGAATGGGGAAAAAAGTTTTGCTGCAGGTGAGGTAGCCACCCTTTCTGAGGGATGTTTATCCAGAACAGGATCCAGGGCCACATTCGAGTCCCCTGTCAGGAGCAGGATACCTTTCTGGTATTGTATTTTTTTAGCTGCTGACTTAATTTTTTCTGAAGGAGCCTTAAGCTCCACTTTAAGCAAGACCGCAGACGGGTCTGTGTTTAATTACTCCAGTGCCTGGATTCCATTAGTAGTAAGACTGCAAATTGTGGCATTTTGGATTTTGGCTTCTGAATTTAAACTTTTTTTTTTTTTTTTTTTTTTAGTGCATATATTTTCGACGCACATTTTAAGTTTTTAAGCATAAACTAGATTTAGATCCTGTATTATACAGTTTATATGCCAAAAAAATATTGTCAGACTCCAACACATAGTGGTCATATACTGGTTCCTAAACTACATTTTGATCCCAAGTGTGTGTATGTACATTATCTCACAAAAGTAAATACTCTCACATTTTTTCATATTTTTTTTTTTGCAAATGTTTTATTATATCTTTTTATGTGACAACACTGAAGAAATGACACTTGCTACACTGTAGTGTACAGCTTGTATAAGCGTAAATTTCCTGTCCCCTCAAAATAACTCAACACAGCCATTAATGTCTAAACCGCTGGCAATAAAAGTGAGTACACCCCTAAGTGAAAATGTCCAATTAAGGTCCAAAGTGTCAATATTTTGTGTGGCCACTAGAGCTGCACGATTAATTGCGAAAAGATCGCAAACAAAGCTTATGTGCTTAATACTGAGTTCCAACCACAATTAGCATTTTTTAAATGTATGTCCTTTCATCCTGCGTTTTTATAATATAAATCCTGTCACTTACTATTTTACAATCCGTCGCCGCTCCGCATAGTTATTCAAAAAAGATAGTTTATAAAACTATGTCCACACCGTTGTCATTTTGCTTGTGGGCATTGTGAAGCCTACAAGCACTTCCCTTTTTAGGTCTAATGAAGCACAATAATGAAAAAAAAATAATTGGGATGTAAACTCCACTTTAAATACAGTATATGTAAATCTGACACACTGTTTACATGTTACATTTTGAAAGCAGCAGCAAACCTTACATGCTTGCTAATGTGACAGAACACCTCTGATTTTCACATTTAGTTAAAGCGGAGCACCAGCCGCAATTTTTTTTTTTTTTTAAAGTCGGCAACTACTAACAGTGTAGCTGCTGACTTTAAAAAACGACACTTACCTTGTCCTACTTACCCGCGCTGATGGGCCCCCCGATGCCGGTCCCACGATCGCTCCAGGTCCCGCGCCGCCATCCACACTATGGGAAACACGCAGTGAAGCCGTACGGCTTTACTGCCCATTTCCTACTGCGCCTGCGTGAGTCTCACGCTGGCTTGTGAATGGGCACGCTGCTCTCTGAGAACACACACAGTTCCCAGAAAGCAGCGCGCCCCATTCATTAGGAGAAGGAGAAGAAGAAATCGGTCCGCGGTTCAGGTGAGGCAGATTACGGACTTCCGCATAGCAACAGGTATTTCGGGTGAGTTTTTTTTTTTCCAAGGTTTTTTATTTATTTAATTTTTTTAAAGAAGATGGGCAAACGTGATTTTCCTGGGTGGAACTCCGCTTTAAATGTGAAAATCAGAGCTCTTCTTTCACATTAGCAAGCATGTAAGGTCAGCAGGTTTGCTGCGGCTTTTAAAAATTTAACATGTAAACAGTCCATCAGATTTACATATATTGTATTTTTAAGCACATAAGCTCAGTTTTGTGTTGAAAATAACTTTGAAAAAATACATTTCTTGATCGTACATCACGGGACACAGAGCGCATAGTCATTACATATGGGTTATATGGGTACCTTCAGGTGTGGACACTGGTGTAATCAACTTCACAGGAAGTTCCTCCCTATATAACCCCCTCCCACTGAGAGTGCTTTAGTTTTTTCGCCAGTGTCTTAGGTGTTGGTCACGTCTAGCTGTCCCTCGGAGGTCTCGGGACCCAGGATAGCTAGCCGGATCCGTCCGAAGTGCTTCAGAGCCAAGATGTACGGTACCCGGGCCCTGCTGGAGTGGGGTTTTGCCTATAATGCCTCTCCTTGGAGGACTGGATTCTGGGCTCCAGTGCCTTAGTCTCTTCCAAGAACTAAACGCTACTGATGCCAGGATGCTATATAGGTCCAGGGGTGTGGGTTCCTTAACACAGGACCCCGGTCCCTGAAGGTCCAAGACAATACCCACGGAGATGGGGGAAGGCTGGGCCTCTTGCATTTTGCAATACCCTGCGGCGTGGAGCAGGTAAGAGGGAACCTGCGGGACTTGGTTCGACAGTAGGTATCCCCCTGGGGGTTCTGGGTTGGCTAACAGTATGCTGGGGCATCAGCCACTATCTCCACTATGTCTGTTGAGGCAGGATGGGATTCTAATGTTTACCCAGATAATATGTAGATATATGTATACTTGTGTAAGTTATATATTTGCTACTCACCCCAGGTCTGCCTGTTAACACTGATACTGCAACCCCACATGTTTTAAAGAGGAAATTGCTGGTAAAAAACTCCTGTTTCTTAGGAAGCCCAAGGGGACAGCTTCCTCGCTGTGTGTGCACTACAATAAGATTAGTGCTTACCTGGTGTCTGTTGGTGCTGCATAACGCTGGTCCATGTTGTTCCTCTGCTCTGCTTCCTCCATGTGGTTTCAGCGTGGTGCGCGCGATCGTGCGCGCGATCGTGCGCGCGATTGTGCGCGCGTGTGCACGCCGCCTTTTATAGCGTCGGCGTGCGTCGGGGGGGCGGGCCAGCAGCGTCAGGGTCTGTATAAAGGGAAAACTTCTCTCGGGCTGGTCTTTCCTCCTGGAGGCAGAGGAAGAAAGGATACAGAGCGTGCAGCTGGGTCTTTTGTCCACACAGGGACACCTAGTGGCGGTTTTGTGGATCTTCAGGTCTAGGACTTAGGTCCACTATTGACCAGAAAAAAAAAAAAAAGTTTTTTTGCTTAAAGGGACTCAGCCTTAGATCCAGCAGTATCTGAGTCTACCTTGGACTCCGGCTAACGGGCATTGGTGTGTCAATACTCACAGGTTTCCTCAGTATTGCCACCTCCCAGGCGGGTAAAAAAAAAAAAAAAAAAAAAAGAAAAAGAGAGAAATTAGTTCTTTTTCATTTTTCCTCATACCTGCCCTCATATTGGTTACTCCTAGCTGCAACAGTCAGGTGTTGGCTATAGGGGTGACCCAAGGTTGTACAATGGCTCCAAAGGGATCTGGACCAGCCAAGGCTGCTAAAGGTGCCAAAAAGCAAAAGGGGTCTCCATCGGGGTCAGAGGATTTGGGCCAGGCTTCTACGGCCCCACCCTCGCCAGTCAGGACACCGAGTGGCATAGTACAAGAGCCATTGGGGGTGCTGGGGGCAGAGGCGGCCCCCGATCCACCCATTCCCGTTTACGTGACGGAAGAAATGCTAGCAGCCACCATGTGTGGGCTAGAGAAAAGGTTAACTGCGTTGTTTTCCCGTCCTTGCCCAAGTAGCAAGCGGGCTAGATCCCCCTCACCCAGTGTGGGGTTTTCAGATGCGGAGGTCTCCTCTTCAGAGGAAAGGGACCCACAAGGGGATCAGGCAGACCCAAGTCCCGACGGTTCAGACAGGGAAAATTCCACTATAGATGAATATTTTTCGGCCTCTCAAGCGGAGGGCCTGTGGATCCAGTCTTTGACAGATATGGTTCGCACTGCCTTTAAACTTCCAGTGCCAGAACTAGTAGCCCCGGAGGTATCCTCATTGGGTTCTTTAAAGGCTCCATTAACTTGTGCATCTTTTCCAATGCACCCCCTTCTGCGGAACGTGATTTACCAGGATTGGGCTCGACCTGATAGAATCTTTGTCCCTCCTAAAAGATTCTCTATTCTCTACCCTATGGAAGAGGAATATGTGAAGAAATGGGCGCTCCCTACAGTGGACGCAGCCATTTCCTGCGTGAATAAATCCCTGACTTGTCCGGTTGAAAATGTCCATATGTTCAAGGATCCGGTCGACAAGAAATTCGAGACCCTACTGAAAGCAGCTTTCACCTCAGTAGGTGCCATGGTTCAGCCAGCAGTAGCAGCCATTGGTGTTTGTCAGGCCTTGAAGGATCAGGCAAAACATATATTAAAGGACATGCCGGCTCAGCATACTCATGAATTAGCAGAATTCCCTAGGGCTCTCTGCTTTGCAATAGATGCTATTAAGGACTCCATCCAACAGGCATCTCGTTCATCTCTACTGATGGTTCACATGCGTCGTCTTTTGTGGCTAAAGAACTGGTCAGCAGAGGCACCCTGCAAAAAGCTTTTAGCAGGGTTTCCCTTTCATGGGGGAAGACTATTCGGGGAAGACCTAGATAAATATATCCACACCATATCAAGTGGAAAAAGTACTTCCTTACCGGTCAAGAAAAGACCGCGTGGGCCCACGTTTAAACGACAGGCCATTGTAGGCTCGGCCCCTTCGACTTCTCGTCAGTATCGACGGCCTCCCGGGCGTTCAGCAGTTAATAGTCGCCCACAGGGACAAGCCGCGGCAAACAAGAGGCCCTGGTCTCGCAAGCCGGCTAAACCAGTCATCAAGTCAGATTCATGAAGGGGCGCCCCCACTCTCTTGGGTGGGGGGGAGGCTTCAGTTTTTCTCCGAAGTCTGGAAGGCCAGAATTCCCGACGCTTGGGTTCGGTCCGTAGTAGCCTCAGGCTACAAACTAGAGTTTCGAGAAATCCCCCCTCCTCATTTTCAGGGGTCAAGTCTTCCAAGCGACCCGTTAAAGAGGGCCTCTCTCGTAAAGGCGTTGGATCGCCTTTTGCTCCAAGGAGTAATTGTAGAAGTACCAACCCAAGAAAGGGGTCTGGGATTCTACTCCAACCTTTTTGTTATACCAAAACCCAATGGCGACGTCAGGCCTATATTAGACCTCAAACGCCTAAATCGCTTTCTAAGGATTCAGACCTTTCGTATGGACTCCATACGTTCAGTGAGAGCCAGCCTGCATCAGGGCGACTTCCTAGCATCTATAGACATAAAGGATGCATATCTGCATGTGCCGATTTACCCAGCACATCACAAGTTTCTTCGTTTTACGATAAACCAAAGTCATTACCAGTTCGTAGCCCTCCCTTTCGGGTTGGCAACAGCTCCACGGGTATTCACAAAGGTGTTAGCCCCGGTGCTAGCCGTCCTAAGGACAGAAGGCATCTTGGTCCTAGCATACCTGGACGATCTCCTGGTTATCGACAGTTCAGCTTCCAACCTCAATCATGCAGTAGTCCGCACAGTGCGGCATCTAGAAGAGTTCGGGTGGATTGTGAACCAAGAAAAATCAAGGTTACAACCCACAAGACAGTTGGAATATCTAGGCTTTCGGTTAGATACAGAATGCCAGAGGGTATTTTTACCTCAAAAGAAGATCAGGTCGTTGATCCAAACGATTCAAATAGTCTTAGGCAAAAAGAAGCCGACTATTCGCCTATGCATGCGACTGTTGGGAAAGATGGTGGCCGCCTTCGAAGCAGCGCCCTATGCCCAGATCCATACCAGAATTCTGCAAGCAGCTATTCTCTCTGCTTGGAACAAGTCCATACAGGCATTAGACCGTCCATTAGTTCTTTCTCCAGGAGTCAGGCACAGCCTGTACTGGTGGCTGATCCCTCAAAAATTATCAAAAGGGAAAACCTTTTGCCCCATCTCGTGGAAAATAGTAACCACAGATGCCAGCCTAACAGGTTGGGGGGCAATCTTAGGAAAACGGACCCAGCAGGGACAGTGGTCAGAGGCAGAAAGTCTGCTTCCCATCAATGTCCTAGAGATCAGAGCTGCTCGGTTGGCCCTGGTCGCCTGGACTCTTCCCCTGCAGGGTCTGCCAGTAAGGATACAGTCCGACAATGCCACGGCGGTGGCATACATAAACCACCAGGGGGGCACAAGGAGCCTGGCGGCTCAAAGGGAAGTAAACCTGATTTTTTCATGGGCCGAAGCCCATGTACCCTGCATCTCAGCAGTGTTCATCCCAGGGATAGACAATTCTCAAGCAGATTTTTTGAGTCGTCAACAGTTACTCCCGGGAGAGTGGTCTCTTCACCCCCAGGTATTCCAAGAGATTTGCCAAAGATTCGGAGTTTCCGATGTGGACATCATGGCAACAAGATTCAACAAGAAATTGGACAAATTCGTATCCCGAGCCAGGGACCCCTCGGCCTACGGGACCGATGCGTTGGTTTGCCCCTGGCACCAGTTTTCTCTCCTGTATGCGTTCCCTCCACTACAGATGATTCCCCGCCTTCTACGAAGGATCAGGGTGGAGCGCAGGCCGGTGATCCTGGTGGCCCCAGCCTGGCCCAGAAGGGCTTGGTACGCACTCATCGTGAGGATGTCAGTAAGGGCACCGTGGCCACTCCCCCTGCGCCCAGATCTGCTGTCTCAGGGCCCGATCTACCACCCTGCTTCACAGCAGCTAAATTTGATGGCTTGGCGGCTGAATCTCTAATTCTTAAGGGCAGAGGCCTCTCTGCCCAAGTCATATCTACGTTAATTCAAGCTAGAAAGCCAGTCTCTAGAAATATCTATTACAGAGTCTGGAGAACCTATGTGGAGTGGTGCGAGTCTCAAGGAGGGCATCCTCGCAAGTTTTTTATTGACAGGATCTTGCGATTCCTCCAGGTTGGCGTTGACAAGGGGTTAGCTCTTAGTACTCTAAAGGGGCAGGTGTCTGCCTTATCGATATGGTTTCAAAGGCCTTTGGCCACACATTCGCTTGTGAAAACCTTTTTGCAGGGGGTCTTGCATGTAAATCCCCCTATTAGAGCTCCCCTCTGCCCCTGGAATTTAAATCTGGTCTTGTCAGCTTTACAAAAGCAGCCGTTTAAACCTCTGACAGAAATCCCTCTTGTGCTGCTAACCCGAAAGTTGGTTTTCTTGGTGGCTATGGCTTCGGCCAGAAGGGTCTCCGAGCTGGCAGCCTTGTCTTGCAGGGAACCGTACCTGATTCTGCATAAGGACAGAGTGGTTCTGCGGCCTCAGCCTTCTTTCCTTCCTAAGGTCATATCCAGTTTTCACTTGAATCAGGACCTAGTCCTACCATCCTTCTTTCCTACTCCCCAGTCCAGAGAGGAAAGATTGCTTCATACTTTGGATGTGGTCCGAGCCATGAGGGTTTATCTCAAGGCTACAGAAAAGATTCGGAAAACAGATGTGCTTTTCGTTCTTCCGGATGGCCCCAAGAAGGGTCAGCCGGCTGCCAAGTCTTCCTTGGCTAGGTGGATTAAGCAGCTGATTTTTCAGGCCTATGGTCTGAAGCGCGTTCCACCGCCCTTATCAGTTAAGGCCCATTCTACGAGGGCCATGAGTGCCTCTTGGGCGGCACACCATCAGATCTCTATGGCACAGGTTTGCAAGGCGGCTACCTGGTCTTCCGTACATACGTTTACTAAATTTTATAAGTTGGACGTCACAAAGGCTGCGGACGCAGCATTTGGGCAGGCGGTCCTACGGGCAGCAGTATAGAATCCTCTGGCCCGGTTCACGCCCCTTTTTTTCTGTTGGTGGAGCTATTTTACCTCCTGATATATGTTCTGTTTGGCTATTTTTGGCCTTACGGTCTCCCTCCCTTCATGGAGCATTGCTGTGGGACATCCCATATGTAATGACTATGCGCTCTGTGTCCCGTGATGTACGATCAAGAAAAAGGGATTTTTAATAACAGCTTACCTGTAAAATCCTTTTCTTGGAGTACATCACGGGACACAGAGCTCCCACCCCTCTTTTGGGGAACATTGTGTAACCTCAGAGAAATTGCTTGCTACAAAACTAAAGCACTCTCAGTGGGAGGGGGTTATATAGGGAGGAACTTCCTGTGAAGTTGATTACACCAGTGTCCACACCTGAAGGTACCCATATAACCCATATGTAATGACTATGCGCTCTGTGTCCCGTGATGTACTCCAAGAAAAGGATTTTACAGGTAAGCTGTTATTAAAAATCCCTTTTTTTTGAGAATCGTGATCTTCATCTTATGCAAAAGAATTGCGATTCTCATTTTTCCCAGAATCGTGCAGCTCTAGTGGCCACTATTACTTTCCATCACTGCTTTAACCCTCTTGGGTATGGAGTTCACCAGCGCTTCATAGGTTGCCACTGGAGTCCTCTTCTCTTCCATGACAACATCACAGAGCTGGGGGATGTTAGAGACCTTGCACTCCTCCACCTTTCATTTGAGGATGCCCTACAGATGCTCAATAGTGTTTAGGTCTGGAGACATGCTTGGCCAGCCCATCACCTTTACCCTTGGCTTCTTTAGCAAGGCAGTGGTTGTCTTTGGAGGTGTT
Source organism: Rana kukunoris (assembly GCA_029574335.1). Classification (NCBI taxonomy): domain Eukaryota; kingdom Metazoa; phylum Chordata; class Amphibia; order Anura; family Ranidae; genus Rana; species Rana kukunoris. The sequence continues at coordinate 79,566,505 of CM056056.1, forward strand.
TTGAGTTGTTATCATGTTGGAATGCTGCCCTGCGACAAGGCCATTTTCTGAAGGGAAGGGGGATCATGCTCTGCCTCAGTATGTCACAGTACATGTTGGCATTCATGGTTCCCTCCAATGAACTGTAGCTCCCCAGTGCCGGCAGCACTCATGCAGCCCCAGACCATGACACTCGCCATGCTTGACTGTAGGCAAGACACACTTGTGTCCTCCTCACCTAATTGCCACCACACGCTTGTCACCATCTGAACCAAATAAGTTTATCTTGGTCTCATCAGACCACAGCACATGGTTCCAGTAATCCATGCCCTTAGTCTGCTTGTCTTTAGAAAATTGTTTGCAGGCTTTCTTGTGCATCATTTTTATAGGAGACTTCCTTCTGGGACGACAGCCATGCAGACTAATTTGAGGCAGTGTGCAGCTTATGGTCTGAGCACTGATGGGCTGCCCCCCCCCACCCCACCCCATCAACTTCTGCAGCAATGCTGGCAGCACTCGCATGTCTATATCCCAAAGACAACCTCTGGATATAAAGACATGCACTCAACTTCTTTGTTGGACCATGGTGGGGTCTGTTTCTGAGTGGGTCTTGTTTGGCCACCATGCTGCAGCTCAGTTTCAGAATCTTTGCAATCTTCTTATAGCCTTAGCCATGTAGAGCAACAATTCTTTTTTTTCAGATCCTCAGAGTTCTTTGCCATGTGGTGCCATGTTGAACTTCCAGTGACCAGTAAGAGAGTGAAAGCGATAACGCCACATTTAACACAGCTGCTCCCCATTCACACCTGAGACCTTGCAACACTAACAAGTCGCATGACATCGGGGAAGGAAAATGGCTAATTGGGCACAATTTGGACATTTTCACTTAGGGGTGTACTCAATTTTGTTGCTTGTGGTTTAGACCTTAATGGCTGCGTGCTCCGTTATTTTGAGGGGACAGAAAATGTACACTCACTACTACTTTGTAGCACAGTGTAATTTCTTCATTGTTGTCCCATGAAAAGATATAATCAAATAGTTACAAAAATGTGAGGGGTGAACTCACTCGTGTGTGTGTGTGTGTGTGTAGAGATGGAGATCTATCTCGCTATATATTTTTTTCACAGTGGATACAAAAATGAGACCAAGATAAATAATTTCAGATACGGCTAAAAATCGCAGATCACCACTATTACAAAAAAAAAAAAAGCCATAACTCTTTCCCATAGTTTGGTTTGCGCAAAATTTATAGCATCTACAATCAATATACGCTTATTGTGATATCTTTGGTAAAAAAAAAAGAAAAAAAAAAAAAAGAAAACATATTGGCCTTAACTGATGAAGAGACTGTCGCTTTTTATTTTTTTATAGCACAAAAAAATTTAAACACAGAGGTGATCAAATGGCACCAAAAGAAATCTCTATTTGTGGGGGGAAAAGACACAAATTATGTTTGGGTACATCATTGCATGACCGCGCAATTGTTGGTTAGGGCGACACAGTGCCAAATTGTGGTTAAGAGCAAAGCAGGGGCCATCTTCCCCTCAGTCAGCAGCCAGGCATCCACGGGAGAGGACGCAATCATCTTCCGCTACCAGGCTAGCTGCTGCCAAAACCCAGGTGTGTAGAGGTGAGTAATACTACTAGCATAAATATGATCATATAAAAGGTTTACAGTGTTCCAGCTTAAATCTGGTTCTGAAATCTGTGGCAGGATGAAATGATGAATCCCTAGGTCTAAGCAGTAGCCAATTTTAGCCAGTGCTCCTGGTGGAGAGGAGGTTTTGATTCCTGTTGCTACCAGGTCATGGCCTTCAGACTTTCCCTATGAAGGGGTGAGCGGGGACAACAGCTCCGATGCAAAGACAGGAGACTAAAGCATAGCCTACATCAAACAATGGGTCTTGGCAAGTGGTGTGTGGTCAAAATCTGAATGGTCAACGAAGGATACAAAAGCCACACTGGGAGACAATAGGCGGGCAATCGGGGTTAACAACAGGAAATGAGCATCAGTATTGTAGTTCTCAAGTAGTTGGTTTGGGGATACAGCACCTGTCTGTTTAAAGGCTTATGCCGCGTACACACGACCGTTTTCGGGATGTAAAAAATAACGTTGGTTTTTAATGACATTAAAAAAAAAAAAATCGTGTGTGTGTGTGGACGTCTTTTTTAACGTTGTCGTTTTTAACGTCGTAAAAAATGGCCGTGTGTGGACTATAACGACGTGAAAAAAACCCACATGCTCAGAAGCAAGTTATGAGACGGGAGCGTTCGTTCTGATAAAACTAGCTTTCGTAATGGAGATATCACATTTTTCACGCTGTAACAGACTGAAAAGCCCAAAGACTGAAAAGCGCAAATCGTCTCTCGCCAAACTTTTACTAACACAAAATCAGCAAAAGCCGCCCCAACGGTGGCGCCATCCGAACGGAACTTTCCTTTTATAGTGCCGTCGTACGTGTTGTACGTCACCGCGCTTTGCTAGAGCATTTTTTTTTCACGATCGTGTGTAGGTAAGGCCGGCTTAACAATAATCGGGTTGAAAAATAATCGCTTTTTCTAGACCGTTAAAAATGGTCGTGTGTACGCGGCATTACACATGAATATCACCTGTGTGTGTGTGTGTATGTATGTGTATGTGTGTGTGTATATATATATATATGTGTATGTATGTATGGCCCTTTATCTGAAATTCATCTTTAATTTTAGTCCAGTCCATCTAAGTCTGTTGCATTTAACACTACCCTCTCCCCAGACTGCTCTGCTGTCCAAAGGTGTCTCTGTGGAGTCTGACGTGGAGACAACCTAAGACGAAGTGTGTTACTGGCCAGATCACCAAGTGAAAGTAGAGAAAAAAGAAAGCAGCTGCTGACTTTTAAAATAAGGACACATACCTGTCCAGGGTGCCCACAATGTCTGCACCCAAAGCTGTTCTGTCCCTCAGCTCTCGGGTGGAGGCGCTGCCATCTTTGGTAAGGGAATCGGGAAGTGAAGCCAAATGTGACAACGGGGGGATTCCGAAAAGCAGAAGTTACATATTTGGGTGGAACTCTGCTTTAATATCATTTTAACCAGTTCCCACCCAGCAGATTGCCAGACTGGTCGGTGCTTTCCCATCCTGACTGGACCTCATTTGATGTCCTGTTATTTTTTTGGTACTGTCACTTCAGTGTCCCTGATTACTGCCACATCATCTGATGATGCTGTACTACACTGGTGACAGGATGTAGAAAAAAAAAATGTGAAAAAACTATTTTTTGTTTTACTTTTCTAAAACATTGCAACTTCCAAAAATAAACCATGCCTCCGAATAAATACCTTGGCATGTCTACTTTCCAAAAAATGGTCACTTTTTTTTGGGGGGTGGGGGGGGGGTGTCATTTCCACTGTTTTCCCATTTCTACTGTTCTGCCATTTTTGGACCTCAAGAAATTAGAAGACACATCAGGATTGATCAATTTTCAGATATACCATACCATACCATACCATACCATAGTTGGACTCTCTAACTTTTACATAGACAGACTGACTAATATACACTGCTTTGGGCTTTTTTCACCAAAGAAATGTAGCAGAATGCGTTTTGAGCTAAATTTAGGAAGAACGATGTATTCATTTTTTATAACAGAATATAAGTAACTAAAAAAAAGGGGGGGGGTGAAAGTGCCACTGTTGAAGTGGTTTAATACCCTCCAGGGCAATCTCATCATTGGTGTGCTGCGCACATTGGAAAAGCAGGACTGAGTTTTGAAGAGCTGGAACGAGGTTGGAAATGAGAAGTGTCTGAACTGATGTAGCAGGAGAATTGTCTGTTTTTGTGACCCAAAACTCTTCCCCCTACGGTAGTACTCGTGTAGTAATTTGACCTTTCGCTGGTCTTTTTCCAATGGAGAGAAGAAATTGACAGTTGTTGCAATCATTGCTCAGTTTGGGCTATTTCTAGTCACAGGTGAGTTTGTTGTGCATATAACATGAAAGAGCTTACAGTTTTAGCAGTTGACCATTTTCTGTGAGTGGTAAATAAAGCTAGCACGCTACGCTGTTGGTTTGTTGCCACTATTCGATGTTTACCCTGGAGATCACATGGCTTCTGGACTACAAACGTTCAGCAGATCTCTACACGTCCCTCTCCTAGTGTTTTCCTATTCCAAGACTGGAGTTGGCAAAAGAATAAAAGAATTGAAGTAACAGAGAATAAGAGCAGCTGTTTCCTAGGATACAGGAGTTACAGTCGCTGCTTTGGAAATAATTATAATACACTGATGTTTTTCATTTTTATAAACCTCAGACCCAGTTAATTAGGCATAAAATTTTAAGCAGTTATGTTATGCTACATTAAAAAAAAAAAAATCTACAATTAATGACGGGAGTAAAAATCATGAATGTTTATTGCATGCATGTTTACCTTTTGCAAGCAATGTTCCCTATGAGATGGTTTATACCAGCCTTTCTCAACGTCTTTGTCCAAGGGAAAACCTTTAGATAATTTTAAGGTCTTGGGCACCACCTGCTAAATCCAGTTCTTTGGGGGGTGGGGGGAAATGCTCCTTATGTTGGTAGTGAATAGAAAGCATGACTACAGACTGCTAAAAAAGATAATTTAATGTCATGCGAATGGATCTGCAAAGTTGCGTTGGCTCCCTAGCTGTGCAGACGCCATCAAATGCAAGGCCAATTAGCCACAGTTCATGCAACCCCTAGCGATCTCTGAAGGTCTATACTGGCTTCTGTAAAAATAGATACTTTTAATTGTGTAGGCCAGGGTTCCTCTAGAGGTGGGCAGGAGTTCCTTGAGCAATGGCTAACTGATGTTGTCTTCATAGTTCCAGGTCTAACACCACTTGACAGAGGCAGAAGCATGACTGCAAGGGTTGCATTCTGTCCACCACTGTAAGGAGAAGACATTCTTCCCATTGACCACAAATATAGATGAGCTAGGGTTCTGTTCAAACCCATGTTTGGCCAAACCTGGAAATTGTCAGTTCAATCATATGGGTGACTTGCAACTTGAACACTATCTCCCTCACATCAGCTTGGAGTGTAGCTCCACTTCTGTTGAGAAAAAAAATCCCTTTGCATGATCTATATACATGGTATGGATTTAAGGTGGTTGGAAAACCCTAGCATATATTTACTGACGTGACTGTCCTCCGTTGACACACAAAGATGAAACAAATCATTCTACATGTTGTGCCTGTTTATCTGCAGCAATTTCTTTTCTACAGCTTTCTATTATACATATTATACACAGCATCTCCCTGCTCTGAAAAGCAGAGGGCAGGGATCTAAAGTCACACACTGCAGAGCTCAGTTAAGAGAGCTCTGAGAGCTGGTTGGAGGTAAGACACATCCCATCCACACAGTACACAGGGAACATGCACAGCTGATGCTGCCAATCACAGGCTGTGTGCTGGGGCTCTTAGATTCAATATGCATATTCTTGTACCTGTCTATACCATGTTTTCTTCATATTTGGCTATATTGTAAATGCCTAAAAACTTTTTCTGCAAACATAATAAATTGATTAATTGTAGTAACTATCATCAAGTTGTTTCTCTAATGTGGCTTAATGACTTCATAGAGAGGTCTATTATTCTAATTCTGTTTATTTTTTGTCAGTTGATTTTCTAGTAAATTTTGTAAGAGTAGCCGTAGCCCCATAGGGGCTGCTGAGTGATGTGGCCCACCTGTCACCCTGCCCAGCTCGGCATTCACTACCAGACACTCCAAGACAATGAACAAATCCATCAACTTTGTTTGTATTTTTATTGAGGGATTAGAACTTGGATGGGTTAAGAAATTCATGGGATGCCCAGAAAATGATTCTTGCCTTGTTTGGGACAATTCAGATATTCCCCTCCTGCACAACTTTTGCTGCAGACTATCTCTCCATCTCCCTCCAGCACAGTTCTTCAGGCACAGCTAGCACATAGCTAGGCCCTACTCTGGTTCCAGCCAGGCCTTAGCACCTTATTACAGGCAGGGACCGCAAACCCCTATAGTGTAGCAAAAAAAAAAATAGTTCTGGCACTAGATGTCCTCTTTGGACTACTGATCCCAGTCATCCCTTTGCAGGCCCTCGTGACTGCAGCAGCCGGACTTCACTGCCAGTAGCATCACAGTCTCTCCCGCTGGCTCTACATCCATCCCTGACTGCACACTCCAAGTCCTTTCCTGCATGCCTTTTCCCAGCTCTCCCAACTGTGCCTGCAACTCACTGACACCTGTCCTCTCCTGCTCCTGTTCAGGACACCCCTTAGATTGTGTGGGGTTCCTGTTAAGCTTTGATCCCCTTGCCCAAGGTCACCCCTCCCATCCTGGGGGGGGGCACTCCCTCTAAGGCCCCAAAAGCCTAACACTCCATCTCCAGTTCTTCCACCTGAATACCCCCCCGGATTGTCTGACCCTGAGTATTTAAGGGGGCCTACCCCCTGCCAATCTAGGATGGGGGTTGGTAGGGGCCCCCTGTAATACCCCAGGCCGCTCCACCTTTCTTCCCCCACCTTCCTTCTAGAACCTGTTAGTCACCAGCCTACTCTAAGCCACTCCCAGCCCACAGATCAAACCAAACACGCCTGGCTTTTAGCTAGATCTGCCTAAATTTACCTGTTCTACAGAAAATCTCACCCTAGAACCTACACTACGTAGAGGGTGCTACATAAGCTGCAATCTCTTGGCTGGCCATATTCTGCCCATAAGCAGCATGGCGTTTGGAATAGGTGCCCTAAAAGAAGAGAACAAGTCCTTTTCGATGGACACACTGAAAAAAATTGGAAAGCTGAATTGGATGCAAATGTGAATTTTGTGTCGAGGATGTTTAATTTAATTGAATATGTAGACTGCTTCCAGAATGTAGCTATCACAAGCGTAATTAGGGGCATGGTTAATAAATCATCTTTCCAATTAGATTTAATGCTGTCCTGCATGGCATGTAAACCTTATTATTGAAATAATGCCTCTTCAGGGCCTTTTTAACAATATAATTTTTTTCACCATAACAGGTCATTTGTCAGCCTTCTTTTGGATGAATGATATACTTTGCGCTTGTAGCTACGGTTACAGCCTAACGGGTCACTCTTGTCTATTGGCAGATATTTCATAATGTGTCATGAATTTATGCGACTGCTTGCTTCAGGTTATAGCACATTTCTTACAATGTATTTAGTTAAAGCGTAACTATAATGTTTTTGGCCAATTACAGTTTTTAGCGGTTATAAAGTAATCTTTTATATGTTTTTTTTTTTTTTTTTTTTTTTTTTTATTAAACATCTGCATTTTTAATTATAATTAAAAAAAATGAAGGTGCTTCCATGGTCAGTAGGATACAGAACATTCTGGGCTTTCTAATAAGAATGTCCAGTACTGCTTTTTTCAACATGTAAAGCTAGAAGAGGGAGATGGGTACAAACCTCCGCAGATTCTTACAGATGCATATTTATACACACCTAAACAGGAGATCCTATCGCCTACAACAACATGTTACCTGCTGACTGCAATTGGTATAGTTGTTATTTCTATGCAACCCCTTATATTTATTAGAAAATGGTTGTATCACCAATTTCTTTCTTCTAGATCAAAATGAAAGCCGTATTTTCAATATAAAAGCCAAGATCAAGAACATGGGCACATGACCTTAAAATAACAGGAAGAAGGCTCAATTCAAATCTTGTTACCGAAAGAGTATTTGATTCTTGGAATAGACTACTAGGTAATGAACGTAGAAAGATGGTGTTAGATTCGTAGGGTTGCCTCGCTGGTATTATCTTAACCACTTAAGCCCCGGACCGTTATGCAGCTCAAAGACCAGGCCACTTTTTGCGATTCAGCACTGCGTCGCTTTAACTGACAATTGCGCTGTTATGCGACGTGGCTCTCAAACAACATTGGTGTCCTTTTTCTCCCCCCCCCCCCGCAAATAGAGATATCTTTTGGTGGTATTTGATCACCTCTGCGATGTTTAGTTTGTTTGCGCTATAAACAAAAAACGGAGCGACAATTTTGAAAAAATTCAATATTTTTGCTATAATATCCCTAAAAAAATATATAAAAAAATATTTTTTGTTTCCTCAGTTTAGTCTGATACATATGTTTGGTAAAAAAAATCGCAATAAGTGTTTATTGATTGGTTTGCACAAAATGTATAGCGTCTACCAAATAGGGGATAGTTTTTATTGCATTTTTATTAATTAATTTTTTCTAGTAATGGCTGCGATCAGCGATTGTATTGCGACTGCGACATTATGGCGGATACTTTTGACACTATTTTGGGACCATTGTAATTTTTACAGCGATCAGTGGTTACTGTAAAAATTACACTGGCACCGAAGGGGTTAACCAGGAGGAGGCGCCGTAGGGGTTAAGTGTGCCCTAAGGGAGTGATTCTTACTGTGGGGGGGCGTGGATGGGGGTGTGACATCACTGATCGTCATTCCTTAACGTCCCCCTAACAGGGAACAGACGATCAGTGACAGGCTCACTAGGAAGCATGGGGAGAGATTTGTTTACACTTGCCTCTCCCAGTTCTTCCTCGCTGTGACCTGATCGCGGGACACCGGTGACAATCGGGTCCACTGTTCCTGCGGGGACGGTCACGGACAAAAGGACCCACAGCTGGGATCTTAAAGGGGACATGCATGTAAGCCCTTGTGCCCAGCCGTGCCATTTTGTCGATGTATATCATCGTGCAGCGGTCCTCAAGCGGTTAAAGTATTGATGGTGATGTAAATGATCTGGCTCCCAGACAGGCAGCTTATACACCCCAGAGGATCTCCATAGTCTTCTTGCCTTTTAGTGTAACTAAATTTTTGTAACAAAAATTTAAAATTAAGCACCACACCACTGCTAAGAGGTTCAGGTACAACTCTATTCTGATAAAAGTCAGGGGCACAATCCAAAAGTAGTCAACTAGTTTTGGGGATCCAAAAGTGTCCCCTTCATCAGGGCTTGATTGACAACAATGTGAAAAAACCTGGGGTCAACTGGACCAACAATAGTGTTTTTTTTTTATTTGTTCCCCTGTAAAATTCAAGCACAGGCCTTGTCATGTGCTTCTAAAAAGGCTTGGCTACTTTTTGAATTGTACCCCTGACTTTACTGGCATAAAGTTGCATTTGGACCTCTTAGCAATTGTGTGACACTTCAGTTTACATTTTTGTTACAGCAGAGCTAGAGAGTTCGTCAACCGTAAAAGGGTGCAAACATGCTTGGGACAAACCTAGATCTATAATCGGAAAGTAAATAAATCGATAAGAAAATTGGGGGAGATTCATTGGACCACTTGTTTGTTTCTGCTGTCAGTCTTGTGTTTCTATCAACATGCAGTAAGGTGATGTGCCGGAAGAGAAATCTTTCTAAGGCCAGGTTGACATCTATGGGCTGTTGTGTCTGTGTATCCTACTGGGAAAAGGTCCCTGCATCTTTTTTTTAAATCTGCTTTTGCATCAGGCGTTTATGCGTTTGGGAAACGCACCACATAAAGCTATTTTGTAAATGCTATTTTATATTTTTAATAACAAACGTGCTATAATTACCTGTTCTGTGCAGTAGTTTTGGACAAAGCGGCCCCAATCCTCCTCTTTGGTCCCCTGCCGGCACTCCTGACTCCTCTTCGCAGTGTGCCACCATAGGAAGCTGCTTCCTATGGTGGCACATTTGTGGACTCAATCCCAAGTGGCTCTGTTTGTGTCCATTGATGCAGTGCGACTTGGCCCTGGCCTGCCCTCTCTCCCTTGTCAACGCACCAATGGCACCTGCTGCTATTAATCTGCCCTGTGAGACGAGAGAAAGTCGCTAATCTGTCACAGCGCTGGATCGAGATCAGGCTCAGCAAATATAAGGAGAAACGCTACACACAGATTTATTTTTTTACCTTAAAGCATAGAATGTATTAACCACTTCCATACCGCTACAATTCTGGCACTCCTCCCCTACATTTAAAAATTATATTTTTTTGCTAGAAAATGATTTAGAACCCTCAAACATTATATTTGCGCAACTATTTTTCAAACGTGTTTTTTGGGGGGAAAAGTTTCATGAATTAAAAATAAAACAAAACCGTAAAGTTGGCACAATTTTTTTGTATAATGTGAAAGATTGTTACGCCACATAAATGGACGCCACATAAATGGATGCCCAACATGTCACATTTTTAAAATTGTGCACACTTATGAAATTTCAGTACTTAAAAATCTCCATAGGTGACTCTTAAAAGCGGTTGTAATTAAAAAAAATTATTTTAGACCTGCAAGGCAAAAGTCATAATGAGCTAGTATGCACCGCATATTAGCTCATTATGAAATACTTACCTCGGAACGAGGTGTAGGGAACTTACCTGGTCCACGCCGACCGAGATCTCATCTTGACTCAGCGTGTCTTCCGGGTATCGCCGCTCCAGCGATGTGATTGGCTGGAGCGGCGATGATGTCACTCCCGCGCATGCACGCGGGAGATTTAAATCCGGCCAGGTCCGGCGGATGCCGGTGCTTTCGCCGTGGATTCCCCCCTGCGCATGCCCTGCTGCAATCAGCGGCGCATTGCGAGGGGATTATCTCCTAAACCGTACAGGTTTAGGAGATATTCTTTATACTTACAGGTAAGCCTTACTTACTTTAAATTCTTTTACAGGTTACCAGTTTAGAGTTAAGAGGTCTAGTTTTAACAGTGCTTACAAATGTGGGCGGGGCTTGCGTGTACGTTCGCTTTTGAGTGCGAGCTACTGGGGACAGGGGCGGTGAAATTTTTATATAATATACATTTATAAAAGAAAAAAAAAATTATTTTTTTTATTTTGGCGCTTTTTTTCTTTTTTACATCCTTTTTATTTTTTTATCACTTTTATTCCTATTACAAGAAATGTAAACATCCCTTGTAATAGGAATCATTTTGACAGAGATGCAGGATCAATAAGACTCAACATCTCTCCTCCAGGCTGAAAAACACGAGGTCTGGTCACCGGAAATCTCTATGGTCGTCATCTGACGACAGACTATTCTTTTTCCACGTCCCCGATGGCACGGGAGAGCCCGGAGAAGCACCGACTGGCAGTGGGAGGGGCTGTCCCCTCCCATCGCTTGTAAGAATGATTAAGAGGCGGAACTGCGATATGATCGTTCTTATGATGCGGGGCCTCTTTGGCTATGGGACAGGAAGTGAAAGAAAATCTCCGCAATGGGACACAAAATAAAATCTGACCGGGTTTATTACCCCCTATTCTATCCTAAATTGGGTGGCGGGGAATAGTTTTGCCTATAGTTGTAGACTTGTACTTTTAAGGTAAAACACCTTCTACCCTTACAATCCACTGTAATGGCACCTCTGTACGTTTTCTTTAAAGTACCGTGTTTTTTGTGTGGGAATGTGTGTGATTTATACTAATTCCAGCACAGATATGAACTTAACCTAAGCAAGTTAATCGAATGACTGAGACTCTCCTGCCACAAGATGTCTGTTTCCTTTTACATAGAGTTTTTAGATGTATCCCTTATTGAATGGATTTGGGGTTCTGATTAAAGACGGGAAAGTGGGAGGACATTTTTGTTTTAGCTGCCTGCTTTGGTACAATTTTAAAGCTGGGTATTTGCCTACTTTGTACTTCTATCCCAGAATCTGGTTGATGTTTCCGTTGCAGAGTTTCAGGATCCTGGCATGCATCACACTAATTTTACTCCTCAGAAAAAGCACGGCTTATGCTGCTATGTCAGGGACCTAACAGTTCATATCTCTAAGTCTCTAACAATAGCTACTGAAAAAGGGTTTCTGGGTCTCTAAAATTGGATGAAGACCTGACATGACCTTTGACTATCTTCAGTGATTGATACCTGAGCTATTCTGGTTGTTTTGTTTTCTGCTGCCAAATTTTTAGGAAACATATTTGCCTTTTTGGACAGAAGTAGAGCGTGCGCAACCTGTAATAACAAAGCCTCTTCTGCTAATTCAAACAGGATGACTGTATTAGTGGGTGGTTTTACATCAGTGGCCATTGTTTGCTAAGGCTGCCAATATATAGTTCATGCTTGCACGTTTTGCCAGTGATTTAGATAGAAACTCTAATGGTTTGGGATGTGTTTTTCTTTCTCGTACATCACGGGACACAGAGCGGCATATTCATTACTATATGGGTTATATGGAGTACCTTCAGGTGTGGACACTGGCAATCTCAAACAGGAAGTCCCCTCCCTATATAACCCCCTCCCCTAGAGGGAGTCCCTCAGTTTTTTCGCCAGTGTCTTAGGTGTTGGTCACGGAATAGCTTTGCTCCACATCCTTGGGATTAAGGGCGGGCTAACCGGATCTGTCCAAGGAGCCTCAGTGCCAAAGTGGACAGTACCCGGGCCCCAAACCGTGGGGTTGTGCCTATAATGCTCCTCTTTGGAGGGCTGGACCCTGGGCCCAGGACTTGGAGTTTGTAAAAACCATAAGTTCCTGTTTGCCAGGGTGCTATATAGGTCCAGGACAGTGGGTACCTTCATAGGACCCCAGGGCCTGAAGGTCTACTACGCTACCCACGGAGATGGGAGAAGATTGGATCGTTTTGCTGGACAAACATCCTGCAGCATGGAGCAGGTAAGGGGGAGCCTGCGGGACTTGGTTCGACAGCAGGCTCTCCGGGGTAACCTAAAAGGGGGGATAGCCTAAGTATGCTCTGCATTGGCAACCTTGCTCACTATGTCTGAGAGAGACAGGATGACACCTTTTTTCCCCCATCACTAGGTTCCCCTGTCTAAGAATGTGTTGCTAGCTAACCTGCTGCTTTCTTCCTAGGACTAGTAAGGATCCCTAGGGGCCTTTTGGAGAGTCCTACCTGGCCGGGGGTTTGAATCTGCCGCCTGATTCTGCAGTCCTGGGTCTCCAGCAGCGCGGCTCCTCCATGTTCCTCCTGTTCCGGCATACGCGTGCGCGCGCACGTCTTATAGACGTTTTTTCGCGCCGTTCAGAGAGGAGGGCGGGGGGGGGGCGTGCCTGCGGCGTCATACAGGGGCGCGCCTTGTGCTGTTATAGATCAGCAGGCATTGTCAGTGCTCAGTCTGAGGCTGATTTCAGAAGGAGAGGACGCAGAGCGGCAGAACAGTGACTCCCGGTGGCGGAAGAGGGGTAGTACATGCTGGACTTTGTTCCAATGCCTTTTTTGTTAAGCCAAGAAATTCCCCTTTTTGCAGCAGGTTGGAGGCTGGCAAACTAAGTTTGGGGTCACTGTATGTTTTAAAAAAAAAATATATATATATATAATATATATTTAAAAAAAAAAAAAAAAAAAACATACGGGGCCCCATCAGTTTTTGGGCATTAGTGATCTATTGTCCCCTAAGCTCTGGTTTTGTACTCCTGGCCACTACAGTCTGTTGTTGTTGGCGGAGTCCCTCGATTTTGTATTATGGCTTCCAAAGGTTCGGGGTCAAAGGGTACAAAAAAGACCAAAAAACAAAGGGGTTCCCCTTCTGATTCTGATGATATGCCGATACTTTCCCCGCAACTTATTAACATAAAGGGCGCCTTGGATGAGCCATTAGGGGGATCTGGTGCGGAGGCTGGCCCAGATCAGCCCAGCCCTGTGTTTATCACAGAGGAGATGCTAGCCGTATCCCTAGGGGGGCTAGAAGAGAGAATAGCAGCATTGATCGCTAGAGCTATTCCTGGTAAGAAACGGGTTAGATCCCCATCACCAAGAGGTGTATCCTCAGATTCTGAGATTCTCTCTCCGGAGGAATTGGAATCACAGGAGGATCAACTAGACCTGAACCAAGAGGGTTCAGGGATTGAGGGATCTGCCTCTGAGGAACCATTTTCAGACTCCCAGACAGAAAGACTGTGGGTACAGTCTTTGACGGACATGGTCCGCTCGGCATTTAGTTTACCATTGCCAGAGCCTCAGGTTCCTCCGGTATCCTCTCTGGGTTCTTTGAAAGCTCCGTTAAGCAACGCAGTTTTTCCGGTCCATCCTCTCTTGGAGGAATTGATCTTTCGGGATTGGGTACGGCCAGACAGGATTTTTCTGCCACCGAAAAGATTTGCGGTCATTTACCCCATGGAGGAAAAATTCTCCAAGAGGTGGAGGCTCCCAGTAGTGGATGCAGCCATCTCATGTGTGAATAAATCACTAACTTGCCCGGTGGAAAACATACATATGTTTAAAGATCCGGTTGATAAACGGTTAGAGACACTTTTAAAAGCATCCTTTGCTACGGCAGGAGCAGTGGTACAGCCAGCTGTGGCTGCGATTGGAGTTTGTCAGGCGTTAAAAGACCAGACAAAGAAATGTTAAAGGACATGCCTACCCAACAAGCAGAAGAGTTTTCTGACATTCCCAGAGCTCTGTGTTTTGCTGTAGATGCTATAAAAGATTCCATCCAGCAGGCCTCTCGTTTATCACTATTTTTGGTGCACATGAGAAGGCTCTTATGGTTGAAGAACTGGGCGGCGGAGCCCCCATGCAAAAAGCTTCTGGTAGGGTTTCCCTTCCATGGAGGACGACTCTTCGGAGAGGATCTGGATAAATATATTCAGACTATTTCAAATGGCAAGAGTACCCTTTTACCGGTCAAAAAGACATTCCGGGGTCCTACATTTAAAAGGCAGCTCTTTCCTGTCTCGGGGCCCTCAAATTCCAGGCAGTATCGACGGCCGCCTGCACGATCCAACGTTAACAGTAGATCGCAGGGACAGGCCCCTGGGGGTAAGAGGCCATGGTATTGCAAGCCGACAAAGACAGCCCCTAAGTCTGCCTTATGAAGGGGCGCCCCCACTCTCGCGGGTGGGGGGAAGGCTTTGTTTCTTCTCAGAAGTTTGGGAAGCCAAGATCCCCGACAAATGGGTCCGGGCATCTGTAACCACAGGCTACAGACTGGAGTTTCTAAGGTGTCCTCCGCCTCATTTTCAAGAATCAAGGCTACCAAAGGATCCAGCAAGGAAGGCCTCATTGCTGGCAGCTTTGGATCACCTGCTCTGCCAGGACGTAATAATAGAGGTGCCAGCCCAAGAGCAAGGGCTAGGTTTCTATTCCAATCTTTGTCATACCAAAGCCCAACGGCGATGTCAGGCCAATCTTGGACCTAAAGAGGTTAAACGGTTACCTAAGGGTTCGTTCCTTCCGGATGGAATCCATCCGGTCAGCAGCCGCCGCGCTTCAGAAGGACGATTTTCTGGCCTCCATAGACATAAAGGATGCTTGCCTTCATGTACCAATCTTTCAGTCGCATCAAAGATTTTTACGCTTCGCGGTGGGGCAGCGACACTTCCAATTCAGGGCGCTCCCCTTCGGGCTGGCCACGGCCCCCCGGGTATTCACGAAGATCCTAGCCCCAGTTCTGGCCAATTTAAGGATCCAAGGGGTCACAGTCCTAGCATACTTGGACGACCTTTTAATCATAGATCACTCACGGCCGGGTCTGCAAAAGGCAGTAAACCTCACGGTTCGGTACCTCGAAGAATTCGGCTGGGTCCTAAACCGGGGAAAGTCAGCGTTCCAGCCTACAAAGCAGTTGGAATACCTCGGCATGAGGTTAGACACAGAACAGCAAAGGGTGTTCCTGCCCCTGGTAAAGATCGAGGCTATCAAGGGGTTGGTTCTAAACAAGAAAAAAACAACTATTCGCCTGTGTATGCGAGTACTAGGCAAGCTAGTGGCCACGTTCGAGGCAGTACCATACGCTCAGATCCACACTCGCGTCCTACAGGCAGCCATTCTAGCAGCCTGGGGCAAGAGGGCACATGCCTTAGAGTCCCCTTTGACGCTATCATCAAGGGTCCGACAAAGCCTGGCCTGGTGGTTGAACCCCCAGAATCTTCTAAAGGGAAAATCCTTCAGCCCTGTTGTCTGGAAGGTAGTTACCACAGACGCCAGCCTGGCAGGCTGGGGGGCGGTCTTCGAGGGGTTCTCTCGCCAGGGAACTTGGGTGAAAGCAGAGAGGCAGCTCCCCATCAATATCTTGGAGATCAGAGCTGCTCGCCTAGCCCTTCTGGCATGGACCTCCAGATTAAAGGGGTTCCCGGTGAGAATCCAGTCAGACAATGCCACGGCGGTGGCATACATAAACCACCAAGGGGGAACCAGGAGTCGGGCCGCTCAGAGGGAGGTGAGCTTGATTTTTCAGTGGGCAGAGGTTCATGTACCCTGCATTTCGGCGATATTCATTCCCGGAGTGGGCAACCTGCAGGCAGACTTCTTAAGTCGCCAGAGTCTGTTGCCAGGGGAGTGGTCTCTGCATCCCCAGGTCTTTCAGACAATCTGCCAGAAGTGGGGAATGCCGGACGTAGATATAATGGCATCCAGGTTCAACAAGAAACTAGACAGGTTCGTGTCTCGAGCGAGGGATCCTATGGCCTGCGGAACCGATGTGTTGGTTTGCCCTTGGCATCAATTCAAACTTCTATATGCATTCCCTCCACTACAGTTACTCCCTCGCCTGTTGCGCAAGATCAGAGTGGAGCACAAGCCAGTCATTCTAGTAGCTCCGGCTTGGCCCCGGAGGACTTGGTACTCACTAGTCCTGAAGATGGCAGTGGGAGACCCTTGCACTCTTCCTCTACAACCAGACCTACTCTCACAAGGCCCGATCCTCCACCCTACATTACAGCGTCTAAATTTGACGGCCTGGAGGCTGAATCCCTGATTCTCAGGGGTAGAGGTCTGTCTAGGCAGGTAATTCCTACCCTGATTAGGGCTAGAAAGCCGGTCTCCAGGGTGATTTATTACAGGGTGTGGAGGAACTACGTAGGCTGGTGTGAATCCAAAAGATGGAATTCCCGCAAATATACTATTGATAGGGTGTTAAGTTTTCTCCAGCTAGGAGTGGATAAAGGCCTGGCACTAAGCACAATCAAGGGACAGATCTCAGCTCTGTCAGTGTGGTTTCAGAGGCCGCTGGCCACCCACTCGCTGGTAAAGACCTTCTTACAGGGGGTCTTGCGTATTAATCCTCCTGTCAAGTCACCAATTTGTCCATGGGACTTAAATCTTGTCCTGTCCACTCTACAGAAACAACCCTTTGAGCCGTTGGCTGAGATTCCTTTAGTCTTACTGACAAGAAAGTTGGTTTTCTTGGTCGCCATAGTTTCGGCCAGGAGAGTGTCAGAATTAGCAGCCTTATCGTGTAAGGAACCATATCTCGTTCTGCATAAGGACAGGGCAGTTCTCCGGCCCCATCCTTCCTTTCTACCAAAGGTTATATCCAAATTTCACTTGAACCAGGATTTGGTACTTCCATCCTTCTTTCCAAAACCCACATCTAGAAAGGAGGGGTTGCTGCATACCTTGGATATTGTCCGGGCCATGAAGGCCTATCTTAAAGCTACAGAAAAGATCCGGAAGACAGATGTGTTATTCGTTCTACCAGATGGCCCCAAGAAGGGGCAGGCAGCTGCAAAATCCACCATCTCGAGATGGATTAGACAATTAATCATTCAAGCCTACGGTTTGAAGAGGTTGCCTCCTCCTTTGTCGGTAAAGGCCCATTCTACCAGGGCCATGGGCGCCTCCTGGGCAGCACACCATCAGATCTCTATGGCTCAGATATGCAAGGCGGCGACGTGGTCATCAGTCCACACGTTTACAAAGTTTTATCAACTAGACGTGAGAAGGAATGCGGATTCTGCCTTTGGACAGGCAGTACTACAGGCTGCAGTTTGAGATCCTCGGGATCAGAAGCACCCTTGGTTGTAAAAAAGAAAAAAAAAAAAAATTTCTTGACTAAGTTGGAATTATTATTATTATTTGAGTTTACCTCTAAATTGAATCCTTCTGTGGAAGATGTCTCCCTCCCCTCATTAAAGCATTGCTTTCGGACATCCCATATAGTAATGAATATGCCGCTCTGTGTCCCGTGATGTACGAGAAAGAAAAAGGGATTTTTAAATACAGCTTACCTGTAAAATCCTTTTCTTGGAGTACATCACGGGACACAGAGCTCCCACCCCTCTTTTGGGTGACCATTTTGGGAGGCATACTGCTTGCTACAAAACTGAGGGACTCCCTCTAGGGGAGGGGGTTATATAGGGAGGGGACTTCCTGTTTGAGATTGCCAGTGTCCACACCTGAAGGTACTCCATATAACCCATATAGTAATGAATATGCCGCTCTGTGTCCCGTGATGTACTCCAAGAAAAGGATTTTACAGGTAAGCTGTATTTAAAAATCCCTTTTTTTTTATTTTTTTTAATCAATGTTTTCCTTCCTGTATTGTTAATTCAATTAAAAGTTTACGTTCACTTTTTTATTCTAAATTCCAGCTTCCCTGTGTACCAATATACCATTACTGTAAAGAAAAATGGACCACCTTAAAAAGGTGGCCTTTAATAATGAAAAGGAATGGAGCAATACAATATACAGCAAACAGTGGGGTATATAGCTGACGCGTTTCACACTGCAATCTCAGTGCTTAGTCATTAGCCACCCTTTTTAAGGTTTTTGTGGCAGCGCGGCTGTCCATTTTTTCTTTTCAAGTTTTGCTCCATGCATTGGCAGCACCCACAATTCTGAGAGGACATTGATTGCATAGTGCACTCACCTGGAGCGGTAGCTCTCTCTTCCCCAATACCACTCATGTACGTCTTTTGCAGGAAAAAAAAAAGCTTTATCTATATTCTAAAACAGGCATTACTACAGCCTACAGTTTCTCTTTTTTATAGAAAACTCCTCTTACTTCCTGGCATTCGTCCTTTGGGACATGGGATGTTGGAAGGAAGTAATTCAGCAGCTGACCTCAATACATTCATCCTGCCCCTGCCCTCCCCCTCCAGGAGATTGCTGCCACTTACATCTGTAGTTACATGCAGACCTTGTCGGTGAGCACCATTCCTACTGAATACAAGGGAGTGTCTTAAGCCTTGTATACCCGATCGTATTTTACGACTGGAATTGTGTGTTGACAGACTGTTGGCTTAAAACTGACTGACTGTACACTCCATCGGACAATTGTTGGATTTTCCGCAGACAAATGTTGGATGGCAGGCATATAAAGTTTTCGCAGACAAGTTTGTTGTCTGATTTTCCTATCATGTCACAGAAAAGTCCAAAGTACAAACACACATGCTCAGAAGCAATGCTCACCAAACACAACATTGGAAGAAGGTGCCAAAAGGGTGGCACTAAAGAGCTGAAAACCGTCGTAGTATGTCGCTACGTTCGTGTTTGTTGGCGGCCAATTGTGTGCTGTTTTGTATCCTAGACAAGTTCCGGCCAATGCCCTTCAGACAAAAATCTGTGGATTTGCGTAAAATCCGATCGTGTGTACGAGGCTTTACTCTGCTGATCAGTCATTTTTTTTTTGTACCTTACCTTCTTACAAAGATTGTTCATTTTGGCAGCGTGTGCAGGAACTGAGCGATCACATAACAGCCTATGTGGAGAAGAGTTGTAGTACTTAAATCAGGAGAAGTGTGTCTCTGGAAGTCTGTAAGGCTCACCATACAGTGTACAATATTCTTTAGATGTAGTGCAAGGGCTGCCTGATTGGATAGATAGCTGTGTCTTCCTGTTAAATAGTTTTGGTAAATCTAAAGTATTGGAGACCTGAGACAGATCGCTGCTCCAGATGAGTATGATAATCCACCAAAAAGGAAGGGCTGGGTGCTAGCTCTGGCTAAAAAGTAAGTAAAGACATTAGAAAAGGCTTCTTTTATGAAATGTTAAATTCTGCCTGAAAAGGTCAACTTGGCCTATAATACAGAATGCAACCATGACAAAGGATTCCCAGTACAGTAAAACCTTGGAGTGTGAGCAGAAACATGCTTGTAATCGAAAGCACTTCGAATTTCCCCATAAGAGATATTGGAAACTCAAATGATTCGTTCCACAACCATTTATTTTAACGTCCTTCAGGTTATAGTCAATATAAAGTCAATATAAAAAAAGATTATAGCAATGTGATAGGTTGTGTAACCATAAAATGTCCATCCACAAATGGAAGCCTCCACAAGGGGATTAGAAGCAAAATCCAGCTGGAGCCACAGAGTATAAAAGGGAAGAGAGGCGCCTCTAAGTGTAGCAATATGTTGCTAAATGTTGTACCTTCATTAAATGTAACCATATTGCTACACTTAGAGGCGCCTCTCTTCCCTTTTTTTTTTTTATACTCAGTTTTAACATGACCCTACTTGTATATGAAGACATCGCTTGTATATTGTATATTTAAACATTTTGCTTGTCTTTCAAAAAGCTTTCAAACCAAGTTACACTCTAACAAGGTTTTACTGTATTTTTGACAGGGAGACCACTGCACGAAGTGGTTGTGAACCCTCTGCGGCTACTTTTTCACCTACAGGTAAGCCTAGATTAAGGCTTACCTGTAGGTGTTTGCAATATCTCCTAAACTTACACGATTTAGGAGATAATTGCCAAAAAGAATGCTCCGCTGTCTACGGTGCATTCATGCCATAGACAACAGCGCTGGTGCACTGAGTCTTGACTGTGATTTGCTGGGAATCTGCCTGTCCTGCGCGCTAGGGCAGGAGTGATGTCATCGCTGCTCAGGCCAGTCACAGCGCCAGAGCGGCGATTCCCGGAAGGCACTCGGAGGAAACATGTCGGCAGCCGAGGAGGGGGAACGAGGAGCTCTTCGGGGGCTTTGATCTCGGATAAGTCATTCATAATGAGCTAGTATGCATACTAGCTCATTATGCCTTTCTCTTGCAGGTTTTTTTTTTTCAGGAACATCTCTAGAGGGTTTACTTCCTCTTTAATTTAGAACACTTTGATGCTGATTTACTAAATTGGAAGCCGTTTTATTACCAATTTTGTTTTGTATTGTGGGAGAAAAATTAACTTGCATAAGCATGCAGACCATTTTACACTTTCAAACGGGAAAGGGAGCTATTAAAAAGAAAAGGGCACTTGTTTATTTTCCTAGGATAAGATTTGTCACTACAGGTGAACTTCTGTGTCTTTTTCACTATCCCAATAGGATGAAAACAAACTGCACTCAATGGGCAACACCTAAACTTTTTTTTTTTTGTTTCTCCAGTATTAAAAACTAGGCAGGAGGAAAATCAATCTGGATTGTTCATCAGCTCCAATATATAGAATACACTCAGGTTTTGTAAGAGGTGAAAGACATGTCAGTTTAATTGAATCTTTCGGCAAGCTTCATCCTTTCTGCCAGAGTAGTGAATTCAAGAAGTTTTCTAATTGTTATACCTAATGGAAAACAACATCTGAGAGCTGTATGGTTTCTATATTGGCTTCCATATATTATCCACTTGCTACAGTCTGCAGTTGGTCTCTTGTGCTTTTACACATCTCAGTGGATCTCAATTAATTGACAAGGATGGCACACTGGTAGATCTTTCTTGGATTCCTTTGTGAACAGCTAATTGGATTTCACAGTCCCTAATGGAGACGACTCTGAACTGAGCAGTGTTCACAAAGGAATCCTGTGTAAGCACCTCTTTATAAACAAGTTACCGCATCATGGGTTGGTAAAATTGACTTTAAAATGGTGCTTTAAATCAGGGCTTGACAAATTGGCTTTGAATCTAGGAGCCAGCTAATACAGTTAGGAACCGTTTTGTTAATAAAAATAAAAATCTTACTGGTGGAACATGTAACTTCTCCTTTGACCCTTTTGCTGCCATATGTAAACAACCCTTGTGACAGTAATAGGCAGTGGCCAGTACTCTTTATTGAGGGATCTGGGGTCTATAAGACCCCAAATTCCTCCTTTGCACTTAAAAGCATTAAACGCAAAGTTTGGCTGTTTTAAATCCTGCTATTTTTTTAAATCTGGTACGTTTTTAAGTCTTTAGTAAACCGGAAGTGATGTCATGACATTGGGTCTCAGATCTAGTAACCCAGAAGCAATCAAAGCCGATTCCAGCATTGTTCAGGTGGCGGGAGGGGCGACGGACATCCCCTCCCATTGCTTGTAAAAAAGCAGACCGTCCACTGTAAAAAAAAACAGTACTGGGGGGATGATTGCAGCTGCAGGCATCTCCAATCATGGTAAAGAGCCTATAACGTAGGCTCTTTACCATGTGATCAGCTGTGGCCGATAAGCAGCTTTCCTCACAGGGGAGATCTGCACTGATAATCGGTGCAATGATTATCAGAGTAGCACCACCAGTGCCCATCAGTGCTGCATATTCATGCCTCCTCATCAGTGCCACCTTTCAGTGCCTGTCAGTGCAGCCTCATCGGCATAAATCTGTAAGGGAGAAAAATTACTTATTTACAAAATGGTATAATGGAAAGTTCTAGGGTTGTCCCGATACCACTTTTTTAGGACCGAGTACAAGTACCAATGTGTGTGTTTTTTATTTTTATTTCATGTACTCGCCGATACCAAATACTGATACTTTTTTTTTTTTTTTGTCATGTGACGGTTTTCAAATTTAAGAATGTCTCTTACATTAGTGGTCAGTGGGAAGGATGTCTCTTACATTGGTGGTCAGGGTACTGGGCACAGGGTATGGGGCACATCAGGGAACTGGGCACATCAGGGCACTGGGCACAGTGGGGTACTTGGGCACAGCGGGCTACTGGGCACATCAGGGTACTTGAGCACCTCATACTGGGCACAGCGGGGCACATCAAGGCACTGGGCATGGGACACATCAGTGTACAGGGCACAGCAGGGCACCGTTTCAGTTTCCTTTTAATTGCAGAGTAGCGCAGGAAGCGGGCTGACATTTGTAATAAGTAGCTGTAATAAGTTCTTACTGTTTATCATGTCGCGCTGTTCCCGGCAGCCTCTACTCTCTTCTCGTCCATCTCGGATGATGTCTCAAGCGTACAACGAGAGGAGGGGAGGGGCCACCGGGAACAGTGCAATATAATAAAGAACAGTAAGAACTTATTACAGCCACTTATAAGCCGCATAAGGACTTCTCTCCGCCACCCACCCACTCTCTGCCCGCTCTCCGCCCCCTCGCCGCTCTCTTGCATAGAGAAGTATCGGGTCAAGCATCGGCAGCATTTGCACGAGTACAAGTACTCGCGAAAATGCTCGGTATTGGTCCCGATACCGATACTAGTATTGGTATCGGGACAACCCTAATGGAAACTAAAACTTTTTTTTTTTTCCAGACTTTTTTTTTCGTGTTTAGCAAAAAATAAAAATCCAGTGGTTATTAAATACCCCCAAAAGAAATCTCTATCTGTCTCAAAAAAAAAATAAAAAAAAATAACAATTTTGTTTGAGTACAGCATTGCATGAGCACGCAATTCTCATTCAAAGTATGACCGCGCTGAAAGCTGAAAATTGGCCTAGGCAGGAAGTGGGTGAAGGTGCCCTTTATTGAAGTGGTTAAACCAGCACTGTTGCGTGATTACTCTGACTTCT
Organism: Rana kukunoris; assembly: GCA_029574335.1. Classification (NCBI taxonomy): domain Eukaryota; kingdom Metazoa; phylum Chordata; class Amphibia; order Anura; family Ranidae; genus Rana; species Rana kukunoris. The sequence goes on from CM056056.1 coordinate 79,589,751, forward strand.
TAAAGGAACAACTATGACCTCAAATTAAAAAAGAAATCTATACACCCAATTTAAAATGCACATGTTCCTTGTTTCCCTGCAAAGTCTCGGTAAAACCAGTTGAGCCTGCTAGTGTAGTCTGCCTAAAGCCGCTTCCTGGTATTTCGTGGCAATGGTGCATCGCTGCTTATGAATTCAGAACAGGGTGGTTACGCTCATGTAGGTAGTGCCTGCTTCATGCTGGGATGGGCTATATCTACATATTTCATATTGAGTAGTATGAACCACAGGCATAGGTAAATGTTCATGCTAATCGTTGTGTATCGAATGAATGACCACCAGGTACTTCTGGCTATTGTATTTATATTTACACTTGGACAGTTTTAACCATGATGAACATTCTGGATTAATTGAATTGTGTTGGGGTTCAATTATATGTCCTTTTTAGTCATCTGTTGTCATGATACATTATAATCTTAATATGACTATATATTTTGAATGTTGCTACCCTTGTGATTGTGTGTTGTTGTTGTTGGTGTTTTTTACTTTAACTTTTTTTTTTTTGTGCGCCATCAAAATCCCAACCAGTTACCAAAAGGTTTTCTGATCTGCATTTGAAATGGGGCACTTTGCAATCTCATCAGAACTATTTGATTTTAGCCTGCTTTTACTACAGTGGGAGAAAAGAAGACGTTGCAGGGGGCCTGGTTCTCGGCCATGTTACTGCCGATTCGCAAGCCTGTAACTTGTCAATCAGCCACTGACCACACCTAATCCTGACCACATCTAATCCTGCCCACTGCTTTCTGTATTGACAGAACTGCCTCTGTTGCTGAAAACCTTCCTACTGTGAGCTGCAGTGCCTGGGTGGGGGAGCACATGACACAAATGAAGGAAGATTTGTCTCATTCAGGGAAGGTAATTGACATGTTTTGTGAAGTGGGAGGCTTGTGCCTCACAGTAACTGGATTTGGTGTTTTTTTTTTTTTTTTTTTTTTCGTACAAGAGCCTTTTATTCGCACTTTAAATGCAACACGTTTTCTGTAAAGGTTAACAAGTTTCTCTGACCTATTTAAAACAATTTTTTAAAGGCCTCTGAGGAAATACATTCACATTGCAGCCCAAGCAGTCAATTGATGTACGTCAGGCATCATTCAAATGAAGTCTAAAGAGCCCAAAGCAGATTATTATCTTGCATTGTTTACTGTGAACGTGTTTTTGTAGAAACAAACATGTATCTGTTCCTTCTGTGCAGGCCCATCAGTGTTCATGTCATGGGGACAAAAAGAGTGCAGCAGCTGTGAGGAGGAGGAGGGGGCGTTCAGTGAAGTTCATAACGGAATCCGCACTGTCACCAGGGACCATAATCCTTAACACAGGTGTTGGTATCCTCAGGTAAGGCTCAGTCTCTCTCTCCTTCATTACATGACTCATTTAATATATACCTTTTGACATGTAGCAAACCATGCATGCAGACGCAATCCTACGCTATACATAGAGCATTGTAAATTTGTAAAACTTCAGTGTTACTTTAAGTAAAAAAAATAATAGAATAGAATATAATAGAATATAAGCAGTCTACACAAAACTGCTGTACCAAACATGTCAGCTGCTGTCCTGCGACTTCTTCTTTCATGGAATTTAAACTGATTGGGTAAATTGTTACCCGGCATCTGAGGTTCCTGGGATGTTCTGTATTCATGAATCATGCCTTATGACATATTACTTGCAACCAATATAATCCTTGTGGCAGGTAAGTTACCTCAGACAATTAGAGACTTGAGCCTAGTACACACCATGAGAAAATCAGACGGGAAAACAAATGTTTTTGGAGTTATCGTCCACGATCTATATATTAGTACACCGCTTTCAAGAGCTGATCACGACAGTCCATGCTAAATTATCCAAAGGGACAAGTGCAAACATTTGTCTTGTAAGGTAACCTAACGAAGATTTTCGTTTAATCGGTACAGTGTTCGCCTGTAAAAAATTTAGTAACCAAGATCACGCATTGTCGAAAATGAAAGAATACATTATATTACAATACACTATGTTGCATAACGCGGGGAAGTTGCATTCTGTGCTTTTTGGGGTGTGTTTTTGCACACCCGGTTTTTATAAATGTTTGCTTTAAGCCGGGAAGGGGGGGGGGGGAACAATACTTCACAAGTGAGACCATCCACTGTATTCGGAGGGGGGGGGGGGTTCAAATACATCACAAGCATCAATCCACGCAGACCATATCTTGTCGAACTTCCCCGGACATTGTCTACTCTCATAAGTCAGCTGGTATAGGGGCAACACCAAGGTCACTGACCATCGCTAGGAGTCGTGCGTGGGGGGGGACCTTTTCGACCTCCATTTCAGCAATATTTCATGTCTAGCATAGTATAGCGTGAAGGTCAAGCATAACTTGCAGTATCTGTCCCCCATCTATATCCTCGAGATGGCTCAGTAAAAGGAGTTTCGGGTCAACCTGCACTCTGATCTTACAGATATCACCAAGTGTGGAGGCCACAGCCGCTCAATAGGGTCGGAGTTTGGGACAGGACAAGACCACGTGCCAGAAAGTGCCCACCTCCTGCTTGCATCTCTGACAGTTGGGTTCCCTCTGAGGATAGATATGCAACAGCCTCTGCGGGGTATAGTAAGCCCTATGTAGGAATTTAAGTTGAGCAAACCTGTCCCTAGCGGCAATCAGAAAGGGGATAAATAAAGAGTTGCATTTCTCCCACTCTTCCTCCCCCAGAGACGGTATATCCATCTGCCAACTATCCCAGGATTTTGTGAGTTTCTAGTATCGTGATTTACTGTTAGATATAGGTACAGGGAAGAGAGTCCTACCCATCGCATCAAAAGTCGCTCGATGTAGTCCGACTCCAGGATCAGGGGCTCAGGGAAACAGTTGCACAGTTCACGGAAAGTCTTGAGCCTACCCTCCTGGACTATGTGTTTCACAGTGGTGATCCCCTTTTTTGACTGTTCCGCCTCTGCCACTCGAGACCGCGGGAGGCCAACCTTCATCTGAACGGCCTTGATTTTAGTTGTGAGTGTAGACTGGCAGGTCGCTATGGCCACCATCACCTCCGCAAGCCAGGGAGGACGGGATTCCGGTGCCTCCATCGGGGGGCGTTTGGGAGGCCTTGTTAGAGCCCCGTTTGGTGCGTGTGTCCACGTGGGCAGGAGGGAGAGATGGCGATTCCTCCTCTATTGCCAGGAATCTGGACTTTTTTCCCTTTACTGGCAGATACTCCGGAGGATCTCCGCCGCATTCAGCTGTTTCAGGCCCCGTACACATGGCCGAGGACCTCGCTGGGAGCTGCATTCCAGCGAGAACCTCGGCCGTGTGTACGCTCTCTGCTCGCCCCGCCCGTCGGGAAACCCGTCGAGCAAATGGAGAACAGGTTCTCTATTTGCTCGACGGCCTGTCGGGATGAATGGCTGGTTGCCATTCCCGACGGGCGGGTCACAGATTCTGACAGGTTCCCTGTCGTGTGTACCGGGCTTTAGGAGTGATTAGCAGGGTGAGAAAATGCCTGAATCCGGGGAAAAGCATTAGGCCCAGCGGAGCTCTAGCAGAAAGCAGCCGCTCACTTCGCGATATAGATGGATAGAGATATAGATCTATATCTATCTCTCCATCTATCTCTCCATCCATCTATAAAATATAGTAAGTGTACAGTGAGGCACTAAATATCTAGAATGCTACTTACCAGTATATGTATATAGGTGTAAATATGAGGAATAAAAATTGTATGCATATGAAAAAATATTACATATGTGATATAAAAACATGAAAACCACACGAAGACTGGATGGAAAAGCCATTCTATAAATGCGAATCATTTCTGTATTAGGGGTGTGTGTATGTCGATTTTTAAATATAGAACAAATTAAGTGGGACACAAGAAATTGAGTTAGATGTTTAAGAGGAGGGGAAAAAAAATAGAGGAATATACAGTACATCGCAGCAAAAGCTGTATAGAAATATGAAAATAAAAGTGAAAATATATACTGTCTGTGTATAGGACCTCATGTTATTGGCGACTATTTGGCCACTATTGTATAGCTATTACCCTAACCTGGCATATACTAGGGCGAGTAACCGAGATATGTGTCCTATGAAAAACCTTAAATTAATTGGTCGATGTGCTCCATCAATATGTTCCGAATCAATATAATCAATTAATGAGCTTAGCATCGTCCTAGCATGTATTGCAACGAATGACCAACATGTGTATCCTATAAATGACATTAAATCGGTCAATGAAATTGATCGATTGTGTTTAGGAACAATGTTATGATCCAAATAATATCAATTTGTAGCCTAAATGATTGAAAACCATAGTGGCCTGTGCCCATATCTATCTATCCTCAGAGGGGGGGGGGGGGAGAAGGGTGAAGTAAATGTACAGGGGGGGGGGGGCATTTAAGCGGTAGTAAACCTTTTACAGAAAAATAAATTCCCCCTGCAAGGTAAAGGCATTATGTGCTAGTATGCATCGCATGCTTTTAAATCCTTTGCAAGTGGCCTTATAGTTCACATACCGATCCGCATGTGTCGGGAAACAGAGTGAATGCTAATAAGAGCAATATTGTAACACTCAATGAAGGGAATATCCGACTTCAGAAAAATGCCCTGTGTTGTTGTAATGTGCTGTGTAAACTGTTGGTGCTATATAAATCCTGTATAATAATAATAATAAAATGCCAAGATTATCAAAAGGGGTCAGCTCAGCCAGCATCTGTCATACACTGCTTTAGACTCTTGCTAAGCCTCGTGGCCGAGTATAAAGTACATAAAAATGATTGGAATATTCTTTCAATTGCTCACTCTGTTAATGAAAAATGAATTGTGCCTTCAGCATGTGGTTGGTTATCTGAGATCATATCCTAGCTAGTGCAGTAGCCCTATGAGCATCATGGCCACTTGGCTTCCAAATGTAATAGTATTCCAGCCCTAAAGCGGCTATTTGTCACAGGGTAGTTATAGATTTAAGGCCTGACACGGAAAAACTATTTTACAGGTGGATAGTGGCCATTATTATACCTAGGAGCTCAGTTTGTTTCCATTTTAACTGGAGTCTTTAGTGCATTTATTTTTGTGGGCAGCACAATGGCTAAGTGATTAGCACTTCCACCTAACAGCACTAGGGTCATCGTTCGAATTCTAACCATGGAACCGCCTGCCTGGAGTTTGCATTTTCTCCCTGTGCCTGCATGGGTTTTCTCTGGGTACTCTCATTGCCTCCCACACTCCAAAAAGACATGCGGTTAGGTCAATAAGCTCCTCTCTAAATTGTCCTTAGTATGTATATGTATGAATGTGAGTTGGGGACTTTTAGATTGTAAGCTCCTTGAAGGCAGGGACTGATGTGACTGTGCAATTAATATGCAACGTGTTGTATAATTGCCTGTGATTAGTAAATTGTAGTTTGTACAAGGTTAGTAGATCTTCATGAAGATGAAAACTTTGTACTCCCAGATGTTAATAATTAACACCCCTCTATGGGCGTCCAGGCCTTTTACAGGCATTTTCATGTTTAAAAGTAATCAAATGCAGAATGGCCGCAGCCATCGCCCTCTGGTCACGTATCCAGCTGTAATGGAAATGTTAACATTTAACTTTGCTGGGTTGGGTGTTATTCCATTGCTTGAAAAACAAAAACACATATGTTTCCAATATTTGTAATGGAAACAGCCAGTCTTTCAAATCATGTAATTTTTTTTTTTGGGTTGGGTTAATATGAAATTCATTCTGTGAAATTGATGTTCTACATCTGCTAGTCTTGTGAAAAGCAAACTGTGGAGTATTGATTTGTAAAAAAGGAGGAAATGTTGCATTAAGTGTATCCAGATTTTACATACTGCAGAACTGTCTTTGTAAGTAGACACTTACCCAGCCCCCCGCCCCCCCCTTTTTTTTTTTTAACCACTTTCTAATTTTATGTATAATGGGGAAGGATGTCCCAGGTGACACCGTAATTGAGACTTAGAGATGGGTAACCGCAAATAAAACTGATGTAATTGCCAACCTTTTCTCTTTCTACTATAAAAATGTGTTCGTTTTTTTTCCCCCTGTTGGTGCCATTTGGTGCAGGAAATAAAAAAGGCACCCAACACCAAGCCAAGTAAAAGATAAAGCAGTTCTAATCCTTCTTGTACTTCTAAAAAAAGCAAAAAAAAAAAAATTAAACTGAAAATTTTATATTTAAAGTAGAACTGATGGAAATACTATTTTTTTTTTTTTTCATTTTGGTAGACTAGGGGAGGGTTTATAACTCCTGTGACTTTGTTTCCATCTGTGTCCCATTGGAAAGATTTCCCTTTACTTTCTTGCCACAATAAATAAATGATTTTACCTTCTGTTTATACAGGTGAAACTCGAAAAAATTTAAATATTCTGCAAAAGTTGATTTATTTCACTAATGCAACTTAACTACTTCCCGACGGCCGTACGACTTTGTACAGCCGCAGGGTAGCTCTAATTCTCTGGGAGGATGTCTACAGACGTCCTCCGCTCCTCCAGGCCACTAGAGGGCGCGCGCCCGCCGGCGGCGAGCTCGTGCCCGCCGCATTTCTGAGATACCGATGTGCGTGCCTGGTGGGCGCGATGTCCGCCAGGCACTCGCGATCGGCGCTTACAGGGACAAGGACATGGATCTCTGTGTGTAAACACAGAGATCCATGTCCTGTCAGGGGAGAGAGGAGACCGATCTGTGTCCCTTGTACATAGGGACACTGATCGGTCACCCCCCTCCCCCCACAGTTAGAACACAATTCAGGGTACACATTTAACCCCTTCCTCACCCCCTAGTGTTAACCCCTTCAATGCCAGTCACATTTATACAGTAATTAGTGCATATTTATAGCACTGATCGCAGTATAAATGTGAATGGCGCCAAAAATGTGTCCCAATAAAAATCGCAGATCCCCGCCATTACTAGTAAAAAAAAAAAAAAATGTATAATAATTCTGTCCCCTATTTTGTAAGCTCCAACTTTTGCGCAAACCAGTCGCTTATTGCGATTGATTTTTTTACCAAAAAAATGTACCAAAAAAATGTAGAAGAATACGTATCGGCCTAAACTGAGAAACTGAGCCATTTATTTTAGCAACTAGTACAAAATATTGACTTTTTTTCAAAATTGTCGCTCTTTTTTTGTTTATAGCGCAAAAAATAAAAACCGCAGAGCTAATCAAATACCACCAAAAGAAAGCTTTATTTGTGGGGGAAAAAGGACGCCAATTTTGTTTGGGAGCCAAGTCGCATAACCGCGCAATTGTCAGTTAAAGCTACGCATGGCAGAAGCTGAAATTTCACCTGGTCAGGAAGGGGGTATACGTGCCCAGTAAGCAAGTGGTTAAAAGGTGAAACTAATATATGAGATCGACTCATTACATGCAAAGCAAGATGTATCAAGCCGTGATTTGTGGTGAATTTGGCTTACAGCTCATTAAAACCCGAAATCCACAATCTAATAAAATTTGAATATTACATGCAATCAATAATACAAGGATTGTACGTAGAACAATATTGGACCTCAGAAAAGTATAAGCATGCATATATACTTAGTACTTGGGTTGGGCCCGTTTTGCAGCAATTACTGCCTCAATACGGCGTGGCATTCAAGCCATCGGCCTGTGGCACTGCTGAGGTGTTATGGAAGACCAGGATGCTTCAATAGCGGCCTTCAGCTCTTCCGCATTGTTTGGTCTCATGTCTCTCGTCTTTCTCTTGGCAATGCCCCATAGATTCTCTATAGGATTCAGGTCAGACGAGTTTGCTTGCCAATCAAGCACAGTAATCCCACAGTCATTAAATCTGGTTTTGGTGCTTGTTGGCAGTGTGGGCAGGTGCCAAGTCCCGCTGGAAAATGAAGTCTGTGTCCCCATAGAGCTCTTCTGCAGAAGGAGGCATGAAGTGCTCCAAAATCTCCTGGTAGACAGCTGCGTTGACCCTGGACTTAATGAAGCACAGTGGACCAACACCAGCAGATAACATGGCTCCCCAAATCATCACAGACTGTGGAAACTTCACACTGGACCTCAAGCATCTTGCCGTGGGTGCTTCACCATTCTTCCTCCATACTCTGGGTCCTTGGTTTCCAAATGAGATGCAAAATTAGCTCTCATCAGAAAAGAGGACTTTGGACCACTGAGCAACAGACCAGGTGTGTTTTTTCTTTAGCCCAGATAAGACGCTTCTGACATAGTTTGTTGTTCAGGAGTGGCTTGACAAGAGGAATACGACATTTGAAGCCCATGTCCAGGATCCGTTTGTGTGTGGTGCACTGACTACAGCCTCAGTCCACTCCTTATGAAAGTCCCCAAAACTTTTGAATGGCCTTTTCCTGACCATCCTCTCCAGGCTGCGGTCATCCCTGCTGCTTGTGCACCTTTTTCTTCAACACTTTTCCCTTCCACATAACTTTCTAGTGATGTGCTTTGATACAGCACCTTGGGAACATCCAACTTCTAAAATTTACATTTTGAGGCTTTCCCTCCTTATGGTGGGTGTCGATTTTGGTTTTCTGCACAACTGTCAGGTCAGCAGTCTTTCCCATGATTGTGATTCCTACTGAACCAGACTGAAAGACCATTTAAAGGCTCAGGAACCCTTTGCAGGTGTTGTGGCTTAATTGGCTGATTAGAGTGGGACTCTTTGAGCCTAGAATATTGTACCTTTTCACAATATTCTAATTTTCTGAGATTGTGGATTTGGGGTTTTCATGAGCTGTAAGCCATAATCCTCACAATTGTGACAACTCACGGCTTGAACTATCTTGCTTTGCATGTAATGAGTCAATCTCTTATATTAGTTTCACCTTTTAAGTTGCATTAGTGAAATAAATGAACTTTTGCACGATATTTTAATTTTTCGAGTTTCACCTGTACTTATCCAAAACTTAAATGTTTTTGCCTTTATTTATACTTTATGTGGAGAGGGATTAGTGTCACTGACAATTTTAATTGCTGTCTGTGTCCCGGTTGGGGACATTCATCGTCTCTATTTGTCCTGCTTACCATTATTATTGAAAGGTAAAGAAAAATCTCACATATTGCTTTGTTCCCAGAAAAGAAATAAAGGGGAATCTCCCAATGGGGACACTAGTTCTGGTGACCCGGGGGGGTCCCCAAGAGATTCCCTTAATTTGCAGAGATTTCCTCACTTCCTGCTTTGGCTATGGGACAAACCCGATAAAAATAAACCTTACAGGGGTAATAGCCTGCCCTTACTCTATCCATAAAAAAATAAAAAAATAAAAATGTTTTGCCTATAGTTCTAATTGAAAGGAACACTAAAAGTTTGTTTTTTATTAGATCAATTGATTGCTGTAAGCTAGAGCATTTAAATATCACTTACCTCGTTTTTCCTTTTGACCTCCAAAATACAGTAATCCAGGTTTGAAAATGCCATTTCCTGTCTCTCCTCTTCTTGCTTTCCACCAGCATCTGAGCCATTTTGCATGGTGGAAAGTAGAATGTGCTCACCCCCTCCCTATGACCACAACCCTGCGTGAGGATGCTCTCTTTTCCTTCTCAGGCATGGAGGCTAAGCCTAATGGCAACTGTGGTTCCCAATAGGCTGTGATGTAGCAAGAATGAATGCGCACCGCAAACCAGGAAGTCAGTGAGAATAACGATTCGGGAGTGACGGAGGTAAATAAAACAGCTTGTTTTCAACAGGTATCAAACTAGTTATAATGCAAAACATTACTTTTTACTTTATCAGCTACTGTCAGACTTTAATTTAGGAGGAAAATATTTTTGTATTTACAACCCCTTTAATGCCAGATCGTCTATCCACAATTTTATAAGCCGCTCTTTGTAAATTACTTTGAACATTAAGTACTGAACGTTTTGTTTTGTTTCAAGATCGGACGCACCTCAGGAAAAAAAATAGTGCTGCAAGCATTCAGTGCTGGCAACTAGAGGATATATTAAAGCAGAGTTACAGTTTTTAGGACCCCGAAGAGCTCTAGCCATAATGTACAAGTATGACATGACTCCTGCACATGGGAGTTACTTTATCTTGGCATTTACTTCTGGCATCTGTAGGCCATCTGCTGGGGTTGTACATGGAGCTGTGCATGTGTGACTGTTGGTATACAGTTTGTAAAATTGTGAGCAGGCAGGGAAAGAGCTTTTATGGCAGAAGATATACCAAGTTTTTTTCTACCATAGATGTTTAACTACTAAGCAATTTTTTTTCTAAACTAACTTTAATTCTGCTTTAACAAGATCGTGTTATCTGGGCCATACAGGACAAAGTGGCAGTGACTCTGGAAATGCCTCCACCCAACTCTTACCTGAGCGCCCTGACAGCTCCTTGCTCTTACACAGTCAGTAGCACTGCCCCAAAATTCCAGGTATGGAGGACCATGGGTCCTCCTTCTCAGTGGCAGTGCTATTGCTTATTGGTTCAGTGCCTTGAAAAAGTATATCTACCCCCTAAAAAAAAAGAAAATCCATATTTTGTTATGTTACAACCAAAAATGTAAATGTATTTTAATGGGATTTTATGTGATGGACCAACACAACGTGGCACATAATTGTGAAGTGGAAGGAAAATAATAAATATTTTTCACTTTTCAGATCTTTCTTTGTAAAAAAAAAAAAAAAGTGGAGTGCATTTGTATTCAGCCCCCTTTACTCGGATACCAATAACTAAAATCTAGTGAACTGAATTGCCATCAGAAGTCTCCTAATTAGGAAATAGTCCACATGTGTGTAATTTATTATCGGAGCCATGAGGGATCATGGGTAAGATAAGTATATCTGGGTTGGATGATGCCCTTTCTAGAAACACTGGCACCTTGCCTTGCTGTTGACTTGACCAGACCTGGTCTGAGTTTTGGTCACATTTGGACACATTCTTGCCTTTGATAAGCCTAGCCCTTAATGGACCCTCTAAATGACTGGACTTACAGTACAACATTCACATCATCAGTACAATGTCGCCAAACAGATTTACTTTTTCGTATCTTGTTACCTCAGTTGGCCGATTTCCTAAAAACAAAGCCACACAAGTAGCTGAGAGCAAAATCTTTTTCTGAAAACGCCATTGCCTCAGGTCTACAGGTGCTGATCCTCATTTCTGGGGTTACTTTATTAATAGCGAGTGTAAAGAAAACTGTTCTACATATATTACTGTTTTTCATGTCTCTAGGCACTATTTTAAAATAAAGACATCTCTTGGGTTTTTAATGGAGTCGATGATATGTTAATACATTCTGATTTAAAAATGCAGTGTTGGCCTTCACAGTATAAGAGTGGGGGAATCACTTCACTGTAACCTTAAAGTATTACCAAAGGCAAAACCTTTTTTTTTTCGTTTTGGATAGTGCTATAGGGTTGAGAACGCTTGTCAGTTTTTATTGCTGTCTGTGTCCCTGTTAAGGAGCTTCACCCTTTCTATTTGTTCTGTTTACTATTATGGAAAGTAAAAGGAAAATCATAATTTTTAGATTGTCCCCAGGAAAGCAATACAGGGGAACTCTTCAAATGAGTACACTAGTTCTGGTGATTTGGGGTCCCCGAGGAATTCCCTTAGTTTGCAGGGATTTCCTCTCGCTTCCTGTTTGGCTATGGGACAGGAAGTGAAGGGAAATCTCCACAATGAGACACTGCTAGAGAAATACATTTTTATAGGATTATAACCCTCTCTTGCTCTATCCAAAATGGGGGGGGGGGGAAAAAGATTTGCCTAAAGGTCTACTTTATAGTAGACCTAGGTTTGCACATTTAGGGCAAAGTGCATATATGCCTACTTGTACCTCCTTTCTTTCACTCCACTGCTCTGTTTACATGCCTGGAGGAAAGTTTTATACTAGGTGTGGTACTTTCAGAAACGCGGGAGCTTGTGACCTTCTCTTCTTCCCACAATGCCCAGGGGGCAGTCGTCAAGCCCCCGCACTGTCACTTGGGGCCTGGAGTGGGTCATTAACCTTTGTAAAAAATAAAGTCACTGCCCCTACTTGTAACTGGTTTTCACAGCAAGGAGCACTTGAAGGGGCGAACGTATTTCAAAAAACACACAGCATTTCCAAGCTCAACTTGCCAACCAATCGATATTGACCTGTTTTAACAGTGCGTTAAACAGGGGTTTAGTTGTACGCATTTTGCAAATAAATGTGTAAGCTGCAGGCCTCGTCAAGGCTCCCTGTGTACTGCAAACACAATCGAATTTATCTGCTGGAAACGGTCCGACGGACCGTTTCAGCAGACAAATTCGATCGTGTGTACGGGCAGACAGACAGATGTTTCCAGCAGACAAATTTTAAAGCATGCTTTAAAATCTGTCTGCTGGGAACCCGTCCATCCGACATGTCTGCTGGTTAGTACACTAACCAGCGGACGTATCTGCCCTCACATGCGTCAAATGGATTTGAGGCATGTGTGGAAGTTTTTTACTTCCTGGTGCAGTGACGTGGCGGCGTCAACGTCACCACCACGTCACCGCGCTGTCTGCCGGCGGGGATTTTGGTTTGATCGCGTGTACACGATCAAACCAATATATCCCAGCACACAAATCCGATCAAAACGGTCTGTCAGATCGATTTGATCGGATTAATTTAGTGGTGTGTACGCGGCTTAAGATTTAAAAAGTCTCCTCAGTGGAAGCACATGTATGCTGATGGATAGATGAAGGGCAGATGACTGGAGGGAGCCCCACCCTCCTTAAAAGAGCAGGAACACTCTAAACACCCAGCACATTGCACAATGACCGCAAAGGTGCTAGTGCGTTGCCTGACCACAATGACAGCAATACAAAAAACAGTCACTGCCCCTACCTATAACTGGGATATAGGTAGGGGCAGTGACTGTTGTTTTTTGTATTGTCATCTCCAGTCATCTGCCCTTCATCTATCCATCAGCATACATGTGCTTTTACTGAGTAGAGTCTTTTAATTTTAGAGTTGGGGTCTGCAGTACCCAGGGAGCCTTGACGGGGCCTGCAGCTTACGCATGTATTTGCAAATGCGTGCAACTAAACCCCTGTTTTTAACGCTCTGTTAGACAGGTGAATTTGGTTGGTTGCTGATTGGTCGGTAAGTTGAGCTTGGAAATTCTGTGTGTTTTTTGTCATTAATCTTTGTGTAAGCTCTCACCAGACCAGCTTGTTACTTGCACCATCAATTGAGATCAATAGCTATTTGGATTTGATGAAGAAGCAGATGCTTTAAAACGTTCTCTCCATTTTCTGACGTCACTTTCAATACGACTCCAAGTGCGTTCCATGCTGGTTCCGAGACTGATGTCCTGCCAGTTCCTCTTATCTCCTGTTAGCATCTGAACACCTCCATCCACCCAGGACCCGCTAAGTGACCGCAGTATTATTGCTCCTTATATAAGTGTGAGTAGTATTTGGCTGCTTTTAATTAAATATACCATCCGTTACATCTTCTGCTGCACTTCTTTTTTGACGCACCTTGCTTTTCTCCCATTGTAACTTGCACCATGAAGAGCCATGCTAAGAAGGCCCTCAGAGGAAGTTAAGCAAAGGTAAGTACAACCAGTGGGGGGGGAGGGGACAATAAATGTTCATTTCAGATTGTTCTGCATGGGCAAATCATGTTTGCTTTTGTGCGAACAATGTCTGCTTCCACCCATTATAGGCAAAGAACGTTTGTTTTAATGTTTTTTTTGTCCTCCACCCAGTATTGGCAAAGTATGTTTGCATTAAGGTTACCATTCAAACTTTCATTATCTTGCACTGATTATTGCTAACGAGCTTGAAAAATCTCTCCAAATTACCACTATATGAATGATCTAAAGCAGAAGGTTGCATACACAGCCAACCAAATATGGCATAAAGGAAAGGCATTTAATGTCTGTACTATTTCTTAACCACTTCAGCCCCAGACCATTTGGCTGGCCAAAGACCAGAGTACTTTTTGAGATTCGGCACTGTGTAGATTTCACGGACAATTGCGACGTGGCTGCCAAACAAAATTTACGTCTCGACCCCCCCCCCCCCCCCCACAAATACCTCTGCATTTTTTTTTTGCTCTATCAACAAAAATATAGTGACATTTTTGAAAAAAGATATTTACTTTTTGCTATTCTAAATATCCCCAAAAATATATAAATAAAAAAAAAATGCTCCTCCATTTAGGCCGATACGTATTGTACATATTTTTGGTAAAAAAAATTGCAATAAGCGTTTGGTTTGTGCAAAAGTTATAGCGTCTACAAAATAGGGGATAGTCTTATGGCATTTTTAGTTATAATTTTTTTTTTTTGCTAGTAATGGCGGCGAGCATTGATTTTTATCGTGACTGAGACATTATGGCAGACACGTCGGACACTTTTGGCTCTATTTTGGGACCATTCACATTTTATTCAGCAATCGGTTGCTATAAAAATGCAATGATTACTGTGTAAATGTGACTGGCAGTGAAGCTGTTAACCACTAGGGGGCTAGCAAGGGGTTAGGTGTGTCCTAGAGAGTGATTCTAACTGAGGGGCGTGGCTACGAGTACACGTCACTGATAGATGCTCCCAATGAGAGGGAACAGCCGATCAGTGACCTTTCGCAAGGAAGAACAGGGAGATGTTTTGTTTACACTGACATCTTCCCATTCTTGAGCTCCATGACCTGATCGCGGGACACCGGCGGACATCAAGCACGCGGACATGATCCGAGCTCGCGGCAGGGTCGCGTGCCCGTCCATATGGCAGCAAATGTAAAGGGATGTACATGTACGCCAATTTGCCTGTCCGTGCCATTCTGCCGACTTAAATGTTCGTGTGGTGGTCAGCAAGCAGTTTCTAGCACTGTTGGTTTGGCTAGAATTATGATGATTGGGATGATGCGTCCATACCTTTTTTTATATATTAAGGTAATTATGTACTTCTCAAAGAAAAGCCATAAAGTGAATTCTTGTCATATTATTACGTTTTGCAGGAGTTTTATTAAAGATTCCAGACCTGAAAAAATACCAGTATTCCAGAGCAACAAAAGCAATAAGGGTTTTATTATTGGTTTAAAGTGAAAAAAGATTACTGGTTTCAGTGTGACAATCTTGGCAGCTCTGTCTGTTAGTTATTACTACGTGTCATATGTGCTCCCAGTTATCTTGTCTCCAAGATATTCCTGGAGTGAAGCTTGTCATCGTGCTTTTCTATTTATTTGCAGCAGTATGTGGATACTGTAGGAAATTAAATGGCTATGAAAAATCAGTACACAACTGGGAGGCTGTTGCTTTGACATGACAAGCATTCGCTGAGTTTTGTGAACAGAAGACATTGGATGTAATTTATACATATGTCAATAGACAGCTAAATATTATGCTGTCATCAACTATATGTGATTATATAACCTACTTGTGTTGTAGATCTTCTGTCTTGCAGCACTCTACCTGTGTCATAGCTCTTCTGTCTTGCAGAACTATGGTCATGGTTCTTTTTGAATCATGATAATACATGCATGAGTTTGCATGTTCTCCTTGCGCATGCATCTGTTTTCTTCAGGTACTTGGGTTTCCTCCCATACTTCAAAATCATGCTGGTAGGTTACTGTAATTGGCATCTGTCTAACTTGGCATGTGTATGTCTATGCAAGAATGTGAGGTGGAGACCGTAGATCATAAGCTCCTTGAAGGCAGGGACTGATGTGTATGTACATTATGTATGGAAAGTTCTGCAGAAATTGTTGGCGCTCTATAATTAATTATTGTATTTGGTTTGCGCTTTTGCTTGCCATTATATTCCAATGCTTTTTAGTGGAGGTACACTAACCTGTTTGGTGACAAACCTCCTAAGGCCCCTTGCACATGGGGACAGTTTAGTGCACACTGGACGCACAGGTGCAGCATGGTCCCCAACCTCAGTTTTCAAATGCCCCCAACAGGTCATGGTTTTAGGATTTCTTTTACCTTACAGAAGTGCTTTAAAACCACGATAATGGTTTGGTATTAAGACGACTATGTTATGAGGGAAATTCCCAAAACATGACCTGTTGGGGCCACTTAAAGTGGGACTAAATTTACCTTTGCTCCAATGGTTCTGTCCCTCTCGAGTGCTGACATCCTCTCCTGTGTGCTGGTCTTTGGAAATTTTCATTGGCTGACGTGGGATGATGTCACTCCTTGCGCATATGCAGGAGTCGGTCATCCCAGCACACAGAATCTGCGCCAGCCGTATAAGCTGAGCTGCACTGGCACAACTCCGTTTACCTGCTGGTGCAGACAGTGAGCAGGCAGGCGAGTGCATCCTTTTGCAGAAGAGACATGTCTCTCCTGTAATAAAGTGTCTGCTCACTATTTTTGACAGCAGAACTTTAGTTCCACTTTAAGGACTGAGGTTGAGAACCACTGCTGTGATTTTTATTTTCTTTGGCCATAGAAAAAAATTAAACAGCATGCCACATTTGAACATTACCATCACTGAACATAACATATTCAAGTAAATAGTTATATAGGCCTGTCTTGTGATGTCGCAGTCCCATCATGCTCCGGTAGGTACCACGTGCTGGAGAGCGGGAGAAGACCCCCCCCCGCCGCCGAAGATGTTGAAGGAAGCCCGCCGGGTGGTGGGCGCTTTTATCAAAGCGACCCCCCCCCCCCCCGGCGGCGTAAGAGAACCAGACGGCGGCGAAGAACAGCGGCACCCACCCCCCCGCAGAAACCGGCCGCAGGGGGGCGCTTTTATAAAAGCGATCATACACACCCCCTCCCCGGCGGCCAACTAATAAAATATTTCAATACCCTGTGTGGTTTATTTGTGTTTACACTTTGCCTCCAGGTGAATGGGTAGGGGTACAATGTACCTCATACTCATTCACTTAGGGTGGGGGAGCGGTATCTGGGGGCCCCCTTATTAAAGGGGGCTTCCAGATTCCGATATGCCTCCCGCCCGCATACCCCGACAACCAACGGCCAGGGTTGTCGGGAAGGGGCCCTGTCCTCATCAACATGGGGACAGGGTGCTCTGGGGTGGGGGGCCGCAGTGCGCCCCCTGCCCCAGAGCACCTGACCCGCCCATGTTGAGGGCATGCTGCCCGGTACGGCTCAGGAGGGGGGGGGGCGCTCGCTCGCCCTCACTCCCTTCCTGACCGGCCGGCGTGCTTTGGATATGGGTCTGGTATGGATTGTGGTGGGACCCCCACGCCGTTTTTTCGGCATAGGGGGGGTCTCCTTACAACCCTTACCAGACCTAAGGGCCCGTTATGCTCCTGAGGGGGGAACCCATGCCGGATTTTTATTTAAAATCCGTTGGGGACTTCCTTCTCAGGATTCATAACAAACGCCGCCCACATGTAGAATTGGCGGTAATCCGCGTCGGATCCCCGTCGCTTCTATGACGGCTTTGTCTCCATCGCGGCAAGCCAGCTCGGCGCTGGCTCCCGCGATGGGGCTCGCAAGTGCTCAATCTCGCCGAGAAAGGGAGCGAGATTGACACAATATCCCAGTCACCTACTGTAGTGGTGGTAAGAATACCATCTTTACAGACCACTAAAAGTTGTGCTGTTGACCTTGTCAAATGAAGTTGTTCCTGAAACGATGCAGGCACCATCACATGGGAGGACAATCAACCAATGTTAAAATGGGAACTTAACCCATACCAACTTAATAAAATAATGTTCTTTAGAAAGGAAATATACATTCCACATTAATAATTATGCTACAAAATCCATGTGTCGTGTGTTGTAAGTTGTCTACAGCATTGCTCCTATTTCTTCTTGCTGGAGAATGCCATTTTTGCTGAAGCCCAGAGCCCCTGAACAGCAGTAAATATTTATTTAGGCTGTCAGCAAATCCGCTTCTACAAATTTTGGTACAGTGCCTAAAAATCAAAAGCAACTGAGCATGTGCAGAACAGGGTGAGACCGCGTATTGCTGGATTTTAAACAGTCCTAGGGTTTCATGGAATCCTGGTAGATAATGGCTGCCTTAGCACAACACCAAGTGTTTCAGATAGCTTTAATATGTTTGTAAAATAATTTTGCAGGTTTTCACTTACGTTTTTAAAGTAGAAGACCACTAAAAAATAAAATTTCAGGTCTGATCAATGCTGAATGTTTCACTTTTATTTTCATGACTTGTCACAGATTACAAGCATTCCCTAAAGTTCAGAGGCCTGATTTTAAAATTTCATAAATTGCTTAGCATTGTAAAATGGGTAAAAGTGCTGTCGGTAATGTCAGGGAACTGAATGCGTTGGCTGTGTCATTGCAGAAACTGGGTGAAATAAAAAATGTGGTGTGTGTGTGTATATATATCAGTGTAAGATATTTTATTTATTGTGTGATCGAGATATATATAATATACACACTGTGTGTGTGTGTGTGTGTGTGTGTGTATGTATGATTTTATATATGTATGTATGATTTTTTATATATATATATATATATATATATATATATATATATATATATATATATATATATATATATATATATATATATACATACATACATACATACATACATACATACATACATACATACATACATACATACACACATACACACATACACAGTGTGTATATTATATGTATGTGTGTATGTGTATATATATATATATATATATAATTATACATACATACAATTATGGTTGGCTATATTATTCCATAGAGATAGCCCAAACCATATGCCATGGGGTTGGTTGTAAGAACCCTCCCCTTCCAAAGAGGATCCTTTTCGGGTATAGTCCGAGGGTCACCAAATTGAGTGGATTTTTAGGTTGAGCATCCACTACATAGCTTTGGTAGCTTTAAAGGCTAAGTTGACCTTTTTGCAAAAAATAATAAATGCACCAATATTTGCAGAAATGGCGTGTTTTTATAATTTTTTGCAAATGAGCCAGCAAAGAATTGCAACCACGATCTGTGGATCATGAGCACAGTGTGCAAAACCAGGTTCCTTCCGACTTTTCTTTAAGCTCCTTTTAAGTTGGAGAGCTGCAAGAAGTGTTCCTGGACTATGGGTGATCCTTCGGACTTTTTGTGGTGTTTTCTTTTGTGAGAGCTAGGAGTCCATCTACCATGGTGGCAAATGAGATTTATAGTTCATTTATTCACAGTACTCAGTGGCTGAATGACGTGGCTATGTGGCCAAAACTCTGCACAGCCCTACCAAATTCTAATTTGACATGTTCACAAAAAAAAATACTTTCTATTTCAATTTAAAATGAGTTCAACAGGGAAATCTGCCAGTAATAACCACAAGGTGATAAAATGTGAACTGTTATGAAAAGTTAGTATTTCAACAACATTTTTGACGTGTCAGCTATACTACAGCTTTTCCTTCCTTGTTCCTGGTGGTGGTATGTAAATTAGCTTGTAGAAGTTATGTCATGAGAAATGGAACAGTCAGAAGTTTGTAAATGCTGAGGACTCATATTAGAAGTACAGTGAGGGGGCCATCTTTGGGAGAGGGGGGGGAGCAAATATAATTAATATATGAATGTCTGAGTGTACCCAGAAGAGGTGTTATTTATTTTCTTTTTGATGCAGAAATCTTTAAATAACGTATTGATTTGGAAAGTGCCTTCATATTTTGCAGCAGTGTTTTTGCCCCAGATCAGGCAAGCTAGAAGTCCTAGGGTGTATGATTCGTCTAGGTCAATGGGTGTCCAAACTTTTTTCAAAGAGGGTCAGATTTGATTAAGTGAACACGCGTTAGGGCCGACCATTTTGCCCGACATTCTTTGAACCATTAAAATTCGGTCTATGTGTGCACGACCGAGCACCATTACACTGCCCAACAATAATTCTCTCGCCTTTGAGGCTGTGTGTGGTGAAGATATGAGTTTGGGTGTATTATCTATCTATCTATCTATCTATGGGTGTATTATCCATCTATCCATCTATCCATCTATCCATCTATCCATCCATCCATCTTTTGTGGCCCCCAACTAATCCCAGTGCACCGCTCAGGACTAAAAATGAGCTTGGGCGTGTTATTTGGATTTACCATATTTATCGGCATATAAACACGCACCCTCACTTTAAGAGGGAAGTTTCAGGGGAAAAAATACGTACATTTTAAATAAAGAACCTTGAAGCAAAATAAGGGTCAGAGCCCATCTGCAGCCTCACCATTGGCACCAGTGCAGCCTCACCAGTGCATCCTGTTTGATGCCCATCTGCAGTATCGAAAATGGACAGGGAGGGGGGCGGGATGAGCGCCAACAGATTACATACAGGAGAATCTCCTGTTTACTCAGTGGCCTCCTATGATAGACAGAACAGTCGTCCAATGGCAGTCCAGCAGACGGGACTTCCTATTACAGATGCCACTAAGTAAACAGGAGATTCTCCTGTATGTACTCTGGCGGCACTCGTCCTGCCCCCTCTGAGGCAGAGCCAGTAAATATGATGCATATCTTTTGTGGCCCTGGGGGCCACAAAAGATATATATCCAAATCACCAAGGGGGGCATATTAAACTGGAACGCGGGCCGCAATTGGCCCTAGGACTGGACTTTAAACATGCCTGGTCTAGGTCATTGACGCAATATTCAGTGAAGCTATGGGATGAGCATGACAGCCAGGAAACTAAAATCTACCAATTATAAAACATCAATGCAAAAATATCTCCATAGAGACTTTAAAAAAAATAAAAAAAGAAGGAAAACCTTGGATGCAGACATTTCCCCATACAATCTACTCTAAAGTTGTTTTATTCAACAGCACCCAGAGGTTACACTGTTCCTTTAGCTGATAGCTAGGATTTTATTGGCTTAGGGTCCTAAGGTACATGTGGAATATAGGGTACAGCGCTCATAAAACTTGAAAATAAATTCTAATAATGAACAAATAATATATAAAAAAGGTGATATCTGATAAATAATGAAAATACACTGTCACAAAAAAGGAGATGAAAATTGATAAATGTGAAACAATCTGTGTGACACAAAAAACACCAATGGTGAACAAAAATCCAAAATTGAACGGAAAAAGAAATCACACTATATGTGATGAGTGAAAAGATGTATGAAACCAGTCCACATGGAGTATAAAAGTCTCAAAAGGGTTAATCCAAATAGTCCTCAATGAGATGGGTAGGGATGGGCAGAGAAGACACCCAGGAGTAGTGTTGTAGTCTCCTTACCCTATTTAAATGACCACTATGACAGTGGTCTCAGCATTCATGGGGATTTTAGGTCTCCCTCCGGACCTTCTATGATGTATCTGAGGCGCTGTCTGCTTGTCGGATAACCAAAGAATAGAAAGAAGACCATAGCATAATACCAAGGCGATTTTTAATAAAGCCAAAAACGTATGCACTTACAAGATCCAAGATGCCAAAACACAAATCCAAAGTGTAATGGAGTGGCGGCGGCTTCACCTCCTTCTCCTGCTCATATGCGCTCCTTGCTTCCTCGTTGGGAACGGCGTGATGACGTCAAGTATGCAAGCCAGATATCACCTTTTTCATATAGATTTGTTCATTATTATAATTTATTTTCAAGCTTTATGAGCGCCGTACCCTATATTCTTTGTTTTATAAATTTTTGTATCACAAATTTCTGGTACTGGCAGCCATCTCATTTACTATCCATTTAAATTTTCATTATTGTCGTCATTCACATTTATATCTAGCGCAGAGTTTTCCTTTTGGTCCTAAGGTACATGCCTAATTCTTGCATTAAGGCTCGGTTCACACTATTGCGAATTGGATGCAGGTTTCCCTGCATCCAATTCGCATAGCAGGAGATTGACCGCCTGTCTATGGAGCCGGTTCACACATCTCCGCTGCGGCACCAGTGATAATTGTGCAGCAGCCCTGTGCGTTGTTTGGTCCATTTGAGGTCCATATTCAGCCCAAAATATCAGCTTTGATCTGTGCACAAGATTCTGTAGCCTCGTGCGTTCCTGTTGCACAGCGGGAGAGCCAATGCGTCGGTCTGCGAACTGCGATGTCTGTCGGCCACCCACGATCGCTCCTCAGAGGCAGAATGGGGATCTGCCAATGTAAACAAAGCAGATCCCCGTTCAGATGGGAGTACAGTGTCATCATCTGTTCCTAGTGCTCAATAACAGCAATCTCTCTGTACTTCATCAGTCCACTCCCCCCACAGTTAGAAGCACCTCCCTAAGACATGCATAACGCCTAGTGTTAACCCCTTCCCTGCCAGTGTCATTTATACAGTGATCAGTGGATATTTTTAGCTCTGATCACTATAATAATGTCACTGGTCCCAAAAAGGTGTCAAGTGTCCGATTTTTGTCTGCCGCAATGTCGCAGTCATGCTAAAAATCACTGTTCACCGCCATTACTAGTAAAATAAATAAAAATTTCATATATCTATCCCCCATTTTGTAGGGGAGTAGCCAGTTCAACCACTTGCTTACTGGGCACATATAACCCTGTCCTGCCCAGGCGAAATTTCCGCTTTCAGCACTGTCACGCTTTAAAGCGGAGTTCCACCCAAAATTGGAACTTCCGCTTATCCCACTCCTCACCCCCTTACATGCCACATTTGGCATGTAATTTTTTTTGGGGGGGAGTGGGGGCTTTAGGAGGAGTGGGACTTCCTGTCCCACTTCCTCCTTTCACCGAGGGGCATGTTAGGCGATTAAGCTTAATCGCCTACAGAAGCTCCTCTCTGTAGGCGTTTGCCTAGGACACTGACAGGTCCTAGGCGATCGCCTGTCCAATGGGACGGCGCAGCGCCGGGCCACGCGCATGCGCAGTGCCGCTCGCGCATGCGCAGTGGGTGCCCGGCCGTGAAGCCTGAAAGCTGTCACGGCCGGGTGCCCACAGTATCAATGAGGATGCCGGCCGGGGAGGGGGGGAGAGGAGAAGAGTGGAGCCCCGGCCGGCGCGTCGCTGGAACGCTGGAGCAGGTAAGTGTCTGTTTATTAAAAGCCAGCAGCTACACCTTTTGTAGCTGCTGACTTTTAATAAACATACATTTTGGCTGAAACACCCCTTTAAATGAAAATTGTGCGGCCGTGCGACGTGGCTCCCAAACAAAATGTACGTCCTTTTTATTTTTTTATTTCACAAATGGTGCTTTCTTTTGGTGGTATTTAATCACCTCTGCGGTTTTTATTTTTTGCGCTATAAACAAAAAAGAGCAACATTTTTGAAAAAAAAAACACAGTATTTTTTGCTTTTTGCTATAATAAATATCCCAATTTTTTTTTTTTTTTTTTTTTTAAAAGGCCGATACAAATTCTTCTACATATTTTTAATACAAAAAATCGCAATAAGCGTATTGTGATTGGTTTGCGCAAAAGAATATAGCGGCTACAAAATAGGGGATAGAATTCTGACTTTTTATTTTTTTACTAGTAATGGCAGGTATCTATATATTGGGACCATTCACATTTATACAGCGAACAGTGCTATAAATATGCCCTGATTACTGTATAAATGTGACTGGCAGGGAAGGGGTTAACACTGGGGGGCGAGGAAGGAGTTAAATGTGTGCCCTGACAGGACGTGGATTTATGTGTTTTACACAGAGATCCACGTCCCTGCTCTGTCACTGCCGATCGTGGGTACCCGGCAGACATCGCGGCCGCAGGCACATGCACCGGCATCTCAGTGGCACGCCGGGTACGTGCACGTGCCCCCCCAGTGGCCGGAGGACCCAAGGCCATAAAAAGACGGCCTCCCGGCATTGTAGAGCCACCTTGTGGCCGTCTTTTTGCAATGGCCCAGGTCTGAAGAAGTTAATATAAGGAAAGACAAATGGACAGCCGCACTCCAATGGATGAAAAGACTTAAAAATAGTGCCTGTTTATTCCAGTCAAAAAACTAAAACAGCAAAAACAGCAAACAGTGGGGTAACAAAAGCGGACGTGTTTCACATCGACAACCGATGCTTAGTCATAGCTATGACTAAGCATAGCTGAAGAGTGTCGTCTGGAGCGGCGGTTTTCCCTTTATCTGAAGAAGTTAATGCTGTGGTGTGGATGAGCCGACAGCCTATGGAAGTGAGTCGTTTCCTTGTTATTTAAATCAATCTTTATCCAATATACCGTGTTACATTCTTTAACACATGGAATAGCTCACCATTTATATTATTAAGCTCGGAGCTAGCTTTTTTTTATCAGAAAATAGGTGCAAGAACTCAACCACTACCCCGTTCAGATTTCACAAACAGTAGAAGGGTATTAAAGGGGCATTGAATACCAGGTTTGCATTACATACAGAGTGCAGAGTTCAGGGAGGTTACACACAGAGTGCAGAGCTATCACTTGTAAACACAGAAACCAGACTGAGTTCCCCCAAGTTCCCCTTGGAAAAAAAAGCCCTGATTAAGCTTATAATAAGGCTTATGTGTAGGTACAGTAAATATTTACCAAATATGCACAGTTTAGGATATTTACTTTTCTTTTTTTAACAGGTAAGTTTTATTTATAGTTTTTTCTTAAAAATACAGAAACAAAAACAGTGGCAACAGTGGCACCCATAGAGATTGGCAATGAGAGACTACAGCACGTCAAAATATCACAATTCCATTTCGGCCTACAAGTACATACACAAAAGTATTGTTAAAGAGAATATAGCAGTTAGAAAATCATATCCTACATTCTAAAGCAACCTTTCGGCTCCCAATAAAAAATTAGAGCTGCTCCAGTGCTAGTCAGCGGCAGCGCTTGCAGCCATCTCAGTTGCAGGTAGGGGAGTGAGGGCCTAAAGGCCAGGGCCAATAAGGAGAGATGACAAGGGGAAAAGTACAGGGGGGGGGGGGGCAGAGAAAAATGTCAGGAGGAGTAAGATTGTGGGAAAAGTAAGCAAGGTATACGAGGAGGAGATGGGGCATAGATAAATGGGACAGGATATTACCGAGGTTCTGGCTTAGAACAGATTTACTTTAGTAACAGTCGGTGATGTCACTTGTGCATGTACACAGTGCTCTGAATGGTCGGCTTTTTTAATGCAGTATACTACTGCTTTTACCAGAAAGTGGAAATACATGAATTCTAAGTGATAGAAAATATATTTATTGTAATAATAATGTAACACAATTTTATTTTGGCTTGCAGAGCCCCCAGTAAAATGGGGTGTAAAGTTGGCTTTAACGTCGGCTCAGGTGCAGGGAATATCTGTAGAGTCTGGGAGTGGAAGTTTCAGAACTTACTGACAATCCACTGCAGCTTTACTTCCCACAGTCCTGGCTAGGGATGAGCCGAACACCCCCGGGTTCGGTTCGCACCAGAACGTTCGAACAGACTGCGGGTTCGCGCGAACATTTCGAACCCCATTAAAGTCTATGGGACCTGAACGTTCTAATTCAAAAACGGTCATTTTAAAGACCAAAATTAAATTAAATGTTGGAAAACGTCGTTCAGAACCCGGGTCTTGCCCCAGGGAACATGTATCAATGGAAATTTTTTTTTTTAAAACTGACGTTTTTTGCGGAGCAGCCATTTTAATGATGCTTAAAGTGAAAAAAAAAATTCCTTTAAATATCACACCTGCTGGGTGTCTATAGTAGTGGCACGTGTTTAGAAATGTCCCTGCACAACATGAAAGGACCAAAAAAATAAGTAATTAATGCTACTTGCGCAAGTTCTGTGTGGCAACATTATGTCAAATATTTTAGCGGTGGTGGGGGGCCATTATTGTTGTGTGAAAGAACATTTTTTAGAAAAAAGGGCACCCCTCAAACATACTGTAATTGGAGCGCAACAAGGAGCCACGTGCAAATTATTGCATCAAAAATAGTTATTAAGCGCCCCTGTTAACCACTTAAGGACCCCCGCACGCACATATACGGCCACAGAATGGCACGTACAGGCACAAGGGCGTAAATTTACGTCCCCGCCTAAGTGCGGTTCGGGGGTCCCATCGGGACCCCCTCCGCGGCGTGCGGGGGTCCCCCTGGCTCCGGGAGCGATCCGGGATCAGCGGGCGGATGTCGGCGCTTACCCGCCCCCCCCGCGATCGCTCCCAGCCAATGGGAGCGCGCTCCCATCCTGTCAGTTCCTCCTCCTGTGTTTACACAGGAAGGAGGAAATGATGTCACCTCTCATCGCAGCGCTGTTTCCCAGCGCTGCTGATGAGAGAAGACATCACAAGTAAGTGTGCACCAACACAACACTGACACACACTCGCATAGGCATATTAACCCCTTGTGATCGCCCCCCCACCCCCCCTGTCACAGTGTCACTGAATGCAGTGATCTAATCACTGCATTTAGTGTCAGTGTGACAGGCAGTGTAAAAAACAGTTAGTGTTAGGTTCAGGATAGCCCCCCCTAATAAAGTTTTAACCCCCTGATCACCGCCCTAGTTTACCCTTTCACTCCCTATTGCCAGCGTCACTAAGCGATCATTTTTCTGATCGCTGTATTAGTGTCGCTGTTCCCGCTAGGTAGCTATTTTTTTTTTTTGCGATTTTTTTTTTTTTTTTTTTTTTTTTTTTTTTTTACTAAAGACATGTGGCTAAATACATTTTGGCCTAAATGTTTGACTAAAATTTAGTTTATTTGATTATTTTTTAACAAAAAGTAAAAAATAGTGTTTTTTTTTCAAAAATGTCGCTCTATTTTTGTATATAGCGCAAAAAATAAAAATCGCAGAGGTGATCAAATATCACCAAAAGAAAGCTCTATTTGTGGGAAGAAAAGGATGCAAATTTTGTTTGGGAGCCACGTCGCACGACCGCGCAATTGTCTGTTAAAGCGACGCAGTGCCGAATCGCAAAAACACCTTGGGTCATTTACCAGCGTATTGGTCCGGGTCTTAAGTGGTTAAACAGGGGCTGGAAAATTGTGCCTTGGGCACAACACAACACTTGCAACCCCTCCCAATAACTCCAATTGGAGCGCAACAAGGAGCCACTTGCAAATTATTGCAACAAAAATTATTAGGCGCCCCTGTTAAACAGGGGCTGAAAAATTGTGCCTTAGGCACTGGTGGCGGAGCCCAGAAACACAACATTTCTTACTAGCTATCGGCAAGAAAAGTGAGGAGGAGAAGGATATTCCATCAGCAGCATAAGAGGACAGTCACTCAGCATCAGCAAGGGATCCGACATTTCAACAAAAAAAATATATTATTCATTAATATCAGCATCAGGTGCTTGGTAGCTGGTGTTGATCCAAGCCTGATTCATTTTGATGAAGGTCAGTCGATCAACAGAGCTGGTGGAGAGGCGCACCCTGTGATCAGTGACAAAGCCTCCAGCAGCACTGAATGTCCGTTCTGAAAGAACACTGGATGCAGGGCAAGCCAGTAGCTCAATTGCGTACTGGGCAAGCTCTGGCCAGTGATCCATCCTCAAGACCCAGTAAGCCACAGGATTTTCGGTGGGGAAGGTGTCCAAGTCGGATCTTGCCCCTAGGTATTCCCGGACCATGTAAAGCAGACGCTGGCGATGGTTGCTGGAACCGGTCAGACCTCGGGGCTGCGGACTAAAAAACTGCCTGAATGCATCGGTCAGACGACCACCTTCTCCACCGCCCCTCCTGTGACTCACCGAAGCCTCAGCAAGACGTTGTCCAGAGCCAGGTTTTGGTAATACCCCCGGTTCTGGGAACGTATTGCACAGACCCTTCTGCAAGGCCTCCCGCAGAAGTTTCATCTTCTGCTCCCTCTGCGATGGCAACATAAGGTCCACAACCTTACTCTTGTAACGTGGATCAAGGAGAGTCGCCAGCCAGTAATGATCCCTCTCCTTAATAGCACGTACACGAGGATCCTTACGCAGGCTTTGCAGAATCAGGGAAGCCATGCAGCGTAGGTTTGCTGAGGCATTCGGGCCACAGTCCTCTGGGTCACTGAGGATGACAGGATCCACAGGCACCTCATCCCAGCCACGTAAAACTCCACGTACTCCTTGGGACTGTAAATGATCCCTTGAAGACTGCTGCTGCTGAGTGCTAGGGTCCACCTCCATGCTGCTGATACAATCCTCCTCCTCCTCCTCCTCCTCCTCCTCCTCCTCCTCCTCCTCCTCATTCTCTTCCTGTGTGCTAGGTGGGCAAGCAGGACCACTGTCTGGGTAAAGGGGGTCTTGAGAGGTAAGGAAGTCCTCCTCTTCCTCCCTCTGTTCTGCCTCAAGGGCCCTGTCCATTATTCCACGTAGCGTGTGCTCCAACATGTGAATAAGAGGGACAGTCTCACTGATGCATGCACTGTCACTGCTCACCATCCTCGTGGCCTCCTCAAATGGTGACAGGACAGTGCATGCATCCCTGATCAAAGCACACTGGCGTGGAGGAAATAGGTGTGTCACAAGCAGTAGTATTTTTTTGGAGGCGTGGTGGCGGAACAACCTCCAAAACTACTGGACCTTGCCCTGCGTCCTTCCCAGCTGCCAGCAGAGTCACCCAATGCACCGTAAAAGACAGGTAACGTCCCTATCCATGCCTGCTGGACCATGAATCAGCGGTAATATGCACCTTACCACTGACCGCCCTGTCCAGCGAGGCATGGACATTGCCTTCCACATGCTGGTAGAGAGCCGGAATAGCCTTCCGTGAGAAAAAGTGGCGTTTTGGTACTTGCCACTGAGGTACTGCACATTGCACAAACTCACGGAAGGGGGCAGAATCTACCAACTGAAAAGGTAGCAGTTGAAGTGCTAGCAATTTCGCTAAGCTAGCATTCAACTGCTGGGCATGTGGATGGCTGGGATTGTACTTTTGGCACTGCAGCAGCTGGGGCAGGGAAATTTGCCTGGTACTATCAGTAGATTGACCGCTACTACTAGCTTGTGACACACCTATTTCTACACCTTCACTGCAGGCTTCAGAAAGGACTGGGGGTCTACTGGGGTTGCAGGTCCCAGAAGGGCAAGGGGGGGTACGCTTCTGTCTTTGGTGTGGGTCTTTCTTGTGTGCTTGCCAACGAGCTGCATGGCAGGTCGACATATCTCTGGACAAGCATGTGGTACCCAGGCGGTTGATGTTTTGGCCACGCGAGATACGCTTGCGACATAAGTTGCAAATAGCAAAGGTACGATCTTGTGGACATGTTTCAAAAAAGGCCCACACCAAAGAACTTTTGCTGTACCGGTCAGACACAGCAGCGCCATGCCCAAGCGCCGTAGATGTGCGCTGTAATGCAGTGGGTGTGACTTTAAGCTGACCCCTGGAGGGCATCCTGCCTCTTTGGAGATGTAAAAAAGAAAAAAAGGGCAGCGCTAAATAATATCTGGAGTGAAACCAAATATGTGATCAAGGTATTCAAATCAGGAGCCCCAATTATGGAGCAAAAATGTGAATCTATAAAATTGCACTAGACCAATACATGTAAATATCAAATATGCACAAACATTTTTATAAATGCTAAAAAATAGAAATCAAAGTAAGTGAGATACCAAATGGTACCACCAGGGTGCTTCACACTGAAGTGAAAATGAATTGTATCACAAATAAATGTCCCGGAAAGATACGTCAAAAGATAAAAGATCAAATGCTAATATATGTTGTAAATAGCGATATAAAAAAGCAAGAAATGGAAACTCTGGTGATGAAAAAGTCCCAATATAAAATGAACAGAATCACATTATGGCAAACGGAATTGCAAAAACGTGTAGGATAAGTCCATCAACACAGGATTTGGATATTTCAGTGATTTAAACAGGTAGTAAAAAACCCCCTTAGCGGTCAATCTCATAGGATCCACAACAACATCCAATCGATACAGATAAATTTGGATACTCTTACCGGATGGCGTGGACACACACGTCAGCGACAGTGTGTCAATCAAGCGTGTACGAACTCCTGGAAAGCGATGATGTCAATGGGAGCCCGTTGAGCCAATTGACAATCGATCATCAGAAGCCGAGTGGATCCAAATGTGAGAGAAAATCCTTCAGAGGAAACTTATGGATAATGGCATTGTGGCAGGTAGACCCATCATAGAATCATGTAGGGAAGAAAACACACACACAACTACGCGTAGTGTGGTTATTTCCAGTAAAAAAGGCCTTTATTAGGCATAAAATGGTATACAGAAAAATAGGCAAAAAATAAATAAAAAATAAGCTAAAAAGTACAAGACTGCGGGAAGACCAGTACAGGTGATCACATGGGTAAGTAGCGTGGTAGGCAAATAGCGTATGGGCTTATGTACCCGGTACATAAGCCCATATGGATGTTGTTGTGGATCCTATGAGATTGACCGCTGATGGGGTTTTTTACTACCTGTTTAAATCACTGAAATATCCAATTCCTGTGTTGATGGACTTATCCTACACGTTTTTGCAATTCCGTTTGCCATAATGTGATTCTGTTCATTTTATATTGGGACTTTTTCATCACCAGAGTTTCCATTTCTTGCTTTTTTATATCGCTATTTACAACATATATTAGCATTTGATCTTTTATCTTTTGACGTATCTTTCCGGGACATTTATTTGTGATACAATTCATTTTCACTTCAGTGTGAAGCACCCTGGTGGTACTATTTGGTATCTCACTTATTTTGATTTCTATTTTTTAGCATTTATAAAAATGTTTGTGCATATTATTTGATATTTACATGTATTGGTCTAGTGCAATTTTATAGATTCACATTTTTGCTCCATAATTGGGGCTCCTGATTTGAATACCTTGATCACATACTTGGTTTCACTCCAGATATTATTTAGCGCTGCACTTTTTTTCTTTTTTATTTCTGTACACAACATGGTCCATTGTTGGTGCTGGCTGCTATATTCCTACATTTGTTTTTAAGTCTAGCGCAACTTTTTCATTATTTTCTATCTTTGGAGATGTGCCTGTGCCTCGTCGTCGTCGTCGTCCTCCTCCTCCTCCTCCTCCTCCTCCTCCTCCTCCTCCTCCTCTCCTCCTCCTCCTCCTCCTCTCTCCTATCAGGCACCCAGGTAGAGTCAGTGACCTCATCATCCCCTCCCTCCTCATCACTGTCAACAACCTGGCAGTATGCTCCAGCTGGGGGAACATCATCACTGACAAATTGCTGTCCCTCTCGGCCACCCCCTCTCCCTGGGCTCACATCAATGCCTTCCTCTATCAGTGTTCCGTCATCGGAGTCTTCAAAACGCTGCACATCTTCCTGCAGCATGTACCCCACACTGTGTTGAAACAGTTCGGGGGACTCCTCAGGAGGACATGGTGGTACTAGGGAAGTATTGTGTGAAGCCATTGTGCAGAGGGAAGAGGACGCCTTGGCAGCTGCTTTGCAAGATAAACTTTGATCTGTCTGTGTGAGAGAGGATGAGGAGGATGAGGACGGCTTGGTCATCCACTCTACTAATTCCTCTGCATGTTGAGGTTCAACACGGCCAGCTACCGAAAAGAATGACGAGCGGCCACGGCCACGGGCTGAAGAGAATGCACCACATCCACTACCAGCGTTACCTCTACATGCAGAGCCTGCTTGCCCTCCTGACTCTCTGCCTCTCTTTGTTCTCCTTCCAGACATATTGAAGTGCTCAGGTGGTATGTAACAGCACAAGCGGAGTGACGCCAAATGCGCTCAGGTGGTATAAAGGAGCACACGTACAGTGGCACTATCTGTGCTCAGGTGGTATATAGGAGCACACGTACAGTGGCACTATCTGTGCTCAGGTGGTATATAGGAGCACACGTACAGTGGCACTATCTGTGCTCAGGTGGTATATAGCAGCACACGTACAGTGGCACTATCTGTGCTCAGGTGGTATATAGCAGCACACGTACAGCGGCACTATCTGTGCTCAGGTGGTATATAGCAGCACACGTACAGCGGCACTATCTGTGCTCAGGTGGTATATAGCAGCACACGTACAGTGGCACTATCTGTGCTCAGGTGGTATATAGGAGCACATGTACAGTGGCACTATCTGTGCTCAGGTGGTATATAGCAGCACACGTACAGTGGCACTATCTGTGCTCAGGTGGTATATACCAGCTTACGTACAGTGGCACTATCTGTGCTCAGGTGGTATATAGGAGCACACGTACAGTGGCATGATCTGTGCTCAGGTGGTATATAGCAGCACACGTACAGTGGCACTATCTGTGCTCAGGTGGTATATAGGAGCACACGTACAGTGGCACTATCTGTGCTCAGGTGGTATATAGGAGCACACGTACAGTGGCACTATCTGTGCAGTGGCACTATCTGTGCTCAGGTGGTATATAGCAGCACACGTACAGTGGCACTAACTGTGCTCAGGTGGTATATAGGAGCACACGTACAGTGGCACTATCTGTGCTCAGGTGGTATATAGGAGCACACGTACAGTGGCACTATCTGTGCTCAGGTGGTATATAGGAGCACACGTACAGTGGCACTAACTGCGCTCAGGTGGTATATACCAGCACACGTACGGTGACCCCAAATGCGCTCAGGTGGTATGTCACAGCACACGTACGGTGACCCCAAATGCGCTCAGGTGGTATAAAGGAGCACACGTACAGTGGCACTATCTGTGCTCAGGTGGTATATAGGAGCACACGTACAGTGGCACTATCTGTGCTCAGGTGGTATATAGGAGCACACGTACAGTGGCACTATCTGTGCTCAGGTGGTATATAGCAGCACACGTACAGTGGCACTATCTGTGCTCAGGTGGTATATAGCAGCACACGTACAGCGGCACTATCTGTGCTCAGGTGGTATATAGGAGCACACGTACAGTGGCACTATCTGTGCTCAGGTGGTATATAGCAGCACACGTACAGTGGCACTATCTGTGCTCAGGTGGTATATACCAGCTTACGTACAGTGGCACTATCTGTGCTCAGGATGTATATAGGAGCACACGTACAGTGGCATGATCTGTGCTCAGGTGGTATATAGCAGCACACGTACAGTGGCACTATCTGTGCTCAGGTGGTATATAGGAGCACACGTACAGTGGCACTATCTGTGCTCAGGTGGTATATAGGAGCACACGTACAGTGGCACTATCTGTGCAGTGGCACTATCTGTGCTCAGGTGGTATATAGCAGCACACGTACAGTGGCACTAACTGTGCTCAGGTGGTATATAGGAGCACACGTACAGTGGCACTATCTGTGCTCAGGTGGTATATAGGAGCACACGTACAGTGGCACTATCTGTGCTCAGGTGGTATATAGGAGCACACGTACAGTGGCACTATCTGTGCTCAGGTGGTATATAGGAGCACACGTACAGTGGCACTAACTGCGCTCAGGTGGTATATACCAGCACACGTACGGTGACCCCAAATGCGCTCAGGTGGTATGTCACAGCACACGTACGGTGACCCCAAATGCGCTCAGGTGGTATTAAACAGCACACGCACAGTCAGAGCGACTGCGTTTCTGTGCAATTCAATAGCCCACTTGCATTAACAGCAACTGCCTTTTGTGCAAATAAATAGCACACGTGCAGTAACAGTTAATGTGTCTATGTGCAATTAACTAACACGTGTACACTAACACGTTAGAGCAGGGGTCCTCAAACTGCGGCCCGCGGGCCACTGCATGCAGGGCCAGTAGACTGCTGTGTCAGAAGCTCATAGAAAAGTTTGGGCGCGCTGTGAAAAGTCACTGTGTCAGAAGCTCATTGAAAAGTTCAGGCGCGCTGTGTGATAATAGTCCCGCCCTCCTCTTAGACCGGCTCGGGTGATAGACGCAGTGTTCCGTCTATCACATGAGCTAGTCCAGGAGGAGGGCGGGACTATTATCACAGCGCGCCTGAACTTTTCAATGAGCTTCTGACACAGCAGGAGCAGGAGATCCTGATACACACACACACACACACACACACACACACACACACACACACACACACACACACACACACACACATACACACACACATACACAGACAGGTCAGACATCGTATGGGCTTGTAATAATGGTGGGGGGCTTCAATGGTGAGGGGGGGCTTGTATGATGGTGAGGGGGAGCTTGTGATAATAGTGAGGGGGAGCTTGTGATAATGGTGAGGGGGAGCTTGTGATAATGGTGAGGGGGGAGCTTGTGATAATGGTGAGGGGGAGCTTGTGATAATGGTGAGGGGGAGCTTGTGATAATGGTGGGGGGGCTTGTGATAATGGTGGGGGGGCTTGTGATAATGGTGGGGGCTGCAATAGTGTGGGGAGCTTGTAATGATGGTGGGGTGCTGCAATGGTGAGGGGGGGCTTGTGATAATGGTGAGGGGGGCTTGTAATGATGGTGGGGTGCTGCAAAAGTGAGGGGGCTTGTGATAATGGTGAGGGGGGCTTGTAATGATGATGGGGGCTGCAATGGTGAAAGGGGCTTGTAATAATGGTGAGGGGGGGCTGCAATGAGGGCATAGTAAGGAGGCATTGAAAGTGAGGCTGCAGTGATGGGCATGGGTTGGGGGACTTTCAGTTTTTTTGGCGGGGGCAGCGGCAGTGAAGGACCCGGCCCTCTAACGGTCTGAGGGACAGTGAACTGGCCCCATGTTTAAAAAGTTTGAGGACCCCTGCGTTAGAGCATCAAGCACATTCTCCTGCCTGACAGATACTAATAGCAGAACTAGCTAAGCTATACAGTTTATAAATATATTGACAACTCCTAGGGATGTCAATATATTCTCTACAAACTGTACATTTAACTATACTAACTAGTAGCCTCCCTGATCTATCTATCTATCTATCTGAAAAGACACTGTGTCTCTATCTATCTCTCTCTCTCTGTCTGTCTGACTTCTCTCTCTGAAATCAAGCCAGAACACACTACACAAGGCCGCCTGGGAGGCGGCCTTTTATACTGTGGGGCGTGTGCTAAAGCCCTGAGCCCTAATTGGCCAAAGCACCCAGGCTTTGGCCAATTAGGTCTCTTTGTTTTTTGGGCGCTGTGATTGGCCAAGCATGCGGGGTCATGGTACATGCTTGGCCAATCATCAGCGCGCAACGCCGCAGTGAATTATGGGCCGTTGCGTGTCATTCGAATTTGGCGCGAATAACCCGATTTGTTCGTTTTCGACGAACAATCGAACGGCCGATGTTCGATGCGAACATGTGTTCGCATCGAACGCGAAGCTCATCCCTAGTCCTGGCCCTGGATAGACTGTACAAATAAAATGGCAGCCATGTGACTGCTGATATATGAGCAAAAAAGGGGTACACTTGGCTATTTTGTGTACTATATGTATAGTCTATAACTGCACGTATCCCCCCCCCCCCCCCTCATCCCGAGTGCTTGTGAACACAGAGTACTTTAAATATCTGTAGTAAGGAAGCATAAAACCTGCAATTGCTGACTATAAAATAACTAGTCCTTTTAGTTGCCCATTTAATTTAATGGCATCATTTTTTTTTTTTTTAATCACTAAATAAGTATCCCGATTAGGAGTTGTGACCTCACCAACTCCCCTGATCAGTCTTCTGGTTTCAGGTCAATGTGCCAAACTGCACAGCCAGGCAATTAGGATTTTCCGAAGGAGGTCCGCAGTGGAAGCCCTTGTATTTCTGCCAGTATGGATTTCCTCTAGTGCAGGTTACTAGCATCCCCAGCCTCCAGCTATTCTTTCACCTTATGTCTGTTTCAGAAGACACGAAAGGAAGCAGAATGACCCCAGCAGGGGAATTCATGTGGATGCTTGTAATTGCATTCTGTTGACAGTCTACACTTAAATTGTCCATTAAAACAAATTCATTTAATGGTGACAAATTGATTTTAACCTGCTGTTCTGGTAATGTATAGCTCCATGTAGGAAGTCCCATTCATTTACCTAGTGAGACCTGAATTGAACTGCAATTTAAAAATGTAGCAATACTGCTCATATCTTAAAACGGCACTCTGCCAGCTTTCTGATTGTTTTATGAAGAGGCCTAGGCCAATGCCAAGCATTCCTAAATGGGAGATCCTGCCCAGAGCTATTACACTTTATTAGACCATTGAGTGACATCGAAAAAACTTATATTATGCTAACCCAAACCTGCCAGGATATGTCTTTATTGTATGTGTATTATATATCTACAACATTATCACAATACATTCTGTGTTTTAGATTTAGATTTTTATGTAACTTTTTGAATAAAAACAGTTTTTTCTTACCTCAAAATATTTACTCTAAACTTTACAAATAGTGCCTTTAAAAATTCACTTTAGGGATTTTCTTTTCTTTTGGTTCATATACTGGATGTGACACTAAAAATGTATACAATTATTAATCCCCGTTGTTACCTGCATACGTTACCATACAACGCCAACTTTTAATGCACATTATTTAACTATAGGATATCACATTGGCAAACCTAGCCTAATCTCATGCTCCTGTGCTTGGCAGGAATCTGATGAAATTTAAGTCTTGTATGGCAACCTTAAAGTGGAGTTCCACCCATTTTTTTATGTTTGTCTGTGCTGCATGCCCTTATCTCATAGTGTTCAGAATGGACAATTTTTATACATTTTGTTGCTTGTACATACCTTTATTTTGTAGTCCTTCATTACTTCCTCCTCCTTATTAGCCTAGGCTATTAAGTCACATGGCTATTTGCAAGGGTTTCTGGGATAGGCATCATGTTTCCCAGTAGTCCTTGCAAACCTGACTGAAACTTATTACATTGCTTGTGCAGCACTGAGCATGTGCGAGATATGCAAAGCTGAAATCCAGGAAGTCATACAGTCTGGCTTCATGATGCCCACACTTAAGATGGCCACGGTCTATTTCTAGATTATAAACGAATCTAAATGCTGTAACAACCTAACAAAACGGACCTTAGTTTACAGACTAACTTTACTAGAATACATTAAGCTTGTGTATTACAGGGGTATTTATATTTAAAAAGTGAAATTGTGGGTGGAACTCCCCCTTAAAGTGTTGCTTAGGGGGGCGTGGCCTAGACGGGCATGTGAGCGGTCGCACAGCACGGAGCTCCCGCTATCGATCCTGCACCGATCCTTCCCGCGGTAATCCTGCCATATAAAAAAGCACTAGAATACTTACCTTGCCCTCCCCGGTGTGGCGGCAATATCGGCGAATCGTCTCCGGCTCCCGTTATGGCCCATAGAGGCGATAAAGATGCGATGGCGGCGGCGGCGGCCTTGTACATCCAAGATGGCGCCGGCACCAGCCTCCCACAGAAAGCTCCGCGCGGATGGGAGAAGTCCCAGGACACAAGTAAGTCGCATAAAGCCCAGAAACAGCAGGGAAGGGAGCAGCCTAAGGACATGCTATATTATGCCCAGAAGATGCAGGGCCCTAGCAGCTCCCTTCCTCCTCAGGTGCAAGCCCCGCTACATGACGCTGGAGGGCAAGATGGCGCATCCGCCCTAGATGACACGCTGCCTTTGGAGGTGTCCCAGGACCAGGATCAGATTAATGATCTGCTCGAGAGGCCAACTGATGGCCCACAGCCCACTTTAAGTGAGATCCTGCTAGCAGTGCAGAGGTGCACAACATCAGTGACGGCCTCTGTGGATGGCCTGAAATTACAGTTTGGGGCACTGACGGAAACTGTATCCCTCATAAGGCATGACATCCAGAAAATCAGGGAGCGAACCACGGCGGTGGAGGGGCGCATCAGCGAGATGGAAGACCAGATACCCCCCCTCGCCAGAGACACAAGATCTGCGCTACAACAGGCGGCCCAGGCGAACGCAAAAACGGATGACATCGAAAACCGTTTAAGGAGAAACAACGTGCGTATAGTGGGGCTCCCCGAGAAAGTGGAGGGTAGGGACCCCACGACCTTTGTGGAATCATGGCTCCAGGAGATTTTTGGCGCGGAAGCATTTACCACGCTGTTCGCGGTTGAGAGGGCCCACCGCACTCCTCCCAGACCCCTCCCGCCGGGCAGCCCGCCTAGACCTATGCTTGCCAGGCTCCTAAATTACAGGGACAGGGAGATCATACTTCGCTTGGCCCGGGAAAAGGGATCAGTGCATTACAACGGCGCGAGGGTGTCGTTTTTACCCGGACTTTTCGGCAGAAGTACAGCGCAGGAGAGCAAAATTTGCGGATGTCAAGAAACGCCTACAAAAGCTCCAATTAACCTACGCCATGTTATACCCGGCCAAGTTGAGGGTCACCGCCAGAGGCCAAGCAACATTTTTTGAAACCGCCGCAGAAGCTGCTGATTGGTTGGATCGCAACGAACATGATCTGAGGAGGAGACGTGATGCGGATGAGGGAGACTGAAGTCCTAGACGACACTCGGTGGGGAAAAGGTATGATACTTGCTGGAGAAAGGTGTATTTGTTCACCACTTGCAAAGCGGGACATGTTACTGTTTTTTTTTTTTTTTTTTTTTTTTCTGGTTAGCGCTGGCTCAGTGCATTGCAAGTTGATAATCTCCTATGATGGACTCTAAGCGGCAGTGGAGGAGGCTCCCCCACTGCGACGCGCACGTTCGAGATCGACCCCACTTGAAGGGGTGGACTGTTGGGTGCCCTGTTGGCACAGAGTTACAAAGACTGTGTTTTTTTGTTTTTGTTTCTTCTTTTTTTGCTCACCTTAGTACACGTTTGACTGCCTCTCCCCCCCCCCCCCCGTGTGTTTTTGCTCCCCCACCCACTACCTGTGTGGACAGGCCCAGACAGGCTCGCAAGTCCCTCTTGTGACTTCTACGCCCAAAACGGGCGGCCCATATTAATGACTGGGCCCTGGACTCTGTCACATGGGCAAAGTACATGCGGCACTGCCATGTTTTTTTTCCATTTGCCATGGCTACTACACCTATAGTGACATGGAATGTCCGCGGAGTGCACGATCCTTTGAAGCGCACCATGATTGGCTCCTGCCTGAAAAAGTTTCACCCGGCCATTGTGGGCCTACAAGAGACTCACCTTACGAGAGACACCCTGAGTTGCCTGGGCTTTTCCTGGGTGGGCAAGGCCTACCACTCCACCCACACCTCTTACTCACGAGGGGTGAGTGTGCTGGTACACAAATCCTTGGCCTACCAGGAAATAGACTCGGCAATAGACCCTCACGGGCGGTATGTTTTTCTTTACTGCAAAATTTTTACTGTAACTTTGATACTTGCATTTGTTTATATACCTCCCCCATTTTCCAGAGAGGTTATACAATATCTTCTGTCGTATTTAGTCAATAAGCCTGATGTACCGGTTATGATAATGGGGGACTTTAATGGCTGTCTTGATCCCAGACTGGACAGGCATCCGCCAGTCGTACCACCGCTAGGGGGACGAGGCACCATTTTGAGCCGCCTCCTGGCGGAGGTGGGTTGGATTGATGTTTGGAGGGCCAGAAACCCGGCAACCAAGCAATTCTCATGTTTCTCTAAGACCCATGGGACGCTATCCCGCATCGATATGTGCGTTGGGTCCACTCAACTGCTGCATATGGTGACCAAGCTAGAGTACTTCCCCAGGGGGGTGTCTGACCATTCCCCCCTGGCAGCACACTTAATCACCCGCCCGGCCTCCTCCCTGCCCAGGGCCCCCTGGAAACTAAATGCCTTCTGGCTCAAGCTCTTTACTTCTCATGAGCGTATAGGACTACAGATAGACCAATATTTCCTAGAAAACGGACCGAGAGGTGTAACTGTAGGGGGATGGGATGCATTCAAGGCGTGCCTTAGGGGCACGTTTATAGCTGAAATTTCCTCCATTAAACGCAACTCTGCAGCCCTTTTAGAACAGGTGGAGAGCCAGGTGGGTAGGCTGGAGCTGCAATATGTAACAGACCCTTCTGACTCCGCGAGGGAGGCGTGGTTGTCGGGCCAGGACTCTCTGGACCGGCTGCGGGCCTCCACCGCGGAAAAAAAGCGCTTCTTCACAAAACAGGCCTACTACGAGGAGGGGGAAAAGACAGGGAGACTCCTGGCCAGGATTGCTAGGTCTCAGCAGGCGTCCCCAGCCATCGGAGCAATCCGTGACTCCCAGGGACGGTTGGTGAACGACCCGGAACAGATCGTTGCCACATTGGCGGCCTTCTACGCGGATCTGTACAAATCCCGAGATGATTACTCCGATGGTGAGCTGCAGACATACATGGACGCTGTGGCTCTTCCGACTTTGAGCGGACGGGCCCGGGCTGAGATGGACGCTCCCCTCACCCTTGAGGAGTTGATGGAGGCGGCAGCCTCCTTTCCTACATGCAAAGCCCCGGGAGATGACGGAATTCCCATGGAAGTCTACACCCAATACGGGGGGGAGATCCTTCCCAGGTTATTGGAGGTTTTTAACGCCTCATTTGGCCTGGGGAAGCTCCCTCCTTCGATGACAAGGGCGAATATCATCCTCTTGCTGAAGCCGGACAAAGACCCCCTAGACCCGGGCTCTTATAGGCCCATCTCCCTTCTTCAAAGTGATGTTAAAATACTTGCGAAAGTGCTAGCCATTAGAGTGAACAAGGTCATTCTGTCCCTGATACACCCCGATCAGGCAGGGTTCATGCCGCGTAGCTCTACTGCGACAAACCTTAGACGCCTATACCTTAACATGCAGACCCCCTCGGATTCCGTCGGCC
Source organism: Rana kukunoris (assembly GCA_029574335.1). Taxonomy (NCBI): domain Eukaryota; kingdom Metazoa; phylum Chordata; class Amphibia; order Anura; family Ranidae; genus Rana; species Rana kukunoris. The sequence continues at coordinate 79,629,977 of CM056056.1, forward strand.
GCAGGGCACTGTTGTCACTTGATGCCAATAAGGCTTTCGACAGTGTCGGCTGGCGGTATCTGTGGGCGGTGCTGGCCAAATTTGGCTTCGGCCCCGGGTTCCTTAGATGGGTGAAACTGCTGTATGATGCACCTCAGGCAGCCATACGTTCATCAGACAGGATGTCCCGGGCCTTTGCCCTGGGCAGGGGGACCAGGCAGGGCTGCCCTCTGTCCCCTCTGCTCTTCGCTCTGGCAATAGAGCCACTGGCGGCCAGGGGTTTCCGGTTTGGTGACATGCAGGAAAAAATCATGTTATACGCGGACGACATGCTTCTGCTCCTGGAGGATGCGGAGGATTCCCTGAGCCGGGTGATGTCCTTAGTGGCGGGGTTCGGCCATTTCTCTGGCCTCACCATTAATTGGACTAAATCAGCCCTGATGTATCTCGACGGGCCCCCCCCATCCGACGGTAGTCCCACGTGTCCTGTCCCCGTAGTAACTTGCTTTAAATATCTGGGGGTACATGTCTCCCCTAGGGTAACTGATTATTGCGGCCTGAACGTCTTTCCTTTGCTGACCAGGTTCAGGGACAAGATCCACATATGGAATAGGCTAAAGATGTCCCTAGCGGGCAAAACCAATCTTATCAAGATGATTCTGATGCCACAGCTACTTTACCTACTTCACAATTCCCCAGTTGTCATCACCCTCAAGACGTTTAGAGTGGTTAACTCGCTCTTTCGACAATTGCTCTGGCACATTAAAGCTCCCAGAATAAAGCTGGAACAATTGCAGAGGCCCAAGGAGGGTGGGGGGCTGGCTCTTCCCAACCCATGGATTTATTACCTGGCTGCACAGCTACAGCACCTGATCGGTGCCATGTCCCCGGCCCCGGCTGGCTCCTCGGCTAGGCTGTTATTGCTTGGCTCGGGGGCCACGTCGATACCGGAGGGTCTTGAGGCCCAGCGGTTTCAGAAACCTAACAAGAAAATGCCCACCTATGCACTCGTCCAGAAGGTTTGGAATAAGGTTAGGCAGCTCCAGGGGGTCACGGGATTTACTGAATTCAGCCCAATCTGGGAGAACGATACATACATTGAATTGGCAAAGCTGGATCAGGGGCCTAGATGGCGCCGTATGGGCATAACTCTCCTCAAACAGGTATTTCAGGGTGGTGCACTAATTCCGTTTGACACCCTGCGGTCCAGATTTGCACTCCCGCAATCCATGCTTTTTTACTACCTACAACTGAAACATGCAATAGGGGCCCAGGGAGATACGATGGAGTGGGCTCAGTCCCCCACTCCAGTATTTCGCGTTTTAAAGGCCGCATCGGAGACCAAAGGCATTATCTCACAGTGCTACCACATGCTACTAGACTCATATCTGGAGGCACATCCCATGAAAGTGGCGGATAAGTGGGAGGAGGATGTAGGCCCACTGACAGGGGACATGTGGGAGGAAGCACTGATGGCGGTTAATAACTGTTCACTCAATGTGGCACAGAAAGTATCTCAGCTGTACATTTTGTTGAGGGTCCATTACACCCCAGTAAAACTTTTTAAAATGGGCGGGGCTGTGGATCCGATGTGCAACAGGTGCAAGGTAATGGCCGGCGATCTGATTCACTTGCTCTGGCGCTGCCCCAAGCTCCACAGGTTCTGGAGGGGAGTTGTGGATACACTTAACTCTGTGTTTCAGGTGGCCGTGCCCCTGGAGCCGATACACTGCCTGCTTGGAGTGTTGGAGGGAGTAGTCACAGAGGAACTGACTCGGAGGGCACTAAACAGGGCACTATTCCAAGCCAGGAGAGCTATTCTCCTGAACTGGAAAATGGAGGACCCCCCCACGCTTAAATCCTGGGTGATGCATATGGGCAGGATGCTTGTCATGGAGAAGTACATATATCAGCACAGGGGAAATGCGGACAAATTTGATAGAATTTGGGATGCTTGGTTGGCCACACCTGGCCTAAGCCCTATAGAACTGGTTCAGGGACGGTTGATGGGTGGCAATTAGCCTGGCCGGTTCGGGAGTGGTGGGACTAGAAGGCATGTTACTGGATACTGTTGGAATATGTTGGAGGCGGGTTGGAGAGCAATGTGTGAAGTGTACTATATATGCTGAGACTATTATGTCATATTGGTTTTCTTTTCCTGTATGTTCTGTGAGCAATAAAAACTTTTCTGATTTAAAAAAAAAAGTGTTGCTTAAGTCAGATTTCATTTTTTTTAAATAAAATAACAAACAGGTTGTACTTGCCTGCTCTGTGCAGTGATATTGCACAGAATGGCCAGATCCTCCATATCTGGGGTCCCCGGTGGTGACCTTGGCCCCTCCTCCTCTTTTTTTTCTCTTCCACGATAGCCAGCTGCTTATTATGGTGAGAAACGTGGTCTGTGCGCTCTCGACCTGTGTGTTTTATGGAGCCACGCTCCCCCCCCCCCCCCCCCCCCCCCCCCCCAACTTCTTCTTCACTGCATTTGATTGACAGCAGCAAAAGACAAAGGCTACTGCTGCTTCTCAAATGCTGTGTAAAGGGGAAGTAAAGGGGAGAATAGATGGAGCCGTGCACAGCGCTCATCACTTCTCCCCTCTTACTCTTCAAGCAGGGGAAGGGGGGCGCAGGGAAATTGAAAACTTTTTTTACCTTGTTGCAAACAATGCATTAAAGTAAAAATGTTTTTAAAGTGTTAGCTCATGTATGTTGCAATAAAGGTCTGTACACTACTATTAAAGAGGAAGTAAATGCCCCTGGTTTGTACCTATAGGTAAGCCTATAAAAAGGCTTTTCTGTAGATATTGTAAATATCGCCCAAATATGCACCATTTAGAAGGTATTTACTATATACCCCACCGATTTACATCATTGGCGCATGCTCTCTGAAGGTACGGACGTCGTGCAGTTTCTTCAGAGCCATGCCGTGACCGGCAGCTCCCGCATGCATGCATGGGAGTGCCGTCTTTGCGCCTCTGGCCACTCACAGTGCCGGAGCCCGTGAACCCAGAAGAAACACTGGGAAAGATGTCGGCGGTGTGTGCGTGCGCTGCTGCGGGGGGTTCGTATTAAGGTACATTTTTCATAATGAGCTTGGCTTGGACAGGAAGGTGCGTAAATGCCTGGTATGGAAGTGGTTAATATGCCTTTTTGTCTTGCAGGTTTTTTTTGGGGGGAGGAGGGGTATTACAAGCTTTTTAACTACACCAACCAGGGTGCCCCTTGAGGTTTCTTTAGGGGTCGTTTGGCAATAATTGCCCAAAAATTTTATACAAGCCAGCAGGTGGGTAAAGCCTGCCTTTTAGTTACACAAAACCATTTTCTTTTACCTCGAGACATGTGCATAATTTTAAAGGGTACCGTGCCTGACTAAATGGTTGCGAACACTGAACTACACCATTCAACATCCAATAATATTTATATTATTTAGGATGCTCTCCACATTGTTTCAATATGTTAGTATAATAATTTCAGATATACAGTAAAACCTTAGTTTGAGAGTAACTTGGTTTGAGAGAGTGTTGCAAGACGAGCAACATTGTTTAAATGGTAGAGAAAACAATATTGCGCTCGTTAATGTGACAAATAAGCAGCGATCATAAAGTTTTATACTACACAGAAAACGGATGATTTTGTGATTTACATATGAACTTTATCTCACTTATGATATTGCTCCACAAGCACTTATCAGTTTACACTCATCATTTTTAGCGCGATCTCACTTTTTTTGAACATTGTTTAAATACATTTTGACTTGATATACAAACGATGTCTTGATATACAAGTAGTGTCATGTCACAACTATGTATAAAAGAGAAGAGAGGCATCTCTAAGTGTAGAAATATGGTTACATTTAATGAAGGTACAATATTTAGCAACATATTGCTACACTTAGAGGCTCCTCTCTTCTCTTATACTCTGTAGCTCCTGCTGGATTTTGCTTCTAATCCCCTTTGTGGAGGCTTCCATTTGTGGATGGACATTTTACACAACCTGGTCACATTGCTATAATCGTTTTATATGAACTATAAACTGAAGGACCTATGAATAAATGGTTGTGGAACGAATCATTTGAGTTTCCATTATTTCTTATGGGGAAATTTGCTTCATTAATAGAAGCCAACTTCAAAGTTTTAATGAGATGGTATATGGTCCCTGTAAGGCTGGCGGCCTTTCTACCCAAGGCATCCCCACTTTGTTTTAGAGGCTGTGGACAACTAGGGACGATGTTCCATATATGATGGCAGTGTCCCAAGGTGAGGCGATACTGGATCAGGGTCTACAACTTTGTGTATTCCCTCACCCAAGTGAACCTGATTAAATCTCCCAGACAGGCGCTGTTGGGTGCCGAGTTGGACTCGGCCTCAAAATATCAAAGACGTCTCCTAACATTTGTATTTACAGCGGCTAAAACTACCATTGCAAAATCATGGAGGTCGGCGGTGGTGCCATTCGATCAGCTCAAACACAAACTCTCCTGGATTATGCTTAACGAACGAATGACTGCAACTTTAAATGATAAAATGTTGCAGTTTGAAAAGATATGGAGTCCCTGGATCCAGTATCTAACGGGGGAGTCGGAGGTTGGGGTGTGAGGGTCACTTTCTAAATTTCACCTTCTTTCCTTATTCTTTTCTTAAACTACCTCTCGTTTGGTGCAATTGTCCTCTTGGTTGTACCCGATTAGGATGATGGAGCTATGTAGAGTGTCAGCCTGTAGCCTAAAATGCTTATCTAGCTTAAATTCAGACCTCACTAAAGTAACTTGTTTGTAGTTGTGTTAATATACATTGCATCCCTAAAGGCATTATGTCAGTACTGTATCATAGGAGTATTGTTGGCTTAATGAGAGGAGTGGTAATTACTGCCACAAAATTGTTTTATGTTTTGTATTTTTTTTCTATTGTGGAAAATTGAAAACTTCAAATAAAAACCATTGTAACGAAGAATAAACAATTGTATACTCCATATAGTATGATTTAGAATGATCAATGTCCAAATTTAAATGTTTAGCACCATCACCCCTTTTTATAAGGAAAAAAAAAAGAAGAAATCCTATTGGAGGGTATGGGATTTTAAGGATGCTATTCACTGTACAAGTTACAACAATTTTGATAAAAAAATATTATTTTAAAAATAAATACTTCTCACTTTGGATAATCCGGCTGGACTGGTAGTGAGCTCCATGAACATGTAGTTGTGCTTGATGAACTGCTCTGAAATCATAAATTAGACTCTGAACATTCCTCAAGTGGATTCAGAGTTACTCCTTTGAAGGCCTCTACAATTACCCAGGTATAGCCATAATATGTATGGATTCATTTAAAAGTAATTTCTTTAAATTATGTATGTTGGTGCACTAGATGTGTATCTGTAACTTTGTCCGTCTTTATTTAATAGAAAAGAATATCACGCATATTCCTGAGGAAGCTGTAAGGCGAAACATGTAGAACATTTGTTTGGAGCAAATGTATTATTGTATACCCTTTCTCTTTTTTTTTTTTTGTATGTATTAATAAAAATAATATTTTTTCATCAAAATTGTTGTAACTTGTACAGTGAATAGCACCCTTAAAGTCCCATACCCTCCAATAGAATTATTTACTCCAGAAATTCTAAAGGGGTATGGAATGTACAAATGTGTCTGGAAAGTATTTTTTAAGCTTTTTAGACATCATTGGGCATTCTGTTTTTCAGTATTTATTTTAATCTTGGTTAGGAATTCATGCTAGGCTTTTGAACATCTCCACTGCTGTTAAGCACAAACTTGGGAATATTTGTCTTAAACCGGTTTATGTTACATAATGTTGGTCTATAGGGCTTGCATGCAAACACGCTGTAATACAATCTCTCTAGAAGCAGACTTTTGGAATATTGTGATATGGTTCACATAGTAATTGCTCTATTTTACTAAGAATGTTTTCATATATTGTGTTTCATGCAGAATTTATGCTTTTTCATGCATGTAGAATGGGCATGCGTGGCCTCTTGGGAGGGGGGGGGGGAAGCAAATGGAAAAGCTGAACTAAAAAGCATTAAATGTAGCTGTAAAACTCTCTCTGCGTCTGTATTTCTTTTTCTCTTTTCATCTTCCTTTGTTGCTTTCTCATTATTTTGTACCTCTCTAGCGACTCAATTTGGCACGAAAAAAGTTAAAACGGACACAAGTGAATGGAATTTGCCATTCTTTAGTCCATAAAGCACTTACTTTGCTTTTGATTTATGACTTTACATATTTGATCTTGTAATAGGATTGTTTCCTCTTTAAAGGGATTTTAAAGTTTTGTTTTCTATATAGGTTTCTTTAAGCTAGTGCATTGTTGGTTCACTTACCTTTTCCTTTGCTTTCCCTTCTAAATGTTTTTTTTCTTTGTTTTCTTTGTCTGAATTTCTCACTTCCTGTTCCTCCTCAGTAAGCTGTTCAGTAAGCTGTTCTGACTGACTTTCCACCGCTCGAATGATGGTGGAAAACTGAGGAGAAACAGGAAGTGAGAAATTCAGACCAAGAAAAAAAACATTTAGAAGGGAAATCGAAGGAAAAGGTAAGTGAACCAACAATGCATTAGCTTAACCACTTAACCCTCCTCTTATGTTAGTGTCAGAACCGACCCGTTTTCAGGTTTTGAATGTCTATAAGTATCACATAAATTTGTTTATTGCATCAAGATTTTTTTACTTTGTCAGGAACCTCTATTTAAACAATGTAATAGAAAAATAATCCTTTTCACTAAATTATAAAATACTGAGGTGAAAATTAAGACGTTTATGGTGTTAGGGTCAATTTTTACCCAGTTATAATATAGGATTATAGGACACTAATAAGTGCCAAAACTGAAATCATAAACACTCTCTCTGCTTAGTAACACTGACAGCCAATCACCTCTCAACCCTGTGAGCTGTAGTTAGGGAGGGGCCTATCTCTGTGCCTGCTTGTCTGCTTCTCTAAATAAAGTAAAGAAACATACGACCAATACATTTCAGAGTTGCTGACTTTATTTTACCATTTTTTACATTTGAAAATGAGAGGTATGCTATCAAAAGAAAGGTCTAAGGCAGGGGTGTCAAACAGGCGGCCCTCCAGCTGTTGCAAAACTACAAGTCCCATGAGGCATTGCAAGGCTAACAGTTACAAGCATGACTCCCACAGGCAGAGGCATGATGGGACTTGTAGTTTCGGAACAGCTGGAGGGCCGCCAGTTTGACACCCCTGGTCTAAGGGGTCACACCAAAAATATTAAAACCAATCTTTTCAAGGATAAAGAAGCCTAACAAGGTAACCAAGAGGTAAGAAACAAATTGGATGATAAATAATTGTTCAGAGGGTATTTTATGGCTGATTTAAGACACGGGTCAAAAGCGACCCCTAAACATCATGGATAGTAACAGAAAGCTAACATAAGAGGAGGGTTAAGACCCGGACCTTTAGGCAGGTAAAGGACCTGACCAGTTTTTGCGATTCGGCACTGCGTCGCTTTAACTGACAATTGCGCGGTCGTGCGACGTGGCTCCCAAACAAAATTGGCGTCCTTTTTTTCCCCACAAATAGAGCTTTCTTTTGGTGATATTTGATCACCTCGGTGGTTTTTATTTTTTGCGCTATAAACAAAAAATAAACCGACAATTTTAAAAAAAATGCAATATTTTTTACTTTTTTCTATAATACATATCCCCCAAAAATATATAAAACCATTTTCTTTCTCGTACATCACGGGACACAGAGCGGCATATTCATTACTATGTGGGTTATATGGAGTACCTTCAGGTGTGGACACTGGCAATCTTCAAACAGGAAGTCCCCTCCCTATATAACCCCCTCCCCTAGAGGGAGTCCCTCAGTTTTTTCGCCAGTGTCTTAGGTGTTGGTCACGGAATAGCTTTGCTCCACATCCTTGGGATTAAGGGCGGGCTAACCGGATCTGTCCAAGGAGCCTCAGTGCCAAAGTGGACAGTACCCGGGCCCCTAACCGTGGGGTTTTGCCTATAATGCTCCTCTTTGGAGGGCTGGACCCTGGGCCCAGGACTTGGAGTTTGCAAAAACCATAAAGTTCCTGTTTTGCCAGGGTGCTATATAGGTCCAGGACAGTGGGTACCTTCATAGGACCCCAGGGCCTGAAGGTCTACTACGCTACCCACGGAGATGGGAGAAGATTGGATCAGTTTGCTGGTCAAACATCCTGCAGCATGGAGCAGGTAAGGGGGAGCCTGCGGGACTTGGTTCGACAGCAGGCTCCCCGGGGTAACCTAAAAGGGGGGATAGCCTAAGTATGCTCTGCATGGGCAACCGTGATCACTATGTCTAAAAGAGACAGGATGACACCCTTTCTCCCCCCATCACTAGGCCCCCCTGTCTAAATATGTGTTGCTAGCTAACCTGCTGTTTCTTCCTAGGGCTAGTAAGGATCCCTAGGGGCCTTGAGAGAGTCCTACCTGGCCGGGGGTTTGAATCTGCCGCCTGTTTCTGCGTGCCTGGATCTCCAGCAGCGCGGCTCCTCCATGTTCCTCCTGTATCCGGCATACGCGCGCGCGCGCGCGCGTGCGCGCGCACGTCTTATTGACGTTTTTCGCGCCGTCCAGACAGGAGGGCGGGGGGGGGCGGGCCTGCGGCGTCATACAGGGGCGCGCCTTTGTGCTGTTATAGACAGCAGGCCTTGTCAGGGCTCAGTCTGAGGCTGATTTTTTCAAGGAGAGGACGCAGAGCGGCAGAACAGTGACTCCCGGTGGCGGAAGAGGGGTAGTACATGTGGACTTTGTTCCAATGCCTTTATTGTTAAGCCAAGAAATCCCCCTTATTTTGCAGCAGGTTGGAGGCTGGCAAACTTAAATTAGGGTCATTGTATGTTGTCAAATATATAATATATATAATTATTTAAAAAAAAAAAAAAAGACCAACATACGGGCCCATCAGTTTTTGGGGACACTAGTGATCTATTCTCCCCTAAACTCTGAAATTTGTACTCCTGGCCACTACAGTCTGTTGTGTGGGCGGAGTCCCTCGATTTTGTATTATGGCTTCCAAGGGTTCGGGGTCAAAGGGGACAAAAAAGACCAAAAAACAAAAGGGGTCCCTTTCTGATTCTGATATGCCGATACTTTCCCCGCAGCTTATTAATTTAAGAAGCGCCTTGGATGAGCCATTAGGGGGATCTGGTGCGGAGGCTGGCCCAGATCAGCCCAGCCCTGTGTTTATCACAGAGGAGATGCTAGCCGTATCCCTAGGGGGGCTAGAAGAGAGAATAGCGGCATTGATCGCCAGAGCTATTCCTGGTAAGAAACGGGTTAGATCCCCATCACCAGGGGGTGTATCCTCAGATGCTGAGATTCTCTCTCCGGAGGAATTAGAATCACAGGAGGATCAACTGGACCTGAACCAAGAGGGTTCAGGGATGGAGGGGTCTACCTCTGAGGAACCATTTTCAGACTCCCAGACAGAGAGACTGTGGGTACAGTCTTTGACGGACATGGTCCGCTCGGCATTTAGTTTGCCATTGCCAGAACTTCTGGTTCCTCCGGTATCCTCTCTGGGCTCTTTGAAAGCCCCGTTAAGCAACGCAGTTTTTCCGGTCCATCCTCTCTTGGAGGAATTGATCTTTCGGGATTGGGTACGGCCGGACAGGGTTTTTCTGCCACCGAAAAGATTTGCGGTCATTTATCCCTTGGAGGAAAAATTCTCCAAGAAGTGGAGGCTCCCAGTAGTGGATGCAGCCATCTCATGGGTGAATAAATCACTAACTTGCCCGGTGGAAAACATACATATGTTTAAAGATCCGGTTGATAAAAGATTAGAGACACTTTTAAAAGCATCCTTTGCTACGGCAGGAGCAGTGGTGCAGCCAGCGGTAGCTGCAATTGGAGTTTGTCAGGCATTAAAAGACCAGACAAAAGAGATGTTAAAGGACATGCCTACCCAACAAGCAGAAGAGTTTGCTGACATTCCCAGAGCTCTGTGTTTCGCGGTAGATGCTATAAAAGATTCCATCCAGCAGGCTTCTCGTTTATCACTATGTTTGGTACACATGAGAAGGCTCTTATGGTTGAAGAACTGGGCGGCAGAACCCCCATGCAAAAAAGCTTCTGGCAGGATTTCCCTTCCATGGAGGACGACTCTTCGGAGAAGATCTGGATAAATATATTCAGACTATTTCAAATGGCAAGAGTACCCTTTTACCGGTCAAAAAGACATTCCGGGCTCCTACATTTAAAAGGCAGCTTTTTCCTGTCTCGGGGCCCTCTAATTCCAGGCAGTATCGACGGCCGCCTGCACGATCCAACGTTAACAGTAGATCGCAGGGACAGACCCCTGGGGGTAAGAAGCCGTGGTATCGCAAGCCGTCAAAGGCAGCCCCTAAGTCTGCCTTATGAAGGGGCGCCCCCACTCTCACGGGTGGGGGGAAGGCTTCGTCTCTTCTCAGAAGTTTGGGAAGCCAAGATCCCCGACAATTGGGCCCGGGCATCTGTAACCACAGGTTACAGATTGGAGTTTCTAAGATATCCTCCGCCTCATTTTCAAGAATCAAGGCTACCAAGGGATCCAGCAAGGAAGGCCTCAATGCTGGCAGCTTTGGATCACCTGCTTTGCCAGGACGTAATTATAGAAGTGCCAGCCCAAGAGCAAGGCCTAGGTTTCTATTCCAATCTCTTTGTCATACCAAAGCCCAACGGCGATGTCAGGCCAATCTTGGACCTAAAGAGGTTAAACGCTTATCTAAGGGTGCGGTCCTTCCGGATGGAATCCATCCGGTCAGCAGCCGCCGCGCTTCAGAAAGACGATTTTCTGGCCTCCATAGACATAAAAGATGCTTACCTTCATGTACCAATCTTTCAGTCGCATCAAAGGTTTTTACGCTTCGCGGTGGGGCAGCGACACTTCCAATTCAGGGCGCTCCCTTTCGGGCTGGCCACGGCCCCCCGGGTATTCACGAAGATCCTAGCCCCAGTTCTGGCCAATTTAAGGATCCAAGGAGTCACAGTCCTAGCATACTTGGACGACCTTTTAATCATAGATCACTCACGGACGGGTCTGCAAAAGGCAGTAAACCTCACGGTTCGGTACCTCGAAGAATTCGGCTGGGTCCTAAACCAGGGAAAGTCAGCATTCCAGCCTACAAAGCAGTTGGAATACCTCGGCATGAGGTTAGACACAGAACATCAAAAGGTGTTCCTGCCCCTTGTAAAGATCAAGGCGATCAAGGGGTTGGTTCAGTTGGTTATAAACAAGAAAAGACCAACTATTCGCCTGTGTATGCGATTACTAGGCAAGCTAGTGGCCACATTCGAGGCAGTACCATACGCTCAGATCCACACTCGCGTCCTACAGGCAGCCATTCTAGCAGCCTGGGGCAAGAGGGCACATGCCTTAGAGTCCCCTTTGACGCTATCATCAAGGGTCCGACAGAGCCTGGCCTGGTGGTTGAACCCTCAGAATCTTCTAAAGGGAAGATCCTTCAGCCCTGTTGTCTGGAAGGTAGTTACCACAGACGCCAGCCTGGCAGGCTGGGGGGCGGTCTTCGAAGGGTTCTCCCGCCAGGGAACTTGGATGAAAGCAGAGAGGCAGCTCCCCATCAATATCTTGGAAATCAGAGCTGCTCGCCTAGCCCTGTTGGCGTGGACCTCCAGATTAAAGGGGTTCCCGGTGAGAATCCAGTCAGACAATGCCACGGCGGTGGCATACATAAACCACCAAGGGGGAACCAGGAGCCAGGCCGCTCAAAGGGAAGTGAACTTGATTTTTCAATGGGCAGAGGTTCATGTACCCTGCATTTCAGCGATATTCATTCCCGGAGTGGACAACCTGCAGGCAGACTTCTTAAGTCGCCAGAGTCTGTTGCCAGGGGAGTGGTCTCTGCATCCCCAGGTCTTTCAGACAATCTGCCAGAGGTGGGGAACGCCAGACGTGGATATAATGGCATCCAGGTTCAACAAGAAACTAGACAGGTTCGTGTCGCGAGCGAGGGATCCTATGGCCTGCGGAACCGATGTGTTGGTTTGCCCTTGGCATCAATTCAAACTTCTATATGCATTCCCTCCACTACAGTTACTCCCCCGCCTGTTGCGCAAGATCAGAGTGGAGCACAAGCCAGTCATTCTAATAGCTCCAGCTTGGCCCCGGAGGGCTTGGTACTCACTAGTCCTGAATATGGCAGTGGGAGACCCTTGGACTCTTCCTCTACAACCAGACCTACTCTCACAAGGCCCGATCCTCCACCCTACATTACAGCATCTAAATTTGACGGCCTGGAGGCTGAATCCCTGATTCTCAGGGGTAGGGGTCTGTCTAGGCAGGTAATCCCTACCCTGATTAAGGCTAGAAAGCCGGTCTCCAGGGTAATTTATTACAGGGTGTGGAGGAACTATATAGGCTGGTGTGAATCCAAAGGATGGAATTGCCGCAAATATACTATTGATAGGGTGTTAAGTTTTCTCCAGCTAGGAGTGGATAAAGGCCTGGCACTAAGCACAATCAAAGGACAGATCTCAGCTCTGTCAGTGTGGTTTCAGAGGCCGCTGGCCACCCACTCGCTGGTAAAGACCTTCTTACAGGGGGTCTTGCGTATTAATCCTCCTGTCAAGTCACCAGTTTGTCCTTGGGACCTAAATCTTGTCCTGTCCACTCTACAGAAACAGCCTTTTGAGCCTTTGGCTGAGATTCCTTTACTCTTACTGACAAGAAAATTGGTTTTCTTGGTCGCCATAGTTTCGGCCAGGAGAGTGTCAGAATTAGCAGCCTTATCGTGTAAGGAACCATATCTTGTTCTGCATAAGGACAGGGCAGTTCTCCGGCCCCATCCTTCCTTTCTACCAAAGGTTATATCCAAATTTCACTTAAACCAGGATTTGGTACTTCCATCCTTCTTTCCAAAACCTACATCTAGAAAGGAGGGGTTGCTGCATACCTTGGATATTGTCCGGGCCATGAAGGCCTATCTTAAAGCTACGGAAAAGATCCGGAAAACAGAGGTGTTATTCGTTCTACCAGATGGCCCCAAGAAGGGGCAGGCAGCTGCAAAATCCACCATCTCGAGAGGGATTAGACAATTAATCATTCAAGCCTACGGATTGAAGAGGTTGCCCCCTCCGTTGTCGGTAAAGGCCCATTCTACCAGGGCCATGGGCGCCTCTTGGGCAGCACACCATCAGATCTCTATGGCTCAGATATGCAAGGCGGCAACGTGGTCATCAGTCCACACGTTTACAAGGTTTTATCAACTAGACGTGAGAAGAAATGCGGATACTGCCTTTGGTCAGGCAGTACAACAGGCTGCAGTTTGAAATCCTCGGGATCAGAAACACCCTTGGTTATATAATAAAAAAAAAAAAAAAAAAAAAAAAAAAAAAAGGTTCTTCTTTCTTGACTAATTTGGAAATATTATTATGATTTGAGTTTAGCTCTAAAATTGAATCCTTCTTTGGAAGATGTCTCCCTCCCCTCATTAAAGCATTGCTTTCGGACATCCCACATAGTAATGAATATGCCGCTCTGTGTCCCGTGATGTACGAGAAAGAAAAAGGGATTTTTAAATACAGCTTACCTGTAAAATCCTTTTCTTGGAGTACATCACGGGACACAGAGCTCCCACCCCTCTTTTGGGTGACCATTTTGGGAGGCATACTGCTTGCTACAAAACTGAGGGACTCCCTCTAGGGGAGGGGGTTATATAGGGAGGGGACTTCCTGTTTGAAGATTGCCAGTGTCCACACCTGAAGGTACTCCATATAACCCACATAGTAATGAATATGCCGCTCTGTGTCCCGTGATTTACTCCAAGAAAAGGATTTTACAGGTAAGCTGTATTTAAAAATCCCTTTTTTTTTTCCCCTCAGTTTAGGCCGATACGTATTCTTCTACCTATTTTTGGTAAAAAAAATCGCAATAAGCATTTATCGTTTTATTGCATTTTTATTATTATTTTTTTTATTTACTACTAATGGCGTTGATCAGCGTTTTGTTCGTGACTGCAACATTATGATGGACACATCAGACAATTTTGACACATTTTTGGGACCATTGTCGCTTTCACAGCTAAAAATGCATTGTTTACTGTGAAGATGACAATTGCAGTTTGGGAGTTAACCTCTAGGGGGTGCTGAAGGAGTTATGTGTGACCTCATCTGTGTTTCTAACTGTAGGGGGGCGGGGCTGGACGTGTGACGTTCTTGATCGTGTTTCTCTATATTGGGGAACACACGATCAATGACAGCGCCACGGTGGGGACCGATTGCGGGACTTCAGCGGCTATCAGGTGCCGCGGAGCTTCGGACCAAGTCGCGGACGCGCGCCCCACGGCTGGGCACTTAAAGAGGACGTACATGTACGTGCTTGTGCCCAACCGTGCCATTCTGCTGACGTATATCTGCAGGACAGTGGCGGCTGGTGAAGTTTTAGGATTGGGGGGTGCCAGACCCCGCCCTTTTTGACACCTCCCACTTGGTGGAAATGGGTGTGGTTTCATCGAAACGGTGGGCGTAGCTCTAAGGTGGTGTGGTTTGCATCTGAGGTGAACGAGGGTTGGAGGGAGAGAGAGGGAGAGCAGGCCCAGATTCTACACAACAATAGAAATATGTGCAATCTAGAAAGTTTAACAATCAGCAGATAAAGATGCTAAAATCATCCCGACACCATGGTTGTTATAGTGTCAGGATGATTGAAGCGCGTTATTTCTATTATTACATTGTAATATAAAATGAAACCATTCAACTCACCATAATGCAGAATCAGTGGGAGCCCAGAGAGTGTCGCCTGCCACCAGATGCCATCACGTGTCCCCAGTGGAGTCCGTCCTTACATGCAGCCCTGTGTCACATCAAATGCAGCCCTGTGTCACATCAAATGCAGCCAGCCTCTGCCGCTATTGGTTGCAGCCTATGCCCCATCAACTGCAGCGACTGCCCCATCAACTGCAGCGACTGCCCCATCAACTGCAGCGACTGCCCCATCAACTGCAGCGACTGCCCCATCAATTGCAGCGACTGCCCCATTCCCCCCAAATTTTTATATATTTTTTTTAAAGATAAGGGGGGCAACCGAAATTCCCCCCAAAAATTACTTTTTTTTTTTTAAAGATGTTAATGGGGGGGGGGATATTGCCACCAAAATTCCCCCTGAAAATTACATTATTTTCAAATCTGACAAAGGGGGGATGGACCCGCCGAAATTCGCATTGAAAATGACATTCTTTTTTATGTTGGGGAGGGGGGGGGGTTGGTGGTGCTCCTGCCGAAATTCCCCCTAAAGATGACATTCTGTGTTAAGATGATATGCGGGGGGGGGGGCAGCCAACGACCTCACTGTAGAGATGAAAATTCAACAGAGGGGCAGCAGGAGTCAGGACTTACCTTTGGTGAAGCCATGGCTGTGGAGGAGTCTTTTCCTCATACTTCCTGTCTTCTCTCTCTCGGGCGCGATGAGAGACAGACAACAGACAGTGACATCTCCTTAGATGTCAATCAATCTGCCCGGCCATAGTAATATACTACGCGTGCCGGGCAGACAGCCAGACACTGTGGTGCCTAGGTAAGCGCCACAAGGCGGTACTAAAGCCTGCAAATGAAGTGCCGCGTCTGCAATCTTGTCATTGCATGGACGTGGCGCTTCCCATAATGCACGTGGCCGGCGCCACAGTGCATTTGGTAAAGGATTTTTTGAAATGTAAAACATTTTTTTCTTAAAGGGGCCGTTTAAAAAAAAAAATGTTTGTGTGACTACAGGAGGGGGGGGGGGGGGGCGCCCGGGTGCCCATATGGACGGGCCGCCACTGCTGCAGGAGGCGGTCCTTAAGTGGTTAAAGGAACCTATTTAGAAAATTAAAAAACGAACCTTTACAACCCCTTTAAGCAAGCTGTTTAAACATGTTTTTGGCTAAACATCTTTAATAGGAAAATCTTGTTTTCCAACTTTTCCTAACCTGGTATTTTTTTTTTTCCCCTTTCTAATGTAACCATGCACCTGTGATCTGAACGTATCCATATTCTGTATTAACATTATTGCAGCCATTTTTTGTGACAGCCGTTTACTGTTTGGTTATACTACTTTGTTCCAGCAAGTCATTTGGCATCCAAATCTTTGGCTGTGGGGTTTTCTTTTTCTTTTCTTTTTTTTTCTTTTTCTTTTTTCTTCTTTTCTTTTTCTTTTTTCTTTTTCTTTTTCTTTTCTTTTCTTTTCTTTATGTCATTTTAGTAGTGAATGAATAAAAGGCATGACTTTTTATCTTAATGTTCGTTTTGGTTCTCTGCCCAGTCATTGGCCCATTTCACATGGGGCAGATTCCATTCATGTCAGCAGGCGATCAGCTCGCAGATCCCCTGCTGACAGATCTGTCAGTTTCTGCAGAGTGTGAGTTTACACCTGTTTACCCTCCGATCCAAACCATTTCACCTAAACAAAAGAGTTTTTTTAAATTGTATTTATTTATTTTTCATGGACATGATTGAACCCGGAGGTAGGCAAGTGTAAACTTTTCCAAATAACTTAGAGGGAAGTATGAATAACCCTGTACCACGCCTACACAGTGTGCACAGTCTCTTGTAATCAGAAATGACCTACAGAAAAAGTGGTTAGTGTAAAGATGATAAATCTGAACACAAGAGCCGTTGCCTATAGAGACTAATTGGCATCAAGGGGTTAATGGTACAACAATAACATTTGAAAAATCCTACATCCGTCGCCACATAAAAGACAACGTTGTCGCCCACATCATACATTGCCATCCCTCCCTACAGGACGTTCACAAGTCCATTTACACCTGCCTGTCCATATGGATGACTAGACCTTCTGATCAGGTCCACCTGAAAAATGTACTTGATCAGGACGACCGTGTGAAGTGGAAGGGACCATTTGGAGAAAAAGGGAATGATTTTTTTGTTTTAAATAACGTTATAAAAACGGCAGTAGCTTTGCAGTGAGTTTTTTCAGCTTTTTTCAATGTTTTTTCATTGTCGTCTTTTTTTTGTTTTTACTAGCGTTTTTTTTTTTTATTGCGTTGGCCTTTTTTAGCGTATTTTTTTTTTTTTTTTAATGGATCAAAAACGTTAAAACGCTGGTGAGTGAAGTTTTTGAGCGTTTTTCTGCCTTTTATAGACGTTTATTAACTTTAGGGCATTTTACAGCTGAAAAATGTTTCTCAGAACCCACTAGTTTTTTTTTTTTTTTTACTGCTCAAAAATGCCACTGCCCAAAACTGCTGATGAATGGACACATAGGATAACATGATGGAGAGTTTGACTGTAGAAAAAAAAAACGTCTACTGCCAAAAACAGCTGCTGTAAAAACGTACAGTGTGCATGAGGCCTAAAGGGTTAGTTCACCTTGCCCAAAAACAAGAATGCCTATGCAGATAAGGGGCATGTGTTAATAAAAATAAACCGTGCAGCTTTGACGAAAGTTAAAATGTCCTTGCTTTGGAAAAACTTCCATCATTGTGTTCTACCTTGTTGCTAGTGTAGCATTACCCCCAGTGGAGCTGCTGGATTTTTAGGCAGCGTGTTACCTCATAGCTCCTCCGAATTCTCTAGGGGAGAGTGATACATATGTACTTTAACAGAAGTAAAGGAATGTCCCCGACAGGTGCTCTTTTGCTGTGCTCTTTATTACCCAGCCGGGTAAAAACAATACAACTTGTGGTGAGGAAAGTAAGGTTGAAAGGAGAAAGAATAGTGGATTCAGGCGTAATGATGGGAAACGGTCCTGCTCCCAAACGTAGTACTTCTCTGCGCCACTCACGCCGGAGTGGGTTTAGTGTAGCCGGACAGGCCTCTCTCACTGACCTGGCAGCCGGAGTATCACTAGGACAATTATAGGAATTAATCTCTCTGTCACAGACCCTCCTTGGTGAACTTGGGAGAAAGTCTCTGCCACAGACACCTCTCAAAAAGCCTCAGAAGATGCCTCTGCCACAGGTCCCCTCTGGGTAGAATTCTTGAAGCTATGCCTCCTTGGTTGTTATGTCTGGATCTCCTTCAACTTGTCTCCCAGGTACCGACTGACGGGTGATCAGTCCCACAGTGTCTAGCTACCTGTGATCCCCGGTGGTTTCGTCCAAGCCCTATTAGACCGCCAGCCTCTCAATGGCGCTCCTTAGACCGACTCCCCACTGAACAGCACCCAGCTTGGGATCTTCAAAAGAGGGAACCCAGTAGCTCACTGGATCCCCATCGCTGGTTCAGATGCTCCGGGCCAGCATGGTCCCAGAGCCAGGAACACCGCGCATGCACGCCCCGGCCAGGTAGGCCATAGAGCCGGGGGGCCGTGATGTGGCCACCCTAAAGGTGGGTGCCACACTGGACGAAGAATAACCCAGAACAATGACGTCTGTCCCATAAATACCCCTACCAGCATGCACAAAGGACAAACCCTCCTGATTGGCTGCTGGGAAGAGCACCCAAACCTTGACTCCACTGCTGCTGCCTGCAGTACCGGGGTTGGAAGAACACCCCAGCACAGCAGAATGACTCACAGCCAAGCTGAGACAGAGGGCCTATTCTCACATGTAACAATCCGGATCAGAGTCTAATTATACTCTAATCTATACTTAAATTTGACTAGCACCTGTACTATAAAGTACATGGGCGCTAGACAAGGATGTTGTTAATTCCTTCCTGGGTGCTCCCTCTTCCCTGTTGCAGTAGATCTGAGCTCAGCAATTCTGCGATGGAGGGCACAGTGGACCGTGAATGTGTGGGGGTTGTAGACCTCGCTCCTGTGATGGCTGGGATGTCTTGTCGTTTTTTTTTTTTTTTTTTTTTTTGTACAGGTTTCAGGAGTTGCCTAAATGGCCTACACCTATAGCAAGGGCTTTATCCAACTTTAGTAAAAGTTGTGCAGTTTGTTTTTATCTAGAGATGCCAATTTCCTGCATTGGCAAATTTTGGGGAAAGGTGAACGAACACATCCCAGACTTAGGCTATTATACATGCTTGTGTTTGCCTGTTAGTCATGATAGCAATGTTGCACTGTATATGAAACGCTAGGAGCATTGACCATTCTGCTCCATTTATATAAAAGGCGTCCACAATAAATGCCAGCAAGGCCTCGATCAGCCCACAGGCCACATCTGTTTAGTTCATATTAACGGGTATCTCCTTGGGCACATCACATACTGTTCCACCAATGCAAATCAAAAGAAATAAATGCTGAGTGGCTTTTACAAAAATGTTGTGTTCTAAAATTTGTCCATTCACTAAATGTTTTTCAAATTGCTGTTATTAAGACATATTTTCTCTGAAGAAAATGTACCCAACACTACCCGAGTGTTTTGTGAGCAAAAAAAAAATCTTCTAAGAGCTGATTATAATAGAATAGCCTTTTACTGATTAGTATATTGGAGCACTACTCTTTTATAATGTCAGTCATTATTATGTATATTGTACTAAAAGTGAGATGGCCTTTTCTACTTGAATAGTTAATTGACCTCATTGCCATTTAATTGAAGCTGATGTCCTGGCAAAAATTCAAACTCCCTAAACCAAAGTTCAAGTACCAAGTAATTATGAAAGGTATAGATTATCAGATAATGTGCTGTATTTTCTATATTGAAAAAAAAGCAGTGCGCCGATTTTCCATGTCATTTGGTGGACTGGAACATGCCTAGCTACCACCAAGCCATTTTCTGTCGAGACAGTGATCCTCCTCTTGACTTGTGTAAGGTAGCCCATACATACCAATGGGTTAAATGGGGGGAAAAAAATTACCAGATTACCTCATCCACACACTTGGGGACACTGATCGATGGGGGGGGGGGGGGGGACCTGACCGGGTGGTTGCACAGAAGTCGACTAGTAGAAAAATTTCTGTACAACCAGGCTGCCCATACAATGAAATTCTGCAGCCCCTGCTAAACCGGACGCATTTTGATCCATGTATGGCCGGCCTAAAGCTATGTTGTCAGAAGTACTCCCCTGAATGACCATGTGGTATTATGTAGATGGTTAAATTATTAGCAGTGTGTGTGAATAGAGGAATAGACTTGTACAATATATTTTTTCCTGTGTGTCTGTTTATTAAATGAGCTAGGAAACTCTTGGCCATGTTTTGCCTTTTGAGCCATACTTTATTACAGTGTAATTTCTTTTTGACTAGAGATGCTATTGTTTTTGTACCACCTTTTACAACTTTCTAATAAAAAGTTTGTAAACTTAAAATTAGCACATTTTGTTGCACACTTTGTATTTATTCAGTGCAGCTTATAACATCCTAGTGAAAGATGGATAGAACACTAACATGTCAAAAAACACACAGAATTTCCAAGCTCAACTTACCATCCAATCGGCAACCAACCGAATTCTCCGGTTTAACAGTGCATTAAAAACAGGGGTTGCATGCATTTGCAAATACATGCGTAAGCTGCAGGCCCCAACTCCCTGTACACTGCAGACCCTACCTCTAAAATTCAAAGAGTCTCCTATGTGGAAGCACATGTATGCTGATGGATAGATTAAGGGCAAATGACTGGAGGGAGCCCAACCCTCCTTAAAGGAGCAGGAACACACTAAACACCCAGCACATTGCACAATGGCAGCAAAGGTGCTAGTGTGTTGCCTGACCACAATGACAGCAATACAAAAACAGCCACTTCCCCTACATATAACTGGCCTTCATAGCAAGCAGTACTGTTTTTTGACATGCATTTGCCCCTTCCAGTGCTTCCAGTTAGGAGAATCTTTAAATTTTAGAGTTGGGGTCTGCAGTACACAGGGAGCCTTGACAGGGCCTGCAGTTTGCGCTTGCATTTGCAAATGCGTGCAACTAAACCCCTGTTTTAACGCACTGTTAGACAGGTGAATTTGGTTAGTTGCTGATTGGTTGGTAAGTTGAGCTTGGAAATTCTGTGTGTTTTTTACATGCGTTCGCCCCTTCCAGTGCTCCTTGCGATGAAGACCAGTTATAGGTAGGGGCAGTGACTTTTTTTTTTTTTAGAACACCAACATGTCAGAAAAAAAAAAGAAAACCAAATCACTGAGTTAGAAAAAGGATCACCCTCCCTCCTAAAAATGACTTGTAAACTCAATCAGGTGAAGTGAATTACCTTCTCAATGGCACACAAAGCCATTTGATTTTCAGATGTAATCAGCTGTGGTCATTTTAATAAGCTCTGCATAAAAAGCTTTCCTGGAGCATTTCAGTCCTTGTTAGTGCAACTGAAGCAAACAATCATTATGGATGGCAAGACCCTGTCAAAAGATCTCTGGAATAAAGTTGTGGACAGGCATAAGTCAGGAGATTGATACAAAAAAAAATTCAAAGGCTTAATGCCTAGAAGCACAGTAAAGTAGAAGGTATTTGGTACAACACGGATCCTCCTGGATCAGGATGTCTCTCCAAACTGGACAAAAGTGCCAGGAGGAAACTAGTCAGATAAGCTACCAAGAGGCCTACAGCAACTCTGAAGCAGTTGCAGGAATTTATGACAAGTTGTGATTGTGTACATGTGACAATAGCACAAATTAGCCACAAATGTGGCTTGTATGCAAGAGTTGCAAGAGAAAAGCCACTCCACAAAAAGGCCACATGCAGTCACGACTGCAGAAAGGAGACCACACGGTAAAAGGTGTTATGGTCAGATAAGAGTCTAATTGAATTATTTGACCTCTACACCAAACAATATGTCTGGCAGAAATCCAATATAGCTCACCCTCTAAACGCCATTCCTAATTGCATGGAGGTGGTAATATCCTATTATGTGGATGTTTCTCTGCAGCAGGGACTGGAGCACTGGTCAGGATAGAAGGAAAATGGATGGGGCAACATACTGTCAAATTCTTGAGGAAAATCTGTTGCCTTCTGCCATAAAGTTGTCAATGGGAAGAAGGTTTACCTTCCAACATGACAATGGCCCTGAGCACACAGTGGTTGTAGGAGAAAACTGTAAATGCCCTTGCATGGCTTAGTCAGAGCCCAGACTTGTACCCCATTGAAAATCTGTGGAAAGACTTGATGACTGCAGTCGACAAAACGGTCAGTCAAATTTAACTGAACTTGAGAAGTTCTGCGAAGAGTGGGCAAATATTGCAAAGTCTAGATGTGCAAAGTTAGTAGAGCCATATCCCAACAAAATATTTACACAAGGGGGTTTTTCCAACTCCAGTGATTTCTGTTTTTGAATATATATATATTTTTTTCTGAAACTGTGTTATATCTTTCACTTGGATGTTATATGTTGAAAATACAGCTAGGTAAACATATAACTGTCTCCATTTTAGCCTGCCAAGCCACAAAATGTGATTATTTTAAAGGGGGTAATTAGTTTATATATCCACTGTATGCAACTCAAGCCTCTGTTTTTACTAGTAGTTGAAACCGATTACATTGTGCTGGCTAGCTTGAAAATGTAATGTTATGGAGGTACTTATGAAAATAAAACTTGTTACATGTTAAGAATTGGATTTTTCTATACACCATGAAGTTCTGTTGTTTACCATGTGCTTGGTATCTATGATTTACAGGTATGTACTACACCATTCAGTATTCCTGACGAGAGGCAGAAGATGAGGCTTTGCTTCTATGCGTACTTGCATTTCTAACCAATCACAATTAATAAAGAAGCATGGGAGTATATGGCAAGGTATTCCTATAAGGGTGCTCTTTGCTTGTTTTAATTGGTCAGCTATTATGGACTTTAGCAAGGGTCATGGGCACAGATGGTCATGAACACTGCAGTGACATCACACATGGCAGCCAATTGCTTGCTTGTAATACTTTTTACAGATTAGTATTTTTCAATGTTCGTGTTGCTGGACTAAATCATATAGCCAGTGCCGAGACAATTTCATCCAGCGCCCAGGGCAAAGATGCCAAACTGCGCCCCCCCTTTCCCTTAGGGTTAAGGTCAGGTTGCCCCCCATCCATGCAAGAAACCATTGCGCCAGGGGCAGCCGTCCCTCCTGCCCACCCCTTGTCCCGGCCATGCATATAGCCTTACCTTATTTTGAGACATTAATGACTGAGCAACAATGTATACATTATCTTTACATATTTCTGTTTATACCTGGTGCCTGTAAACTTTTTTTTTTTTAAAGGATCCTGAGGCTTGATTTTAAGGTGACACTAAATGTAGCGGTATGTCCGAAAGGTTCGCTGGCTGATGATGATCAAAGGCACAGTCACTGTCTATTTCCAGCACTGATGGTGGTGATGACCCATGGTTCTACCTCACGAAGGCCTCATGCACACTGGACATTTTGAAAACTCAACTAGAAGCCTTTCCTCCTGGCAGTGTTTTGACAGAAAAATGGCAGGTGCTTGTACAAGCGTCTAACGCTTTTTTGAGCCTTTATGCGTGCTAAGTGTTTTTTTGTTATTTCCTTTTATTAGCCAGACTAATAATTTATTCTGCCGTTAAATTGAATTCAAGCTCAAGGGCTAAACGTGACTAGCTTTTAAAAGCATTAAGTGATTTTTCTGCCAGAACACTGCTGCTGCTGGATGTGCTGGCAGGCTGTTTTTTTTTTTTTTTCCTCTAAAAGCCCCTGCTACTATAGTAATGGACACTGTTGCTGAAAATCATTTACACATAGGCTAACATGGAGGGGTGTTTGATGCGCCTAACAGTAGCCGTAAAAACCTCCTGTGTGCATAAGGCCTAATGCAGAGGCTCTTGGCACACACAGGCCAGCCATACTGACACTAAGAGCAGTCTGGGGCAGTGATGGTGAACCTTGGCACTCCAGATGTTTTGGAACTACATTTCCCATGATGCTCATGCACTCTGCAGTGTAGTGGAGCATCATGGGAAATGTAGTTCCAAAACATCTGGGGTGCCAAGGTTCACCATCGCTGGTCTAGGGGATGTCTTTTTTTATGGTTTATTGTTGAATAACTTGGATGGTATGTAGGGTAGTGTGCTATACTCCAGAGCCGCTAACGGGAACAAAAGGACCCTCCTTCTCTATGCTTAAACATGGACTGTTTCATGATGCATTCGCATTGATTGCCATTTAAAGTCTAGCAACAGCCAGTGTTTTGGATTTGTTTATTCATTTATTTTGCTCACTTGTTTGATATCACCTTTTTCTTTATTGATCACAGCTGTTGTTCATCGTTCTTTGTTTATTTTAATTCATGCCATTATTGAGTGTATAGACCCAGTGTTATACCTCATAGCAGTTTTGGATATCCATTTAAAGGCACACACCCAGTCCTGATTAATTATAGCACACACCAGGTGTAATTGCGATTGCGCTCATCACCCCAGTTTTCTTTACCACAAGATGTTAAATCTGTTTGCAGCAGGAGATTAAAAATACATTTTTAGTATCTAAACCCAGGGACAAAAAATACAATATTTATCAGTTTACCAGTCCTTCACCAGTCCATTGCGTTGGCCGCAATGTTTTTTTCTATTTCACCCTGTGATCCAGCCAGTTATACACTTCTGTTCTAGGAGAACACTCATATATTGTACTTGTATCTATTGAGGATCAGTGCCCTTACTCTAGGAAGGGACTGCAGAACACCTCCCTGCTTTCTTATAAATAGAAGGAAGTGTTTTGTAGTGCATAAACAAAGATGGGAACAATGTTAACTGATAACCTCTCTGCCTCTGCTACACAGTTATCAGTTTAGAACAGGTATGCCAACATCAGCCCTGGAACTATATATCCCATGGGGCATCGTAACACAATGACAGCCACAAGCATAACTTCCAGGCTTGATGGGACTTGTAGTTTTGCAACCGCTGGAGATCCAAAGTTTGCCTACTCTTAGAAATATTTCTGGCAGGATGACCAGTATTATTTGCACTTATTGAACAGATATAACAAAACACCATACCTAAACCCTGGGGTTGACTTACTAAAACTGGAGAGTGCAAAATCTGCAGCTGTACATTGCAGACTATCGGCTTCTAATTTTAGCTTGTTCAATTAACCACTTAAGACCCGGACCAATACGCTGGTAAATGACCCAAGGTGTTTTTGCGATTCGGCACTGCGTCGCTTTAACAGACAATTGCGCGGTTGTGCTCCCAAACAAAATTTGCGTCCTTTTCTTCCCACAAATAGAGCTTTCTTTTGGTGGTATTTGATCACATCTGCGATTTTTATTTTTTGCGCTATATACAAAAATAGAGCGACATTTTTGAAAAAAAAAACACTATTTTTTACTTTTTGTTAAAAAAAAAAATCAAATAAACTAAATTTTAGTCAAACATTTAGGCCAAAATTTATTTAGCCACATGTCTTTAGTAAAAAAAAAAAAATCGCAATAAAAAAAAATAGCTACCTAGCGGGAACAGCGACACTAATACAGCGATCAGAAAAATGATCGCTTAGTGACGCTGGCAATCGGGAGTGAAAGGGTTAACTAGGGCGGTGATCGGGGGGTTAAAACTTTATTAGGGGGGGTGGGGGGGCTATCCTGAACCTAACACTAACTGACTTTTACACTGCCTGTCACACTGACACTAAATGCAGTGATTAGATCACTGCATTCAGTGACACTGTGACAGGGGGGTGGGGGGGCAGATCGCAAGGGGTTAAGTATGCCTATGTGTGTGTATGTCAGTGTAGTGTTAGTGCACACTTACTGTGAGGTGTTCCTCTCATCGCAGCGGTTGGAAATACCGCTGCGATGAGAGATTACATCACTTCCCCCTTCCTGTATAAACACAGGAGGAGGAAGTGACAGGGCGGGAGAGCGCAGGGATTGGCTGGGAGCGATCGCGGGGGGGCGGGCAAACACGGACATCCGCCCGCTCGTCCCGGATCGCTCCCGGAGACACGGGGACCGCCGCACGCCGCGGAGGGGGTCCCGATCGGACCCCCGACCCGCTACTGGGCGAGGACGTAAATTTACGCCCTTGTGCCTGTACGAGCCATTCTGTGGCCGTAAATGTGCGTGCGGAGGTCCTTAAGTGGTTAAGCTTTGACAAAAAAATAAAAAATCTGGAAGCTGATTGGTTGGTTTATATGCAGAGCTGCACCAGATTTTCCACTCTTCAGTTTTAGTAAGTCAACCCTTTTGAATGTATTCGTATACACTTGAGTATAAACCGTTTTTTTTTTTGTGCTGAAAATGCGCCCCCCTCGGCTTATACTCGAGTCACCTTTTTTTTTTTGCTTGATCTCTCGGACTTTGGTGACCCGGTACCAGCGGGCCACACATGTAGCCCCACTCTTCCTCTATGGGCCAGATTCAGGTAGATGAGAGCATCTTTGCTCTGGAGTAACGCTTCTCATTTACGTTACTCTGCCGAAATTTTAGGAGCAAGTGCTGTTATTTATGAAGCACTTGCTCCTAAAGTTGCGGCAGCGCATCGCAAATGAGCCGGCGGAATTCAAATTGGGCGGGTACGGGCCGTGTATTATTTAAACTATGCGCGATCCCGCGGCGAACGTACTGCGCATGCGTCGAGTGTCAATGCATCCCAGTGCGCATGCTCCAAATTCTGTCAGTGAACGTCAATGACGTTACATCCCCATTCATGAACGTTTTACGCAAGCGACGCGATTTGTTTTTTTTCCGACGCGATGACGACGCCTATACTTAACATAGGATACTCCACTAGGGGGCTGCTTTATCTTTACGTCGCGTATCGCTTCCGGAAACGTCGTAAAGTCACTGCGTCGCGCCCGAAAAAGATCGTGAATTTCAGACTCCCGCTGATTAACATATATTTTTTCAGCGTTAATCAGCGGGAACGCCCCCGGCGCCATTTTTAAGTTGAAGTAACGATGCAATGGCGAAATTCAATTGCGCCGATCGCATCGGAACTCCAACCCGGCGTTTCTTGTTTTCTGGTTACAGAAAACAAAAACGCCGGCTTAAAGTGACAGTTAGGCTGGCGGATCAATGGATACTCCAGCCTAACTCTACCTGAATCTGGCCCTATAAGTGTACAAAGTTTGTTGTCCGGGGGACTTGCGGCCGGGGAAGCACCGATTTTTTTTTTTTTTTTTTGGACTCCCATGTTAAATGCGAATTTCTCCAGTGAATTTGGGGACCTGGTACTGGCCGGTCGTAGGTCTCCTGGACCCGGAACGTGGCACACATGTAGCCCCATTTCTCTTCTACAAGTGTGCAAAGTTTGTTGTCTGGGGGACCTATGGCTGGGGAGCACCAAGTTTTCAAACCCGGGCACCCCTTCCATAGACTCCCATGTTAAATGGCAGTCTAGTCATGGGCACAGTGAGGCATGCAGATGGACACCCTAGGCTTATACTCGAGTCAATACGTTTTCCCATTTTTTTTATTTTTTTGGCGGAAAGGAGCAAAGAGGAGACGTTTCTTGGGGTTTACATACACTAAACTGTTTTGTTCTCCTTTACAAAAAGGGTATTTTTAATTTATGTAAAAAAAAATTTAGGTACTAGTTATAAATAATACTGACGTGGTTCCGTGTTTTTAATAATCATTTGTATTGTTTATAGAGATTTTTTATATTTTTTTCCAGAAAAAAAAAACTGCATTCAGCCTCTGCTGTAAATGGTCACTTATTATAATATGCACGCATTGTTGCGTGTTCAGCGGTCCACTTTTGACATTTTCATTTATGGCTGACAAACGTACTATCTTGTACATCCTAACAATCTGATGTCCTTGAGCATGTACACATCAGTCACTGTGCCACATCATCATTTTCTGAGCGTATTGCTTTAGCCACAGCAAACATTATTTGTTCTTGGGAATTGAATTGACGTTTCTCTGCTGTTATCAACGTTGGGACGGATCTCCTATGCTGGAATGCTACTTCCTGGCTGTTTAAAGGATGTGGACAATGAATTTCCCATTCTGTCAGCTCAGAAAGCAATGGATGGACTGATTAGTAGCTGCAGAGATGTGACGTGACATTGCTGTAAATATGCAGAGAGTCAAAGGTTAAGTTTTTTTTATTTATGGATCCCTGTTATTGCCACTTCCTGCTGCATTTCTGTCTTCCTGTAAATCATTGTCATCATTAGACATGTCGTATTTCATGGATAAGGACATATGAACATTTATTCTATTTGTACATGTACAGGGAGTATTGATGATCGTGCATGAGTTATTTGTTTTGCTATGTAAATACACGCCTCTGTACCTTTCCAATGCAGGTATCTGTGTGGCTTTGGAGCAGAGTTTTTTTTTTTTTTTTTTTCTAAAGCTGGCCATACATGTAAAGTATAGATTCCTCCATCCACGCCAACAGCCCTGATGGACAAATTTCTCTTCTGGGCTACAGGCTGTCTGAATATCCAAAGAGTGTCTGCTTCTGATTGCATTCCAACCGGTTCCTTTGCCTAAAGTTGAACAATTCGCTTTTGGCAGACTGTGTTGCCAACAAGGCCATACACTGCACAAATTACAGCCAGGCCAGCAGGAATCGGCCAAAATCCAAGCAGTGTATGGGCAGCTTTAAGCCTCGTACACACGATCCAATTGTTGGCCAACCGAGCATCAGATTTTTGTCTTAAGGGTGTGTGCCTTGATCTTGTCTTGCAAACTAACGGTACACAAATTTTGCGCAACAAACTCGAGCGTTGTGACATACTGCAAGGAATTTTAGCTCTTTTGGTGTGCCTTAATTCCGAGCATGTGTGATGGACTTGTGTCCTGACCATCATCAGACAATCTGTCAACCAACCGTTGTCCACTGAAAATTTACTAGCATGTCACCTAACATTTGTTGGCAGAAAGTTGGTCAACAATTGTCAAAAGGAGAGTACGAACGGTAAGATTTTAGGACAACAGTCTGTCAACAGACAATCCCCTGCCAACAATTGAATTGTGTGTATAAGGCTTAAGCAAAATGTCGCTCCTATCGATTCAATCTAGTTGATGTTTGTAATTTTAAGCCTATGTAGGTTGTAGCAGGTTAAGCATGCATTGTAGGCAAGTAGAGCTCTGTTCGATTTGTCCTTCAAGACCTGATTCACACTTATGCAGGTTGAAGTTTGCATATTGCAGGGGCATTTTTCAATACATGCTTTTTATCTATTGAAGTCTATGAAATGCACAGATGTGAACTACCTCCATAAGAAACCATGTTAAATGGACTCTAGTGTGTTTCTGAAAAACTGAAACCGAGCTAAAATGCATAAACGTGAAACAGGCCTAAATCCTCTAGTCTAATTTAACCACTTTCATACCGGGCCTATTTTCGCACTTCTCTCCTACATGCAAAAATCATAATTTTTTTGCTAGAAAATTACTCAGAACCCCCAAACACTATGTTTTTTTTAGCAGACACCATAGGAAATAAAATGGCAGTCATTGCAACTTTTTATC
The DNA here is from genome assembly GCA_029574335.1 of Rana kukunoris. Classification (NCBI taxonomy): domain Eukaryota; kingdom Metazoa; phylum Chordata; class Amphibia; order Anura; family Ranidae; genus Rana; species Rana kukunoris. Next base: position 79,659,147 of record CM056056.1, read on the forward strand.
TCGCACGGTATTTGCGCAATAATTTTTCAAACGCCTTTTTTTGGGGGGGAAAAAACGGTTTTATGAATTAAAAAATAACAAAACAGTAAAGTTAGCCCAATTATTATGTATAATGTGAAAGATGAAGTTACACCGAGTAAAGATACCCAACATGTCCCGCTTTAAAATTGCGCACACTCATGGAATGGTGCCAAACTTCAGTACTTAGTTTCCATAGGCTGTTGCTTATTTTTGTTTTACAGGTTACCAGTTTAGAGTTACAGAGGAGGTCTAGTGCTAGAATTGTTGCTGGTGCTCTAATGCGCGCGGTGATATGTGAATGTGTGGTTTGAACGGCATTTACATATGTGGGCGGGACTTGCGTGTGTTTTCGCTTCTGAGGGGCGTTTAAAAAAAAATGTTTTGTAATAGGAGTGGTTCGTGACGGGTACTCTTTATGAAGAGATGCGGGGTCAGTACGACCCCATATCTCTCCTCCAGGCTGAAAAGCATGAGATTGTGAAAAAAATTCACGGATCTCATGCTTTCAGCCGTGATTGCGCCTTTTTTTACATTCCGGTACTCTGGCGTGACGTCATAACATGGCGCCTGGGCCTCCGACGATCATAGAGATGACTGGCAACCATCTGGCCACCAGTCATCTCTATGCCTTCCATCCGGCGCCGGCAGATCATTTCTCCGGGTCTTTGATGGCAGATCATTTCTCCGGGTCTTCGATGGCGGCCGGAGGGGGGGGGGGGAGTCTATGCCTATAACAACGATCAAGCGGCGGAAGAGATAGATATCTGAATGATGCCTGTAGCTGCAGGCATCTTTCAGATATTCCCATTTAAAATCGAGGACGTCATATGACGTCCAGCGATAGGGAAGTGGTTAAAATAAAAATAACAAAAAATGTAGCTGCTGACTTTTAACAGATAGTCACCTGTCCCAGGATCCAGTGCTGTGCTTTCCCGAGCCCTTTGTTCCACTGATCTTTGGTCCCCGGGGGCAGCATCTTAACTCTGGGAATTCTGCTGTAATGGCTTGAGGCTTTACAGCCGGTTGGCCACTGCGAATAGTCGCACAGTTATCTGGAAACTGTGACATGTTCAAGAAGACTGTGGGAGGAAGGGAGGAGAACTGTGGGAGCAGGTAGCTTCTCCTCCACCCCCACCCCCCCCCAAAAAAAGTGCCATTTGGTAATGAGGAGTGGGGGAGGAGGCCTTAAAGTGGAGCTTCTGCTTTTGGGTGAAGCTCCTCTTTAAAGAACTGTGCTGAGGGGGGGGGGGGGGTGTTGGCAAAATTCTTGGCCATTCGAGGAGAAGCAGGCTGAGCTCCCAGCACAGCAAGAAACCTGACCACACTGGAATGCATGTGCTACCATGCCAAGTGTGGTCAGTTTTATATAGGAACGCAGGCGGACTGGCAAGACTGCCAGGAATTTCACACACAGGAAGAAAACGAGAACATGATACTTTTGACACAAGTACATGGCACAACCGACACATATCTGGAATAAGAAATGTCAAAGTAATATACTCTTTTTAGTTTTGTTATGCAAATCTACAGTAACAATCTTTTTGTATTTCATATAGTTGCAATAAAAAGCATATTTTGTGTTTCTTTGTTCTGTTTTTTTCTTACCACAATCGTGGAGAAGCCCTCCACTCCTCTGGATTGTGGAATATTTCTACCCATAAGTAGAATTTTTTTGTTTTACTCTTCTTAAGCTCCTTTGTGTATGTTGTTAAATGGCAAACATTAATCATCACAGATGTCATTATGACTTATGCAGCAGTGTAAAATATTTGCAGTACCATTGTGTTTGGTGAGAGCACAATTGGTCCTATTTTTCGGGCTCAGGCAGATGCGACAAACGAGCGTTTCACATGTCCGCTTGTGCTCCTTTGGAATGGGGAGAATGTGTATTTGAACTCTAGGCTTTGCATACAGTTAAATCTGTGAATATGATTGCTATGCTTGGCATTCTCTTTTGCTTGTGAGTGATTAGCATTTGTAAGTCCCTTCAGTGGCCTGCAGACCTCAAGCCCATACGCAGCTGTGATAATGATGTAGAAGGGAGTTTTGATGAGTGGTAAGCACCAATCAGCCCATAAATGTTCCAATCTCTAATTAACCTAACAATGTTCCTACTGGGCACCATTGCAAAAGCTACTTAACGAATCACCACCTCAGGTTTTAAATGAAGAAATCAAAAGGTGATTGCCATGTTTGTGTAAACAACCCATAGTTATTGCATGCAAGGTTTTATCAACTTAAACGCCATCGGAATTTCATAATACCACCATATAATTTGAGTTAATTTTGAGAACTTTCCAACATATATTGATGTGTATTGTTGCATTACTCATACTAAAGTTGCATTTTTCATTCATAGAAGAAATAGTTTCCATTCATTTGGCTTAAAGTGCAGAAAAACTTTAGGAAAGAGCATTTGAACCTGTATCCATTGACGGTCTAATCTATTCCCCAGCTGTTGATGTCTTAATATGCAAGTACAGCTCTAGAAAGAAGTACAAAGGATAAACAGAGGGTTGTTTGCGTTTCTTTCACTTCAATGCAGAATGTCACATTTTCTAGATGTAGGAGTGGCCACTGTTGACCGCTCTCTGACACTTTTTTTTTTTTTTTTTCTGCCAGCTTAGAAATTCTGGACTTTGAACGTATGTAGAGAAGACCACTGATTAAACAGGTACAACTTATGTAGCCAGTTACTTCACTAGGTGTATAAGTGTTTACAACCACTTTAAGAGAAGCATATATTAAAGTTACTGTAAAGGAAGAAGTACATTTCAATCCTGTATGCTTATCAAGTACTACACTGTGGGATATAAGCAAATTATGCAAATGTTGGATAAGAGATGTCCCAAATCTAGTAGAGGAGAACTGGGAGGAGATATGGAGGTTCCCATTTCAGATATTGGTATCACTCCGAGAAAAATTAATACAATTTTAAAATAATACATAGGAGCTACTATACACCATATAAGCTATATAAGATTTCTCCATCAAATCCTCAGAATTGTTGATGTGCAGACATTCCAGGAAACTTTATTAAAGCGGAAGTAAACCCATCGATTTTAACAGTTTCAAAAAGCAGTTACATTTCCGGCATGCCGGGATTGCCAACTGTCACATTGGTTGTGCTCTCAACCAAACTGTCAAACCATCCAATGGCTGGTGTCATAACTGATCACGTGTGCAGCACCACGGCAGTTGAAGATTAAACATAGGCCAAGATGGCAGCTTCCTTGGCTGAAAATGATAGAAGGGTTTACTTCCACTTTAACATATTTTGGTCTTGTCTGAAGATGGTGGTATTTTGGAGGGAGGTCCTGAGAATTGCTATAGTAACATCAATAGTTTTGGAACAAGAGGCAGAGATCTGGCTATCAGGACTAGTAGGGAAGAACATTATCTCTATAGGAAAGAACACAGGTGGGCCTACTACTATTTTATGCTAGGAAGACGATAGTGTTAAATTGGAAGAAAGTTGAAGCTCCCTCGGTGGTACATTGGAAAAATCTACTAAATAATAACTTGCCATCGTATAGGGAGACATATTGCAATAGAGGATATGAAGAGAAATACGAAAGCGTATGGGTAAGTTGAATAGAAAATCCCATGATGGCTTCAGGATAAATGGGGTATGAAGAGAGGATAAACTACACCATAGAATAAAGGGGAAGAAATGAATGCATAAGGCCGCGTACACACGATCGAACATGTCTGCTGAAACTGGTCCGCAGACCAGTTTCAGCGGACATGTTCGATCGATTGTACGGCCTATCAGACAGTTTTCCAGCGGACAAACGTTTCTAAACATGCTTAGAAACCTGTCCGCTGGAAACCTGTCCGTCGGACAGGTTTAATGGTTAGTACACCCAACCATCGGACCAAAATCCCGCGCATGCGTCAAATTGATTTGACGCATGCTTGGAAGCATTGAACTTCCTTTTTTCAGCATGTCGGTGTGTTCTACATCACCGCGTTCTGGTCCGAGGGGATTTTGGTCCGATGGTGTGTACGCACATCAGACCAAAAGACCACTTCAGACATGTCCGATGAAAACGGTCCGTCGGACCTGTTTTATCGGACATGTCTAATCATATAATGTATACAAAACAGTACAATAGAACAGTGGAACCTAAACAAGTCAAAACTAAAAAAGTCAAGACCTCAAAAGAGTCCATAAGTTGCATATAATACTGTAGCAGCGCTTAGTCTCAAAACCAAATCTGAGATTCTTCTAAGGGTCCAGAAGACCTTCTAGGAATAAGATGATAGTGCAGATGGTATAGACACAAAAAGCAGTCCTTAATTAAGTTCTCCTTTCACCAAAAGAGGGGGTGTTCACCACGTGGGGGGATAATTAGTCCCCAGTTGGGGATGCACTCACCACAAGACTGAATCAAAAAGGGCCTGGATTATATATCTGTGTGTATCCTGGAAGATGCACTCTCCACCGTCAGGAATGTTTAAGATCAAACCGCATACATATAAGGTAAAAAAAAAAAACTCATATAGTGTGATACCGTTTAAAAACATTTATTGAGCCCAAAACATCCCAAATCATATATTGTGCGTACCACAATGTAAAATCATCAAGCATAAAACGAAAATCTGTACTGTGCCTGTCAGCTTCTCCCTGTGAGTCTGTAGAGATGTAAGTTACTGCTACAAAACTCTCCTGTTCCTGCTCTGGAGGCTGCACGGCATCTCTGGTCAGTGATAAGCGTCACGCCTTGACGCGTTTCGTCATTGGTTAGACTTCAACAGAGATTATGTCTAATCATATGTACGCGGCCTAAAGGTTATCTGTGTTCTATTAAATGAATGTTGAGTGGAATTTTATGGAAGCTCCGGAGAGAGCAGATGAATGTAAGTTGTGTTATGTACATTTTTGTATAAAAAAATGGCGATCAAAAATGAATAGAGATTTAAAAAAAAATTAACTAAAGGAAAAAAATGTTATAGAAAACAAAAAAAAGGGATTTTTAAATACAGCTTACCTGTAAAATCCTTTTCTTGGAGTACATCACGGGACACAGAGCGGCATATTCATTACTATATGGGTTATATGGAGTACCTTCAGGTGTGGACACTGGCAATCTCAAACAGGAAGTCCCCTCCCTATATAACCCCCTCCCCTAGAGGGAGTCCCTCAGTTTTGTAGCAAGCAGTATGCCTCCCAAAATGTTTCCCCAAAAGAGGGGTGGGAGCTCTGTGTCCCGTGATGTACTCCAAGAAAAGGATTTTACAGGTAAGCTGTATTTAAAAATCCCTTTTTTCTTTCTCGTACATCACGGGACACAAAGCGGCATATTCATTACTATATGGGATGTCCGAAAGCAATGCTTTAATGAGGGGAGGGAGACATCTTCCAAAGAAGGATTCAATTTAGAGGTATACTCAAATAATAATAATAATTCCAACTTAGTCAAAAAAAAACTTTTTTTTTTTTTTTTTACAACCAAGGGTGCCTCTGATCCCGAGGATCTTAAACTGCAGCCTGTAGTACTGCCTGTCCAAAGGCAGAATCCGCATTCCTTCTCACGTCTAGTTGATAAAACTTTGTAAACGTGTGGACTGATGACCACGTCGCCGCCTTGCATATCTGAGCCATAGAGATCTGATGGTGTGCTGCCCAGGAGGCGCCCATGGCCCTGGTAGAATGGGCCTTTACCGACAAAGGAGGAGGCAACCTCTTCAAACCGTAGGCTTGAATGATTAATTGTCTAATCCATCTCGAGATGGTGGATTTTGCAGCTGCCTGCCCCTTCTTGGGGCCATCTGGTAGAACGAACAACACATCTGTTTTCCGGATCTTTTCTGTAGCTTTAAGATAGGCCTTCATGGCCCGGACAATATCCAAGGTATGCAGCAACCCCTCCTTTCTAGATGTGGGTTTTGGAAAGAAGGATGGAAGTACCAAATCCTGGTTCAAGTGAAAATTGGATATAACCTTTGGTAGAAAGGAAGGATGGGGCCGGAGAACTGCCCTGTCCTTATGTAGAACGAGATATGGTTCCTTACACGATAAGGCTGCTAATTCTGACACTCTCCTGGCCGAAACTATGGCGACCAAGAAAACCAACTTTCTTGTCAGTAAGACTAAAGGAATCTCAGCCAACGGCTCAAAGGGTTGTTTCTGTAGAGTGGACAGGACAAGATTTAAGTCCCATGGACAAATTGGTGACTTGACAGGAGGATTAATACGCAAGACCCCCTGTATGAAGGTCTTTACCAGCGAGTGGGTGGCCAGCGGCCTCTGAAACCACACTGACAGAGCTGAAATCTGTCCCTTGATTGTGCTTAATGCCAGGCCTTTATCCACTCCTAGCTGGAGAAAACTTAACACCCTATCAATGGTATATTTGCGGGAATTCCATCTTTTGGATTCACACCAGCCTACGTAGTTCCTCCACACCCTGTAATAAATCACCCTGGAGGCCGGCTTTCTAGCCCTAATCAGGGTAGGAATTACCTGCCTAGACAGACCTCTACCCCTGAGAATCAGGGATTCAGCCTCCAGGCCGTCAAATTTAGACGTTGTAATGTAGGGTGGAGGATCGGGCCTTGTGAGAGTAGGTCTGGTCGTAGAGGAAGAGTCCAAGGGTCTCCCACTGCCATCTTCAGAACTAGTGAGTACCATGTCCTCCGGGGCCAAGCTGGAGCTACTAGAATGACCGGCTTGTGCTCCACTCTGATCCTGCGCAACAGGCGAGGAAGTAACTGTAGCGGAGGGAATGCATATAGAAGTTTGAATTGATGCCAAGGGCAAACCAACGCATCGGTTCCGCAGGCCATAGGGTCCCTCGCTCGAGACACGAACCTGTCTAGTTTCTTGTTGAACCTGGATGCCATTATATCTACGTCTGGCATTCCCCACCTCTGGCAGATTGTCTGAAAGACCTGGGGATGCAGAGACCACTCCCCTGGCAACAGACTCTGGCGACTTAAGAAGTCTGCCTGCAGGTTGTCCACTCCGGGAATGAATATCGCCGAAATGCAGGGTACATGAACCTCTGCCCACTGAAAAATCAAGCTCACCTCCCTCTGAGCGGCCTCACTCCTGGTTCCCCCTTGGTGGTTTATGTATGCCACCGCTGTGGCATTGTCTGACTGGATTCTCACCGGGAACCCCTGTAATCTGGAGGTCCATGCCAGAAGGGCTAGGCGAGCAGCTCTGATCTCCAAGATATTGATGGGGAGCTGCCTCTCTGTTTTCACCCAAGTTCCCTGGCGAGAGAACCCCTCGAAGACCGCCCCCCAGCCTGCCAGGCTGGCGTCTGTGGTAACTACCTTCCAGACAACAGGGCTGAAGGATTTTCCCTTTAGAAGATTCTGAGGGTTCAACCACCAGGCCAGGCTTTGTCGGACCCTTGATGATAGCGTCAAAGGGGACTCTAAGGCATGTGCTCTCTTGCTCCAGGCTGCTAGAATGGCTGCCTGTAGGACGCGAGTGTTGATCTGAGTGTATGGTACTGCCTCGAACGTGGCCACTAGCTTGCCTAGTAATCGCATACACAGGCGAATAGTTGGTTTTTTCTTGCTTAGAACCAACTGAACCAACCCCTTGATAGCCTCGATCTTTACAAGGGGCAGGAACACCCTTTGCTGTTCTGTGTCTAACCTCATGCCGAGGTATTCCAACTGCTTTGTAGGCTGGAACGCTGACTTTCCCCGGTTTAGGACCCAGCCGAATTCTTCGAGGTACCGAACCGTGAGGTTTACTGCCTGTTGCAGACACGGCCGTGAGTGATCTATGATTAAAAGGTCGTCCAAGTATGCTAGGACTGTGACCCCTTGGATCCTTAAATTGGCCAGAACTGGGGCTAGGATCTTCGTGAATACCCGGGGGGCCGTGGCCAGCCCGAAGGGGAGCGCCCTGAATTGGAAGTGTCGCTGCCCCACCGCGAAGCGTAAAAATCTTTGATGCGACTGAAAGATTGGTACATGAAGGTAAGCATCCTTTATGTCTATGGAGGCCAGAAAATCGTCCCTCTGAAGCGCGGCGGCTGCTGACCGGATGGATTCCATCCGGAAGGAACGAACCCTTAGGTAACCGTTTAACCTCTTTAGGTCCAAGATTGGCCTGACATCGCCGTTGGGCTTTGGTATGACAAAGAGATTGGAATAGAAACCTAGCCCTTGCTCTTGGGCTGGCACCTCTATTATTACGTCCTGGCAAAGCAGGTGATCCAAAGCTGCCAGCATTGAGGCCTTCCTTGCTGGATCCTTTGGTAGCCTTGACTCTTGAAAATGAGGCGGAGGACACTTTAGAAACTCCAGTCTGTAGCCTGTGGTTACAGACGCCCGGACCCATTTGTCGGGGATCTTGGCTTCCCAAACTTCTGAGAAGAAACTAAGCCTTCCCCCCACCCGCGAGAGTGGGGGCGCCCCTTCATAAGGCAGACTTAGGGGCTGTCTTTGTCGGCTTGCGATACCATGGCCTCTTACCCCCAGGGGCCTGTCCCTGCGAACTACTGTTAACGTTGGATCGTGCAGGCGGCCGTCGATACTGCCTGGAATTTGAGTGCCCTGAGACAGGAAAGAGCTGCCTTTTAAATGTAGGACCCCGGAATGTCTTTTTGACCGGTAAAAGGGTACTTTTGCCACTTGAAATAGTCTGAATGTATTTATCCAGATCCTCCCCGAAGAGTCGTCCTCCATGGAAGGGAAACCCTGCCAGAAGCTTTTTGCATGGGGGCTCCGCCGCCCAGTTCTTCAACCATAAGAGCCTTCTCATGTGCACCAAAAATAGTGATAAACGAGAGGCCTGCTGGATGGAATCTTTTATAGCATCTACAGCAAAACACAGAGCTCTGGGAATGTCAGAAAACTCTTCTGCTTGTTGGGTAGGCATGTCCTTTAACATTTCTTTTGTCTGGTCCTTTAACGCCTGACAAACTCCAATTGCAGCCACAGCTGGCTGTACCACTGCTCCTGCCGTAGCAAAGGATGCTTTTAAAAGTGTCTCTAACCGTTTATCAACCGGATCTTTAAACATATGTATGTTTTCCACCGGGCAAGTTAGTGATTTATTCACACATGAGATGGCTGCATCCACCACTGGGAGCCTCCACCTCTTGGAGAATTTTTCCTCCATGGGGTAAATGACCGCAAATCCTTCGGTGGCAGAAAAATCCTGTCCGGCCGTACCCAATCCCGAAAGATCAATTCCTCCAAGAGAGGATGGACCGGAAAAACTGCGTTGCTTAACGGAGCTTTCAAAGAGCCCAGAGAGGATACCGGAGGAACCTGAGGCTCTGGCAATGGTAAACTAAATGCCGAGCGGACCATGTCCGTCAAAGACTGTACCCACAGTCTCTCTGTCTGGGAGTCTGAAAATGGTTCCTCAGAGGTAGATCCCTCAATCCCTGAACCCTCTTGGTTCAGGTCTAGTTGATCCTCCTGCGATTCCAATTCCTCCGGAGAGAGAATCTCAGCATCTGAGGATACACCTCTTGGTGATGGGGATCTAACCTGTTTCTTACCAGGAATAGCTCTAGCGATCAATGCTGCTATTCTCTCTTCTAGCCCCCCTAGGGATACGGCTAGCATCTCCTCTGTGATAAACACAGGGCTGGGCTGATCTGGGCCAGCCTCCGCACCAGATCCCCCTAATGGCTCATCCAAGGCGCCCTTTATGGGAATAAGTTGCGGGGAAAGTATTGGCATATCATCAGAATCAGAGGGGGAACCCCTTTGTTTTTTGGTCTTTTTTGTACCCTTTGACCCCGAACCTTTGGAAGCCATAATACAAAATCGAGGGACTCCGCCAACCACAACAGACTGTAGTGGCCAGGAGTACAAAACTAGAGCTTAGGGGACAATAGATCACTAATGCCCAAAAACTGATGGGGCCCCGTATGTTTTTTTTTTTTTCAAACATACAGTGACCCCAAACTTAGTTTGCCAGCCTCCAACCTGCTGCAAAAAGGGGAATTTCTTGGCTTAACAAAAACGGCATTGGAACAAAGTCCAGCATGTACTACCCCTCTTCCGCCACCGGGAGTCACTGTTCTGCCGCTCTGCGTCCTCTCCCTCTGAGATCAGCCTCAGACTGAGCACTGACAATGCCTGCTGATCTATAACAGCACAAGGCGCGCCCCTGTATGACGCTGCAGGCACGCCCCCCCCGCCCTCCTCTCTGAACGGCGCGAAAAACGTCTATAAGACGTGCGCGCGCACGCGTATGCCGGAACAGGAGGAACATGGAGGAGCCGCGCTGCTGGAGACCCAGGACTGCAGTATCAGGCGGCAGATTCAAACCCCCGGCCAGGTAGGACTCTCCAAAAGGCCCCATAGGGATCCTTACCAGTCCTAGGAAGAAAGCAGCAGGTTAGCTAGTGACACCATTCTTAGACAGGGGAACCTAGTGATGGGGGAAAAGGGGTCATCCTGTCTTTCTCAGACATAGTGAGCAAGGTTGCCAATGCAGAGCATACTTAGGCTACCCCCCTTTTAGGTTACCCCGGAGAGCCTGCTGTCGAACCAAGTCCCGCAGGCTCCCCCTTACCTGCTCCATGCTGCAGGATGTTTGTCCAGCAAAACGATCCAATCTTCTCCCATCTCCGTGGGTAGCGTAGTAGACCTTCAGGCCCTGGGGTCCTATGAAGGTACCCACTGTCCTGGACCTATATAGCACCCTGGCAAACAGGAACTTATGGTTTTTACAAACTCCAAGTCCTGGGCCCAGGGTCCAGCCCTCCAAAGAGGAGCATTATAGGCAAAACCCCACGGTTTGGGGCCCGGGTACTGTCCACTTTGGCACTGAGGCTCCTTGGACAGATCCGGTTAGCCCGCCCTTAATCCCAAGGATGTGGAGCAAAGCTATTCCGTGACCAACACCTAAGACACTGGCGAAAAAACTGAGGGACTCCTTCTAGGGGAGGGGGTTATATAGGGAGGGGACTTCCTGTTTGAGATTGCCAGTGTCCACACCTGAAGGTACTCCATATAACCCATATAGTAATGAATATGCCGCTCTGTGTCCCGTGATGTACGAGAAAGAAACATGTCATACTTCCTTGCTCTATGCAGTGGTTTTGCACAGAGTGGCCTTGAGCGGCCTCCTCTTTTCTGGGCCCCCTTCCCGAGTGCCTGCTTTCTGTGTCCATAAGACACAGAACACGGGTCAGCTCCCCCTGCCCCCCCCCCCCCCCAATCCCGCCTCACTGGCTGTGATTGACATCAGCGAGGACAAATTACTCCTGCTACTGCATCTCAGCCAAATCAGGAGGGAGAGACCCGGGAGATCTTCAGGTCAAATGCACGTCGCTGGATCGAGATCGGGCTTCGGTAAGTATTAGAGGAGCTGCACACTGAAAGTTTTTTACCTTCATGCATAGAATGCATGAAGGATAAAAATCTTCAGACTTTACAACCACTCTGATGAGATAAGGCCCGAAGAGTGCATGTCAGAGCAAGATTTGCATCCAAACCACGTGAAAGTCAGGGAGCACCCGTGTGTGACAAAAGCACATTCACATAATGCCTTGTTTTGTATATAACAAAAGATTTGCAGTGAGGGAATATCATTCTCTTGCTTCTCTTTAATGTAATTGAATTGTTTAAATACCATTGGAAGCAGGGTGGAAATAAACATTGGTGAAGCAGGTCCACCGTTGGAATCTAAAAGGGGTTTTTAATCCTGGAGGAAACATAGGACAGTGGATTAAATTAAGTAGCAAGTGGGGGGGAGATGAGGCCGCTCAAATATTTTATGGAATCCCATACCCTAAGAGTGCTGCAAGGGAAGAACGATAGGAAGTAGATGAAAGCCACATCAGCGACGATAAAGCTGTGCTGTTACAAGCTATTGCGTCCAAGGGCACTGTAACAGTATGGCCCGTGGGACCCAGAGGCTCTTGAAGGATGTGGGGTACTCCTGTGTCAGCTTCACCTATGACTCTTGCATCATGAGTCATCCTATGTCCACTAGGGGCATAGGATGACTGAGAAATTATATCTTGGATTAGATGAGATGGGACAGTAATGATAATTCATGTATTGCAGGATATCTTGAAATATTACACGTTGTTCATTGTGAACCCAACAGGTCAATAGAGTGTCTGTCTCCTTCAATGTGGAACATAGACTGTTGAGGTGCTAATTAAGTCTGCTACTGTGGTGATGTGAATTGGAGCTTGGTAGACAGCCTGGCTTCTAAAGACCTTTTCATTGTGTATACTAATGGCACTGTACTGTGTGAAAGTCTATTGATGATATGTGATGTGAACTAGCACCCTCTAAAGGTCAGATGTCTGACTTATGTTTACTAAAGGAATGTGTATTGTGTAGCAAGTGAGAATAGCTTATCGCGTAGTCGGAATGTCTGGCTAAGATGTAGATTGTGGGGGGCTCGTTAGAAACCGTTGTGTGATGTTGTGGGTGGAGTGTGTCATTGTCCTTTTGATTACTGCAGCATGCTTTTGGTTGCTAACTGTATAAAAGCCTGAGTTTTACCATTAAAATATCTGTCTGTTTGGAACCAGAGAACAGAGCTGTGTGTCTCCTTATTCTGGGGGACATCCAATGGGTCCTGTCTGCTGCATTGTGGAGTGTCGGAAGCTGTCGTGGGTTGGTGGAATGGAATATCGTAAGCGATGTTAACCCCTGACCGTTACAGAAATTTGCGTCTTCTAAAGTCAGCTATACACTAGTATTAGTATACAGGCTTTATATAGCACTTTACAATATAATGGGAGACAATATAGCAACAATACAATTCAATACATAAGGGTTAGAAGGGCCCTACCCTTGTGAGCTTACAATCTAGTAGGGAGGGGCTGGTGAAAGAAAAGGTAGTAACTGTAAGAGAATAAACTGATGAGGGTTTTGTATAATATTGTTAGTGCTTTGAATTTTTATTAAAAATACAAGTAAAAATGTATTTATAATTCTAAGTAGCAGGATGGAAATTGTTTCTCGGTCAAATGAATTTCGAATAGTGTATGTGGTTTTTGTTTGGGAAATCGCATTCATTCCAAAATCAAATGGCAAAATAAATTTTGAAGTACCTTTTGAATGACATTTGTCCAATCATTAAATGTGCAAAGAATATTCGTACAAATGTTCATTCAAAAATCTATTCATGTAAAGCCAGCTTAACATATCTGTTTAATAAAAAAAGTACACGGAAAAGGGGGACTGCTTTAAATTCACAGCTTGCACCTGTTTGAGGACGCAATTGGGAATAAAGAAGCAGGATCACGTCTGTTTTATTATGTTAGCAGAATACGAAAACTAACACATGGAATGAAACTGTATATTTCTTCTCCTGCATGAAAACCCTGAGCTTATTACTACTAATAGACTTTCTCTCTTTGTGTTCAAGGAATCCGGCCTTGAATCTGCAGATTTGCATATGTTTATATAGCTTTGACATCGGAGGTTATTTACGAAAGGCAAATTCACTTTGCACTACAAGTGCAAAATGCTCTTGGAAGTGCAGTCGCTGTAAATCTGAAGGGTAGATCTGAAATGAGGGGAAGCTCTGCACTTGTAGTGAAAAGTGGATTTGCCTTTCGTAAATAACCTCAATTGTATTTATATCTGCCTTTATAGCCAAGTGTAGCAAAACTGAGAATTGAAGTTTGTGAGTAGGAACAATGGCGTTTTTTCAGCTAGCTGCATTTCTTATTACACTTCTGATAAGATTAACCTCTTGCCCACCGCGCCATAGGCATTTTACTGCTACAGCACGGTGGAGTTATTTTGGGACGACGTCCTTCACTTCCGCGATTGCGCGTCCCCTGGGACGCGCTCGCGGAAGTGTCCGTGCTCGCCGGGTCTAGAAGACCCGGCGCATCACGGATCACGGTAAATTGCCGCTGATAGCGGCCGTTTACCACGTGATCGCGCCGTCAAATGACGACGCGATCACTTGTAAACAAACCGGCGTCGTTTGACACCGGTTCCTCCCTCTCCTGAGTCTCCTCTCTGTACAGTGTGAGAGGAGAGGGGGGGGGGAGCGGGGTGTCAGCAGCTGCGCTGTGGCTGGATCTGTGACAAATGTAGTCACAGATCCAGCCATCCCTCCATCCATTCCAGCTCTGCAATACCCCAATACCCTGCAATACCCCAATACTCTGCGCGATACTCTGCAATACCCCAATACTCTGCAATACCCTGCGCGATACTCTGCAGTACCCCAATACCCTGCAATACCCCAATACTCTGCAATACTCTGCAATACCCCAATACCCTGCGCGATACTCTGCAATACCCCAATACTTTGCAATACCCAAATACTTTGCAATACCCAAATACTCTGCAATACCCAAATACTCTGCAATACCCAAATACTCTGCAATACCCAAATACTCTGCAATACCCATTTTTTTTTAAAGCACCCCTGTCCCCATGAGCTTGCATGCAGAAGCGAACGCATACGTAAGTCCCGCCCACATATGAAAACTGTGTTCAAGCTACACATGTGAGGTATCTCTGCAAACGTTAGAGCGAGAGCAATCATCTTGGCCCTAGACCTCCTCTGTAACTAAAAACATGTAACCAATAAAAGTAAAGCGTCGCCTATGGGGATTTTTAAGTAGCGAAGTTTGGCGCCATTCCATGAGTGTGCGCAATTTTGACATGTTGGGTATCTATTTACTCTGCGTAATGTCATCTTTCACATTATGAAAAAAAATTGGGCTAACTTTACTGTTTTGTTTTTTTTAGCACAAAACTGTTTTTTTTTTTTTAAAACACGCGTTCAAAAAATTTCTACGAAAATAGCATGCAAGATAAAAAGTTGTAACCACCGCCATTGTATTCTCTAGGGTCTTTGCTAAAAAAGCATATATAATGTTTTGGGGTTCTATGTAATTTTCGAGCAAATAAATGATGATTTTTCCATGTAGGAGAGAAATGTCAGAATTGGTCTGGGTGTTCCAGAACGCCTGATGGCGTTCCCTGCATGTTGGGCCTCTGTATGTGGCCACGCTGTGTAAAAGTCTCACACATGGGGTATCGCCATACTCGGGAGGAATAGCAGAATGTGTTTTGGGGTGTAATTTGTGGTATGCATATGCTGTGTGTGAGAAATAACCCGCTAATATGACGGAAACAAGATTTTTTTTATTTTTTTTTACAGAATTTTCAGTCGTTTTTCTTTTATAAATAAAAAAACCCAGAGGTGATCAAATACCACCAAAAGAAAGCTCTATTTGTGTGAAAAAAAGGACAAAAAATTCAAATGGGTACAATGTTGTATGATTGAGTAATTGTCATTCAAATTGTGAGAGCACCGAAAGCTGAACATTGGTCTGGTTAGGAAGGGGGTTTAAGTGCCCAGTGGTCAAGTGGTTAAGTTCACTTTTTTGTTAGCGTTTTCAGGTAAAATTAAGGTGAAAATACAGAGACAATGCATTATTATATTCATTGTTGTAAGAATTAAATGCTGTGTAATGCACTGCGAGTAATTGACACTTCTGTAAATGTAATGTGTATACATAGTCTAGACCAGCCATTCTTATTCGGGGTTCCTCCAGGGGTCGCAACGGGTTCTTTGAACTGTAATTCATTCACCTCTAATTGGATGGTGCCTGCGTAGTTCTGGGGCCATTTCAACTTGAAAGGGCCAATGGCAAGACACCAATGATCTTTTTAGTGGTCTGAAACATTCTGTCTACCACTGTGAAGGGGACTTTTTTCCACTGACCATGGGCATTCTGCCCACTGACCATCAAAGTAAGGAGGATATTCTTCCCACTGACCACCAAAGTAAGGGGAACATTCTGCTCCCCGTCCACCACTGTAATTGAGACATATGTTCCCACTGGCCACTGCTGTAAGGGCAACATTGTTTCCACTGATCCCTTATAGGTTGGTTTTGGCAGGGGTTCCGCTAGAGCTCAAAAAAAAATTTAGGAGCTCCTTGGCAATAAAAAGATTGAGTATGGCTGGTCTAGGCCGTTTAATATTCTTAACACAATACCTATCAAATGATTTTCTCTTTATAGAGAACCAATCCTTGTTTTGTATAAATGTTCATTCTTGCCTATGAAACCTCCTATATTTCCTCTTTCTTTGCAGTGGGGTTGGTCCCTCACTGCAAGAGTTAAATGCTTGTTTATATCTAGGGTACCAAGAAAATTCACTTTTACTTATCTGATCCTCTGCTTCAGCAGGCTTGCGCTGCTACAGTGTCCCCCTTGCCTCTTCTCCCCTATGCTCATGGTTCCTTTGGGTCCTGCATTGCTGGATGAAGTCAAAGTCTTGTATTGGTGGTGAGGATACTAAGGGATGATTTATTTCTCCTTTTCTTTAATGAAAATCTATCACATATACTTATGGAGAAACCTTAATATTCGGTTTTTAAGAACTCTTGTTTGAAATGTTATATTGATCTGGGTTGGTTACGTTGAATCCTTCATATCTTACATCACCACTGGAAAAAATTACTGTAGTAGTCTGTGCTACAGTAGTCGGCACTGGCCTCTTCTGGGTGCTGCTTGAGCAACTTGTCTATACTTGTGAGCACAGGTGGGTCGCTCTCCGAGCAAGTGACCCTAGTGTTATGGATACAGAATGCAAACCGCTCTAGCAGAACCCAGAAGATCCTAGTGCTGACTGTATGTAGAACAAACTACTACAATTAATTTCACAATCCCAAGCAGCTCTCCAGATGTGATATTATTTTACAGTATATAGCACCAACAGTTTACGCAGCGCTTTAAAATATAAAAGGGAGACGATACTGTTATAATACAATAAAATACAAGACGATTAAGAGGGCCCTGCTCAGAAGAGCTTACAATCTAATAGGGTGGGGTAGGTGGTACAAAAGGTTGTAACTGTGGGGAATGAGCTGATGGAAGTGGTAAAAGAGTTGGAGACGTGTTGGCTTCCCTGAAGAGATAAGTTTTCATGGATCGCCTGAAGGTAGCAAGAGTAGGGGATAGCCGGACAGGTTGAAGTAGTGAGTTTTAGGCGGCGTACACACGATCGGATATATCCGATGAAAACGGTCCGCGGACCATTTCCATCGGATATGTCCGATCGGGAGTTTGATCCGATGGCGTGTACACACCATCGGATCAAATTCCCCGCCGCCGGAAGGCGCGGTGACGTGGCGGTGACGCGGCGGTGACGTTGACGCCGCCGCGTCACCGCAACGTCACCGCACCAGGAAGTAAAACACTTCCGCGCTTGCGCCGAATCCATTCGGCAGCGGCGGCGGTGGGGGCCGACATGTCTGCTGGTAAGTGTACTAACCAGCAGACATGTCGGGCGGACAGATCCCCACCGGATAGATTTCAAAGCATGCTTTGAAATCTGTCGGGTGGACAAATCTGTCCGCTAGCCCATACACACGAGCGGAGATGTCTGCTGAAACGGTCCATCGGACCGTTTTCAGCGGATATATCCCCTCGTGTGTACGCCGCCTTAGAGGATGGGAGAAGCTCTGTAGAAATCCTTGAGACAAGCATGGGAGGAGGAGACAAGACAAAAGGAAGACTGCAAGCAGGTAGGTAGGTATGTTTTTGCAGAAGGGACATTGCAAGTCTCTCCTGTAGTGGATAGCCTGGCTGCTTGCAGCCCTTAAAATTAGGACTTCAGTTTCACCAAGTCCAAGTGCTTAAGGACATGTCGGCACCTGTTCCACTTTAGGTGACCTCTGACCCTCTGGCATGCATAGGTATATTTAAACTGCAGTAAGCTGTTTGCCTGAAGTTAATTTTTGGACTTTGAAATACCTTCCATTCTTCAGTGCATTGATTATATTTGAGAGTACAGAAAGATTGGGATCACTTTCTACAATGTAGTCTTTAGTAGACACATTCAGAAAATCTGTCAAATACCGCTTTGAAGCGTTTGTAGTATAATCTGAATGTTGGTACACAGCTTTCGAAAAGCCGAACACGAACGGTCATGCCAAATTATCCGGGACAAACACAAAAAAATCTTGCATGATACCAAAACGAACAATTTTCATTTAAACAGTATTCATCAGAAAAAAAATCGGAAGACTGTGCATGCTCAGAAACGACAGACTACATTACAATACAACTGTAGCGCTACCCCCGGAGGAGCCGCCTACGTTCGTTTAGTCCTTTACTCTGCTTCTCGACCCCAGTAACAATCTAATGCCGCGTACACAAGATAATTTTTCAGCATGAAAGTTTTTCCAACTTCATCATTAAAAACGATGTTGCCCACACACCATCGTTTTTAAAAATTGATGAACAAAGCGCGGTGACGTACAACACGTACGAAGGCACTCTAAAGGGGAACTTCCATTTGCCTTTGGGCTGCTTTAGCTGATTCCTTCTTAGTAAAAGACGATTCACGCTTTTCTGTCTGTTACAGCGTGATGAATGTGCTCACTCCATTATGAATGGTAGTTTAACGAGAACAATCGCTCCTGTCTCATAACTTGCTTCTGAGTATGCGCGGGTTTAAAATGTCGTTTTAGCCCACACACGATCATTTTTTAAAACCCGAAAAACGACATCGTTTAAAACGACGTTAAAAAATGCAGCATGTTTGATTGTTTTTTTTTTTTTTTTTTTTTCGTTTTTCAAAACCTGAAAAATTACCATTTTAAATGTCGTTTTTCAAAAACCAAGTTTTCTTTCATGACGAAAAATGATCGTGTGTACGTGGCATTAGTCCCCTCTGACAATAGTGTAAGTGCAACTTCCAATGAGAAACACACATGTTATAATAAAACATAGATATTGTCTTTACTGCAATATTTTTGTGTAAAAGTAACAAACTGTAACAATATATATGTTCAAGAATTGCAATAGGAGAGCAATAACTGAGGTTATGAGCAATATAGCTCAATACTATATTCAGGCTACTTTCAGGGAATTCAAAACCTAAAAATAATCCCAAGAGCAGAGGCAAACACTTCAATAACAATAAATTGCAATATGGCAATCTCTACCAGATTGGTTACTTTTACTCAGGCTGGCTCTGAGTCCAGGCAGGAGGAGAGCAGAGGAATGAATGTCTTTGTCATGCCTCTCTCCTCTGTCCTTTGACACCACAGGCCCAACTTAAAACACTTTATTCAAATCAACATGTAATGGCTTAACTTCATAGATAAACTGGTCCCACACACCCACTGCATATACAGAGCCCCAACACTAGTGGCTTCAGTCCTTTTGAAGAAAAGATAAGATGTCTTCAGCTAGCCATTTTCTGTGGAGCACTTAAACACCTGGATAGCAGGGCCAAACAACACAACTTGCCCTGATTAGGCAGGAGAGTGAAGAAGGCAGGATCTTTGTTCAGCAAGGTAAAAGGACAATGGTGCCTGTATATAGTGTCCCTGGAAATGGATGCTCTTATTTTTTTTAGCACTACAAGTGTCAGCAAGATGACTAACCGCAACAATGTCTGTATACAGTGTCCATTTAACTTCTTCTGTGGTCAAGTTTCCTGCTAATAGGCAAAAGCCCCCTCATCCAATGCTGCGGTCAAGGCCCAAATGAACATCCTGGAGCAAGCAGGCTCTCCTGGTGACCGACTTGTCACCTCACACTGGAACGATTCACTGTCTGTGTAGGTGCACCTGGAATTGCCCTCTCTCAGGCTGGATGTCCCAACTGGCGGCGGAGGCCTACACTGTGTGGTGAAATCGCCTAGGAGGCAGTGCCTCTCCCTTCGGTCTGATCTCTTTCTCCACCTCATGCTGAATTCTCCTCAGAAAAGCAAATTGGAGTCTCTCCTTTCCTGCCCTCAGAGCATGCTGGTCTTTAGTGGTTCCATACAGTTCCATCTGAATGTGAAACCGGAGTCCAGGAACTACAAGTCCCTTTATGCTTTGCTCCCTGAGGGTAATCACTCTGCTGACGGATGTGATGACAGTCTAAGCTTGCACGAGAGGGAAGCGGGTTCATTGCAACAATGTTGCAGAGTGTATTTTGATACAGCAGGTAAGATAGCCAGCTCCCTGCTACATAACACAAAAACCAGACGGCCGTTTGTCCGATATTCCCATCCTGTGTACTGAGAAGGGTCTGAGAAACCTTCCAAATTGGCCAGTTTGGTAACTGCTAAGCTGTGATCAGCTATCTGGTGTAACAAGTTTGTTTTTCTTCATTTGGAAAGTGAAGAAGTTTGCTTCAGCGGCTTGCCAGGCTGTATACTTTTTAGTGTAATTTTCTGAGTGTCTGCTTTTGAAAGTGTCTGCAGTTGAAAGCTAAAATCCACTGTTATCTAGTTCCGGGGTAAGGTGCTGCTGGCTACCCAGGATGCACCTCCTGATCTCACGCATGTGCTTAAACCACAAGGTGCAGCGCGATGCTACAAGCGTCAAGGAGGCGCATTGACTCCTGGTATTAATGACACTCATATCCCAGGAGCCAATGCAAAGTGGAGGAATCAAACAATTATTATTTTTTTTTTACACTGCTTGGGTAAAAAAAAGCAATAAATACAGGAAGCAATGACGAACGCAGGGGGAAGTTTTTTGAAAAAGCCCGCAAGTCCGCCTTTGTCTTTATACAAGCATGCCCTTATCACCACGTCTGAGGTAATCAGGGGAATTGACGTCCGTTTTTTGCCACAAATGGCTTTCCTTTGGTGGAATTTGACTTTTGACACTTCTTTTTTTTTTTTTTTTTTGACGTTTATACAGTGATCAGAGCCACTGATTACTGTATAAATGTCATGGGAAGGGGTTAACTGTGTTTCCTAAGGAGGGATTCTAACTGGGGGGATGGGACTGACTGGAGAAGGAGACTGATCGATCGTTGTTCATTGGTAGGAACAGCAGATCAGTCTTCTCTCCTCTGACAACATGGTGATCTGTGATCTTGACAGATCTCTGTTCTGTCTCTCTCAGGAGCGATAGTGAGTGGCCGGCAGCCATTGCGGCTGCCAGGCACGTGCATTGGCTCTATCATCATGCCCCCTTGTTCTCTAAAGAGGCCGACGCATACCTACAGTGATTTGCCCAGGCAACCAACCTGCTGCAGTATTTTTTTTTCTTTAACACTTTGTGCCCGGCCTATAGCAGAATTATGGCCGGGCGGTGGTTCAGTTATCCTTTCTTGGCGTCATGTCTAGCAGGATAACTGCCACCGTGCGCCTGTGGGGCCACACATCGTGGCGATCAGTGGTGTGGCGTGTCAGTCTGACACAGCCCTACACTGATCTCGGTAAAGAGCATTTGCCGGAGGCTCTTTACCATGTGATCAGCTGTGTCCAATCATGGCTGATCACTATACTCTTATTAGCTTTTATAGGATCCCTGAAAACCCTCCTCTTCAGAGAAGCATATCCTTCCCACACCTAACAACTGTATTTTAATTTGAGTCCATCTGATCATCCCCCACAGCTAACTACCCTTTGTTCCTCTTGATCCTCCCTTCTAGATTGTAATCTCTAATGAGCAGGGCCCTCTGATCCCTCTTGTATTGAATTGTAGTGTGACTGTACAGCGCTGCACAAACTGTTGGTGCTATATAACGTCTGTATAATAATAATAATCACAGTGTAAACAGGAAGAACCATTGATTGGCTTTACCTCACTGGCATCTGACAGGCGCTAGTAGAGGAGAGCTGATCGGTGGCTCTCCTGATGGGGGGAGGGGTCTGTGCTAATTGTTTCAGCGCGGCCCCCCACGGATGCCCACACTGGATCACCAGGGATGCTGCCAGGACCACCAGGGAAGCCCCCAACATGTGGCTGGCCAGGTACATCCCCCATGGCCACCAGGGATGCTACAGCATGCCCAATATATGCCGATCAGTGCCCACAAAAAAATTGCAGTGCTAACTTGCTAATCAATAACGCAATAATGATAAAACCCTCTAATGTATGGAAATCTGAATAAACTTTAATATTACCACAATACCGGTCTCTGTGATATATAACGTGACATATAATACACGTCAGACTGAAAATAAGACCTAAAAATGAAGCTTTGCAGGAATAGTGGCAACCTCTCATACAGAGTTTTGGTTGTCGACTGTCTCAGTAGGGCAGTGGATTGTGTCCACTTCTAATTAGTGCAGCCTCATCAGTGCAGTTTAACAGTGTCCACAAGTGCAGCCTCATAAGCTGCACTTATGGGCGCTGATAAGCTGCACTTATCGGAGCCCATAAGTTCAAGCTCATCAGTGCCACCTCAGTGCAGTTTCAGTGCTGCCTCATCAGTGCAGCTTATCAGTGACCATAAGCGCAGCCTCATCAGTGCCCATAAGTGCAGCCTCATTAGTGGAGCATACCAATGCAGCCTCATCAGTGCAGCTTATCGGTGCCCATAAGTGCAGCCTCATCAGTACCCATCTGTGCAGCCGTTCTGTGCAGCATATCTGTTCATTAGCGCAGTGTATCTATGCCCATCAGCTCAGCGTATCTGTACCCAGTAGGGCAGTGTAATTGTGCCCATCTGTGCAGCTTGTCTGTGCCTATTAGCGCAACAGGGATTGTTAGGAGAGCCAGCCTGATGACGCAGAGCGGCAATCTCCCAGTGTGACAGATCTTGTAGGTGAAACTTCAGCCGTTGTTGTAAAATCCCGCCTACTGCACCGGCATTGGGATAGACGGCACACTGGTCTATTACCCATCCAGGCGGTGGGACTTCACAATGGCTGGAGTTTCACCTACAAGATCTGTCACACTGAGAGATCGTTGCTCTGTGTCATCGGGCTGGCTCTCCTAGTGATCCCTTGCAGCAGTGACGGGTAGGTGGGTGATTGGTGGGCGGCCGGCGGGGGGTGGTTTCGGGGGCAGTGCTGGCAGGGAGCAGAGGGAGAGGGAGGAAGAGTTTGACACCACCTCTATGGGCGGTACAGACCAGGGGTCTGAGACCCCTCCTCCCACTACAGCAAGAGGGGACGGAAGGTTCTATCTACAGCAAGCAGGAAAGTGCCAAAATCAGTGGCTGAGGATACAGGAGGAAAAACAGCCACCAGTCTTGCAAACTACAGGGGATTTTTATTTTTTTTCCTGTAAAATCAGCAGGCTATTACAGACTAACTACAGAGCTCAGAAGAAAATGGAGGCCAATAATTGGTGAAGGTAGAAGATGAGCAACAAGGACATAGAAAAAAGTTCTGCTGTAAAACATGATCTATAGTGAGGTCGGCAACCTGTAGATCGCAGACAGGTGACTGGTAGATCTCGGTCTCGGCTTGCTGACTTGCTGTTTCAGACTATCAGAGTGCAATGAAGAGGGACTACTTGTAAAGTTGAAGCTGTAGAAAGGAGCAAGCGCTGCATAAGCCTATGCCTTCTCTGTAATGCTGGCTCCTGTCCTATGCAGAGTGATACCAACTGCATTCCACCTCTTATCCCAACTAGCGCTCTCCAGAATGGTGCTAGCAGCAGGAAAGGGGAGATCTTAAGGTCAATAATAAGCAATACACTGACCACTGAAATTATGGCTGCTGATTCATGATACCGTGGTCAGTTTACGTGCCACCGCCATCCTGATCTCTGTTGTAACGATCCGAAATTCCGACAGCAAAAGTCCGATGTGAGCTTTTGAATGAAAATTCCCACCGTTTGTATGCTCCATCGGACTTTTGCCGTCGAAATTTCCGCCAACAAGAGATTGAGAGCTGGTTCTCAAATTTTCCAATGGAAAAAATTTGATCATCTGTAGCAATTCCGACGCACAAAATTCCGACGCATGCTCGGAAGCATTGAACTTGATTTTCTCGGCTAGTCGTAGTGTTGTTGTACGTCATGAAAGTTCAGAGAACTTTTGTGTGACGTGTGTATGCAAGCCAAGTTGAGCGGAATTTCGTTGGGAGAGACCATCCAAGGTTTTTACGACTGAAAATCCGATTCTGTGTACGCGGCATGAGTCTCTCCCTCTCCCCCTCTCTCCCTACCTGTCAGGTCAATAGTCTGTGTGAGACAGAATATTAGTTCTCCCTGGACATTAAAATTATAAAACACTCAAGCGCTAAGAGTGCCTAGTGTTAACGTGCATTTAGACACTTAACATTTTTTTTTTGCTAAAACACTCCTTTCTTGGATGCACAAGTGATGTGTTTTTATTTTTTTTGCCTCTAAACTCTTGTAAACTCCTATATTGTGTATGGACACATAGGTTGACGTGGAGGCAGAAAAAAACCCAGCTCAAACTCCTGTAAAAGCAGCATGTTGGAACTGAAGTGTATATGAGGCCTTATGCCGCGTACACTTGATCGGGAATTCCGACAAGAAAAGTCCGATGTGAGACCTTTTAAATGGAAATTCTGACCGTGTGTATGCTCCATTGGACTTTTGCTGTCAGAATTTCCGCTAACAAAAGATTGAGAGCAGGTTCTGTATTTTTTCCTTTCCTATCTGAAAATTTGCTCGTCTGTATGCAATTCCAATGCGCAATAAACCACGTATGCTCAGAATCAAGCAGAAGAGCCGAACTGCCTATTGAACTTCGTTGATCTCGGCTCGTCATACGTCTTGTACTTCATCGCGTTCTTGGCAGTCGGAATTTCTGTCAAGATTTGTGTGACCATGTGTATGCAACACAAGTTTGAGCCAACATTCCGTCAGAAAAAAAATCCACAATTTTCTTGTGAGAATTTCCGATCGTGTGTACGTGGCATTATTGTATATTTTATACCAATAAATCTAAATGTAATAAAACCTTAAATCTAACTGTGTACATTTTTTTTTCTTCCTTATATAAAAATGTCTAATGCTTTACTCTATATGGTTGCATACAAGAATAGCAACTTGGAAATGGCTCCTTTTGACTCCACATAATCTTTTGGTCACTGAGGTTCTTGATATATTCTGTCTTCTACCAACATGCAGTAAAACAGTTGTGAACTCGTGTCCCATCTCTATAGCCTGATATATGTACTTGTTTGGCTAGCTTTACCCTTCAGGCAATGGCATTGGAAAGCTTTATGTCTCTCCTTGGACACCTTTTATGCTTGACACAGCGACTTTTGAAATCTACAGTACTCCAAAAAATATATTGAAGGCAGCAATAGATACCTGCCAGTAATGTCTGACCATGAGCAGACTGCTATTTTTAGCAGCATCTTCATTGCAATAAACTTGTCTTAACGTGGTGCACAATAATTGGTAAAGCTGCTGAGCAACATCTGGACTCATTAGGGACTCATTCCAAAGAACTAGACGTGTATCACTGCAGGAAGAGCTTACTGCAGGCTTCACTTTGTCTGTTATCACTGGCTGGCACTAGAGGGACGGCATTGCCATAAACGGCAGACAGTTTGAGTCTGCTTCTAAAAGGTTTTGGGTCCCTCTTTTTGAAGATGGTAGCAATTTTATTTTTTATTTTTTCGATTTCCATTTTTAACAACTTTTTGCTTTCTAACATATGAACAGGTATAGTCCCCCCCAATTGAGTTTTTTTTTTTTTTCATATTTTTTTTGTGGTCGATTTGAGAACAGCGTTTACTTTTCGCTGATTTTCTTTCTTGCTGCAAAGTTGGAGTTTGTCTTTAATTTGTTATTGTATCTAAATATGCTAGTGTATCTAACTCCCCCAGATTAACAATGCTGCTGTCCAAAGGTTCTCCTTCAACCAGGACGGTGTCTGTATAATTTAGGAGGTGTTACTGGCCAGATAACTAGGTGGAAACAGATGAGGGGAATAAAAGCCTAAAAAAAAAAAAGAAAACTAATGCAGTCACCACATCTGATTGGTAAGCTGCAATATACACTGCTCAACAAAAATTATAGGAACACTTTGAAAACATATCAGATCTCAACAGGCAAAAAAATCGGGGCATGCTCCTAATGAGACGATGGATGGTGTCCTGGGGTATTTCATCCCAAATCTGGACCAGAGCATCTCTGAGCTCCTGAACAGACTGAGTTGCAACCTGGCAGCACCGGATGGACCGAAATATAATGTCCCAGAGGTGTTCTATTGGATTTAGGTCAGGTAAGCGTGGGGGCCATTCAATGGTATTAATTTCTTCATCCTCCAGGAACTGGCTGCATGCTCTCACCACATGAGGCCAGGTATTGTCGTGAACCAGGAGGAACCCAGGACCCATTGCACCAGCGTAGGGTCTGACGATGTGTCCAAGGATTTCATCCCGATTCCCAATGGTAGTCAGGGTGTCATTGTGTAGCCTGTAGATGGTCTGTGTGTCCCTCCATGGATATGCCTCCCCAGACCATCACTGACCCACCACCAAACCGGTCATGCTGAACGATGTTACAGGCAGCATAAAGTTCTCAGTGGCTTCTCCAGACCCTTTCACATCTGTCACATATGCTCAGGGTGAACCTGCTCGCATCTGTGAAAAGCATGGGGCACCAGTGGAGGACCTGCCAATTCTGGTGTTCAATGGAAAATGCCAATCGAGCTCCACAGTGTCCGGCAGTGAGCACAGAGCACACTAGAGGA
Source organism: Rana kukunoris (assembly GCA_029574335.1). Lineage (NCBI taxonomy): Eukaryota > Metazoa > Chordata > Amphibia > Anura > Ranidae > Rana > Rana kukunoris. The sequence continues at coordinate 79,685,474 of CM056056.1, forward strand.
TGTCAGGCCATCCCCATGAAGTCTGTTTCTGATTGTTTTGTCAGAGACATTCACACCAGTGGCCTGCTGGAGGTCATTTTGTTGGGCTCTGGCAGTGCTCACCCTGTTCCTCCTTGCACAAAGGAGCAGATACCGGTCCTGCTGATGGGTTAAGGACCTTCTACGGCTCTGTCCAGCTCTCCTAGAGTAACTGCCTGTCTCCTGGAATCTTCTCAATGCTAGGAGACACAGCAAACCTTCTGGCAATGACACGTATTGATGTGCCATCCTGGAGGAGTTTGACTGCCTGTGCAACCTTTATAGGGTCCAAGTATCGCCTTGTGCTACCAGTAGTGACACTGACCCTAGCCAAATGCAAAACTAGTGAAAAACAGTCAGAAAAGATCAGTAGGAAAAAATAATGTCAGACACCTCCACCTGAAAAATCATTCCTGTTTTGGAGGTCGTCTCCATGTTGCCCACTAGAGCACCTGTTGTTGTTTTTAATTAACAGCAAAGCAGCTGAAACTGATTAAACCCCCCCCCCTCTGTATATCCCCCTCCCCCTCTGCTACTTAACTGACCAGATCAATATCCCAGGAGTTCTAAATCGAACATGTTCCTTTAATTTGTTTGGAGCAGTGCATTTCATTTTTGGTTTTGAGTTTAATACCGCTTTAAATCCAACAAGTTGTATGCCACATTGTGGATTTCTCTCTTTACCTCACTTAGGAGAGAAGTGTTCTTTTGTGTCCAGCGAATAGGAATAGAAGGAGAATGCTGATGGCAAAAAACCTCATGAGGACTAAGCCATTTTCTAGTTCATTAAAAATGTGAATTTCTTCAAGACACAAGGCCGATCCTAGGCAGGGTGCACAGGGTGCTTTGCATCCAGTTGCCTGCAGAGGTGGGGGTGCCAAAGTGGCAGAGTTCTCCCCTCTCCTTGTTTGTGTCCGTCCAGAACTAGTGTTCTGAGCATAGGTGTGTGTCCGTCCAGAACTGATATGTCTGACCGTCTCCTGTATCATGTCTGCAGTCTGACCGTCTCCTGTATCATGTCTGCAGTCTCTGACCGTCTCCTGTATCATTTCTGCAGTCTCTGACTGTCTCCTGTATCATGTATGTCGTATGTCTGGGGGCTCTTTCTAAAAGATTATCTAACAGAAGCCCTCTCTGTCCATCAGAGAGGCCCCCGTCCAGGTCCCAATAAAGTACTCTGCTTCTCTTCCTGTATTTTGTTTATTGTTAAGAGATCATGTAAGGATCCCAGGGTAATGAAGACTTTGTGGGGGAGCATCTCTGTGGTTGAGTCATTGCCATAGAAACATTTGTAAAGGTAAGCAGTTAGTAAAATGACCACGCCCATGTGGGGGCGCCAGAAATATTTCTGCACCCAGGTGCCTGTGACCCTAGGATCGGCTCTGTCAAGACACATAAGAGTGTGTTTTATACAATTTCTGATCATTTGTCAGCCTTTTACTGTGCTTTATTTAAGTTTGTTGCATGGATTTTTAATTTTTAAGTGTTTACTGTTTTTAGGAAGAGATTGAGCTAATGAACTTTTTGTAGATAAAGTTCACTTTGCTTTGTAGAGCAAATGTCAAATTGAACTGAATGACGGGCATGGATTGGATGACAAGCTTTGAAATGTTCAGCACTAGTAATTTTATTGCTGATTACATCGAAAAAATAAATATTCTATCACATGATTATGATCAAGTGCGCCTTTGTGTGTTTGTTTTGTGTCACATGCAGCAAACCACAGACCACAAGTACGGACCTAAGACATGTTTACATATTGACAGACTAACAAAGCAAGTTTAAAGTGATACTAAATGCACACTGTTTAATTTACATTATCCCTTCTCCTTCAATATGTGGATGGTGGCACTGTAATTATAATTTTTCCATTCTTTTTATTAATTTTAAAGTTTAGTACAGAAACCATACAAAAAGTAGAAACATAAGAGTATACAATACGTATAAAGGAAATACAGAGGGTTTTAGATCCCAAATCTGTCTTAGATACAGATATCAAAAACACAGAACAGAACATAAGAGCAAGTTAGTGCTCTTTAAATCGATCAGTCCACAACTTCCATTGTGAAGTCAAACACCTTTCTGCCAGCCCTTTTGTTGGCAAGCATAGTTTCATATTTACAATGTAAGCAGACAATCTCAACGCCTTCCGACAGGTTAGGTACTTTGTCGGATGTCCAACCTCTCACTATGAGTAATCTGGCTGCCAATAAAACATAAGTAAATGGAGCGGCAGAATGGAGGAAATCGATTTATGCCCAAGGTGAGAATTGCCAGACCGGGATCCGGTGTCGTGAAAATGCCTGTGATGTCAAAAATAAAACGGAAAATGTTCCGCCAGAAGCCAGTGAGATGCTTAAAAGTACAAAACATATCTAAGAAATGACCAGTGTCTCCACATTCTCTCCAACAAAGATGCAAGGAGGATGGGAAAAATGTAGAGATGCGTAGGAGAATAAGGTACCAGCGTAAGGCCTCATTCACACAGGCGGACTCCGTCGCAATGGAGTCCGCCTGTATCCGCCAGCTCAGCCGGAGATCTGTCCGTAGTTCTCCGATGAGCCGACGGATGACAAGCTAAGCTCCGCTCTGCTCACTGAGCGGGGAGGAGCTTGTCGAGCCCCGCTGTCCTCTATGGAGCGATCTGATGAAAATGGACAGCATGTCTGTTTTCATCAGATCTTGCCCGATCCGATCCGCATGAACAGATGTGGACGTGAGCGCCATACGTTTGTTTTTAGCTGATCGGGTCGGATGTCAGGGGACAAGTCTCCGCTGACATCCGACGCTCCATAGGGGTGCATGGAGCGCCCGTTCAGGTCCGCCTGAAAAACTGACAGGCGGACCTGAACGGTCCGTAAGTGTGAATGAGGTCTAAGGCAATTTTTTGGGATGACTCCCAGCGAGTCACGCAGTGTGAGGCCTTATAGACTGATTTAAATGCAGAGCACCACTGAGCAGGAGTATAACATTTATCCAAATCCGTTTACTGTTTATGATACAGGGAAGATTACACTTCTCTTGAAATAAGTTGTAAAATGTAGAGCTGCCTTTAGAGAAGGGTGGGAGTAAGTCTGCAGGGAAAATAAGAAGGAGGAGCTTCTAGTCCTCTGCTGCTGGTCACTTGTTAAAAAAAAAAAAAAAAAAAAAAAACAGGCTTTGGAATACAGAGTAAAAATACATAAATTTATATCCATAAACTGTTTTAAATTTGCATACAAATGTATATTTGAAATTAAAGCTTTATTATTTTGTGGACATAACATGGTGTGGGCAGGTTTCTGCCAGTCAGACTGTCACACCCCTCCAGCCTGTGCCTTAGACTAAGAGAGGTGAAGCCACCATTAATCTACATGTAATATTTCACCCCCATTGTGTTTTAGCTGGTTAGTGGGCATGGAGGAGGAGGAGGAGGAGAAGGAGGGAGGGAGGGAGGGAGGGAGGGAGGGAGGGAGGGGGCATTTACCACTGTGTATAAGTCCACATGTGCAAATCTATAGTCACATGGGCTGCTCAGATGTGATGGTGAGGAAAGGCTCAGCGTATAAATTCACTGACAAACTGAGCATGTGCCGAGTTGCCACAACAGCAGCAAAATCCTTAACTGAATTGGGGATATGAACAGAAGGTGGAGTTGGAGAAGAGCAGGATCAACCAGGTTTTTTGCAGAATACAGAAAACGAATCCCATAGTGACGGAGTATGAAAAACATGTAATGCAGCATTTATTGATATATTTTTTTTTTTTTATATGATGTGGGTTTAGTGACACTGAGCATTGAATACTGAGGGGCATGCTACGAGGCATAACATGGAGTGCATGTAATCCACCATATGTTTTGTGGTACAGCTTTTAAAGTAAAGAGATGGCCATATATGGGGTGAGTTTTAATGATAATCATTTTGACTCTTTCTCTGAGAAATAAACATGTCGTTGAGATCAATTGGTTTCGATGGCTTCCGCCATAATAATGCAAGGTGGTCATGATCTCTGGTCTCAGTTTTCTTGAACATGCACAATGATTGGATATTAGATAACCTAAAGGCAAGATGGAATGCTGAAAAACAATTTTCAGAATGTATTTTAATATGCACATTCCATTGAAATTCTGTCACACTGCCAGCTTTAGCAGTGCAACAGCCATCCTTTGGGAGAGACCACTTTGCAGTGCTAATCTATGCAGTGTCTTCAGTGTAGGGGGCATCTTGGCTGGATCTGAAGGCTGGTGATTGGCTGATGCAACAGAGGAAGGAGAAGTGTAGTGTGGAGACTCCAGAGAGGAAAGGAGAGAGCATCAGAAGGTTGCAGTGAAGGAGGAATAGTGGTGTGTGGCTAGAGTTTGCTGGAGCTATCTGATGCTGTGCTGCCCAGGAGAAGAGTGCTGATCAGAGATTGCTGCTGTCATAATGCTCTGCAGTACTACATGTAAGGGAACCTAGATCCTAAGAGCTTACACTGAGAAGAAGTGTTTCACTTGCTGGATGTGGTCTGTGACATCAGCTGAGAACCACTTGCTACTACTGCTGGGTGCTACCTTGAAGGGAGGAACCTTTTGCAAACTAAGAGCCCTTTCACACCAGCGGACCGTATGTCTGTATTTCATCCATCCGTTTTTGGATGAAATACCGACATACATTTATCCCTATGGGATAGCGGGTGTTGGCGAATGAACATCGGCTGACACCCGATCTCATCGGTGTCCGCTATGCTCCGATTCTGCAGACGGAGGAAAATTCTATTGGATCGGGTGAACATGGACAAACGGTCCGTGTTCATCCGATTCCCCATAGAGGAGAGCGGAGATCAATGGAGCGATCCCCGATGAGCAAGCAGATGAGAAATGTATGGATCCACTGACTTTTCTTGGTTTCATGAAATGGTTCTGACGTGGTGTTTTTTTTTCTAAACTTTAACTCCTTTTTATTTGGGAACAATCCAGTACCCTTTTTGTTAGCAAATGTGGTTCTAGAGCGCACTCCCACCACTTGTAAGGAGGGAAAAGAGGGACTGTCTCTGCAGAATTAATAGAGAGACAGCAACTTCTGACCCCAACTGACTTGAACTTGGCATTAACTGAATCAGAGCAGGTGTAACAACATAAAAGATCATCTTTTGTCTGCTTTCTTGCAAGGCCCCTACTTTGCCAGCTATTTTTTTCTTCTTTGTCATCATTTACTGGACGTTGTCACAAAATGTGCACTGTTATAGCAGTTAGGACTGTCTTTATAGGCTGTTGCTAGTAAATGCAGTACAGTTATTTGTGTTAATTACTGACAGAATACTTAACCATATCATTAAGAGTTAAATTGTCTTATTGATTGATTTGTATGAGTACACTTGATGATCCTCCTCTTCTTTTAGGCTATGCTTGGCATAATAAATTCTTTGAAATACCTCAAGGTGTGTCCGTTAATGTTGGGTGAGCGCAATGTGTCATCTTTATAGAAATTACAAGACAATTCAGCTGCTTCTCTGGGAGTAGTGCCACATTTTAGAAGAATTCAATACATATTGTATACTGTATACATTTTAATTATGAATATCTATTGTAGCATAGAAGGGTTTTTTTTATTTTTTTATTCAGGTATTCTGTCCGAACGAATGGTTATTTCAAAACGCAGCAGGTCGATCGGATGGGTTTCCAGTTGAATTCTACAAGGCCCATGGAGCTCTACTTTTCTCCAATTGTCTAAAAAAGGGAGCATTGCCAGACTCGATGAGCCATGCCCATATAATCTTTATAAGCCCCCAAAAGATCCATCCTTGTGTGCCTCATATAGGTTTATTGCTCTCTTGAATGTAGATTGCAAGATCATTTCCTGATGATTACAACCTATGATGCCTAGCATTATTGATCCAGATCAAATGGACCAGGTGGCCGGTAGAGTCACTGAGGCACAGCAGGTCTCCAAAGTCAGATTATTATTATTATTTTTTTTTTCTATTTTCAAAATCACTTGGTTTAGTATCCGGCTATCAAGTTTCCAGCTAAGGTTGTAGTTATGTGTATTATCCATAAAATATTCAAATCTAGCATGACATCACAGGGCTATGGATTGCATAACTGTGCCAACTAACCTAGACTAAATCTGCATCAAGTAACTTTCTTTTAGATTTGGTGTTTTAACTTTTGGAAGGTATTTGCATAAGCTGACATTAACAGGCTACAAAAGAACAGCCAGCAGCGCTTTGGTTTCATAGCTTCTAGTTTTCTTCCAGCACTAAGGACATTGTGTCCTCTGTGGGCGATTAAAATGCAATGGAAATTTCAGCATCCTTTTCGTACATGGAGTCTGTTTCAAAGTAGTAGTAGGATTAGGAGGCATAGCTAGCTCGTTATTCAAGACATATACTGGGATTTGTATGAAAATTTGAAAGAATTTTAATTTTTTTTTTTGCTCTTGTTGTAGACGTTTAGAGAGTGTTGTATTTTTCCTAATTCTCATATGATTACGGTATGGTCTATAAAAAGTTTACAATACAAGACCTTGAATGTTGGCTTAGTGGCAGAGACATTACTTCTGTTGATACTGGCAGATTATCTGCACAGGGGTCTGAAGAGTAAAGGGGAACAATGGAATAAACTGTTGGTTATCGGTGTATTTGTCATTCCTGCTTTGGAGTTGTCTGGTTGGTTTGCTGTTTTCAGTGGTTTGCACTATCACTTTGCATATCGGTAATTCCAAGGCTGAACTTTGCAAATAGGAGATGAGGTAACATGGTAGAGACTAGGGATGAGCTCCGGTGTGTTCGTGCAGCGCCCGTCAGGAAGTCGGCACGGCACTGCGCTAAACACAGGCCATGAGACATTTCCCGATCTCTGCAGCTGAGCATTGGGACAATGTCTCCCTGCCTGTGATTAGCGCAGTGCCATGCCGACTTCCTGGCGGGTTCTGCACGTGGAGTGTGCAAACACACCGGAGCTCATCCCCAGTAGAGACCATAGGCAGGCTTTTGTTCCTAATGTTGACCTTTCCACATCTAGAGCCTTAAAAATTAAAAGCCTTAAAAATTGTATTTACAGCAGTTTACCAATTTTTAGATGTGGTAGCTGGATTTGTGTTTTTATTTTATTTTTTTAGGCTTTTTTTTTTTACCTGGTGATCTGGCCAGTAACACACTACATGTTGTATGGTTGTAGCACTACCCTTTAAACACTTCCATACCGGGCCTATTTTGGCACTTCTCTCCTACATGCATAAATCATAATTTTTTTGTTAGAAAATGACTCAAAACCCCTAAACACTATATATGTTTTTTTAGCAGACACCCTATGGGAAAAAAAAAATGCCAGCCATTGCGACTTTTTAACTCGCCTTTTTTTTTTGGGGGAAAAAACGGTTTCGTGAATTTAAAAAATAACAAAATGGTAAAGTTAGCCCAATTTTTTTATATAATGTGAAAGATGAAGTTACGCCGAGTAAATAGATACCTAACATGTCACGCTTTAAAATTGCGCACACTCATGGAATGGCGCCAAACGTCAGTACTTAAAAATCTCCATAGGTGTTGCTTATTTTTTTTTTTTTTTTACAAGTTACAAATTTAGAGTTACAGAGGAGGTCTAGTGCTGGAATTGTTGCTGGCGCTCTAACGCACGCGGCGATACCTCACATGTGTGGTTTGAACGGTGTTTACATATGTGGGCGGGACTTGCGTGTGTGTGTTCGCTTCTGAGCTTTCTTTTGACATTTTTTTTTTTGATCACTTTTATTCCTATTACAAGGAATGTAAACATCCCTTGTAATAGGAATGGTTTGTGACAGGTACTCTTTATGAAGAAGAGATGCGGGTCAATAAGACTCCACATCTCTCCTCCAGGCTGGAAAGCATTAGATTGTGGGAAAAAAAATTCACAGATCTAATGCTTTCAGCCGCGATTGCGACTTTGTTTACATTTACATTCCAGGACCCGAGTGTCACGTCATAACATCGCGCCCGCGCCTCCGACGATCATAGAGATGACTGGTGACCATCTGGTCACCAGTCTACTCTGTGGTTTCCATCCGCCGCCGGCGGATCGTTTCTCTGGGTCTCCTATGGCAAAGGAGAGCCTGGAGAAGCACCGGATAGCGGCGGGAGGGGGGACGTCCCCTCCCGCCGCCTATAAGAACGAGGCGGAACCGCACTGAATCGTCGGCTGAAGAGATGGATATCTGAAAGTCCAGGACGTCATATGACGTCCTTGGGCAGGAACGGGTTAAGGAGCCACTGGATTTTGGTTCCCCCTATTTTTGCACAGCCAGGTAACATGTATTTTTCCAACTTTCATTCAGAGACAGCAAACAGTCCAATGGTTTGTTTTTGTTTTATTGGGGGGGGGGGGGGGGAACGACTTGGATAGGGATAATGAGATGCCTAACTTGACTCATAAGAATTTGAGGACAACTTCCTTCACTATGTACACCACAAAATGGCAAGTCCTTGACTGTATTCTCTATGGAACAGCAGTCTTCCTTTAATTGGCCCATTGTAGGAGCTCTGTGGTCCCTTAGTAAAATTAAGCAAGGTCCCTCTCTTTTGCCACAGAACAAGGGATTTGGTTTGCCTTGTTGGTACTGTCATAGAAAATCTTGCTGAATATTGCATCTGGCAGCTTTCTCCCTTTTTAGGACCTGGGAATGTAGAGGTACTCCTGCTGTCCAGGCCCTCCTAGTCTAGCCAGGTGGTACCCTAGAAGAGGCTGTAGTGGAGATGTCCTTTGTTCTTTGTCATTTTTCCTTTCCTAAACATGCCATGATATACCTAAATGGACAGCTACGCATTACAAATGCATGAAAATGCAATTCTGTAAAGAGAGATCATAAATCATGCTTAAAAAATGCACCATAAGCGCAACCAAAACAAGCTGCATGCTCATTACAAATACATGCAAGAGCATATCTTAAACTGCACGCCAATTGTGGTGTTAACAAGCCTTAAATGTATTTTAAATGCAAGTTTGAATTTGACTTGTTTCACCTTCCTGCAGTCCCTGTACAGCAGGGCTGGAATGTGAGATGAAGAAGCTGTACAAGGAGCCAATCCGTTCATGCTGATAAGAGGACAAAGCAGAGTGACAGTGATAAGCTCATCATTGTGCAGAGAAATTAGACTCCCAATTCCGTTTTGAGGTAAATTCTTTGATAGCGCTTCATTGTGCTTCTTCTCCTTTTACTGTCAAGTCGCAGGCTGGAGTGAGTCCAGGACTACCTAGGCTCAGAGGAAGTTGGATGAGTGGTAGGGCCATCTAACAGAGGACACCTAGAAGTCTATGGATTAAAGCTGAATACTTGATTTTATCTTTTGGCTTTCTGGTTTTACTTTGTTATGTTTGGCAGAGCTTCTGCCTGTATTGCATAAACAGGCTCTGCCACTTTACCTGTAGTACAGAAATTAGATTGGCAGTTTTATAGGGCCAGTGATTGATGGCGGCGGGCCAGTGATTGATGGCGGCGGGCCAGTGATTGATGGCGGCGGTTACATTTTGCCAGTAAACATGTGTAGCGGTGTCATGTGATTTCAGTATATCAGATAATGATTAGTGAAATATGGAAACAAAAGCACCTTATATTACAGTGCTAGATGGTGGTGTTAAAGTGTAACCAAAGACCAAGTTGTTTTCACTCCCAATAACAATAATAAAACCTATTGTATTTGTACATTGGTTTTGCTATTCAGCACTGCGCTACTTTTAACTGTCAATTGCATGATCCTGCAACACTTTACTCAAATGACATTTTATATAAAAAAAAATTCACACAAATACAGCTTTCTTTTGGTGGTATTTGGTCATGACTGTGTTATTTTCTTATTTATTATATAAACTATTTTTTTTTCTTTTTGCTATAAAACGCATACAGTAAAAAAAAAAAGAAAAATTTTTTTTTTATACATTAACCCAAAATGTATTCTGCTACATGTCTTTGGTAAAAAAAGAAAAATCCCAATAAGTGTATATTGATTGGTTTGTGTGTAAATTATAGTCTAAAAACTATGATGTGTGTGTGTATATGTATGTATGTGTGTGTGTGTGTGTGTGTGTGTGTGTATATATATATATATATATATATATATATATATATATATATATATATTGTGTGACAGGAAGTCAGGTAAATCTGTGGGTGTTGACAATTCACCAATTACTATTAGGTGTCGGCTGCAGAAATAGCCAGAAAGGTTTAGGGCGTTGGAAAACTTCAGCTGTTAAGAATGAGGCAATTAAGGTTATTCTATAGGTTATTCAAAGGATGACTACTGATTGCTGCATCCTGAGGCTTTTTGCGTTAAGGAGAGCAGTCAGAAAGACTTCTGAAGAGGTGAGGTGGTTGTTTATTTTTCTGTGTGATAAAAAATCAAAAAGACTATTGTTTTTCTGCTGTCTGACCAGCAGTGTCTGCCCAGTAGTAGGCTGTGCCAGACTCCATAGGTAGGTTCCTGTGTTGTGAAGGTAGATGCCCCAAGTGGCCAGGGTTTATTTTATGTTTTGTTTTGTTTATGCTGTTTTGATGCTTGCACGTGTATCCAGCAATATGGAAGAATAAACCATATCCTTTGTTTTCAACCATCCTCAACTGCCTTTCTGTATAGTTCAGTGTGTAGTGAACCCATCCAGGGGGTCACACACCCCCGCTACTGAGCTAATCCCTCACAATATATATATACTTGTAATAGCGGTAACCAGCGACTTATAGTGGGACAAAATAATTATACCTTGTATATCAAAATAACATATAGTGCTTGTGTTTTTAAACCCATCAAAAAGTGAACCATTTAAACCACGTCCATCATACTTCAAAATGTTATGCATAAACAAAAGTGCAAAAAATGTGCAGATACATGACTTTGGATATCGAAGCCCCATGACCATGTTTACATATGTGGGCGGGACTTGCATGCACATTCGCTTCTGCACGCAAGCGACCAGGACAGGGGCATTTAAAATATATATATATATATATATATATATATATATATTGTAGTAGTCTGGTACCCCAGGGTTGTGGTGACCCAGTGCTCTCAACCGCTCTGGTTGAGGGGCTCCAGGAAACGAGTAGTTTACAGAGGAAACTGGCGTTTAAGTTCTCTCATTTAATAAAGACCTGGAGCCTGGGGATTTCAAAGAGATCTGGGTGGGATGAAATCCCCAGTCCTGGGTCCAGATTTTCAAATAGATCAGCACACTGATTGTGCAGGTGTGTGTGGGCCTGATAGGAGACTCAAGACCAGCATTCTGGGCTCCACCCTCCCGAGGAGTCCAGGCTTGTAAGGGAGAACCCAGAGAGTGCAGGTGTGCACTGAACAACCTGGAGTGCAGGCTGCACTGTGAGAAACCCCAGAGACCTGAGCGAGGTTGCTGAGAGGAGTCAGGAAGGTTCCATGCTGGAGCCTAAGCAGTTGGGCTACTGCTGAGGAGAGCCAGGTGGCTTGGTATTTTCTTTGCACGTATAAGCCAGGAGGCTGAAGCTATCATTTTGTGTGGACAGTGAAAACCCCCTGCGTGGGAAACCTATGTTTGGACTTTTGTTTATTTTTGCCTTTTCAATAAAAGTGGGCCAACAAGCCCTTAAAGACAGTTCCTGACTGGCGTGAATCGCTTAAAACGCATATCCCACTTGAGCTAACAACCCCCAATATTACTATATATATATATATATATATATATATATATATATATATATATATATATATATAAAATATATATTTACACTTTTTTTAACTTTTTTATTTTATTTATCTTTTATCACTTTTATTCCTATTGTAAACATCCCTTGTAATAGGAATCACTGTGACAGGTCCTCTTTATGGAGAGATGTGGGGTCAATAAGACCGGAGAGCCCCGAGAAGCAGCGGATGACGGCAGGAGGGGGGGACGTCCCCTCCCGCTGCCTAGAAGAACGATCGAGCGGCGGAACCGCCACTTTGATCATTCTTCTGGTGCACAGAATCGCCGGCTGAAGACGGCGATATCTGAATGATGCCTGCAGCTGCAGGCATCACCCAGATATCCCTGCACAAAGCCGAGGATGTCCCAGGGACGTCCTCGGGTCTGAAGTGGTTAAGTATATTCAGCCTCCTCCTCTCAACACAATTCTCGGGAAGAAAACGGATACTCCCTCTGTGCAGTACTTTTCATTAATATTTTAATAATGCACACAGATCAATAAACCACACACATTTTTCAGTGCACTTAAACTGGTGAGCCTCAAAAAAACATATATATATTTTTTTTATATAAGTGTCGGCAGCTACAAACACTCCTAGCTGCTGACTCTTAATAAGGACACTTACCTGTCCAGGGAGGCCCGCGATGTCCACCCCCCAAGGCCAATCCATCCATCGAATCGGCTGCCGTCGCCACCATTCCAACTAAGGGAAATTGCCTTGCGGCTTCACTGCCGGTGTCCTACTGCGCACGCATGGTGCTTTGTGAATGGTCAGCTTGTCTTCTGGGACACACATAGGTCCCAGGAGACAACGGGGAGCTTGCCGAAGAGGAAGATGTGACGACGTGGGCCGCGGCCCGGCTGGATTGGAAGTACACTCGGTACTGCCAAAAAGGTAAGAAAAACCATTTTTTTTCTTAATAGCCAAAAACAAGGCATTGAGAGGTGGTCTTTCATTTTAGACCACCTCTCAATAATGCGTGGATCCTCCGCTTTAAGATCCAGTGCACAGGAGTTCACACTTTTTAAAAGATACATCCAGGAATCACAAATTATAGAAGTAAAATCCACTCAAGGGTTAATAGAACTGGGGAACTGTCATTTGTCTTCATCAAGAGTGCCCGACAATGCCTGCACCTACTACCCAGATCCACCCGTTCATAGAAGCCATACTACTGCTTCTATGAATGAAATGGGATTGATGCATGGAGGCAGGGTCGATCCGTCCTATAGGCTCACTATGCAAGCCGCTTAGGGCCCCGCAAGCTGCCGAGGGCCCCCCAAATTACTAGTGGCCCCACCTAGTGAGAAGTTTAATGTGACATGTCATTTTGCTTAGGGCCCCAGGGAGGTCAGGATCGGCATTGCATGGAGGGGCAGGCCTCCTCTCCATTCATAACTCACTCTTCAATCAGAAGTTGTAGGACGGCTTCTATGAATGGGGGAGCTGGTTGGAAAGGGTGGGCAAAGCTGGGCACTCTTCATGAGTGCTTGTAACAGATTCCAGCTGTAATGACAGAGAAAAAATTTGAGGGAGCGAGAAGCAAAAGGGACACGGCACATTAAGGCCTCATGCACACTGGACGTTAAAATAACATTATAAAAACGCCAGTTGCTTTGCAGTGAGTTTTTCAACTTCTGTCAACGCTTATGTAATAGCGTTTTTTTTTTTTTTTTAGCACTATTCCACGTTTTTTTTTTTCAATGGATCAAAAAAACGTTAAACGCTGGTGAGCGAAGTTTTTGAGCGTTTATCATCGTTGGAGCGTTTTTACAGCTGAAAAACGTCTCTCAAAACACACTTTTCTTTTATTTGTTCTTTTACTGCTCAAAAACGCCACTGCCTATGTGTGCATGGACACATTGGATAACATGGAGTGTTTAATGACTGTAGAAAAAGTCTACTGCCAAAAACAGCTGCTGTAAAAACGTCCAGTGCGCATGAGGCCTAGTAGTAGTAATTTGTGTTCCTTGTGCTGATTTATGTGTGTTTTTTTTTTTTCTGACTACAGTAAATCCAGCCAGTTCAGCATGACCCCGACAAATTTCAAATGACAAATTTTGATCTGTGTATTCTGGCGCCCCCCCCCCCCCCCCCCCCCCCCCCAAAATCCGAATTCAATAGTGCAGTGAGAGTGATTTCCCCCATTCACACATTCAAGGTGGCTGAACAAAAACAAGTGAACCATGTATGGCCTGCTTTAGACTTTAATGATTCCAGGAGCAGTTGGGGTCAGTAAATGTAGTGTATGGAGGTGAATTTAGTTCTTCTCCTATACTCCTTTTCTTTGATCCATAGGTCTGCACTTTGTCTAGTTCTTCTGTCAGCAGGAATATTATCCACAAAGTAGAGAAAAAGCCTCCAGTTTTCAGGTGGTGAAAACATGACGTTGGTATGTTAATCCTCCATGGAAGAAAGCCAACGTGTTGATTTATTTTTTTTCCTATTTATTTTCCTTGTACAATCTCCGGTTTCAAAATAAATAGAAAAAATGCTTTATTTTAGCAGCTTTTCGGTGATTCCGCACAAGACTCTGAGACCATTTATAGAAGTATTAACAGATTCTATGTGGTTATGTGGCCTCTAATATGAAATCGAAATTTATAAACATGATTAATAATTTAAACTGGAAAATAATCTTATAAAATAGCAGAGAAATGTAGCTGATTTATCGCATATTGGGATGGATAAAATAACCAAAAAGCAGTTACAAGCACAGCTATAAGGGTAGGTCATATTGGGTTAATTCCAGCATGCGTGCTGTAAAAAGGTGTCAGTTAACACTTTGATTATTGAGTTTACACAAAACAAGATCCAAAGAGGCCAAATGTTTGGCATGTAAAGTGCAAGCGCTTTAAATCGAGAAAATGATACAGCTTGGTGTACATTAAAATGGTTGTAAAGGTTTGTTCATGTTTATCTTGTTTTGCATTTTAAGTATTTATAGGGGTGGTTATGGTTTTGTTTTTTTAATAACAAACCTGGTTTACTTGGCTCTTCTGTGCAAGGGTTTTGAAGAGTGGCCCTGATCCTCCTCTTCTTTGAGCACCCAGCGGCGTGTCTAGCTCCTCCCCCGCACCAAATGCCTCTTCCAAGGTGGCACTCATGCAGGTGCGCTCTCGAGTCCTGCTGCTGCAGACAGTAGAACTCGGCCCGGCCCCCGACTCCTGTGTCACTGGATTTGATTGACGGTAGCGGGAGCCAATGGTTATTGCCGCTATCAATTTGTCCAATTAGGACCTGAGACAGTGTCTGGAGATGCTGTGCTATTTCTTGTTGCTGGAAAGATTGGGTTCAGGTAAGTAAAACAGGGGCTCTGGGGGGCTACAACCCATTTAATGCAAAAAAAGCCTTCTTCATGCAGCTCCCTCACAGCCCCCCCCCCCCCCCCCCCCAAGTACTTGAGCCCAATCTAGATCTAGCGATGTGCACAAGTGCAGCAGCTCTCTTAACTCTCTCCCTCCTCATCCCCCCCCCACTGTAATATCCACATCTCCCCCACTGCAGTGGCGTCACTAGGGGTGGCATCACCCAGTGCAGAAAAAAATGGTCACCCCCCCCGCACCAACTATAGTCCCCCCTCAGTAAAGAACCCCCTCGGTGCAGACACCTGCATCAGTGCAGACACCCCCCTCCTCTCAGTACAGGCAGACCCCCCCCCCCAGGTAGTACAGGCAGACCCCCCCAGGTAGTACTAACAGACTCCTCCAGTGGTGTGTCCCACAAGTGCTGGCTCCTTCTCTGTGGGTGTAAACAGAGAGGAGGACCGCCACCGGGAGTACCAAGATGGTCGCGGCTCCGGAGCAAGGCCAAAGCGACGGCCTTTCCTAATGTTATGGCTGCGGCCCCCGGAGCTAGGCTTCGGCCTAGCTCCGGAGCCGCGTTAACCTGCGGATCACAGTGTGTGCCGATCTGAAGAGGGTGACCCATTCGGATCACGGATAAACTGTGATCCGTTGCACCACTATTTGACAGCCAAAATGCTCCCATACAGGGGATTTAAATGACGCAAGGCGTTCAAGTTCCTCCGCTCGACATAACCACGCTGTGTGTGGACTGAACATGCGCACCAACTTTTTTTTTTTTCAGAAATCAATCCTCGGATCACGTGTGTGCGGCTCGGATCAATGTTTTTCAGTTTGGATCACGGATCAATGACGATCCGTTGGACCACTAATTAAAATAAATAAATGCTGTAAATAAATTTCTATGTGTGCAACACATCTATATAATATGGGTCTCACTTTTTGAATTTAATTACTGAAGTACATGAACTTTTTAATTATATTATCATTTTATGAGATGCATCTGTATAGTTGAAATTCTCCCTTTTAAAGATTACCTAGACATTCAGGTCAGCTTAAACATAGTGGCAGTCGAGGCTGGCTCATCTGTAAAAACTATTTTATCGATGGGGAAATAAAACTGAACCATTTGCACCCAATGTTTTTTTATTTTCCTAAATCCCATCTCTAGAATCAATCACCATTGTCCATAATTTGCCTATTCTACAGTTCCCTGCGCCATTAAATCTGTCACAAAGCCGGAATGGATGGATTAACCTTGGAACCTGACAATATACAGTCTTCATTGATAAAAAGCATATTGGATGTGTGCCTTGTCGGATCTGACTAGCCCTAAAGTGTTTCCACCCACAACAGGGTTAAATCCTGATTCACAGAAAATGTCATTCAGCATGAGTAGTGGGTAGTGTGAGCTCTGATGGTAAGAATGTGTGTTGGCTGAGGTCCTGCACTACCATAGAAAAAGTGTGCAGCGTTTGGATAATTCTAGCTATTTAAGTTCATGCCCTTTACAATGATTCCCTTTAGACATGAATAGGGATGCGATGGAAAATCTTACTAAAGCATTTCTGGGCCATGTTCGTTTTTCCACATAAAATCCAAGAGTGTTCACATTTCAGTGACTGTAAACTTGGATCCTCAGCTGTTGGGTAACTATAGCTACAGTGTGTGTATATGCATGTGTGTGTGTGTGTGTGTGTGTGTGTGTCTGTATGTATATAAGTAGTGAACACTTCACCGTTTTTCTAGGTAAATCTATTTCTAAAGGTGCTATTGACAAGAAATTTTCACCACATGTCTATAACCCATGCAAAAAATAACTTCATAAATTACGTTGTGTGATTAAAATTGAGTGACACAGTATTGAAAGGGAAGTGCAAAAGGGCATGGAAAGCCAAGACACCAGCTGCAATCTATCAGTAATAGAAAGCAATCCTGCCCCTTGTCGGTGCAAATTAATATCATCTGGTTCAATCTCAACTGATAAAAAAGGTATAGAAAACTATAAAAAGGTGTCTCGTTACCAAGGTGTCGCACAAGAAACATCTCATGATTGGTAAAATCAAAGAGCGCTCTCAAGAATTTGAAGACCTTCACAACCTTAATGTTGCACCACATACTGATGGCATTGGTTAACTGCTTGCCGACCGCCCGCTGCAGTTTTACTGTGGCAGGTTGGCTTGGCTGCGCAAAATCACGTAATATAACGTGATTTCGCTCTGTGGCCACTAGGGGCGTGCGCCCCCTGCTTGCCTCCGGTGCCTCCCGGTGGGCGCGATGACTGCCGGGCACCCACGATCGCTCGTTTGCGCGCACATACAGCTCCTGGTTCTTTCCAGGGGGAGAAATGACTGATAGATCCCTGTTCATACTTTGTATGAACATACAATCATTTCCCCATGTCAGTCCCATCCCCCCTTCAGTTAGAACACACTTTAGGGAACATAATTAACCTCTTGATCTCCCCCTAGTGTTAACCCCTTGCCTGCCAGTGACATTTTTACAGTAATCGGGGCATTTTCAAAGAAAAAAATAAATAAATCTGCTAGAATGGCCCAGCCAATCACCTGACCTGAATCCAATAGAAAATCAATGGAAAGAACTAAAGATCAGAGTTCACAGAAGAGTTCCATGAAAAACCTTCAAGATTCAAAGACTGTTTTTGTGGAAGAATGGACCAAAATCGCACCAGCAACAGCAATGTATGCCACTAGTTTCTCCATACAGGAAGCATCTTCTACTGTCATTACCAACAAAGGATTTCGTACAAAGTATTTATTTAATTCATTTCAGTTATTGTGTTCAACGTTTTTTCCCTGTGTTATTCTATATTATTACACATACTGTAATAGTGGCCACACAAAATATTGACACTTTGGGCCCAATTTGGACATTCTTTCTTAGGGGTGTATTTACTTTTGTGGCAACCTCTGCATATGAGGCTGAACACGTGCACTCAACTTCTTTGGTCGACCATGACGAGGCCTGTTCTGGGTGAAACCTGTCCTGTTAAACTGCGGTATGGTCTTGGCCACCTGGCTGCCGCTCAGTTTCAGGGTCTTGGCAATCTTCTTATAACCTAGGCCTCTTTATGTAGAGCAACAGTTCTTTCAGAGCCTCAGAGTTCTTTGCCATGAAGTGCCATGTTGAACTTCCAGTAACCAGTATGAGAGAGTGAGAGTGATGACAACAAATTTAACACACCAGCTTCTCCTTCACACCTGAGATCTTGTAACACTGACGAGTTACATGACACCAGGGAGGAAAAATTGCTATTTCGGCCCAATTTGGACATTTTTACTTAGGGGTGTACTCACTTTTGTTGCCAGCGGTTTTGACATTATGGCTGTGTGTGGAGTTATTTTGGTGGTTCACAAATAAAAGGAACGCTTTCTGTCAGTGCTGTGTTGTATCTCCACTCTAGGCTGAAGATGGGTGTTCCTATGGGGGTGCTACACTTGGCACTGAAGCCACCTTCCCCTTTTCATTCTGTAGCTCTGCCATCTAATCTTCAGTTTTGTGCTTTTTTCTGCTCCACCCCTCTGCCTTGTACACTAAAAGAAAAACTGAGCCCAGACCCAGCAATACTGGGGAAAGAGACTAGAGTAGTGGCTGTCGGCTAGTGGTGTTGTGCATGATTGTACAACCAGGTGCCGGGTACTGAAAGAACTAGTGGACGAATCCACAGCAATCAAGTAAACACTATGTTGTCGGCACACCCTAAAGTAGGACTTCACACCTAATTTGATAAAAATTATGTTCTTTAGCAAGAAACATACATGCCATATTATTACTATGTACCAAATTCAAAGTTGTAAAGACATTTATTTTCTTAATACATTCTATGCATCAAGATAAGATACCTTGTGTACAGCAGCCCCCCCAATACTTATCTCAATCCAGAGATGTTGCTCGAGAGACTTGGCTGTCTGGACCCTCCCTCCTCATTGCCATTGGCTCCCGCTGCTGTCGAAGTCAGTAAAACAATGAGAGAGGGCTTGGGCCGCAGCTCTGTGTCTGTATGGAAACACGAGGCTAGGGTCAGGTGCCTCCATAGCAAGCTGCTTGCTGTGGGGGCACTCACCAGGTGGGAGGAGCCAAGAGTGCCAAAGAGGGACCTGAGAAGATGAGGATCTCTGGGCTGGTCTGTGCAAAACCACAGCGTTTTAGGTGCTTTAAAAATGTCCCTCATACGCCTATGCAAATCATACAATGAACCGCACACAGTGCTGTTTACATTATCAAAACATGAAGCGGTAGCGTTGCGTCACATTTAAAATTGAAGCCTCATGTAGAGAGGCTCCTCTCCAGCCGGCGTCTTCATTCCAACTGTGGGCACCCGGCTGTGACAGCTTTCGGCTTTACGGTCGGGCACCCACTGCGCATGTGCGAGCGGTGCTGCGCCATCTGATTTGAAAGGCGATCGCCTACAGGGGGGGGGCTGCAGTAAGGCGATTAAGCTATTCACCTTACCAGCCCCTCGGCGGAAGAAGGAAGTGGGACAGGAAGTCCCACTCCTCCTGAAGCCCCCACTCCCCCCCCCCCCAAAAAAAATTACATGCCAAATGAGTGGATAAAGCGGAAGATCCATTTTTGGGTGCAACTCCGCTTTAAGGAGTGGGACGGGAAGCCACCTGCCGCGTCATTAACCAATAAGTCATCAGCTGTCAGGGGGCTTCCCTGCTGGCAGCTCAATGTAAAAAAAAAATTGTCTGCAATTAATATAGTGGAGGGAAAAAACGGAGTGGGGTCCTCCCCAATTTAAATAAATGGCGGCAGCAGGAGCTTTCGGGGTGAGCTGGGGGGGGGGCATAAATCAATATGGGGGCAAGGTGCTTTGAGACAGGTAGGGCAGAGCCACCCTGCCCTAAAGCACCCCCTCATGTTGAGGGCATGTGGCCTGGTATGGTTCAGGAGAGGGGGGCGCTCACTCGTTCCCTTCCTTTCCTGACCTGTTGGGCTGCATGTTCGGATAAGATTTTCATATAGATTTTGGGGGGCACGCTGTGGCATCATTGCTTGAAAAAGGAGCGTGCCTAGTAACCTACGGCGCATGCTCAAACGTTGTCGCTGCCCGTGACGTCATTCCGCCTCCACGCTGTGCTTCAAGCCTCGTTCCTGCTGTTCACACTACCCAGACTTCCTGAATCTCTAGCAGACGGAGATACAGAGGACTGAGGGACATCAAACACAGCTGACATCTAGTGCGGATGATTGCCACATTATGGGCCAGTCAGGACTTGTATGCCGAATGTACAGATTTTGAAATGTAAGTGGATAATGCACCTATTGTCAAATTAAAATTACACTGTTCCTTACCAGATGGTGCCTTCTTTCTTCTTGTTTTGCATATTGGAGCCTGCTCTCATCTTTCCCCTGGAGGCTTGCCCTGGAACATGGACTTTGTAAAATTTTAATCTATAGGACTCTTTTTCACAATTTTCTTTTCCCCATCAAAATTTCTCCCATTCCAATTGCATGTTACATACTCTATAATATCATAAAAAGACTTTCGTTTAACGGACTCATTATCACTTATACTGATCACAGCGCCACTACCCCTTATGTTTCACCGTATGCGTTACTAACCACAATGCACAGACTTATTGATTATATTTCCTGACTAGAATTTCTTAATACACCAACCATGTGTGATATTTTTGCTTGTTTCGTCGTGGGGGAAAGAAGGCATGGGCGTCCACTCATAGGAGTAAGGGGGGGCCATCGACCCCCCCCTGGAATCGGCAAGGGTCTGCCATGCTCGCATCTGTAGCTGTGCTGACTCTCTCTGTGTTTGTGCGAGTTGGCTCCACAGCTGTTGCAAGATCAGTGTCACTGAGTTACAGAGCTCTTTACTGCCACCTCTGGCTGCTTCCTGTATGTGCACCCTTGTGTTTGTTTTGCTGCCTGTAATGTATTTTCAAAGGGACATGTGGAAACAGGACTTGGGAGAAGGAAGACCACCATGACCTTACAAGTGGGGACTGTGAGTACAAGTTAAGGGAGAAGGCTTTATGGGATAATGACTAAGCCCCTGCCCTTCATGACATTGTCAAAGAAGCGGAGCATAGGTGACTGTAAAATTATGCCCCCCCCCCTGGAAAAAGTTCAGCGGACGCCCATGAAAGAAGGTTGTCTGAACCAGTCTCGTTCTCCATATCAGTGTTCATATGTGTGAATTATATATGTAAAGATCTTTAGTGTGTAATATTTTCCTGTTTTTTTTCTGCCCTAGTAGAATTGTGTGAATATGTTGGCAGTTAAGGCTGAGATTCTTTGCTATTCTGGGCAGCAGTTCTTTAAGGGTTTGATGGTGGGTTTGGCTCATTATTGTACATGAGTATGAATTGTGTGTACGTGAATATGTGAAGGTATGTGGTCTTCCTCTGCTGGCGGGTCCGTCTCTGAACAGTACAGCAGGTGTGTACAGCAGGAAGCTGGGAGAGGCTGCTCTGGTATTCTAGACATCTCTAACCAGCATTGTTATTCACAATGTGAAGGGATGGGGCAAGGGGAGTGAAAGGGCTCATTTATTATAAGGCTCAGGAGATATCGCTATGCATTTTTCATTGTGTTGAATTGTTTGCCGTGTTTATTTTTAACCCAAACTATATGCAGAGTCAGCATGGGAAAGTACATGGCACACTTACACGTTTAACCATACTCTTATGTACACATGTACTTTTGCTACAAGGAAAAAGGCTGTCAAAATTGTTTCGGGATGATTTATGGGCTGGATGTCTGAAAAATGCAGTAAAGGTAAAATGACTTGTTGCTCATAGTATCCAATGAGCTTTGACCGGTCACATTTACAGTCTGCATTTGAAAAGGAAGTGTAGTGGTTTCTATGGGCAACAAGCATCACCTGCAGTCTTTGATAACTATGTGCTGCTAAAGTGTATGTAAACCCTATATCTATTTCTCAGTGTGTTTGGGATCATGTATCACTGTATATCGTTTTCTCAAGACAAGTATGTGGTTAGTTTTTTATTTTTCGAAATCATACTTGCCTAGGTGGATGCTGCATCGGTCCCCCCACGAGAACTGAGAGATCAAACACTGCAGATTGACCGGTTCTCAGGGCTCCTGCTCTCTTCTCTGCCCCCTGCACTTACTGTAGTGCTGGGCTGTGGAGGGGACGGGAGCGGCCGGCAAAGCCTCTCAACAGAAAGAGGAGAGCATGAGCCAGGTGCCGTCCAGGCATGTGGGCAGATCCCAAATTCATTGTCGCAATCTTGCCCATGCTTGGACTGGCTCTGTGATGTCACAGCCAAACGTACAGCCAAACAAGCTTTGGCTGTACTTCTTTTAAGCAAATCATTTGATGTAAATATGTTGTAAAGTGTCTTACTTGCAGATCTCACCAGTAACAGCACTTTGTATTCCAGGGTGACAACACTAAACTGATGCCTTAAAACAGGGGTGGCCAACCAGTGTCCCGGGGGCCACATGTGGCCTGCGGAGCCCTCTGATGTGGCCCGCATCCTCCTGCTCTGGAATGGTGGGTTGACAAGCCCAGATCGCAGGTTGCCAACCCGCCATACCACAGCATCAGTGTTGTGAATGAAGCTGGTGGTAGAGGAAGAAAGCGGCTGTGGAGCAGAGCCTCATAAGCCAATGCTTCCTCTACAGCACCAGCTTTTGCCACAGGTGGAGTATATGGCAAAGTTCAACTAACCCGCAGGATAGACACAGGTGCACTACGCTGCACGCGCAGTGTGGGTAAACCGCAGCACATCAGTGTGAAAGCAATCTTGGGCCCTTTTCACACAATCAGCCCGACCAAATGGGACTCTCAATTCACCTCTATAGCGCGACAGATGTCTGTTTACACCCGCCTACCTCCAATCCGAAAAACGGAAGGGAATTTGTCCCCGTTCATCTGGGCAGATCGGAGGGCCTATAGAGTAGCTGTGGCCTGTCATCCGCCCGATCTGCTCATTGTGGCCCTCGACTGGTTACCAACTTGCTTATGTGGCCCTTGCTCTTTAAAAGGTTGGGCACCAAACTAGCAGAAATGTTGTCAGCCTGCCCTCCGCACTTCTTAAGTTGGCCATTAGGCTGTCTCCTGCAGACAGTGAGATGTTTCCTGCACAAAATAGGCTGACAACATTGCCACTAATTGCACGGCAGTGGCTTTATGTTGTCAGCCTGGAACATGAATGGTTGTTACTGGCAGAATCTCCTTGTAAGAAACTTTGCAAGAGATCCACAAAAAATGATTTGCTTAAGAAAACTATATACAGTATATTGAGGAATCGTGGGCAAATGTACTGTTGTAACACAGAGCAGCACTCATCTAGTCACTTTGGTGATTGAAAGTAATGCTATGACATGGACAGCACATTTATTTTTCCTCATTATAACTGAACATTATATAATGGTGTCACACTATTGTGAGTTATAATGACTTGGTTGACTGCGTACAAATAAAAGCATATTGACATTGTTGCTGTTGATGCTGTAGTTTTATTTTTTTGTTGTTGTAAAGGAAGAAATAAAGGGTGACAGTCTGATAAAGAGCCGGTTGACACAGGGGCGACTCGTCAGGCAACTCAGCCACCTGACAGGTTGCGCTCCGCTCTGTTCAATGGAACCGTTCTAATAGTGCTCCGACTTAGAAAAAGGTTCTTGTACGACTTTGGGGGCGCCTCTGAAGTCGTCTTGCGATCGCCTTGTCGAGTCACCCCCAAAGTCGTGCCGCCCCTGTGTGAACCGGGTATAAAGGTGACCTTCCATTGCAAACTGAAAGTCCACTTTATAACAGCTTCTTGCCCTGTAAGCCATTTGTAAACACTTCATCCAAAAAAAAAAGCATCTTCCTCGGCCTCCAATGTTTCTGGCGGTCATGGGTGCAACATAATGCTGGGAGCGTGAAATCCCTCTAGCCCATTGCAAGAGTGAATTCTCGTTGGATTTTTTTGTTCAGGGGGTGGATAGTTGGCTTATAAATAGTTTTTTTTACAGCAGTCTGTGTTGGGGGGAAATGAGCTGGAAAAAAAAGCAGACCTTCCCTTGAAGACAATTAAATTTTTTTTTTTTTTAGGCAAAGCTGGAAAAATTTCAAACATCCTTTCAAGTTTGTATTGCTGCCTGTAACTCGATTGGACTGATATCTCCTTGCTTTTTAGTTCCTGTGGCATTAGCATAAGAAATAATGGGGAAGAGGTATCATTAGGACTAGAAGACACTAGTTGATAAGAAGGCAGCAAAACAAAACCTACAGTGGTTATGACCCTTCTCTGCTAAAAACAGTTTTTGTTGCTATACTTGCCCACATTGGGGAGATTCCTCATGACATCGTATTATTCTGACGGTCTGTCACTGGAACAGAATTAAAATACTGTATTTATCGGCGTATACCACACACTTTTTTCCCCTTAAAATCAGGGGAAAATCGTGGGTGCGCGATATACACCGATCCCTGCATTCCCGTGTTTGAACGCCGCCGCCGACATACAGTATACCGAGCGCAGTACAATCGGGTACACTCGGCCAGGCTCGGCTCCCCTCGCGGTCATGCCCTGTGCCGCCTCCTAGCCTTTATGCGAGAGGAGCGCATGGCCGAGCGTGCCCGAGTGTACTGCGCATGGTTTATATCGGCGGCGTTCAAATACAGCGCGGGAAGCGGGGATCGGCTCAGAGACTGCGTGGGAGAAGCGGGGAGGACACCACCAAGGCCGGAGACGGACGCCGGACCGGACAAGGCCGCCTTTGGACACCGGGCAAGACGCCGACGAAGGGCATTCAAACTGTAAGTATTTTCTTTGTTTCCTAAAATTTTCCTTCCAGGTTGGGGGTGCACGCTATACGCCGGTGGGCACAATATGACGATGAATACGGTAGTTGTAAACCCTCTTCTCTACCCAGTGAAATAAATAGCCTCTGATACACGTAGTTGAAACAAATCTCCCTACATAAGTTTTACATGTATATCTTCTGTCTTTTTCCCTTTCTACATGCTTTAGAAAGTGCACATAGTGTTACAAATCTTGTTTCCTCATTTAGCAGTGGGAGGGGAGTCTGGGCATACATTGTGTGAGAGCTGATTGGAGGAAAGGCACACACCCCCTCTCCACATATGTAGAGGAATGAAAGGACCTGCAGAGCTGTACTGTGAATAGATAAGCTCTGTGGTTATCTACTTCTTGTCTCCCTCCCCGACACAAATTTGCAGCTACTGTTTTCTTGTGTCGAAAAACTTGTCAGAAGTGACTCTGCTGATGACCGAGGAAGGGAGAAGCAGAAAGACTTGGCACTCAGCGCTTTGGAGAGAGATGAGTAAACACTACAACTATACTAACACTACTGATGTGCCCAGGTCATATTTCATGAATGAGGTTTACAACCACTTTATTCCCATTGGGAACACAGATATTAATAAAAACATGATTAAGGTTCTAACTGTTCCCTTCTTTATCTAATACAAAATTGTCTGGAGATCATTTTTAATATAGAGGTTTTTAATAAGGAACTTAAGGACCCCACCTCCATTTATTTATTTTACTAAGTTATATCCAAGAAACCTACACTGAGGCCCAGTGATGTTTTGTAGGGATCCACCATGCTGCTACACACAGAGTTTCATGCCACTATTTTCCTCTAACGTCATCAGGATGCCAGCCACCTAACAGGCATGTCCTGTGGGGAGCCCGGAAGTACCAGGAATCGAAAGACACCACCCAATGGCGTGGTGCTGTGCATGTGCAATATAATAATCCACGGCATGGTGTGGATATCCCTGAAGGCTGCAGTCAAGAGAAATTTAGGAGAATCCAAAAGTAGAGGGGAAGAATAACCCCCGCCCCCCCCCCCACCCAAAAAAAAGTTAAAAATTGAGAGATTTTGAGAGAGATATAAGATGGTGAAAGGTGGCAAGGAAGGAGGTAGGTCGATTTGGACTCTCTGTACATGTTTGCATCTCCACACAAGATGTTGCCCATAGTAACCAACCAGCTTCCAATTGTCAGTTGTATAGTTCAGGTATGAAAATGAATCGAGGTTCATGACTGGGTGTTATAAGAAAGAGAACTATTTCATTGGCAAATTTTTCATGCATGTCACGTAGTGTGCCATAGGAAAAATGTGTTATTGTAGAAAAAAATCACATTCTGGTGTCTAGTATTGGACTAGTGCAGTTTTGAGAGCATACTGTATATGTTAAGCAGTCATTCACTGTGTATGCAAGTGCTCTTAAAGTTTGAGTAGAATAGAGGTAGGTATCTAAAATGTAAGTTGACAGAGAGAAAGAAAGATACACATCTGTTCTGAGTGGCCTTCTCCTGGACCCCATTAGCTTATAGATGGTGGCCATCTCCCAGACCCTATTAGTACATAGATGGTGGCAATCTCGTGGACCTCATTAGTGTATAGATGGTGGTTAAAACACTCAGGGTGGTGATTCATGTATCATTTTTGACAAGATTTGACAACTTTCAGACTGTCGTTTTACAGTCCCAACATCTGAAAATCTAATTTTGCTTTGCACTTGAGCTTAATCTATTTATTTTTGAGGGACAACCAAAAAAATTGACTGTTGGCGAGACCTGAAAATTGAATTGAGAGCTTTTATTTCAAAGGAAATTAACGTAATCTAGGGCGGAGTTGCCTGGAAGCTCAGGAGATAATATAGATGCAGCTAAATGTAATTAAAGTGAATCTGTATGTTTGCTAAAAAGAAAACCACTAAACTAAGCAAATACATAGCTGAATCCTAAGCTGTCCTTTCATAACTTCTTTTTCAGGCTTTATACCCTTTGGCACTCTCTGGATCCCTGCCAGATTCAATATGCAAATAGTGGCTTGTTTAAAGTCACCAATTGTTAATCTATACACCCCAGGTGACAGTGCCAAGGCTTGATGATGGGTTGCTTAGGCACCACACTGTATTATAAAATTGATGTAGGGGTGGGGCTTGTCTAATCACCACTACAAGGAAGTTGAGAAACATCCCTAACACTCCTGGCAGCACTGGGGAAATCAAACTGAAAAATAATTCCCACAGTTTATGCTGTTCATTTGTTTTGTTTTTTGACGATGGTAGTAAACCACCCAAAAATGCATTATATTGCATTTTACCAATTCTTAGATGTAGTGACTGCATTCGTTTTCCTTTTTTAGGCTTTTTACCTGAGAAAAAAAAAATCGTGCAACCAGTTCATGCACAAGGATTGTTATAGGTGTTTTTTTTGTAAATTTTCTGGTGCTGGCAAAACCTCATCAGAGGAAACCTGCCTGCTGCCTTTTCCTCTCTGCACATCTAGGTAGAGGGAGGAGGCAGCTTCACCTGGTTCATTCTCCCTATGTAAAGCATCTGTACAGACACTTATCGGGGGGAGTCGGCCCAGTGTGCAGATCTGTGATTGGTCAGACCAGGCAGAGATCTGAAGGTAATATCTTCACCAAATTTTTATCTAAGATATTCGTTTACAGGGAACAGAAACCATGACATTCTGCAACACCTTGCGACTTTCAGTTTTGTGATGCGTGTCACAAATATTATTCGGTATAAGCAGAATCCACATTAACAGGACAAATAGAGTAGTTTTAGGTCTATCTCCACCACCTGCACCTGTTTGAATTTCAAAGTTAAATATAAATTAGTGCTGGTCCACTCCTGATAAACAGAGGAAATGTGGCAGTTTTCCATATAGAAAACTGCTGCGGATTCCTGCCAGGTGTGACCTTGTCATATGGGATGTGAGCTGTCGGTAAACAACTCATTCTTCTCTCTGCTCGTGCAGTGCTCTTCTGTCTGCTTGTGCAATGCTTCCTGCGCTCTAAGCTGAGGAGGAGGGAAGGGCACAGGCAGAGAGATCAGAGCAAGCAGCTCCATGTGCTTGCTCAGCTCTTTGTTTGGCAAGCCATACGCTGTGCAAATTTGAAATTTGCCAATCTCCCCCATCAACACAGACAATGCTGACATGGGAATCTCTCCTGCCGAGTGATTGTCAGCTCCTGGCAGAGGGGTGGGGTGGGCAGGGAAAGCCGTCCCCATTGGAAGAAGACAGTAATTATCGCTAGCAGCTAAAGCAGGAGAATCTGGCAGGCTGGTTGTACCCAAGTTGATTGAACCCTCAACTTGGCACATTTCCCCTGCCCATTAACGGTTTGAATCCTAGCCGATTCCTGCTGATGTATGGCTGGTCTTGATTTTCCCCCAGTGTGTTGTTGGTTTGGTTTATGTCAAGTGTGCTTCACGTCAGTGGTGGCCGGTGGTAATTTTTTTCTGGGGGGGCGGCAAGCAGTGTGCCACCGACACCCCCGTCTGTCCATCGAGAGCACTTACCCCATCGCTTCACTGGTAACTTCCCCTGCTTGGCGGCCTCCCCTGCTCTCCACGGGTCTTCACTGCGGTGGTGGCGGCTTCCGTTTTCCTCCCTCCCTCGGCGGCCAATCGGGAGTCTTCCCTTTTTGGCCAATTGGAAAAAGGGTCTCACACCTGCATCTGATTGGCCAGATTGAGGATCAGTGTTTCAACAGTGAACACCTGGATGGGCTCCGAGCGCAATGCGTCCGGAGCCCACCCTAATTTGAAGCCTATTGGAGCCTCTGACTCTAATCAGGTGCTTAAAAAAAAAAAGCTCCCGGCATCCTGAAAGGGACCGGATGCATGAATAGGGGGTGGTGGCCATGAATAGAGTGGGCGGCGCCCGGGGGACCCTAATGGATGGGCCGCCACTGCTTCACCTTCTGCACCAAACAGTTGGAAAAATTAATAGTTTATCTGGCCCCTTATGTTTTGATGCACTAGGAATTTATTTAGCTGATTCAAACTGAAGCTTTAGCTGGGCTTTAAAACCCGAACTGTATGCAAATGAGTATTTTTTTATAACTGATCGGTGTTACAGGCAGACAACGCAAAAGAAGTGTACTGAGCAAATACTGAGCAAATACTGCTTCATTCAAACCCAGTTATTGGGCCTTTACTGCTTTGCATGCAGCTGTGTTGATTTGGGGCTTTGGCTTTTCTTGGACTGACCTGGAGCGATCTCAGTAAGATCAATCAGGACCACACAGCTCCTCTATTTGTGTGAAATGATGACTTAGTCAACCGCAGGGAGGTCATGGGGATTTCTGGCTTTTTTTTGCACAAAGATTCTCTATTTCTGCTCCAGAATGTGTGGCTTCAATTTATACGCAATCATCTCTAATTATGACAGCTGTTTTATTTTCTGCTGTGTAATTTGACATGAATAAAATGACAGGTTTAGGAATCGGGAGGCTGCAGTGCAATAATAGTATGTGTACTGACAGCGAGGATGGATGAAAGCTCCCAATTCAGCTAGTCCTGCATGTACAAATGTAGCTTTTTTTTTTTTTTATGTTTGGTCAAAGATGTTAAAACCCAAGGTGAAGGCATGTGGGAACAAAAATTCTGTATCTTCTGCAACAATAAAATCAGGGTTTAAATTTTCTGTCAACACCACCACAGTACTGTATGTAGTTGAGCCTATTACAGTTTGTTATGGGGTAGGTAGCTTGTTGTATAGTGTATGAGGTCTAGGTGTGCAGTGTTGTTTTTCTCGGTACCATTGCCAGCTATGAGAATTATTTCTATGTGGATATGCTGATTGCCACCCAGCGGCGCGTGCCTTGTGAACCTGCTCACGGGTCCCAGGAACTCTGTTCCCAGATGGCCTGTGATTGCGGTCGGCAAAGGCAGAACAGTGGGATGCCTTTGTAAATAAGGCATTCCCCTATTCTGCCTAGTGACACGGTCACTGATGGCTGTTCCCCCGTGATCGGGAATGGTCATCAGTGACGTGTCAAATGTAGCCATGCCCCCTAACAGTAAGAGTCACTCCCTAGTACTGACTTAACCCCTGCAGCGCCACCTAGTGGTTAACCTCTTCGATGCCAGTGTCATTTTTTCAGTAATCGGTGCATTTTTATAGCACTGATTGCTGTAAAAATGACAATGGTCCCAAAAAGTGCCCGATGTGTCCGCCATAAAGTCACAAAAAAAATCGCTGATCGCCGCCATTACTAGTAAAAAAAAAAATATTAATTAAAATGCCATAAAACTACCCCCTATTTTGTAGCTGCTATAACTTTTGTGCAAACGAATCAATAAACGCTTATTGCGATGTTTTTTTCATTTTTTACCAAAAATATGTAGAATTTGTATCGGCCTAAACTAAGGAAAAATATAGTGTTTGTGTATGTATGTATGTGTGTATGTGTGTGTGTATATATATATATATATATATATATATATATATATATATATATATATATATATATATATATAATTTTGGGGATATTTATTATAGCAAAAAGTAAAAAATATTGAATTTTCAAAATTGTCGCTCTTTTTGTTTATAGCTCAAAAAATTAAAACCACAGAGGTAATCAAATACCACCAAAAGAAAGCTCTATGGGGAAAATAAGACGTCAATTTTGTTTGGGAGCCACGTCACATGCGCAATTGTCAGTTAAAGCGACACAATGCCGAATCGCAAAAAGTGGCCAGGTCTTTGACCAGCAAAATGGCCGGGGCTTAAGTGGTCCAAAGAGCGTCAATGGGAAAGGGTCTTTTTATTTATTTATTTATTTAAATTTTATTTAAGCTCTCTGTCATCCCGTTGCCACTGAATGGTGTGGAGGAGTAGGGGGTTTAGCTGGTTTTGGATACTGAAGCCTTCAGGGACCAAATTCTTCCAGAGCAGTACACAAAGTAGGATGTTGTATTGATAACGTTCATGGGCACATTGATTTATTTTTGGCTGCCTCTTAGAAAGAACCAGTTTCAGGTATGGCTAATTTATACATACTTGTATTGGTCTAGCTCAGCCCAGCGCATAGTGTGAAAGGGCTCATAGTTCTGTTAAACACCTGAATGATATCAAATTGATGAGCAAATGCATACCCAAGGTTCGCCATTGATGAAAACCACATGACTAAACAACCAGTAAATGGATACAGGTAGCTGAAGTTTTTGGCATATCTGAACATTTTCTGAAAACATGGAGCTGGGCCTCATGCGTCTCACCTCATAGGCCTCTGCATTAGGCTAGCTATGCACAGCTTAAATTTTGGACAGTACTTGTTGAACTGTCCAGCAAGCACCGCCTGACTCAATAAAGTTTATTTAAAAATTTACTGAGTTGGGTGGAATATTGTTGGCCGAACAGTAGCTGCAATACATCAGATGCACTTACTGTTTTGTTTATTCTGATAGGCCGCCGGTGCTGCAGCTGTCTGTATACAATAGCCAGTAGTGGAGATTTCTCCAGCCAGCTCATCTGGTTACTGCAGTATTCTCAAGTATATATAAATAGCCTGTATTCCTTTTCAAAACCTTTTTTTTTTCCTGTTTGACCTTCAACACGGAGCTTCGTCTCGTATTTGGGGGAGAATCATTCCTATGGATTTCTTGTTTGGCTGGGTTGGAGTGTTGGTAGCTGCCTTTTGTGTTCGGGAATGGAATAGCCTAAACGACTTTAACTCCTTTCATACTCTGGGTGTCGTTGCAACTGGTTGATAATAGCTGGCACATAACCTCTGCCAGCTATTGTATTCTGTAAAATACCTTAGCAATAACTTCTTCTGATTGGCTATCAGTTTTCCACCCAGCTCCTTCAACAAGTGGATTGAAAAATCTTCTGTGGTTTGAGCTGGGTGGTGCCAAATTCAGCCTTTCACAATTAAAGATCAAAACTGGAGGTGAGGAGGTGAGGGGGCAAACAAGACTTTTACAGAAAACCTTCAGAATTGGATAGAACTTTAGCTGCTTATTTATAGTCTAGTGCACACACTTTTTTTTATTTTTTTATTATTCAACCAAAAAAACTGACATCTCAGATTGGAGCCACCACTGTACTAACAATCCGATGTTAGAACATCGATTCTCCCTGCTGTGCTATGTTATTCCATTATTTCTTATGTGGAAATTTGCTTTGATGTACGAGTTCTTTGGATTACAAGCATGTTTCTGGAACAAATTATGCTTGCAATCCAAGGTTGTACTGTACTGTTCTTTGTAGGGTGGCACTTCTAGAGCCCATTCTCACAGGGCCCATTCTCACAGGGCCAACACGACTTCTAGCACTACTTTGGGAGGCAACTTGGACAAGACTTGAGTATGAATCATCAGGCAACTTACAAGGCAACTTCAAGTTGCCTCCAGGACAGGAGGCTTTCCAGTGGCCAATCAAACAACAATCAGCTCTGTGGGAGGGAGGGGTTTGCCTGAGAAATGTATGTTATCTTCCTGTATTGTTGCTTCAATTAAAGCTTATGTCCGTTGGAAAAAAATAATATTTAAAAGCCAGCAGCTACAAATACTGCAGCTGCTGACTTAATATCGGCACACTTACCTGTTCTGGAGTCCAGCGCCGTCCGCAGCTCATCACTCTGCTGCCCCCCTGCCATTCTTGGTGAGAGAACCAGGAAGTGAAGCGCTACGGCTTCACTGCCCGGTTCCCTACGGCCCATGCGCGAGTCACGATGCGTCGTGCTGACTGTCTCCCGCTGTGTTCTGGGAGCCAAATGTTTCCCAGAACACAACGGGGGGGGGGGGGCGGGAGGTGACGTCCTGCCCGCAGTCTACCCGCAGACTGTGTGGCCGGAAGTGGGTGCAAATACCTGCCTTTAGACAGGTATCTGCACCCCCTCCCCCTGAAAGGTGTCAAATGTGACACCTGAGGGGGGGAGGGTTCAGATTCGCTGGAGTGGAGGTGGAGGGTGGACCTCCGCTTTAAGACAGTGATCCGACTTCTGAGGCAACTTCCATTGAAATCAATGAGTACAAGTGGCCTACAAGTTGCCTAGAAGTGCGATTTGAAGTAGTACAGGAACCTTTTCTGAAGTCAGAGCGACTTCAGTAGTGTACATTAAGACGGCTCCAATTCACTTCCATTCATTTTCTCGACTACGCGACTTGGGGCAACTTGATGTTGGATCCCAGGTCGCCCCAGTGTGAACCGGCTCTAATTATCAGTTTTATTATTGAAAGGAAAACTAATATCTTGGGAATGATTGAAGATGCAATATTGATTTTTTTGAAATATTGCTTCACACTACAGAATGTCCAATTTTACCATGTACACGTGTAGTGAACCTTTTTTCTAGGCATATCACAGAACTCTTCTATGTAAGATGGACACATAAAGAGTCCATTAATATTCCATGTTGTTGTGGGATGTTGCCTCTAAACAGATGTATTGGTGGTATTCTTGTATGCTGACTGTATAAATAAACACTCTGTGTGAAAGTGATGTGGACAAATTGGAGGAGATTTAGTAAAACTGGAGCATGCAAAATCCGGTGCAGCTCTCCATTGAAACTAATTAGCTTCCAGGTTTTCCTGTCAAAGCTTAATTGTACAAGCTGAAGTTAGACGCTGATTGGTTACCATGCACAGCTGCACCAGATTCTGAGCTCTCCAGTTTTTGTAAATATACCCTATTATGTCTGAGAATTTAATGAGGTCTGCTTTGCATTAAAAAGGGGGAAAACAAAATTCATATACTTTTAAAATCTGAAATCGTAACTTTTGCGTAGCGTACAACGCTTCTCCTAGTACGTCTAATGTAAAGTCTGTGCATACTGAGTTGCCGTGTTTTATTTTTTTATTCAGCGATAACAGCTTCAGGATGGATGTAGTCAGACAAAGAAGTGGATCAAAACAGTCACTTTGAAGTAAGTTATCTTCTTATAATCCTCCCTTTCATGTATGCCTATGTATTTTTTATTTAACAAACCCATTTACATCAGATGTGTTCGACCCCGTTCACACTATGGCGGTTTTCAGGCGCTTTAGCACTGGAAATGGCCTCTTCTAAGCGCCTGAAAACCGCCTCTTATTCATTCAGATGTGACTTTTCACACTGCGGTGCTGCAAGCAGCATCTTTGGGGCGGGTTGGGAGTGTTTATTTTTCTCTCACAAGATATAAAAACATTTGTCTTTATGTGATATTTCTGCACACTGTATTTTTTATTTTTCTTATTTAAAGTTTAAATTTAGCATCAAGGCGTTTTTTTTTTTTTTCCTGTTTGCCTAAACCTTCCCTTATCAGACAGAAGTGATGACGCAACTGTGACGGTTGGAGAACCATATGCAGCCATTTGTGTGCACAGCACACTAGACACAGTTTAATCTAAGTGCTTTAAGCTCCTTATGTCTCAAGGTGTTTTCATATATAATCTTTAGTTAACCTCTCAGTCTGCTAATAGTAGATGATGTCTGGGGAAAAGGACATTAATGTTGCAAGATGTAGATCTATATTGAAGTTAATGTATTTTATTTATTGTATACGTTTGTGTGTGTCAGATATTTGAATTTGCAGGGCAATTGTACTTTAATTGTAACTAGGCTGGTAAAAAGAGCCATGGTCATTCTGAATGGCGAGGTAGCTGTATGTATTGTTTAAGTGCTAGTTCACACCAGACGCAGTTCCGTGTGCTTTTTTTTTTCTGCACAAAATGCTTGCACAGTGTTTCATGTATTCCAATGGCTCCAGTTCACACCATGCAGTCACTTTCTGCACTGGAAACTGACCGGAAACTGACTGCATGGTGTGAACTAGAGC
Organism: Rana kukunoris; assembly: GCA_029574335.1. NCBI lineage: Eukaryota > Metazoa > Chordata > Amphibia > Anura > Ranidae > Rana > Rana kukunoris. The sequence continues at coordinate 79,719,982 of CM056056.1, forward strand.
CATTGAAAAACATAGAAAACACTGTGCGTGCATTTTTAGTGCAGAATAAAAGCACACGACGGAACTGCATCTGGTGTGAACTGGCCCTTAATATATCAATAATTCGCTATTAATCGCTCTCATCTAACTGTGATCAGTAGACATCGTTGCCTGTAGTGTGTTGTACCTCCTCATCATAAGCAAAGGTTTATGATGTATACGAACGTAAAGGAGTTAATTTGTTATAAAGGCAATCTCATTGTATATGGTTTTATGGTGGTGTTAGGTGTATTGTGTTGTAAGAGTTTTTGAAATCGTATTTCCATTGAATTTAAAACCTCTAGTTAAACCCATGCAAATTTTATAGTCTTCCTAACCTTGTACTTTCACAAGTACCTCCCTGCAGTTCATTACTTGTGGCTGACCTGGAAACTGTTAGGAAGTCAGTAATTCATTCTAGGACATGTGAATGCTTTTCCAACCTCTTCCAAAACAGAATTCCCTGGATCCCAGCCCTACTAGACACCAAAAAGCTCCTATTTAGTCTGTTTCTGATTTTAACGTTTTTTTTTTTTTCCTTGCAAACATCTGCAAATATGTGTGGATGTTACATGTGTTGTGCAGGTCTAATTTATTCACTTAAAGCGGATCTCCACCCTAAAGTGAAGATCCGCTGATCGGAACCCTCCCCCCCTCCGGCGTCACATTTGACACCTTTCAGGGGGGAGGGGGGTGCAGATACCTGTCTAAAGACAGGTATCTGCACCCACTTCCGGCCCGCAGTCTCGGGCAAAAGACGGGCTTTTTCCGTTGTGTGCTGGGAACTCTCGGCTCCCAGCACACAGCGGGAGCCAATCGCTGGGCGCAGCGCGACTCGTGCATGCGCCGTAGGGAACCGGGCAGTGAAGCCGCAGCGATTCACTTCCTGGTTCCCTCACCGTGGATGGAGGGGGGAGCAGCAGGGTGACGAGCGATCGCTCGTCCTCTGCTACGGACGCTGCTGGACTCCAGGACAGGTAAGTGTCCTAATATTAAAAGTCAGCGGCTGCAGTATTTGTTGCTGCTGGCTTTTAATATTTTTTTGAGGTGAACCATCCGCTTTAAATCAAAATCATTACACAAAATACATGTAGTTTAATATTATAATTATGTGTCTCATCTTAATAAGAGTAGAACATTACAATACAGAGGCCTTGATGCAGCATGCAACTTCTACCCATGTCTTTTCAAATATGAGCAGATTGCATTGTATGCTTAGTGAATTACTCCTTTAGTTGTGCTTCGCTGACACCACAAGTTGGTTATGTGGCATCCATTTATTTTCTGTCTTTGTCCTAAAGCAGTTCTATGACAGCTCTGTCTATAGAAGCCTTCTCATTTGGAGTTCTGTAAAGGTCTTGGTTCCTCTAGATCACAGGTGTCGAACACAAGGCCCGTGGGCCGAATCCGTCCCAGGCCATTTCATGTGGCCCTCGCACCTCCCCTGCAGCTGCAGGAGAGCTCCAGCCCTCCTCTGGTCCTACTCCAGACCCTTACTTTCAAGCAATGCATCCAGCTTCTTCCCAACAGCAGCATAAGGAAAGGGGGGGGGGTGTACTGTGATGTAAGGGAGCGTGGGGGACTCAATTTCTGATGGTGGGGTGGCTCTTGATGGCTAATGTAAAGCGGCGGGTTGCGCTGGACATCTAATCTTACAGATACAACTGGCCCCTTTGAGGGCAATCATAATGCTGATGTGGCCCACGATGAAATTGAGTTTGACTCCTCTGCTCTAGATGTTGCTAGGGAGCATTAGGCAGAGGAGGATTGATCTCCCACCAGACAGTACCTGCATAGTTCAGCACCAAAATAACTCGGCAAAGCAATCAGCTAGTATCGCCTCTATATCGTCTTTTAGGTAAGTACCTGACACCAATTTTCATTTTAGCTGTCTGTGTTGTGGGTATTTTTCTTGTGACAGCCCAATGTAATTAGCATTTGTTCCCAAAGATGATCAATATTAGGGGGCATTGCGCTGACCACAAATGCGAGGGACAGTTTTACTTTCAAAATATTTTATTTTCATAGTATATAGAATACAATTTTATACAATTATTTATTCTAAAGTCACATAAATAATTCCTGAACAATGACAAAATAAATAAGTGCTGAGTAGCTTAAATAAGTAGAGATAAAATAAGTTAGAAGGGTAAAATAATCCTCTTAGGTCCTACCAAGAAAGCAACTAGCTTAGGGAGAGACACCAAAGAGCAGAGGTATTCTCAATCCCCAGGCACCCCTAAAGGTAACACGCTGTGCCGGCGGAGAGAACCCCCCCATCCCTCTGACCTCATCCCCCTCTTCAAGAGGTCCTTATGTGGAAAATAATCTGTTCTATGAATTGAAACATAAGGAAAAGGATTTCTGTAGGTTATATGAGAGTATTAAGAAGAAATGAAAAAACATGGGAGTAATTAGTGTCATTTCCAGGTACTCTCAAAGCCAAGAACAATAAAGGAGATCAGAAAAAAGGAAAGAGATAGAGAAGTGGAGAAAAAAGACAGGAGAAGGGGAGGGATATGTGTCTACCTTAATGTTGAGAAAGGGAGAGATCCATAGACACCCTTAGATGGAGATCCCTACATATTTAGCCCAGGGATCCCAGATATTTTCAAAACTGTAGGGTCGTGTCATTTAAGATGCTGACCAATTTTTCTTGAACCATTATCCAGGATATCTTCTTTTTAATTTCCGATAAGAAGGGCTTAGGTTTCTTTCATGCTTTAGCCACTGTGAGCTTGGCTCCTGTAAGTATGAAGTGGATCAATTTTTGTGTGTTTTTAGAAATAAGAGCTATGAGCATTGAGTAGAGCCACAGAAATTGATCTGGGAACCTGACAGCCCGTCACATTGAATATCATGTTAAAAACTTTATTCCAGAAGGGACGGATCCTAGGACAACCCCACCAGGTATGGGCCATTGACACCCCCTGAAGCAAGTTGGATCCGCAGTTGTATATATTGCTGTAAGTTTAATGGGGGTCAAGTACCACCTGGTAAGAACCTTAACATTGGCTTCCATCAGGGAAATATTAAGGATTCCCCTGAAAGATTTAGAGCAGGCTCTATGCCAGGTCTCCAGATCCCAGCTGCATTGGAGATCTTTCTCTCACGCTTCCATGTAAGAAGATTTTGCTGTAGGGTGAGTGAAGGAGGAATAAATCAGAGATGCCTTCTCTTTGCTCCAAGGCTTGTTGGCACCATATCTCAAATTTTGTGAATTGGAAGCGGTTTGCCCTTCCAAATTTGATGAAGGAATTTTGAAATAATATCATAGCGATTTCTCTGAGTCTGGGAGTTTAAACTTTTTAACGCAATAGTCAAGGGTCAATGACTTGCCAGATCTAAAGAAGTGTCCTATACGGTATAGTTCCTTGTCCTCCCACCAATGAAATGTTTTTCTATCTAAGCCTGGAGGGAAATCGGAATTATTAAATAGATGTGTTAGAGGCCGTACTGCGGAATTTAGGGCAGGGTGATTTCTGAGGCTATCCCAAAGTGCAAAGGATTGGGACAGAGAGAGGACTAATATGGGTGGCCTTCTTTTTGGTGGACACCATATTAGACAGTCTAGGTGTAAATGGGGTGCTGCCTGTTGTTCAATATTGATCCAGTCTGGCTTTTTGGGTTTTAAGTAATTTATAGAAAACTCTGCAATACTGTGCAACTCTAGCGGCTATATACTATTTGTGCAAGTCAGGAAGATCCAGTCTTCCCTTACTTTTATGAAGTAACAAGGTATGTTGGGGAATTCGATAGCCAGAGGAGCCCCATGTATATTTAAGTATTTTGCTCTGGAGTTTTTTCAAGTGGAGTTTATTAAATGGAATGGGGAGAGATCTGAAAAAATATAGAAGTCTTGGAAGCAAGGTCATTTTGATCGAATTGATCCTTTCCTAGCCAGGAAAGCTCATGTTTGGACCAGGTCTTAATATAATTTTCTAATTTCCTGTATAGAGGAGGATAGTTGTTTTATATATAGGGTTTTGAAGCGGGCTGCAAGTGTTTATACCTAGGTATTTAATGGAGTTGTCATTCTAATCAAATTTGGGCCTGTGATTTTGTGTAGTTGATCTTCAAGCCTGAGATTTTTGAAAAATCATTTGGGACCCGACAAATGTTTATAAGAGAGGTCAACGGTGAAGTCACAAATAGGAGGAGGTCATCTGCAAATAGACCGCATTTATGGGTTTGATATCCGCATGTCACCCCTTTAATGTTAGGATTGTGACAAATGGCTATTGCCAAAGTCTCTATAGCAATGGCGAATATGAGAGTTGAAAGCGGACATCCCTGCCTCGTACCTCGGGCTATGTTTAATGGTTTAGAATGGTGTCCTTGAAGACAAATTAATGCCTTGGGATGTGAGTACAGGGATTGTAGAAGACCTATGAAGCGCCCTCCAAAGCCCCAACGCTCTATAAGAGAAAATATGTATGGCCAAGAAACTGTGTCAAAAGCCTTTCTAAAGATAAGAGAAGCCCCTCCTGTCACCGTTGTGGTGCCTGACATGGCACCGGCCGGCGACATGCCGTCCCAGAGTTACTTCCGGGTATTGCGGTCTTCGACGCTGTGATTGGCCAGAGCTGAGATAATGTCAGTCACGGCATGACCTCCTTTAGAAACCATTTTCCTGCACTTAAACTATACCTGAAGTTCTGCAGCTTTGTGTTTATCCATTTGCTTTAGGTGTTGCTAACCATAGAAAGGGTCACAGAGATTAGAAGTGTTCCTTGATGAGAACATGCAGACTATATAAATCTCTGTGAGCATGTTTCTGTTGTAGGGCATTGGGGCATTTGGGTAGTGATTTCTAGAATAAGAACGCATCACAGGTCCCCTGTTAGACGTAGAGGGGCCAGATTTGGTCATGGCAACTCATGGTCTTAAAAGCTTCTTCTGTTTATGTATCATTAGCTAAAAAAAAATCTGTAAACTGCTTTTTCATATTGTCTTGCAGTAAAGGATGAAAAGGTGTTTAGTTTTCATTTGTTGACCTTTTAATGCTATTTGCATTGTCTCACACTGCATTCCATTTGATGCTATTTGCTGCTGGGGTTATAGACCATAAAAGCACATTCTTACTGTAAAGGGAGAGGCACCACCCTTTGACGTATATATGGTTTAGGACTGTATGTCAGTCTTGACACTGAAATATGCAATTTAGAAACCAGCTAAACTGAAAAAGCTAAATTTTCTTCAAATTTTTCAAACCTATTTGGCAACAACTTCCTACAAGAAATGATGGTATTCTTGTCAATTAGAACAATAAAGTAGCTGAAAAAGTCAGTCATCACTAGTGAATGGAAATTGATATAAATCTTCTCTGCTGGCTATAAACCCCATCAGCTTCTATATTCTCTTCCTGTTCAGATTGTCAATGGGGTTGATTTACTAAAGGCAAATAGTCTTTGCACTGCAAGTGGAGTTGCGCTAGAAATAAATGCTCTGCTAATTTCCATCATCCAATAATGTGCAAGCAAAAATACAGTTTTTCTCCTCCTTTGCATGTTTCCCTCAGATCTAAAGTAACTTTTGCAGTGCAGAGACTATTTGCCTTTATTAAATCGACCCCATTGTGTTTTTTTTTTTTCTTGGCATGCCATGCTTATGAGCTTGTATTGCTGTAGCAAATACACATGCCTCGGTTTTACTACCAGCTTGCAGCTCGTTGAGCATCAGGAGATTACTGCAAGAGTAGGTCCAAAAAATGAAACCCCTCCTCCTTTTGAACCCGTCGTGCTGGTTGTCTGTCTTATTTCTTTAAAATGTCTGTCTATGGCAGTGTTTCTCAATTCCAGTCCTCACGCCCCCCCCCCCCAACAGGTCAGGTTTTCAGGATTTCCATTATTTTGCACAGGTGATTTGATCAGTTTCACTGCCTTAGGGCTCTTTCACATGGAGCGGACCGTTTTTCGGTCCGCTCCGTGTGTCCGTCAGCTCAGTGGGGGGTCTCCGCTGAGCTGTCGGGCGGACAGGGCGGTCCCCGCACACTGTGCAGGGACCGCCCTGTCTCTCCTCTGCTCTCCCCTATGGGGAATCGGATGGAAACGGACCGTCTGTCCGTTTGCATCCGATCCGTTTGGCCGGACGGAAGAAAAATAGGACATTCTTCCGTCCGAAAAAAACGATGCGGATCTGGCGGACGTTAGCGGATGCATCATCTGCTAACGGATCCGCTCCCATAGGGGCCCATTACAAGTCCGTTAACGGACTTGTAATTAGCGGACCGTTCATCCGCTAGTGTGAAAGGGCCCTTAGTAATTCCCACAGCCTTTTCATCTGAGGGAAATCCTGAAAACATGACCTGTTGGGGGGGGGGGCTTAAGGACTGGAATTGAGAAACACTGGTCTATGGGAACATTGAAGAAAGCATTGCTCTCCGATGTCTGTACTTTTTGCTTAGGGAAAATTCAGAGGACCTGTGTCACATACTTAAAGCGGAGCTCCACCCTTAAATTGACCTGACTCTAATATTAATCCCGCTGCTCACGAATCCCGAATCGGCTAATATAACTAAAATCGGCGTTACAGTACCTTATAAACGCAGATGCTTCCGGTTTAGCTGGTCGCGGGTTTTCGTCTGGTTTTTTCCTTGTTCCGGTCTGTCGCTGTGCATTTTGGGGGCTTTTGTCTGAGGTCCTAATTTCCTGTATGAGCCGAGATCTCGCGAGACAACAGACGCTCCGCCGCCGGACACCTTTGGCAGTGCGCGTGCGCGAGATGTAGCGGTGGATGCTGGGACAGCATCCACCGTAAACAGGAAATTAGATGCTGGCTTCCTCTTCCTGCCCAAACCCAAGATGGCAACGGGAGACGGTGCTGAATATAAGTTATTATTTGGGACTGCTAACGAGTGGAGCGGCGGGGGAGAACGAAAGCAGTGAGTTTATTAAAACACCGTGCTTAGTAATTTAAAGAGCCCCTCATTAAAAAATTGATTTTTCGGCGGAGATCCGCTTTAATAGGAGACTGAGATGACAAGGTTGGCTTCTCTTGTATATCCAGCCCAGGCCCCACTGAAGATGTAATAAATGCTGCCAAGGAACACGAGTGCCGCCACGTGTTGCTGGTAGAACTTTGCAGTAGGAGATGCAGGCTGAACCAGTCTGGCAGGGCATCGGGTCAGGAGCTGTAACTGTACAGGATGAGCAAGCTAAAGGTTAAAGGAGCATTCCGAATACACTGCAGGTTCTGGGCCTGAGGCTTGTCAAAGCTTCCAGCGTACTGAAGACAAGAACACGTTGTGGTAATTGACGCTGATATGGTTGTCGGTCACAGCAGGTACTCCGAGATAACATGGAGCCAAATCAGAGACAGAAGCAGTCACAGGTCTAGCCGAGGTCATCAGCAGGTAGCCAGCTTAGTGCAGAAGCATGGTCAAAGACTGAGCCAAGGTCAGGAACAAGTAGGCAGAAGAGCAATCGGGATCTGAGATCAGGTCATAGCAAGCAGAGTCAGCAACAGAGGTCAGACACAGGATAGAAGCAGGGCCACAGGAACGGGTAAAGACCAATCGGTATGGAACATGAGCATCCTTTAAACAGCCTGTCTGGCACCAATGGGAATTGTGTGTGCATGTGCACCATTCTGTGGGAACCACCATGCACGTATATGCGTACCAGATGTCTCACAGGGATTCCCTTACAAGCTGCGGATGGCTGGACAGAAAGACAAGTAGATGTTTTAGATTGTAAGCTTCTGGAAGGCAAGGACTGATGTGCATGTACAATATGTAAAGTGCTGCATAAACTGTCATACACTGTAAATGTCTGTAATAAGTAAATAATAATAATGTACCATATGGCAGTGGTCATCAACCCCGGTCCGCGGCCCACTACCGGGCCGCGGCACTTCTGCAGCCGGGCCGCGGGTGCGAGCAGGCGGCATGAGAGATCCCAGCGGCTGGCTGTAGGAAATGGCGTTTCTTGCCTCGCCGGCGTAGTGTGTGTCTGTGGTGGGCTGGGCTCAGGGCTGCTGCTGCGCGACTGGCTGTGCTCTGTGCTTCAGACACCAGGCTCCATTCAGTGATTGGACGAACGGAGGTCACATGTGGTGGCAGGGCTGGATCTTCAAACTGGGCGGTCATAAGTGACGGTGATGTCACCAGTGAGCCCAGTCATGTGACCCAAACGTCCTCAAGATCCTAGTGCTGGCTCAGGAAGTGGGCGTTTTAGCGTGTAATCTGCAGAGAGAGGGGAGCCGCAGCTAAGGCATGCCGACCATGAAACACGCTATCTTTTTACCACTGACCGACCCGCCCTGTGTTCTAGTCCTGCTGGTTAGTGCTCCTCTCTTCTACCAATACATTCAATGGAATGATTATATAATGTATAGTTCACTGCACGTAGTGTCATTTCATCGACTGAGCATAGCGGTCACCAGTAACATTCATATTGCCAAGTATGGGCCAGATTCACGAACACTTGCGCTGGAGTATTTGGATATGCGCCGCGTAACTGTGATGATGCGCCGTCTTTTCTATGTGCCCGTACCCACCAAACTAGATGCGCCCAATAACGGGTCATTTGCGACCGGCGGAACGTTCCGACGCCAGAGTATCGTCAGCGCTTATTTTCGCTGGGCGCATCAGTCGCGCCCATTGATTTCCCCTGCAAATATGCAAATGAGGGATTTTTACCAATTCACGAACGGATTAGCACCATACGCTGGCTACATGCGCCGCGCGTATCTCGTCCGTCCGGCGCAAAGTTATTTCTACAAAAGGCTGCTTTATCTTTACTCCAGATGGCCACAGGTCAGCAGGAGAGCAGCTACAGCAGCGTTACCGACGATAAGAGCTAGCTGAGCACCCCAACTTGCAGGACAACACCTCTGTCCATGCTTGTCTGTCAAATTTTACAGCCATGGAGGAAGACATCATAGGTCTCCATAGCCGAGATGATGGCTGACAGCTCCTGGCCATTAAAGTTCAGCTTTCTCCTGTGTGTTTGCGGGGAACGGGAGCAGCCATCTCAGAACAAAAGTAACATCACTGCGGGGAGGGGGAGCAGGATATACTTTAGTGCCGGAATGGCGCTTCTACGGGCGCATTTAAACGCCCAACGGAAGGCATTGCGCTGACGTTTCCCGTGCAGTGGTGCCGACGGAAGTTGTGAGCATGCGCACAAAGGGGGCGAGTGGAGCCTCACTCACTGCGCATGCTCCGTGGTTGATGCGCTGAACGTAAGCCTCTGCGCTGGGCTCCGCCCATCATTTACATATGATCACACCCACTTCCACTTGCGTCGGGTTACGCCAGCGCATTATCGTTACTCTGGCGCAAGTTTACGCGCAACTGCTATGTGAATTACAGGACTTGCGCTGAAAGGGTCTTCAGAGTAACGTAAATGAGAAGCGTTACTCCAGAGGAAAGATACTCTCATCTACCTGAATCTGGCCCTATGCTGGCTACAGCATTGAAGGGGCATAGATTACACAGAAGACCATGACTGGTCTACTTGTGGCTGTGTATATGGCAGAGAAAGCCGGGGGGTAGCCGGGCCTGTGGGGCTCCCGGTATCACCCGGCTCACTGGATTTGCATTACAGGCACCCCCCCACCCCAAGCCTTCCAACCACGTTCCGGCTCGCTCGAGTGCTGTGTTGTGTCTGCAGGTGATTGGCTGATAACCCGGAAGTGAGAGCTGCAGCACCGGTTCTACACTTGGAAGTTTGCAGGGGAGTGAGCTGGTGTACAGTGAGGGAGGAGGGGCAGGTATAGCGGCTTAAATAATGCGCTGGCAAATTGCCCACAAAAAAATCGCTTACCCCCCCGCATGCCATCCCCAAACTTCCCCCAACCGGGCCTTGGCAAAATTTTCTTCCACGCAGCCGGCCCCTGGTGCCAAAAAGGTTGGGGACCACAGCCTTATGGTACCTGCACCTCTCTGCATGTGTAGGCCTGTTTTGTCTTTTTGTTCCCACCATCAATTACATTATGGTTGACCAAATAAATTGTATGCAGATGAGGTAAATACAAAATATTTGCAAAATTAGATTTCCAGTGAAGCTAGACATACAGTTCGGCTGTACAAGTCTGACTCCTGAAATTGGATAATATGACACTTGTGACATTGTGACATGTTTAGGGCAATTGTGATGCAACAACAAAGGATTCCATTCTAGTGAATGGCTACAAATCAATTCATCATCTTGCCTGTTCGCAGCTATAGGAGAATATTGTTAATATGCTAGATGAACAAACTTGCATGCATAAATGTATGTGTTTCAATACCTGCTACTGTATAAAGGCTTTGGTTGCTGAAAATATATATTCTAATGATGCAGACCATATCATGAATCTAATTTCCCTTTAAATTCAAACTTGTTCTCCATGTCTGGCATGTACCGTATCAGTTATTTTAATATTTCTGCATTTTCAGCTTTCTTATATTAGACATCTGTAGGTATAGTGAGACTTTGAAATGCAAATTATAATTTCCCCTTGTCATTCTAAATGTTAATTTTCTGGGAAAGGCTTATAAGCTTGTTCATTCTTTGGATGTTTTGCATATTATCTGGAAAGCACATGTAAAAGTTTTCAGGCTGGCCACTTTCCAAAGTTAGAAAATATATTATCTGCTGTACTGTGGATATGGCTTTCCCTGCCCTTGTGTATACAGTGTATTTACTCACTGGATTGGCACTAACACATTTGCAAATTTTGGGATATTTATAGCCTAAAACAATTCTGAATTTTGTTTTTTGGGTAGGTTTAATCATAACTTACAGTGGGGCAAAAAATTTTTAGTCAGCCACCAATTGTGCAAGTTTTCCTATTTAAAAACATTAAAGGTCTGTAATTATCGTCGTAGGTATACCTCGACTATGAGAGACAAATGTGGAAACAAATCTAGACAGTCACATTGTCTGATTTGGAAATAATTTATTTGCAAATTATGGTGGAAAATAAGTATTTGGTCAATATCAAAAGTTCATCTCAATACTTTGTTATATATGCTTTGTTGGCAATGACAGAGGTCAAATGTTTTCTGTAAGTTTTCACAAGGTTGTCACACACTGTTGCTGGTATGTTGGCCCATTCCTCCATGCAGATCTCCTCTAGAGCAGTGATGTTTTGGGGCGGTTCGCTGGGCAACACAGACTTTCAACTTCCTCCAAAGGTTTTCTATGGGGTTCATATTTGGAGACTGGTTAGGACCTTGAAATACTTCTTACGAAGCCACTCCTTCATTGCCCGGACGGTGTGTTTGGGATCATTGTCATGCTGAAACACCCAGCCACGTTTCATCTTCAATGCCCTTGCTGATGGGAGGGGGTTTGCACTCAAAATCTCACGATACATGGCCCCATTCATTCTTTCATGTACACGGATCAGTTGTCCTGTTCCCTTTGCAGAGGAACAGCCCCAAAGCATGATGTTGCCACCCCCATGCTTCACAGTAGGTATGCTGTTCTTTGGTTGGAACTCTGCATTCTCTCTCCTCCAAACACGACGAGTTGTGTTTCTACCAAACCGTTTTACTTTGGTTTCATCTGACCATATGACATTCTCCCAATCCTCTTCTGGATAATCCAAATGCTCTCTAGCAAACCTCAGATGGGCCCAGACATGTACTGGCTTAAGCAGGGGGACACGTCTGGCACTGCAGGATCTGAGTCCCTGTCGGCGTAGTGTTACTGATGGTAGCCTTTGTTATGTTGGTCACAGCTCTCTGCAGGTCATTCACTAGGTCCCCCCATGTGGTTCTGGGATTTTTGCTCACCGTTCTTGTGATCATATTGACCCCAAGGGGTGGGATTTTGCGTGGAGCCCCAGACCTAGGGAGATTATCAGTGATCTTGTATGTCTTCCATTTTCTAATTATTGCTCCCACAGTTGATTTCCTCACACCAAGCTACTTGCCTATTGCAGATTCAGTCTTCCCAGCATGGTGCAGGTCTACAATTTTTTTTTATGATGTCCTTCGACAGCTCTTTGGTCTTTACCATAGTGAAGTTTGAGATGTGACTGTTTGAGGTTGTGGACAGGTGTCTTTTATACTGATAACAAGTTCAAACAGTTGCCATTAATACAGATAATGAGTGAAGGACAGAGGAGCCTCTTAAAGAAGAAGATACAGTTCTGAGAGCCAGAAATCTTGCTTGTTTGTAGGTGATCAAATACTTGTACTCCACCATAATTTGCAAATAAATTCTTTCCAAATCAGACAATGTGATTGTCTGGATTTGTTTCCACATTTTGTCTCTCATAGTTGAGGTATACCTATGATGACAGTGTGTGGCGAGGAGAGCCAATCAACTGCATCTCCTCACAGGGGACAACAAGACATGCAATTAGGGCACTGATCCTCAGTACCCTGATTACACTAAAGCCCCACCAGTGCCAGCAATCGGTGCAGATTAGTGATGCCAGTCAGCCCATCAATGCCACGTATCTGTGCCGCCTACCAGTTCCACCTATAAGTGCCAACTAGTTCCACCATCAGTGCTCATCTGTACCACATATCGGTGCCCATAAGTGCGGTATATTAGTGCCTCCTAATCGGTGCCCATCAGTGCAGCCTCATCAGCGCACATCAGTGAAGGATAAAAATTACTTATTTACAAAATTTACTGACAAACTTTTTTTTTCTGTAAAAACAAAAAACCCAGCAGTGATTAAATACCACCAAAAGAAGGCTCTATTTGTGTGAAGAAAATGATAAAAATGTCACATGGTTACAGTATAGCATGACTGCGCAATTATCATTCAAAGTGTGACAGCGCTTAACGTTAAAAAAAAAATGGCCTGGGCAGGAAGTTGGGGAAAGTACCCTGTATTGAGGTGGTTAATGTTACTGTAAGGCCTCTTGGCAGCCTCCCTGACTAGTTTTATTCTCGTCTTTTCATAAATTTTAGAGGGATGTCCAGTTCTTGGCAATGTCACTGTTGTGCCATATTTTCTCCACTTGATGCCTTTTAACAATGAAATCCCTCTAAATCCTTGTACACACGTACAGGATTCCCAGCAGTAAAAAGTCAACCGGGAAAACAGAGAACCTGCTTGGTAAATTTTTTCCACACGACTGGGTTTCCCAACAGCAAAACTGCCATGCGAGCTTTGGTCGGGAATCCCAGCCGTGTGTATGCTCCATCACAGTGTTTCCCATAAGAAAACTGCCAGGAAACACGTTGGGGGGAAAAAAGAGAACTGGGTCTTTTTTTTCCTGTCGGGAAAACTGTGATGAAGCATACACATGGCCTGTTTCCCTGGCCAAAAGCTCTCATGGCAGTTTGCCTGACAGGAAAACCGGTCGTGTGTATGAGGCTTAATGCTTTGGAAGCTCTCTGCGGATCATGGCTGTGTCTGTAGGATCTACTAAGAAAATGTCAGGAAAGACCTACTAGAACAGCTGAAGTTTTATTTGGGGTTAATCAGAGGCACTTTAAATGATGGCAGGTGTGTACTGACTCCTATTCAATATGGGTTTAAATGTGATTGCTTAAAGTGATATTAAAAGTTCAAGTTTTTTTTTTAATAACAAACATATATTTACCTCCACTGTGCAGTTTGTTTTGCACAGAGTGGCCCTGAGCGTCCTCTTCTGGGGTCCCACTGTGGCTCTCGTGGCTCGTCTTTGCATTGGATAACTCACTCTGGGAAGCTCTCTCCCATTGTGGTTACCTTGTGGGCGAGTGCTCCTGTCATACACTCGCATCCATAGACGCCGAATGTATCACTTGGCCCCGCCCCCGGCGGCTGCGTCATTGGATTTGATTGACAGCAGTGGGAGCCAATGGCTGCGCTGCTATCAATCTATCCAATGAAGAGCTGAGAAGCTGTGTAGAGAGCGACGTGGGATCGCGCCTACGGAAATTTGGGGTTTAGGTAAGTAAAACGAGGGGGCTGGGGGGCCGGACACTGCAAGGTGTCTTTTTACCTTCATGCATAGGATGCATGAAGATAAAAAAACACGAGGGTTTACAACCCCTTTAATTCTGAACACCGCTAAATCCCCAGTTATAAGAGGGTGTGCACACTTATGCAACCAATTTTTTTATTTTTTTTTACTCCTCTCTGCCTTCCAGTGAGGTTTAGGAGTAGTTACAGCAGAATGTTTGTGTCCAGAGCTGATACTCCATGTGGAACAGAGATGGGATAGAGGAAGGGGACTAAATGAGACAATAAAAACAAGAGTATCCAGAACATTTTGTAGGATTTTACAGGGACATCCACATCTCAGAATGTAAATCTTGGTTATCTTCCCAAGTTGTTGATTTTTGCTGATCTTGTGTTTGGATGCCCAATATGGACATGCTTGTTCCAGGGTAATGAACTGCTAAATCGTGATGTAGTGATAGGATTGATATAACCGTTCTAGAGCCTGGGCTTTAAAAAAACAAGTCCGCAAAGGCAGATGCTTAATTCCATCTTGACACATCATCTTAAAGTGGATGTAAAGGTTAGACATCATTTACCTTAATGCTTTTGCTGCATTAAGGTAAATAAAATGTCCCAGTATATACCTGTATGGCCCTTCACCCCCTGTGCCCATATGCAAAAGCTCTCTTCCCTCAGCAGAAGATCACATTTTGTGAGCAAAGAGTGGGCTGAGCCGCACTGCATCTCAATTGACGCTTAAGATCGTGTCCGTAGGTTTGCCTTCATAGCAAACCTCTTGCTTTAGAGGCCCAAAAACAAGAGAAGGAACCAAGAATTCCAGTGGGGGACCCCAGGGTTCAGGCGGTTCAGGGCCACTCTGTGCAATACCACAAAGTAGGTAAGCATAACAACATGTTTGGTATTTTAGAAAAAAAAGTCATAGAGCTGAATGGTCTACTTGGTGTAACAATTTGTTACAAAATTAATACAGAGCACAGCTGCCGAAAGTGTTACGTCGCATTTTCTCTTCCTGAAATTTGAAGAGCACATTTATCCATAGAATTGCCATGCTACTTGAAGGATAAAATAAGACTCTTTGCAGCTTCTTGTGTATTAATTGGGTCTGAATCAAGTCATTTGGTCTTGTTGGATAACTCATTCAGATTTATTTGTTTACACTTACAAATGGTTCTGACAAATGACTGTAATAATCCAATGGGAGATTGTCTGTCTGTGTTCATCCTGCTTTAATTTAAACATAAAGGTTACAAAAGAGATGAACTAGGATATATTGCTCCAGTAAAGTCGTGTCTCTCGTCTAATGAGTTGGCATGCCTTATAATGTTCTCTTCTAGTGTCTTGTTTTCTACCAAGTGGCAAAATATATTGTAGCACAAGCCTGGTGGAATGGGCTAAATGAACTCATGGAAATCAGATTGAGCTGACTGTCTGTTCTACACTTGTGATTTTGTAGTAGATTTTTTCCATCCATGGTGTACCTCAAAACTGGCAGGTTTAGGAATTGGGCTTGCTTCTTCGTACAGTGCCTTGAAAAAGTATTTATACCCCTTGAAATGTACCACGTTTTTGTCATGGTACAACCAAAAAGGTAAATGTATTTTATTTGGATTTTATGTGATCGAGTAGAACAACACAAAGTGGCACATAATTGTGAAGTGGAAGGGCAATGATAAATGGTGTAAAAAATGTTCTTTACACATAAATATGTGAAAAGCGTTGTGCATTTGTACTGTACTCTGTAGAACCACCTTTCGCTGCAATTAAAGCTGCTTGGGTATGTCTTTACCAGCTTTGCACATCTGTTGTGTGACATTTTTGGCCATTCTTCTTTGCAAAATAGCTCAAGCTTTGTCAGACTGGATGGAGAGTGTCTGTGAACAGCAATCTTCAAGTCTTTCCACAGATGTTCAATTGGATTTAGGTCTGGACTTTAACTGGGCCATTCTAAAGCCCCATACACACGGTCAGGCAAACTTCAAAATTAGCAAGTTTTCAAAAAAATCTGACCGTGTGACCGTGACGCTCCATCGGACACACTTTTTTGGTTTTCATCGGCTTTCTTTCAACAATGGCTTTCTTCTTGCCACTCTTCCATAAAGGCCAGATTTGTGGGGTGCACAACAAATAGTTGTCCTGTGGACATATTCTCCCACCTGAGCTGTGAATCTCTGCAGCTCCTCCAGAGTTACCATGGGCCACTTGGCTGCTTCTCTGATTAATGCTCTCCTTTCCCGGCCTGTCCGTTTAGATAGACGGCCATGTTTTGGAAGGTTTGCAGTTGTGCCATACTCTTTCCATTTTTGGATGATTGTTTGTACAGGGCTCCGTGGCATCACGCTTGGGATATTTTATAACTTAACCCTTCTTTAAACTTCTCCACAACTTTATCCCTGACCTGGTGGTATGTTCTTTGGTTTTCATGATGCTGTTTATTCAATAAGGTTCTCTAACAAATCTCTGAGGGCTTCACAGAACAGCTGATTTATACTGAGATTAAATTACACACAGGTGGACTATATACTATATATAGTAATTAGGTGACTTCTTAAGGTACTGGGTTTTAGTTGGGGGTATCAGAGTAAAGGGGGCTAAATACAAACGCGCGCCACATGTTTCAGATATTTGTAAAAATGTGGAAAAAGGGGTATGAATACTTTTTCAAGCCACTATATCTGTTGGTTTTCATGGTCAGAAACCGCACATATGTGGCTGACTATTGGCAGGGGAGGTTCAGTGGCAGTAACTTAAATATGAGTATCTGTCTCCTCTATCTTATCTGCAGGTGTATGCTCACGTCATAATACAATGTTGATCAGGCATTGAGAGACGACAAAAGCACACATCCGCTAAACCAACAATGCGTTTGCAGAGTGGATGCATCCCACAGGTGAATTTTTGTGCATCACACAGGGGCCCTTTCGCTGGCCGACATCCCCACTCCACAAACACCCTTCTCCAAAGCAGGAAGTTTATCTCAACCAGTCTCAGACTGCCCCAGTCAGCTCTTTAGAGTGGGTTGTGGAAGTATTAACACTGGGTGACACTATGACAATACATATTAAATACATCTTGAAATTTCCAAAACAGCCACAACATATATATACGTATTGCAGTCAGCAAGTGGATAATGGAACTCCAGAGTACCTACCGGTAGATAGTTCATCACATCATGCGTACATTTTAGCACGCCTCAACACACATCCATCTGTGCCTGATGCAAGCAAAAACAAATCCCCTAACATGGGTCCTAACCATTCCTTTTTCCAAAAAAAAATAAACAAATGGCTTTACAATACTAAAATGTAATTTCAGAAGTTGTTGCTTTTTGTCTTTGCCAATAATTCAGCATTCATTAACCACTTGCCACCACCAAATGACAGAGAGACGGTGCGGTTCTCGTTCTGGGTGGACATCATATGACAACTTGGCTCAGGAGCACACTGAGTTCTACGTAATCATGAAGACACTCCCTACAATGTTTCTCCCAGGGTTCTAGAATCAGGGTAGGCCCTTCACTCCTGGAATAATGGGAAGTGGGTTCAATGATGTTGGGTGTATTGCATCCTAGAAGGGCACCACTGTTTCAGTAATTGATATGTCTGCGTCCCTGCATTCACTATATCTTATCTCCTGCAGTACACAGAACATGAAAATGCAATTATTTTAGTAAGCATAAACTGCTAAATACCTTTTTATATCGGCAGTATATAACAGTCTTGTGACTAATATCAGTGCCTGGTTAAAGCTTGTTGGAGCAGTTTTCATACAGCACTAGTTGTCCAATCAGGATGCAGGACCCCTGACCCTCTGTCTGGACAGTGCTAAATGGCCCTGTGCTGATCGCATGCACTCTCTCAATAAAAACTTTCTCACTGAGCATGTACAGACTGACTCCACTAGCTGTTTTAACCAGACATGTTTTGGGGCAGTGGAAGAAGGGGAGGATCAGAGACATGATCAAATAGCCTGTTTTACATAATGCAGAGGATTAACCCCTTAGGGTTCACAGTGAGTATAACAAGCTTGATTTACTGCATATACAGACTGGTTTTACTGTTGCGAGTTTAGTGACTCTTTAGGACCAATTTGGGAGTTTGAATCTTCTTCTTCCTTTTTTTCCTTTTTTTTTTTTTTTTTTTTTTTTAAGTGTTTCAACATAAACCATCCACTTAGCTGCTTATACCATATATGTCGGACTGATTATTGTCCATATTGGGTTCAAAGTAGCATCACACACAAACATAATAAAGAAGCTGGCAGACATATAGAATTGATGGAACTTGACGATACTTTTTTGAGTAGTTATCACTCTGAGAAATTAAATGGGCAGAGAAGAAGATAAATTATACTGTAATGCAACAAGTTTGTGTGCATGAAAGAAAACATTTTCTGGAAATGCATTATTCATTGCTAATGAGAAAGGCAATTGGAATAGTTGACTAGTGACTAAAGAATATGAACCATCTGTAATTGCGTTTGGCACATGCTTTGCCTGTGGTTCCTAAAGCCCGGAGACAGAAATGTTCCTGCGGCTGTCATTGATGGAACCATTAGATGGTATTTAGAGTCTGCAGTGGGTCACAGTGAGACTTGCTCCTGATTCCAGGATGACATCAGGGGGCTGAATATTTGGCCGCTTTTCATAATAAATGTTATGATTATGTCAGCGAATCCTCTCTGCTAATATAATCTATATCGTTTAATTGGTAACGGCATACTAGAAAGCACACCTAGTATCCCATATAAATGCATTCATGCTAAGTAACGTATGACTGTAATAACAGATATTTATTATTTCTCAAATTACAGCACTTCTGCCAATGCTATTATTTATTTTTTTCTTCTAAGATCACCCCCATATTTGTTCAGGCATCATCCAAGGTCAAGATCTACTTTGCGGCTGGTCCATAGATGAGTCGTGTCAATTCTGCTACTTATTCAGTGCTGTAGCCTCCATTGGGTTCTTTAACATTCAACACTTCTGGGCCTATGCCTGCTGCATACTGTTTATATTTTTATAGTGACGAGTTCAACCAGACAAAACTTTAGGTTGTCATAATGCAGTAGGTGCTACTCTGTGTAACTGGTCTATCAGTCAGCATAATGTAATTTTCCTGGCTTTATACTGATTAGTAGGGGAATCTTAAAATGTATCTGAAGGCAGTAATTTATTTATTTTTTTTATTCGTTTTGAATATTGTGTGAAATGGTTTAAGCCCCTTTTTTTTCTTCTGTTTGTGTCCCTTTTTCACATCCTTAAAGGCGTTGTAAAGGTTTGTTTTTTATTTTCTAATATGGTTTCTTTAAGCTAGTGGATTGTTGGTTCACTTACCTTTTCCTTCGATTTCACTTCTAAATGTTTTTTTTTCTTTGTTTGAATTTCTCACTTCCTGTTTCTCCTCGGTAAGCTTTCCACCATCATCCGAGCCGTGGAAGGTCATTTAGAACAGCTTACTGAACACCTTACTGAGGAAGAACAGGAAGTGATAAATTCAGACAAAAAAAAAAGTTTAGAAGGGAAATTGAAGGAAAAGGTAGGTGAACCAACAATGCACTAGCTTAAAGTAACCTATATAGAAAATAAAATACGAACCTTTACAACCCCTTTAATACACAGCAGAAAATTGGAGAGGATCTCCCCAAAGCAAAGGAAATAGGATTTTAGACAATTTTTTGAAAAACTGTCCTCAATATAAGGCCCCTTTTAACATGGGCAGACCCGATGGGACCAGCCACATGGAGCCGCAAATGTAAACAGAAATGCTTTGTTTACACCCACGACATCCGATCCTAGCCGCTAAAAACATATGGCTGGGGGATCCGTACCCTAGCCATCTGGCGGATCGGATAAGTCGAATGTAGAGGGACATGAGGTCCATTTACATTGGACCGCCCATAGAGGAAGGCGGACCATGTCTGTGTCTGCTCTGCATAAGCTGAGTGGACACGGACCTGTTACCAGCCTGCTGAGTGGAGATCAGCGGACAGATCACCCACTGAGCAGGCTGATCCGCTGGCAAAGTCCGCACTGTGTGAGAAAGCTCTAAGATATTTCCACTTATTCCCAGTGAAAACTCATAATTTTAGATTTTTCCCTCACTTTCAAAGTGATAATGGTCAAATTTTACATCCTTCTGTTTTTTTTTCTATTACCCTTAAAGTTCCAACACTGCAATTCTGGTACCTGTGGACTGTCTTCTGCAATTTGTTTTATTACATTTTCAATTCTTGATGTGAAACTACACAACTAATATAATTTGCAGCATTACTTGCCTCTTTATTATTATTATACAGGATTTATATAGCGCCAACAGTGAGCAGAGATGGACTGGTCATCCGCCTGCTCAGCGGAAGTCAACGGATCAATCCCCCGCTGAGCAAAGCGGAGTCCTTTAAAACGGACGTGCCCTGTGTAAAAAGGGCCTTACAATACAATTCAATACAGGAGACATCAAAGGGCCCAGGCTGGTTGGAGCTAACAATCTAGAAATCTAGATTTCTAGAATTATTATTAAAGCGGAGTTCCACCCATATAAACGTCAGCAGCTACAAAAAGTGTACCTCCTTGACTTGTAATAATCGGACACTCGCCCGTCCCACGGTCCAGCGATGAGGGCGAACAAAGCCCCGTCCTGTCCGCGGCACCGGTATTCTGACTGTGGGCACTCGGCTGTGTCTTCACAGCCGGGCACGCACTGCGCATGCTTGAGCTGCACTGTGATTGGCCGGGGCAATCTTCTGGGTCCTGTGACGTGTCCCAGAAGATTGCACGAAGGGAGAGGGGAGAGGTGAACTTCCTTCCAGCACCGCAGAGCCCCGAAAGGAAGTGGAAGCTGGATGCCTCTAAAAACTGGGTATCCGCCCCCCCCCCCAAAAAAAAAATTGCATGCCAAATGTGGCATGTCAGGGGGTCACCCTCCCTTAAAGCAGGAGTTCCATTTTTTTGGTGGAACTCTGCTTTAAATACTGTTGTTCGTTTGCACAATGCTTACAATATAAAGGGAGATAACACAATTACAATACATACCAATACAAGAGGGTTAGCAGGGCTCTGGATATAAGAGCTTGCAATCTAACTGAGCAATAAACCCTGACAGGGATTCTAACCCTTCCCTACTCTATCCAAAACTAGAAATACTTTGGTTCTAGATAAACTTTAGTGGTTTATTATTACAGGGGATTTCGCAATCATTATTAAGACATACTGGATATAAGAAATACTACCGTCATTTATTTGTGTTGTTATAAAGTAGATTTACTGCCTTGTAGAGCACAGCCTGGATTCCTTCTAGATTGGGGAAATACTCTGGAATCTAGTTGTTGTGGTTTGAAAAGCTTTACACATTTCTGGGGATTAGGCCAAGCAATAACAATGAGCATTCTTTATAGAACATATAGGGATTCCAAACATTAACTGTCCTCTTGCAAATTCAAGGATGGCTATTGGCCGGTAACCATGCTAACAAACTTCCTGAGCTGATAACAGTAAGCAATTGGGGACAAAGTGTTAGAGTTCATGGTACATTCTAACATAACCATTTCTATTTACTCTTTATACAGCTTACTGAAGAATGATGAAAGTAAGTTGTTGGCAGTGATTTTTGTACTCCTGTTTTGCATCAGTAACTTTCTAAATAGTAAAGCAGAGATTTGGTGAAATGGCGCCCGAATGGATGGCCCCGCCCCCCGGACCTTTTAAGGGAGCCTGCCTCGAGGTATAAGCCCCGCCCCCGGACCTTTTAAGGGAGCCTGCCTCGAGGTATAAGCCCCGCCCCCCGTGCAGCCGCGATTGCGCTATGGTTCCACCTCGCTGCAGAGCTTCCTTTACCTTTAGAGCTCATGCACATTGGGTGTTTAGTGTTTATTATTATAGGTGTTTTATATAGTGTTGACAGTTTACACAGCACTTTACATATACACTATATTACCAAAAGTATTGGCACACCTGCCTTTACAGGCACATGAACTTTAATGGCATTCCAGTCTTAGTCTGTAGGGTTCAATATTGAGTTGGCCTACCCTTTGCCACTATAACGGCTGCAACTCTGAAATGTTTGCCCATAGACCCCTGTTTGTGCACTGGTGCACA
The DNA here is from genome assembly GCA_029574335.1 of Rana kukunoris. Lineage (NCBI taxonomy): Eukaryota > Metazoa > Chordata > Amphibia > Anura > Ranidae > Rana > Rana kukunoris. The sequence continues at coordinate 79,741,937 of CM056056.1, forward strand.
GTCATGTTGGAACAGGAAGGGGCCATTCCCACAAATTTGGGAGCATGAAATTGTCCAAAATGTCTTGGTATGCTGATGCCTTAAGTGTTCCCTTCACTGGAACTAAGGGACCAAGCCCAACCTCCGAAAAACAACCCCACACCACAATCTCCCCTCCACCAAATCATTTGGACCAATGCACAAAGCAAGGTCCATAGAGACATGGATGAGAGAGTTAGGGGTGGAGGAACTTGACTGGTCTACACAGAGTACTGACCTGAACCCGATAGAACATCTTTAGGATGAATTAGAGCGGAGACTGCAAATCAGACCTTCTATTCCACATCAGTGCCTGACCTCACAAATGCGCTTCTGGAAGAATGGTCAAACATTCCCATAGACACACTCCTAAACCTTGTGGACAGCCTTCTTAGAAGAGTTGAAGCTGTTATACAGGTGAATATCGCATATATATATATATATATATATATATATATATAGGTGAATATCGTATATATATATATATATATATATATATATATATATATATATATATATATATAGAATATCGTGTAAAAGTTCATTTATTTCAGTAATGCAACTTAAAAGGTGAAACTAATATGAGATGGACTCATTACATGCAAAGCAAGATAGTTCAAGCCATGATTTGTCATAATTGTGGTGATTATGGCCTGCAGGTATGAAAACCCCAAATCCACAAAATTTTGGAAAATGAGAATATTGTGAAAAGGTGCAATATTATAGGCTAAAAGTCCCACTCTACGATTAATTAAGCCATAACACCTGCAAAGGGTTACTGAGCCTTTAAGGCCCCTTTGACACTTATACGACTTCAAAGTCGTTCGATTTTGCGGTCGCAATTTGGGATCAGTACAACTTCGACTTTCCCACATCTTTGGCATTAACCAATGAAAATATACATGGTGTGAGGCAATTCCTTGCCCTAGTTGTTTCCAGTTCCTGTTTGCTTCCTGGTTGTTGTGGTTTGGTGTGTTGTGACAGAAAATGTTTGCTACTCAGTATATTGTCATTGCTGCTGCAGCAGTAGCAGTGCATGAGGAAGAGGAAGAGAAGCAGAGGCGGAGAAGTTGTCGATATTGGGTACATCTAGGGTTGTCCCGATACCGATACTAGTATCGGTATCTGGACCAATGCCGAGTATTTGCGCTAGTACTTGTACTCGCGCAAATACTCCCAATGCTTAAATAGAATACTCCCCCCCCGCCGCCGCCAACGCCGCCGTGGCAAAGCCGCCGCAAACCGCAACGGTATTTTCCGTTACAGCGGGCATTACAAGTTTTCGTTTGTATACTTGTAATGCCCGCCACGCCATCTATAGACACTCCCCTTCTCTGCATTGGACGGATCTGTCCAATCGCGAGCAAGGGGGAGTGTCTATGCACAGATCTGTGTGTATAGACACTCCCCCTAGCTCGCGATTGAACGGATCCATCCAATCCAGAGAAGGGGAGTGTCTATAGATGGCGTGGCTTGTAATGCCTGCTGTATTTTGCACGGGGATTAACACCAGCAGCAGCTGCGGTGCCAGGTATATGGGGCATGGCTGCAATATGTGGGGGCACAGGACATGGCTGCAGTATGCGGGGGACATGACATGGCTGCAATATGTGGGGGACATGACATGGCTGCAATATGTGGGGGACATGACATGGCTGCATTTATGGGGGACATGACATGGCTGCAATATGTGGGGGACAGGACATGGATGCAAAATGTGGGGGACAGGACATGGATGCAAAATGTGGGGGACAGGACATGGCTGCAATATGTGGGGGACATGACATGGCTGCAATATGTGGGGGACATGACATGGCTGCAATATGTGGGGGACAGGACATGAATGCAATATGTGGGGGACAGGACATGGATGCAATATGTGGGGGACAGGACATGGATGCAATATGTGGGGGACAGGACATGGATGCAATATGTGGGGGACATGACATGACTGCAATATGTGTGGGGACATGACATGGCTGCAATATGTGGGGGGACATGACATGGCTGCAATATGTGGGGGGACATGACATGGCTGCAATATGTGGGGGGACATGACATGGCTGCAATATGTGGGGGGACATGACATGGCTGCAATATGTGGGGGGACATGACATGGCTGCAATATGTGGGGGGACATGACATGGCTGCAATATGTGGGGGGACATGACATGGCTGCAATATGTGGGGGGACATGGCTGCATTTGGGGACACATTAAAAAATGTATTCGGTATCAGCGAGTACATGAATAAAAAGTATCGGTACTTGTACTCGGTCCTAAAAATGAGGCATCGGGACAAACCTAGGTACATCCCATCATTGCCAATCGTGAAGATCAATTTTGGGTCCTCTATAATCTTTGTGCACATAATGAATTTCTTTTTAACTATACACAGATGTCAATTAGCAGGTGAGAATATCTGTGTTCATGTGCACTAGTTGTTCACACGTTGAATGTTGCTAATGGCCACCTCTTCTTATTCTAATTCTCAGTTTTGATGAGTTACTTGGTGTCTAGCCGTCTAGAGCGACTTAAAGGGACACTAAAGTCAGGGATTAAAAAAAAAAAAAATAACAAACATGTGATCCTTACCTCCACTGTGCAGTTCGTTTTGCACAGAGTGGCCCGGAAACCTGTCTTCTGGGGTCCCTCGGCGGCTGTCTGGGCTCCTCCTCACAAAAGCTTTCCTTCTTCATGCGAGGGCGCTCGCATGGAGGAAAGCTTTTGCGAGCGCGCTCCCGTGATACAGCGGCGGCCATAGCCGCCGACTGTATCACTCGGCTCCGCCCCCCAGCGTGCCGCGTCATCCGCCCTGATTGACAGCAGCGCTAGCCAATGGCTGCGCTGCTATCAATCCGCCCAGCCTAGCCAATCAACGGCCAGGCTGGGAACCGAAGAGGACGACGTGGACGCGCCCGGGAGATTCGACCGGTCAGGTAAGTACAACGGGGGCTCGGGGGGGCCGGTGCTGCTAGATGTTTTTTTACCTTCATGCATAGGATGCATGAAGGTAAAAAAACTTGTACCTTTACAACCCCTTTAATACTAGGTTCAGAATAAGTGTTCCACCTGTGGAAAGACTAATTCTTACATTGGGGTAAGTTTTATCTCCACACCTGCCTCTCTCTGTCATAGTTGGAGGGGTTAGGGTTTTGCAAGGGGTTAGGGTTTGGGGTTTGGTTTGGGGATTGGCAAGGGCTAGGGATAGGCTAGGATTAAGCTGGGGTGGAAGTTGGGCGAGGGCTATGGATAGGGTATTGCGAGTAATAGCAATAGGGATCGACTAGGGTTTGGAAGGAGTTAGGGTTATGCTAGGGTAAGTGTTTTGTGGGGGTTAGGGTTATGCTAGGGTTAGGGTTTTGTAAAGGTTTTGTAAAGTTTAGGGTTAACCTAATGGGGGTTAGTGCTAGTGTTATCCTGATACCACTTTTATAGGACCGAGTACAAGTACCGATACTTTTTTTCATGCACTTGCCAATACCGATTCTTTTTTTTAATGTCATGTGACAGTTTTCAAACCGCAATACAGACTAATGATATGAACAATGCTCCTTACATTGGTGGTCAGTGGGAAGCATGCTCCTTACATTGGTGGTCATTGGGAAGAATGTTCCTTACATTGGTGGTCAGTGGGAAGAATGTCCCTTACATTGGTGGTCAGTGGAAAGAATGCTTCTTACATTGGTGGTCAGTGGGAAGAATGCTCCTTACATTGGTGGTCAGTGGGAAGAATGCTCCTTACATTGGTGATTAAATCAAATGATTTGCTCATTATCAAGGACGTCTCTTTTTTGACCTGTTTGGAGCACATTGTTTCTGAGGGAATAACCAGGAAGTGAATGTGTGGTGGAAAAATGTGCTTGGGAGGGGCTACTATGCTGAAAGGATTGGGTGGGACAATGGTCAAAAAGCTGCTTGTGGTTGCAGCTTGTGCTTACAAAGTTGTACTGAAATCGTGTCTATATTATTAAGGTACGATTTGCATGCTACTTGAGGGTTTAACATTGAGGTCTATGGACATCAACTTGTATGGAAGTTGGACCAAGTAGTGCAGGGACTACTTTGACGTTGGCACGACTTAGTCGTGCTAATAAAATCATGGAGAGTGACTTGTCATACGATTTTGCAGTACAAAATCGCGAGACAAGTCGTAGTGTGAAAGGGGACTAAATAGTCTCTATCTGGTTCAGTAGGAATCACAATCATGGGAAAGACTGCTGACCTGACAGTTGACACCCTCCACGAGGAGGGAAAGCCTCAAAAGGTAATTGCAAAAGAAGTTGGATGTTCCCAAAGTGCTGTATCAAAGCACATTAATAGAAATTTATGTGGAAGGGAAAAGTGTTGAAGACAAAAAATGCACAAGCAGCAGGAATGACCACAGCCCGGAGAGGATTGTCAGGAATGGGCCATTCAAAAGTGTTTGGGGACTTTCACAAAGAGTGGACTGAGGCTGGAGTCGGTGCATCAAGAGCCACCACATACAGATGGATCCTGAACATGGGCTTCAAATGTCGTATTCCTCTTGTCAAGCCTCCTGAACAACAAACAGCGTCAGAAGTGTCTTACCTGGGCTAAAGAAAAACACACCTGGTCTGTTGCTCAGTGGTCCAAAGTCCTCTTTTTGTGATGAGAGCAAATTTTGCATCTCATTTGGAAACCAAGGACCCAGAATATGGAGGAAGAATCGAGAGGCACAAACTGCAAGGTGCTTGAAGTCCAGTGTGAACTTTTCAGTCTGTGTTGATTTGGGGAGCCATGTCATCTGCTGGTGTTGGTCCACTGTGCTTCATTAAGTCCAGGATCAACGCAGCCGTCTACCAGGAGATTTTGGAGCACTTCATGCTTCCTTTCGCAGACGAGCTCTAGGAGGCTGCTGACTTCATTTTCCAGCAGGATTTGGCAACTGCCCACACTGCCAAAAGCACCAAAACATGGTTCAATGACCGTGGAATTACTGTGTTAGATTGGCCAGCAAACTCGTCTGACCTGAACCCCATAGAGAATATATGGGGGATTGCCAAGAAAGATGAGACCACACAATGCAGAAGAGCTGAAGGCCGCTATTGAAGCTTCCTGATCTTTCATAACACCTCAGCAGTGCCACAGGCTTAAAGCTTCCATGCCACGCCGCATTGAGGCAGTAATTGCTGCAAAAGGGACCCAAACCAAGTACTGAGTACATATGCATGCTTATACTTTTCAGATGTCCAATATTGTTCTATGTACAATCCTTGTATTATTGAGTGCATGTATTATTCTAATTTTCTGAGATTGTGGATTTGGGTTTCTATGAGCTGTAAGCCATAATCATCATAATTATGACATATCACGGCTTGATCTATCTTGCTTTCCATGTAATGAGTATCTCGTATATTAGTTTCACCTTTTAAGTTGCAGTCGTGAATAAATGATGTTCTAATTTTTCGAGTTTCGCCTGTAGCGGCAAAGGGTGGGTTAGCTCAATATTGATCCCTATGGACTAAGACTGGGATGCCATTAAAGTTCATGTGAGTGTAAAGGCAAGCGTCCCAATACTTTTGGTAATATAGTGTATATTGTACATTCACATTAGTCCCTGCCCTCAAAGAGTTTAGTCCTAAGGCCCCTAACTTGCATTCATACAGTACACATGTCAATGTTAGCCCAGAGCCAATTAACCTACCAGCATGTCTTTGGAGTGTGGGAGGAAACCCGCGTAGACACACAGAGAACATTGCAAACATGTAGAGTGTGCGGTGGATTTCAGCTTATGACTCTAGTGCTGCCAAGCAGAAATGTTGGCCGCTTAGCCAAAGTGATGACCGATCACACACTGCTTGTGTTTCAGGCATTCTTCCTTGGGCGCATACTGCCCTAAATGTTTGTACTGCAAGGTGCACTGTATAGCCACATTCAGCTGCAGCAGCTGTCGGGCTCTCATAGTTTTTCTGGATACAGTTTTTTTTTTCTGTTCATTCATGCTCATTCGACAGAAGCCAGTTGCAAGCTTGGTTCAGTTGAATGAAAAGCTGTACACACGGGCAGGGCCGATCCTCCCTATAGGCGCACTATGCAAGCCGCTTAGGGCCCCGCAAAGCTGCAAAGGGCCCCCCAAATTACTAGAGGCCCCGTCTGGTGAGAAGTCATTTTTTTCCCCTCACCCCGCTTCTAAACTCGCTGGCTGAGTCATTTCCGACAGCAGAACACCCCCTCCCCCCGCTTCTCAACTTTCTTTAATGTGACATATCACTGTCGTCGGCACCCCCCGCTTCTCATTTTTAATGTGCCATGTCATTTTGCTTAGGGCCCCAGGGAGGTCAGGATCGGCACTGCACACGGGCGAAAGTTGGCCAGTAACTGACAAACCGACAGTTTTTGGCTGATTTTTGGCCCCTGTACATAGCTTTTGATAAGCTGCCAGCAGTGGGGGCTTGACAGTGGCCTTGTGACCTCCTCTCTGCCTACAGCTACATGCCAGAGCCTCAATGCCTGCTGCTGGACATCCCACAATTAAAGAATCGAAGAACCTGAAAATCGAAGACAGAAAACTATTCACCAAACTGCACTCGCATCCAATAAGATGCAGGCGCTAGTTGTGGAGGCAGGTCTGTCCAGCTGCATTTTGTAGAGTGTGGAGGAATCTGCTTTTTCCATTCAGTCTGCAAAAGTTTATGGTCGGCTTAAGATGATGATGATTGGGGCAGGCCATATACGGTGCAAATTTCTTCCCTGCAACCACGAACTATGATTGTACGATTCCCCCATCAACACAGACCGCGTTGACAGGGGAATCCCTCTTGGCAAGCAATTGTCTTCTCCTGGCAGTAAGGGTAGTCTTCTCTGCAGGGTGAAGACCGTGATTATTGCTAGGGGCTATAGCCAGCAGGCTGGTTGTACCCAAGTTTATCAATTGATCAACTTGGTACATTCAACCTGCCCATTAACGGTTCAAATCTCTGCTGGTTCCTGCCAAACCGGCCAAGATTCGAATTGTGTATGGCCGGCCTAAGGTCTCTTTCACAAGGGACGGATCCTCGATCCGCACCGTGAACCACCGCTTGCTGAGCCGGCAGAAGGGTGGTCCACGCACACTGTGCCTGGACCGCCCTGTCAGATCTCCACTCTCCTCTATGGGGGGATCGGATGAACGCGGACCGTCTGTCCATGTTGACCCAATCTGATCCGCAGACGGAGGGAAAATAGGGTTTTCACTCTATCTACAGAATCGGAGGATTGCGGACCCGGATTAGATCGGATATCAGCGGATGTTCATCTGCCGACACCCGCAATCTCATTGGGATCAATGTATGTCCCTTTTTCATCTGTACACGGATGGATGAAAAAGCGGACATACGGTCCGCCCGGGGGAGAAAGAGCCCGAAGTCTGCTGCATTTTAATCAGCCAGTTGTTATGAAAGGTATTCTAGTTTCCATCACAAAGTGGCAATCATTTCCTGATGAAGCCATCTACAAACGCAGGGTCGACATTTCCTCTATTCTGACAATTACTTCAAATCCGTTAGTATGGAGTTGCTTTTTAATTTTGTGTGTAGCAAACATGAAAACCTGGTTCTAGCGGTTTAATCAAGCAGAGGAGCCTTTTACACAGACTTCAAAGGTTCTTATCAGCAAAGTTTGTTATCTTCTTGTTTGAGGTTCACAGCTGAGGTCTTTGAAGTCTAGGAAACACAGTATGCCAGAGGCAGCGTATTACTGGCTGCCTTCATTTAGGAGTTGGTGCCGTTTTCATTATTTTATTCTGTTTTTTAGGGGTTAAAGTAAAAGCCGGTGCATTATTAATCTCAAAACAGGTGTGTGAGTGTTAAAAGACAAATCCCAGTGGAGGTTTGTAAAATCCACACATGGAGTATATTTACCCACGTGTGGCGTATTCAGGATTTTCAACATTCATGGTCATTTCCTGTGGCACCAAGGCATTTATTGACTTAGCAGGAATAAGTATATGTCTTTCTACATACCCGAATAATGCACAGTATACTATACATACACAGCACACTTTTTTTAGACCCAATTCTCCTGTGATTTTCCTCATATTTTAGTCTATATTTACTATTGTTGTTTTTACAATGTACTTATTGCCTTTCTATGTATGTTGTGTAATGTGTGTTTTTTTTTTTTTTTTAAGTGTGTTTCACACAAGTGGCTGACGAGAGGGGAGGTGAAAACAGGCGGCTACGCTGTTGTTTTTTTAGCGCCTCCCAACCACCCAGCTAAAGTCTGAAATACAACCAGAGAAGGATGTTCACATGCCACAGACATGATGCTTTGTTTCAGCTGTGGCAAATTTAACATGGCATGTTGATTTGACAAGCAAAGGCGCATGTCAAAGTCGACCATTCAAGTCAATAGGGGCACGTCACAAGCCAAATGTTTGGGATGCGGTCCATTAGCCTTATTTTAAATTTCCATTTATGGAAAATAAAAAAATAAATAAAAAGTCATTCTGGAGGTATCGGGATAGTATGAACTTATACTTATGCTAAAGTGGTACTAAACTCAGAACCTGCATTCACTATATCTGGTCTCCCACAATACACAGAACATGGAAATGCAATTATTTTCGTAAATATAAACTGCTAAATACATTTTCCTATCGGCAGTATATATGAATGAATGAAAAACTTATATAGCGCGACACATGCAAACTAAATCGCCTCAGTCTTGTGGCTTCTATCGGTGCGTGGTTAAAGCTTTTAGGAGTTTTCATTCTCCTCTGTCCTATGAGACTGTATGACCCTTGACACTCTTTCTGGCCAGTGCTGTTTGGCCCTGTACTGATCCCATGCACCCTCCCAAGAAAAAAAACTCTCTAGCAATACACACCAAACGGAGTATGTGCAGAGTGTCCCCAAAGGCTTTGTCTTATCAGGAGATTGATTGGGGATAGTGGAAGAACAGGAGGATCAGTAAAAACGGGATCAAACAGCCTTTTTACACAACGCAGAGGATTAACCCCTTAGGTTCCACAGTGAGTATAACAAGTAGGGTTGACCCGATACCGATTATTTGCGGGAGTACTTGTACTCGCGCAAATACCCCCGATGCCTAAATAGAATACTTCCCGTCGCTGCCGCCACATTCCACAAGGCCGCCGCCGCATACCACCGCGTTAATCCCTGTGTATTGTAATCGCCGCATTACAGGCAACTTTCGTTTGAATTCTTTTAATGCCCGCCACGCCATGTATAGACACTCCCCTTATCGGGATTGGACGGATCTGTCCAATCCCGAGCAAGGGGGAGTGTCTATGCACTGAGCCGTGTATAGACACTCCCCCTTGCTCGGGATTGGACTGATCCGTCCAATCCCGAGAAGGGGAGTGTCTATACGCGGCGGGCATTAAGAATTCATCGAAAGGTGCATGTAATGCGACGATTACAATACACAGGGTTTAACGTGGCATCATCTACTACAGGTATAGGGGACATGACATGGCTGCAATATGTGGGGGACATGGCTGCAATATGTGGGGGACATGATATGGCTGCAATATTTGGGGGACAGGACATGGCTGCAATATGTGGGGGACAGGACATGGCTGCAATATGTGGGGGACAGGACATGGCTGCAATATGTGGGGGACAGGACATGGCTGCAATATGTGGGGGACATGACATGGCTGCAATATGTGGGGGGACATGGCTGCATTTGGGGAACATTAAAAAAGTATCGGTATTCGTCATCGGCGAGTACATGAAAAAAAGTATCGGTACTTGTACTCGGTCCTAAAAAAGTGGTATCGGGACAACCCTAATAACAAGCATACTTTGCTTCATATACAGACTGATTTTACTGTTGTGGGTTTAGGAACACTTGAACATAATTCTATGCTTGGTGGGATGGATGGATAAATAAACAGCTGAAAATATTACTTTACTGTTGCTCTGGGTTCCTTTGCCTGCCATGTCTGAACTTGGTCTTATAGTTTCTGCTGAAGGGGAGTTAAAGCCTGGATTTAATAATCCTATCCTTTAGTGCAGATTATGTGGAACATATGGCTAATGCTTTGTAGCAGCTCTAGGAAAGGGGTTCATTAGTGTTCTGTTCCAGGTTTCTGTCAGTTATTATGTCAATATTAGAAAACACTCTAAAAATATTAATTATCAAAGATAGTTGTAGTTAAGGTTTATATATTGTATTCTATAGAACATGATGTAATATATGGCATTGGGGAGGTGTGAGTTACACATGAGGCACACCTTCCCCTTCACAAAATGAATATCTTGTATTTAGTGCTGGTTTATCATGGGGATACATTTTTTTTTTATAAACTTTGGAATATTACGGTAATCTCAATGGAAATGTGTACCCGCATGACTGGTTATATAAAAAAAATTGATTGTTTAAAAAAAAAAATTTGTCCTGTACAGACAGCTCTGATTGATATCAATGCAGGCAGTACCCTTCTTTTGAAAAGCTTTATACTGTTGTGTTTAAGTCCTTTCCTTATAAGTTATTCCTAGGAGTGCTTTTGTGGACATGCCAAAATAACCGAAACAATGAAAACACCTGGGGAATGTTTTCAGTCTCACCCTAGTGGGCAATGTGTACACACCTATTCTGTAGACCGGAATTCTTAGAGAAAAATATCCATTTCCTAGTCTTGTTTTCTTGTGTATGAGTACTTTCATCTGTGGCCAAATATAACATTAACCATTACTTCCATGTCGGCAAATTTAAAAGTAAACGCTAGGCAAATCAGACCAGGTTGGTTTAATCATGCTCTTTATTTAAATGCATATATTAATAACAGTAATTGCGTTGTTTTTTTGTGTTTTTTTGTTTTCACTTTAAAAATGTTGCTTATTTTTGGGTTGTAGACACACTCTCTCTCCTAGATTATTAAAAATAAAATAAAATGGGCTATAATATATATATATTTTTTTTATTATTCTACAGGAATTATATAGCGCCAGCAGTTTCCACAGCACGTTACACACTAGGGGGAGACATTACAGTTGCAGTACAATTTGGTACAAGAGGAACCAGAGGGCCCTGCTCCTTAGAGCTTACTAAGGCTGGCCATACAGTATACAATTTTCTTTTACTTTAGATTTACCAAAACCATATAATAGGAGGTCAAATATAAACACTTTCAATTTGTATGCAATCGGGTAGGCTTTTGCACTACCTAGTTAGAGGAAAATCTGAAGAAAGTTGAATAAGAAAATTGAGTAGTGTATGACCAGCTTAAGAAGGAAGGTCAATTAATACAAAAGATAATGGCTGTGGGAGTTGAGCTGAGAGAGTGAGCTGGAGAGAGTGAAACGGTGTATTGGTGTGAAGCAAGATAAGCTTATTTAAAGAGGGTTTTCAGGGATCGTCTAAAGATGGATAGATTAGGAGGCAGTTGAACAGATTGGGGTAGGGGAGTAACCCCTAGCACCCTTGTATGTGGGGATGGGTTGATAATTGTGCCATTGATCTTGACACAGAAGTCAGGGGAAGAGGCACATAAAGGAGAAAATATTATGAGCTTGGTTTTAGATAAATTGAGTTTGAGGAAATGGTGTGGCATCCAGGCTGATATGTATGTTAGTATGAACAAGGGATACTGGTTAACAGCACTCTGTGGACTGGATGTAGAGGTGATGAAAAAGTCAGTTAAGCCATAAGTAAAGGCAATGTTTTATTCATCAATAAAAAAGTCATGGATAAGCAATTAAACTAAAGAGAGCCAACAATACCACTGTGGAACCAAGGGCGTAAACGGGTTAACACCATCTGAAGGGCCAGCTAGTGGAGCATGGTGGGGCGCCGATGTCCATGCTGTGTGGAGATGGAAACCTGGTCCGGGGAAAAGACACCTGATCGCTGAAGGCAAAGGCACAGGCGTGTGCCAAAGTGGCAGGCTCGCATGCGCTCGAAACGTGTTGTCACGGCAACCAACCAGCCTGCGTTCCATGCTAGTTCACAGGCTTCCATGCTTCCTTCACACATCTGGCTTTGTGCTGCAGGTCATCTCGGTGCGCCTGCAACTTCAGTTTGGCTCCGGTCCTGTTTCCTGGTTGGCTCTCCCTTATGATCGGCAAGATATCCCCAGGCAGTGACACTGAATCCTCCAGCTTAGTTCCCAGATTGCCACACACCATCCCGCCGGCAGTGTAACCCCCTGCAAACGCCTGTACCTTTTCCTTCAGCCATCAGGTGTCTTCCTGGGACCAGATTTCCATCTCCCACTGCGCCCCTTAATGCTTTACCAGCTGGCCCTCCGGATGGTGTTAACCTGTTAATACCCTTGGTTCCACAGTGGTATTGTTGGCTCTTTTTATTTTTATTTGCTTATCCATGACTTGGATAATGTTGCCTTTACTTATGGCTTAATTGACTTTGAGCGCTGTCCACCAGTATCTCTTGTTCATAGCATTCTTCCACATGTTTTTTGTCAACTGCACTGGTTCTGGATAAGTCATAACTTTTTTTGGTTGCCACACATCACCGTATGACCCACATTTATTTAGCCCTTAAGGAACTATGCTCCTTTTTTTTGATATGTCTGTTAGTAAATCAGTGATGCATGAGGAGAATGATGGGGTGAGCTGTGGGGTAGAGAGATCTGCTTTATTGGCTGGATGTTTCTTCTGCACTTATCTGTCAATCAACTTTCTCTCTCTCTCTCTCTCTCTCTCTCTCTCTCTCTCTCTCTCTCTCTCTCTCTCTCTCTCTCTCTCTCTCTCTCTCTCTCTCTCTCTCTCTCTCTCTCACACTCTCTCTCATGCATACACTCACAAGTACATACTTGGAGCAATTTAGAAAGGAATTGGGAACCAATGAACTTCTCTGCATATTTTTGGGGTGTGGGAGGAAACCAGAGTATGTGATGGAAATCCATGCAAGCACAGGGAGAACATGTAAGCTCCAAGGAAAATTAGAACTAAAGACTCAACTGCAGGCTTGTAAATAAACCCCCCCCCCCCCTAATAATTCCCATAAAGAAGAGAGAAATGTGCAGGTGTCATTATTTCCAAATATTTACATGTCACATATTTTAAGACTTTCTATTAATGGGACAATATGCCAATCTTACATGGTGCTCTAGTACAAAACTTTCAGTAGCAAACATCGCTTTTTTCTGATGTAGGAACATGATGCACTTTCCTCCCTGAACATTCAATAGTCATTAGGAATACACTTATGTGTCTATTTTTATAATGCATTGCAATAATTAGAAATGTGACTCTTTCACTTATCTGATGAAATATCATTTCGTGTATAACTTGTTTAAAGGGAAACTTTGTGCAGCTTTAAAAGGCGAGTCCAAGTGTAGGATTTAAAACAGGGGCGTTAAGTTTATTGTGGGCTGCATTAGCAGTATGGTTGCTCCCAAAGGGCCAGTTGTATCTTTGGTGTTCTACGTGTACAGAGTGTAGGGATCAGGAGTGCATTATGTGCAGAGTGCATAGTTCAGGATTTTGCTGCATACAGAGTGCAGAGTTCAGGACTGTGCTACAAACACAGTGCAATGTTTAGAGGTGCGTTACGTACTGAGTGCAGAGTTCGGGAGTGTGCTACACACACTGCATTTTGTATGTAGCATACTCCTAAACTTTGCACTGAGTTCAGGACTGTGCTACGCACACAGTGCAAAGTTTAGGAGTGTGTTGCATACACAGTGCAAAGTTTAGGAGTGCGTTATGCACACAGTTCAGCGTTCAGAAGTGCTTTATGCACACAGTGCAGAGTTCAGGGGTGCCCTATGTACAGAGTGTAGGGTTTAGTGTTGCGTTACATACAGTTCAGGTGTGCATTACATACAGAGTTCAGCTTTTAGGCATATGCTACGTACATGGTTCAGGGGTGCACCTAATGCAGGGATAAGGGGTGCGCTATGTTCATTGTACAACTCTAACAACCCCCCCTTCCTCCCAAAGCTTCCTCAAAACTTGACTCTCTCCTACCTGGCCCAGCTCTGGTTCCTCCCTGTGTAGGCAGCTCTGCCTTGCAGGGAGATCATTCTCTCCCTCAGATTCTGGCAATCTGTCCCTGCCGTTAGCAGATGCAGGGTTCTATTAGATACTGGAGCCTATGAGAGAAAAAGCTGTCCCTTGTAAACATAGAAGTCTTCTGTATTTACAAATGACAGCGGGGCGTGAAGGTGAAACCCAGAGGATTGGAGTTCTACCACGCTCCAAACTGTGTGCCAGGGACACTTGACGGGGCATGGTGGGCCAGCTTCGGTTTGCGAGTCTTGCCTTGTCTAACATATGTGATTTAATAATCTTGTTGCCCTGTTCTTGCGAATCTAAGCTTTAAAAATAGTGTCTTGAACATTTTCAAGGGCCTATAGAAGTGATGGTGAACCTTGGCACCCCAAATGTTTTGAAACGGTTTCCCATGAGGCTCAAGCACTCTGCAGTGTAGTCAGAAAGGGAGAGTCTAGCCTCAATTAAATTCAATAAAGAAAAAATAAAATGTACCAGCATCCCGTAATTGAATCGAAGGCAAGGACCGTGAAATTAGAGACAAAGGCTGCTTGGGGCCAGGAAGTCTAGAATTCACAAGTCAAGGGGTTTGTTTGGGTTGGGACTTTCAAGGCACTGATAGGAGAGCGTAAATGTAGTAAAAAAGAATTTATTAACATAAAACAATGAAACATATAAAAATAATGGGACAAGCCCCACAGTTGAGAGCAATTCAAGTATTTGTAAGAAACAAAACCGTGTAAGTCTAAAAGGTGGAGCCAGCCAGCAACCTCCTGGTTGCTGGCTGGCTTCACCTTTTAGACTTGCATGGTTTTGTTTCTTAAAAATACTTGAATTGCTCTGAACTGTGGGGCTTGTCCCATTATTTTTATATGTTTCATTGTTTTATGTTAATTATTTTTTTACTACATTTACGCTCTCCTATCAGTGCCTTGAAAGTCCCAACCCAAACAACCCCCTTGACTTGTGAATTCTAGACTTCCTGGCCCCAAGCAGCCTTTGTCTCTAATTTCACGGTCCTTGCCTTCCACTCTGCAGTGTAGTTGAGCATTATGGAAAATGTGGTTCCAAAACATGTGGGGTGCAAAGGTTCCCTGGCTTATAGACTTTTTGCTTCATAGAAGATTTTCCTATAGACTACTATGGTGTACCTAGTAAAAATCAATGGAGGGTCAAATAGACAAGATGCAAAAGCCTGGTTATTTAATTTGAGAGTTTAGAAAAATAAGGTCAAGGAGATGCATGTAGTTAATAAACAACCACTGTCCTAGCTCTGACAATGTTTTCTGGCATTGCCCTCAAAGATATGTGTACTCAGGTGATGTGTAGTCTTATTATTCTGTTTCATTTGCAGAATGTGCAGATTGTCGCACTGAAAACTAGCCGAGCTGCTTTAAAGGGTCACTAAAGGAAAAACATTTTTTAGCTAAATAGCTTCCTTTAACTTAATGCAGTGCTGTTTTTATGTTCTCATTGTTTGTTTTTGCTTTGAAGTAGCTGTAATACTCCTCTGATCTCCACACTTCCTGCTTGTCTGGCTCCTTATGAAAAATCTCATGGCAGCTTTTCACTGTGGTCCAAGCTGTGTCTCTAAAACTCCTCAGACCCAATCAGATTCATTTTAAAAACAAAACACTGCCCTGGATTTGTTTGTTTTTGTTCTGTCTCTCTCTCTCTACTAAACATAAACACAAAACCTTTTTAAAAACGAAAGTGAAACTAGAGGCATATTATATGATTGATTTTTATCTATTTTTAATCATTTTTTATAGGAATCGGTTAACTTTTATGTCTCTATACCCTGTAAACAGTCATTTCAGCAAAACATTTTTTTTCCTTTAGTGATCCTTTAAAGAACCCTATGTTGTCAAGTTATCGTCACTCCACGTGATGTGTAGTGTGGCTGTGCGTAAACTTGGTAGTCATCTGCTCACCCATATCCAATGCATAACTCTACTGTAGATAAAAAACACAAGCTCATATTGTATGTGACGGAATCTGCACTCTTTTTGGACAATGTTGAAAGGAAATTATACCCACTAGATTAATGTAATGTTTACTTACTTGATGTTCCAGGGGGAATATATATATATATATATATATATATATATATAAAAATTTTTTTTTTTTTTTTACACATGTAGATTTGTGTAAAGTTTCTTTTTAAAATAACCAATGCCAGTTTCCCTTTTATATACTCTGTAAACAGTTCCTATCTCTGTCACAACTTCCACACCACCAACCTCAGCCTTTAGCTGCCAGCTATGTATAAATAGAAATGCTGCTGATTAATTAACCTTTTACTCTAGTAAATGGAAATATGTAGCTGGAGTAGTTTGAGTAAGGCCAGGTGGCCTGTGCAGACACATTACAGTAATACATTATGTAAAACTTCCTTCAGAAATTTGTTAGGCCCCTTTCACATGTCCGCCTCCGTTCGTCCGTTTTAACAAGTCCGTTTACGGACTTGTAATGGACGCCTATGGGGTCGTGTCCGTTAGTGGATGATGCATCCGCTAACGTCCGCAAAGATCCGCGTCCGTCTGGATCCGTTTTTTCGAACGGAAGAAAACCCTATTTATCTTCCGTCCGACGGAACGAATCGGATGAAGACGGACAAACGGTCCGTTTTCATCTGATTCCCCATAGGGGAGAGCGGAGGAGAGACAGGGCGGTCCCTGCACAGTGTGCGGGGACCGCCCTGTCCGCCGACAGCTGAGCGGGACCCCCCGCTGAGCCGATGCACACACACAGAGCGGACTGAAAAACGGTCCGCTCCGTGTGAAAGGACTCTTACACTTGAATGAATTGCTGATAAATTATAGTGTTAGTTTTAGGAAGCCGGTGTATCAATAAGCTCTCAAAAAGCAGTTATCAAGTCTTTTTATAATAGATACTATGCAGGAATTTGTGCTGCCTAAAGTTCAGTTGTTATGGTATTTATGAGTTACCCTCCCTAGAGGAATTAACCAGTACCTCTGAAACACATAATTTAATAGTGGGAACTTTTTAGGTAAATATAAACTATATCTGACTAAAAAGCTGTTATACATTTTGAATTTAATGTACATACAGTACTATACACAAGTCTTATGCCAGCCAAAGACTCTTCGAATCTCAGCCGGTTTAGCAGGATCCAGCTGAAGTTCGAACTGTTCATGGCCAGGCTGACTGTATCAAGTTGATCGACTGCAACTTGGGTACAAGCTTGCCAGGTTTTACTTGCAATTATCGCAAGTGGTTGGTAGAGCCGCTAGCAATAATCGCTATCTTCACCCTCGCAACCCTCCCCTCTTCGGGAGAAGACAATGGCGCAGCATCAACGCTATCGGTGCCAATGAGGTAATCAAGCTAATTTCTTTCCTACAACCGGTGTGGGAGTATCGTCTTCGCGGCTAAACCATTCAAGCTTCCGGAGCCCGTGAACCCAGAAGCAAGATCAGGTGATTAATGGTGGTGGACCAAAGACAACCGAAGGACAGGCAAGAAACAAACACTGCTCATAAAATAAATTTTATGTAGGCTTTAATTAAAACGTTGTTTGCATATGGCTTTTTAATGGAACACATAAACTCATAATAAAGCTTACCTGTAGATAAAATGAATATCTCCTAAACAAGCACTACTTAGGAGATATTCGCTCTTTTAGCAGCCATTAAGGCCCATCTGCTCTAAAGGAATGGCTTGCTTGTGCCGTTTCTTCAGAGTGCTGTGCCAAGGCCCTAACTCCCGTGTGCATGCGCAGGACTGACGTCATCAAGGCTCAGCCATTGAAGCTGCTAGAGCCTGCGAACCCGGAAAGAAGACCCGGTGAAGCTGGAAGCCCTGCCATTGTTAACAGCGCACCGCTAAAGGGCTTCTTTTTAAGGTAAGTATTTCATAATATGCTCTTATGAAATGCATACTAGCACATTATGAAATTAAATTTCCTTGCAGGGTTTTTTTCTATTTAATGCCTGTTTACTACCACTTTAAATAAGCTGGGTAGAGAAACTTCATTTACTTTATAGGACTGCTTGACATATTGTTTGTGTACAATCTCCACACTCTACAGATATGTGATGAGATTAGTGGACTTTCTACTTTCATGGAAAATAATATATATGTTCATTTGTTCAAGGCCTTTTGGTAACAAATGATATTTAATGGATCCCCCACCCCCCTTTTTTTTCACAAGTATTTTTGTCATAAAACACCCAAGCCGTGTTTCCATTTAAAAAAAAAAAAAATTAAACCCATTGCACCCGTGGTTATTTGGCCATTTAACATGAACTAAAATTCATCCACACCAGTGTCATTGCTTATTCAGGTTATAAGCTTCAAAGTTTTATATAACTTTCACACTCTGTATATGTCAACTAAACATAGCATAGACCCATTAATATTTAAACATTGATATTAAATGAGTTATGACTTCCCTTATCTAGCAGTTAATACATTGTTAAAGTGGACTGAATCTCTAAGGGCTAGCTTAAATCCATCGGATATTACACTTCTATACCAGTGTAAGCTGGAAATGGAAAACCACGACTGGATCTCTGATCTTTGATCTTATTTTATTGGAGTAGTCTTGAAAGTGAGAAAATGGAAAATGGAAAAATGAAATGTGGTGTGACCTCCAGGAGCAAGAAATGTACAAAGTATGTGGAATATCACGTTTGTTATAAACTGAACCTACTGTAACTAGTGAAAAACAGGTAGAAAAATAAAAACTTTTAAACTAAGACTAGAGGACATTTTTTTTTTTTTTTTTTTATCATTTTTGATAGGATAACCTACATAATATTTTTTTTTTTTTTTTTTTATTTTGCCGTCTGGGTCCCATTGTGGAGGTTTTTTTATTCCCTTCTGGTTCAATGGCCAAAACAAGAAGTCAGAGGAAATCCCTCCTAAAGGGGCTGAGGCTGTTTACTTTGTAAATAAGGTGAACCTGTGTTCACTTTGAATATCCAATAAATTGCAAAGGAAAAATAAAATTAAAAATAAATTGAACCCAACAATCTTCTGGTTTTCAGTGTGTTATAAAGTTTAATGTCTACTGTAGTTTATATATATATATATATATATATATATATATATATATATATATATATATATATATATATATATATATATATATAAATTAGTAGTAAAAGTCATATGATGACCATATACACAAAAAAGTACATGTAGCTTGAAAAAAACAAACAAAATTAAAAATGTTTAGAGATCTCTAGTAGCCTCCATCAACAACAATGCAATACCAATTGTATGGTAAAGTAATACAGTGGAACCTTGGATTGCGAGTAAGGCGGTTAACGAGCTTTTCGCAATACAAGCACTGTATTTTTAAAAATTGTAACTCGGTTTCCGAGTGTTGTCTCATAAAACGAGCACGATTCAGGCCAAAGCAGTGTGCAGCACCACGTTTGGCCTGAGGTGGGGGGGCACCAGAGCTGAACGGAAATGCACGGAAAGGCCCGAGGACAGCTCAGCTGACCTCAGCAAATCTCGGGAACGGAGTCTCTCTGAGGTTTGCCAAGGTGTCTTCGGGCCTTTCTGGACATTTCCGAGGCTCTCTGGCGCCTCCCAGCTCTGGCCGCATGCGGTATTGCATGCCATTGAAGTCGACGCAGAACAATTTTTTTTTTTTGTTTCTATTGACTTCAATGGGGAAACTCGCTTTGATATGCGAGTACTTTGGATTACGAGCAGTCTCCTGGAATGGATTATGCTCCTAATCCGAGGTTCCACTGTAAGTCCAAGTTTCCCACCACCCATTGAACTACTGATCATTATCTTTTTCAAACCACAGACAACAATACAAAGAACAATGACTGTTTTCAGTGTCAGTGAAGGACACATTTTTGCACCAGACATGTTGATCAGCTCTTTAGATTGTTGTATACAGTGGAATTTTGTATTACGAGCATAATCCGTTCCAGGAGAATGCTTGTAATCCAAAGCACTCGCACATCAAAGAGAGTTTCCCCATAGAAGTCAATAGAAACAAAAATAATTTGTTCCACGTTGACTTCTATGGCATGCAATACTGCATGTGGCCAGAGGTGGTGGGGGGGGGGGGGGCTCTGGAGAGACTCGGAGACCGTTTGGCTGTATTTGGAAACCCTCGGGAACGGAGTATTTTCGAACCTCTGGCCAAATGCGGTACTGCACACTGAAGAGGCTTGAACCTTGCTTGTTTTGCGAGACAACACTCACAGACCGAGTCAGGATTTTTTTTTAAGAATTGCTTGTATTGCGAAACGCTTGTTAATCGCGTTACTCGCAATCCGAGGTTCCACTATGTAACTCGTGAAGGACCATACAAGTCTCTAGCATAACCAAATACAGTAAAACCTTGGATTTCAAGCATAATTTGTTCCAGAATCATGCTTGTAATCCAATGGACTTGTATATCAAAGCATTTTTTTTACAGGGTATAAAAGGAGAGACACCTCTAAGTGTAGCAATAAGTTGCTAAATTTTGTACCTTTATTAAATGTAACCATATTGCTATACTTTAGAGCAGGGGTGTCAAACTGGCGGCCCTCCAGCTGTTCCGAAACTACAAGTCCCATCATGCCTCTGCCTGTGGGAGTCATGCTTGTAACTGTTAGCCTTGCAATGCCTCATGGGACTTGTAGTTTTGCAACATCTGGAGGGCCGCCTGTTTGACACCCCTGCTTTAGAGGCTCCTCTCTTCTTTTTTATACTTCGGTGTGACGTGACGCTACTCTTATATCAAGACATCGCTTGTATATCAAGGCAAAATGTATTAAAACATTTTTCTCATCTTGCAAAACGCCCTCAAACCAAGTTACTCTCAAACCAAGGTTTTACTGTACAAAGTACAAATGCGTCCTCAACTGGGGTATCCATCCTATTTTTTGGGAAACCCAGATTTACTGTTTGGATATATTAAAACTAGTATATCTGCCTTATATTTGGCCAATTGTATGGACAGTTTACCACTTACCCACCGCCGACTATTTACGTCGACAGAATGGCACGGGCAGGCAGATTGGCGTACAGGTACGATGTTCCCGGGCATCCTGCGATTGCGGTCGTCAAGGGCAGAACAGGTGAATGCCTTTGTAAACAGGCATTCCCCTATTCTGCCTAGGGACACTGTCACTGATGACCTTTCCCCATGATCGGGAACGGTCATCGGTGATGTGTCACGTGTAAGCTACGCCCCCCAACAGTAAGAATAACTTCCTAGGGAACACTTAACCCCTGCAGCGCCACCTAGTGGTTAAACCCTCCACTGCCAGTATAATGTTTACAGTAATAGTGCATTTTTATAGCACTGATCGCTGTAAAAATTACAATGGTCCCAAAATAGTGTCAAGTGTCCGTGTCCGCCATAATGTCGCAGTCCCAATAAAAATCGCTGATCGCCGCCGTAACTAGTAAAAAATTTTTTTTTTATAAAAATGCCAAAAAACAGTCCCTTATTTTGTAGACTCTTTTGCGCAAACCAATCAATAAATGCTCTATTGCGATTATTTTTTTTTTTTACCAAAAATATGTAGAAGAATACGTATCGGCCTAAACTGTGGGAGAAAAAATGTTTTTATATATTTGTTGGGGATATTTATTATAGCAAAAAGTAAAAAATTTAGAATTTTTTTAAAAATTAGCGCTCTTTTTTTTGTTTATAGAGCAAAAAATTAAAATCGCAGAGGTGATCAAATACCACCAAAAGAAGGCTCTATTTTTGGGGAAAAAAAAGACGCCAATTTTGTTTGGGAACCACGTCGCACGACCGCGCAATTGTCAGTTAAAGCGACAGTGCCGAATCGCAAAAAGTGGTCTGGTCTTTGACCACCAAAATGGTCCAGGGGCTGAAGCGGTTAATTATGAAGCCATCGTCATTGATATTTTAGCACATTGTAAGGACTGTCATGGTTTACATGTTTTCAGTGCACTATGTTGATAGTAATAAAATCGTCTCATCTCCAGGAGGAAAAACTTGCTCTTTCTCACAGCCTTTCTGGCAGCAGTATTGCCTGTCTCAGTACATTTGCGCTCCCTTGTCATAAACATTTTTCTCTTTTCACATATAGTAATAGTATGAGATATATGTACCAGTCTCTGCCAGGTTCGCCTTGCTCTCCCACCACTTTCTTTCCCAGATGTGGCTGAAAAGCTATTTTCATCTCTGTCCACCAGTCTTCTCGCTAAGAAAAAAATAAAATAAGCAAAAAATGTACAATGATGAATGAATTCAGGGAAATTGCTGGCTATTGTAGGTTTTATTAAAGAGTCCAATGTCTTTAAGCTGATTGCTATTAGAAACCTTACAAATACGCTTAACTTTGTCATCGCGGATGTCAACGTAATTATTTGTTTTATATAGCTTTTTAATTCTTCTAAATGCAGCGCATTAATGCTGCATTAAACAATGACGTCATTACGGCAATCCATATCTAGTGTCCGGTGATGTTTAGTAAGCTGATAAGCTGCCATCTTATGAATGACTTGGCTTAGAAGCTTGCATTGTCTACTGTAAATGATAAGTTGGTAAGGAGCCAGCATATAGACCAAAGACAACCAGAAGACTGGCAAAAAACAAACGCTGCTCTTATAAATGTTTGTTGGGCCTTACTTAATGCATTGTTTGCCCATGGTTTGTTTAAAAGTAAACATATACTGGAAGCCAGTGCCAGGACAAGGTTCAGCAGGGAGCGCAAATTTTTTACAGTGCCTTGCGAAAGTATTCGGCCCCCTTGAACTTTGCGACCTTTTGCCACATTTCAGGCATCAAACATAAAGATATAAAACTGTAATTTTTTTGTGAAGAATCAACAAGTGGGACACAATCATGAAGTGGAACGAAATTTATTGGATATTTCAAACTTTTTTAACAAAAAAATGGAAAATTAGGTGTGCAAAATTATTCAGCCCCCTTGAGTTAATACTTTGTAGCGCCACCTTTTGCTGTGATTACAGCTGTAAGTCGCTTGGGGTATGTCTCTATCAGTTTTGCACATCGAGAGACTGACATTTTTGCCCATTTCTCCTTGCAAAACAGCTCAAGCTCAGTGAGGTTGGATGGAGAGCATTTGTGAACAGCAGTTTTCAGTTCTTTCCACAGATTCTCAATTGGATTCAGGTCTGAACTTTGACTTGGCCATTCTAACACCTGGATATGTTTATTTGTGAACCATTCCATTGTAGATTTTGCTTTATGTTTTGCATCATTGTCTTGTTGGACGACAAATCTCCGTCCCAGTCTTAGGTATTTTGCAGACTCCATCAGGTTTTCTTCCAGAATGGTCCTGTATTTGTCTCCATCCATCTTCCCATCAATTTTACCATCTTCCCTGTCCCTACTGAAGAAAAGCAGGCCCAAACCATGATGCTGCCACCACCATGTTTCACAGTGGGGATGGTGTGTTCAGGGTGATGAGCTGTGTTGCTTTTACGCCAAACATAACGTTTTGCATTGTTGCCAAAAAGTTTGATTTTGGTTTCATCTGACCAGAGCACCTTCTTCCACATGTTTTGGTGCGTCTCCCAGGTGGCTTGTGGCAAATTTTAAACGACACTTTTTATGGATATCTTTAAGAAATGGCTTTCTTCTTGCCACTCTTCCATAAAGGTCAGATTTGTGCAGTATACGACTGATTGTTGTCCTATGGACAGAGTCTCCCACCTCAGCTGTAGATCTCTGCAGTTCATCCAGAGTGATCATGGACCTCTTGGCTGCATCTCTGATCAGTCTTCTCCTTGTATGAGCTGAAAGTTTAGAGGGACGGCCAGGTCTTCGTAGATTTGCAGTGGTCTGATACTTAGGGTTGCCACCTCATCCCTTTAAACCCAAACACATATGAATTACACAGGTTCTGAGGCTAATTTAATGCAGATAAGGTACCAAGTGAGTTTAATTACCACCCTAATCAGCCACAGAACCTGTGTAATTCATATGTGTTCGGGTTTAAAGGGATGAGGTGGCAACCCTACTGATACTCCTTCCATTTCAATATTATCGCTTGCATAGTGCTCCTTGGGATGTTTAAAGCTTGGGAAATCTTTTTGTATCCAAATCCAGCTTTAAACTTCTCCACAACAGTATCTCGGACCTGGCTGGTGTTCCTTGTTCTTCATGATGCTCTCTGCGCTTTAAACGGACCTCTGAGACTATCACAGTGCAAGTGCATTTATATGGAGACTTGATTACACACAGGTGGATTCTATTTATCATCATTAGTCATTTAGGTCAACATTGGATCATTCAGAGATCCTCACTGAACTTCTGGAGAGAGTTTGCACTGAAAGGAAAGGGGCTGAATAATTTTGCACGCCCAATTTTTCAGTTTTTTATTTGTTAGTTTGAAATATCCAATAAATTTCGTTACACTTCATGATTGTGTCCCACTTGTTGTTCATTCTTCACAAAAAATTACAGTTTTATATCTTTATGTTTGAAATGTGGCAAAAGGTTGCAAAGTTCAATGGGGTCGAATACTTTCGCAAGGCACTGTATACATCTATGGCTCTTCCCCTATTAAAGTCGACCTTCTGATTAACTCCTCTCAAACAAGACTGTTGGAAAATGTGTGTTCGATCGGCCCGCACAGCCAATTGGCTGCAGCTCTGATCAGTGTATTCAGGCAGCAGAGAAGTCCTGCAGTCAGAATACAATAGCACATACCTCGAATACCATTACTTCAAATGTGTGGATGGAAAAATCTGTTTTAAAAATTAAAAAATGAATCATCTATGGCAAACTTGGTGTTACTAAAACCACAAAGTAAAATCCGTCTGTATGTGCAGTAAAGTATGCTTGTTATACTCGCTGTGGAAGGGGTTCCCTTTGCATTGTATAAAAAGGCTGTTTGATCCTGTCTTCCACAGTCCGCAATCCACCTACTGATAGTACAGAGCCTTGGAAGAACACATGCTCAGTTGGTGTGTATTGCTAGAGTTTTTTTTTTTTTTGGAGAGGGTGCATGTAAACAGCGCAGGGCCAATCAGCACTGTTCAGACAAAGGGTCAGGGGTCATGCAGTCTCATAGGATAGTCAGAGGAGAATTAAAACTCCTACAAGTTTTAACCAGTGCTTGGCCAGACACTTAGACCTCTTTCACACTGGGGCGGTTTGCAGGCGCTATTGCGCTAAAAATGCCGCCTGCAAACCGACCCTAAACTGCTGCTGCAGTCTCTCCAGTGTGAAAGCCAGAGGTCTTTCACACTGGAGCGGTGCGCTAGCAGGACGGAAAAAAAAGTCCTGCTAGCCGCATCTTTGGCGCGGTGTTTAAACCGCTTCTCCACTGCTCCTGCCCATTGAAATCGATGGGACAGTGGGGCTATACCGCCAGCAATGTGCCTCTGCAGAGGTGCATTGCGGGCGTTTTTAACACTTTCTCATCCACTAGCAGGGGGTAAAACCAGTCTGCTAGCGGCGGAATAGCGCTGCGAAATTAGCGGTAAAGCACTGATTAAAAATGGCGCCGCTTTGAATCTCTTGCGAGTTTGTAACCATTTAGTATTTATAAAAGCTTCAGGAGCAGGTCCAGGCTTACATTTCAATCCTAATTTCTTTTATAAATATGCTAAAGGCATACATAATAAAATATTCATTTACATTTTGCCTTCATATTACTTTGCTATTAACTAATTAAAAATGAAAGTAAAGGTCCTTTTAAAGGCGAATTAAAATTTTGCAGAGTAGTTAGTGTTCTCGTTATATATTCATAGCATGTGTAATGAACCTGAACTGAATTCTGTGATTGCAGCCCCTTAAGGCACAGTGTAAGTATCCTGTTCACACAGTGCCCTGTACAGGTGAAGTCCTCAGCACTCCTCAGTCACATGTTGCTGCATCTGACTCTTTTATTCTTTAATTACTCGTTCAAATGACTGTGCCTTAATTGAATTGCAAAATATTTTCCTAATTTTGCATATAATTGAAAGGTGGAGGCCAGAATGACTACAAGTCCCAGTATGTTCTGCTAAGCCACATATTGCCTCATTTACTTTAATTGGTTTCAGCTTTGTAATCGTGGGTGTGTCTGAGCACTCCCTAATCACTTGGGCTGTCTTCCAAGATCTGCCCCAAAATGTTGTATCCAAGAGTGTATAGCCGCCATTGATCGTGAGGTTTACCAGAGCTGCTGAGTGTGTCAACTGTCACATAATGTCACTGCTTGCAGAGAGAGACCAGCTGTCAAAATTCAGCGGTGATGTTGGGGGTGGGTTGGACCGAAGGGCTATTAATAACCAGCCAATAGGATGGGATCTGGGTGGGCCGCTATGTTTATGTGGCGCTGCCTCCTTAACCACTTACCGCCTGGTCAATAGGAGATTGACGCCCGGGAAGTGGTTGTGAAATCCTGACTGGACGTCTATTGACGTCCTGCAGGATTTCATGCCGGCGCATGCCCAGCAATGCCATCAGTACCACCCCTCAGTGTTAACAAAAGTCCATCAGTGCCACCCAGTGTCCATCAGTGCCACCTCTTAGTGCCCATCTATGCACAGTGCCCACCGATCAGTGCACATCTGTGCCACCCATCAGTGCCGCCAAAGAGTGCCACCCAGTGTCCATCAGTGCCACCTCTTAGTGCCCATCTATGCCCAGTGCCCACCAATCAGTGCCGCCTAGGAGTGCCCATCAGTGCCGCCTAGGAGTGCCTCCTCATCGGTGCCCACCAGTGCCGCCTCATCGGTGCCCATAATTGAAGAAGAAAACTTACTTTTTTACAAAAAAATTAACAGAAAAAATATAAAAACATATATTTTTTTCAAAAATGTCGGTCTTTTTTTTTAGTTTTTGCGCAAAAAATAAAAATCGCAGAGGTGATCAAATACCACCAAAAGAAAGTTCTACTTGTGAGAACAAAATTATAAAAATTTCATTTGGGTGCAGTGTAGCATGACTGCGCAATTGTCATTCAAATTGCGACAGTGCTGAAAGCTGAAAATTGGCTTGGGCAGGAAGGTGCGTAAGTGCCTGGTATGGAAGTGCTTAAGCTGCCCAATCATTGGCTGGTGTTGATAACTGCTTGGTCCCACCAGTTGTAAGGTTTGAGGGCATGGCAGCCCATTTTTATCAAAGGAAACTAAATAAAAAGTTCACACATATGATTTCCTACGCAGGGGTTCTTCTCCAGTACAGTTCACAGAAACAAAATGCCAAGCCTCCTGGCTACTAGGCTTACTTTAGCCTTGCAGTACCTGTTAAACCTTGGCCCACTCCTGGCCTCGACAGGATTCTCCAGCCCACTGTCTCCCAGACTTCCGGACTTCCTTCAGCCCCCCTTTGGACTCGCTAGCCACCTCAGGTCTACCAGCCTCCCAGTCTGTCAGGCACGAAGTCCCCCCACACCAGGGATGTAGTCTTCCAGGGCAGACAGACAGCTCCGCACACACAGGTCTGTCTTGCAGCAACAGCCAGCTGCACGCACTCCACCTTCCTCCTTGTATGGAGCCCCAGACCTAGCGAGATTGACCATCATCTTGAACTTCTTCCATTTTCTAATAATTGCCTCAACAGTTGTTACCTTCTCACCAAGCTGCTTGTCTATTGGTCCTGTAGCCAATCCTAGCCTTGTGCAGGTCTACAATTGTATCTCTGATGTCCTTACATCGCTCTCTGGTCTTGGCCATTGTTGAGTGGTTGGAGTCTGTGTGATTGAGTGTGTGGACAGGTGTCTTTTATACAGGTAATGAGTGGAGAACTGGGGGGCTTCTTAACCACTTAACGCCCGCCGCACGCCTATTTACGTCCACAAAAGAGCTTGGACAGGCAGATGGAGGTAAATTTATGTCCCTGCCTACTAGCGGTTCGGGGGTCCGATCAGGACCCCCTCCGCTGTGTGCGGCGGGCACCTTACCTGCGGGAGCGATCCGTCTTGAGGGGGCGGCTGTTCGTTTCTGTCCGCCCCCTCGTAATCACTCCCAGCCAATCCTGTGCGCCACCGCCGTGTCACTTCCTCTGCCTGTAAAATGTAAACAGAGGAAGTGATGCAGCGCTCATCTCGGCGGTATTTTTAAACCGCCGAGATGAGAGAAGAGGCACAGTAAGTCTGCACCAACACTACACTGACACCACACACTTAGGTACATTTAACCCCTTTGATCACCCCACCCCCTGTCACACTGTCACTGATTGGCGATTGCAGTGATCATATATGTATGATCACTGCATGTAGTGTCAGTGTGACAGGCAGTTAGTGTTAGGTTCAGGGTAGCTCCGTACCCCCCCTAAATAAAGTTTTAACCCCTTGATCACCGCCCTAGTTAACCCTTTCACTCCCTATTGCCAGTGTCACTATCAATCATTTTTCTGATCGCTGTATTAGTGTCACTGTAGCTGCTAGGTAGCTAATTTTTTATTTTTTATTGCGATTTTTTGTTTTATTTTTGCTAAAGACATGTGGCTGAATACATTTTGGCCTAAATGTTTGACTAAAATTCAGTTTATTCAATTTTTCTTATAACAAAAAGTTAAAAATATTGTTTTGTTTTTTTCAAAAATGTCGCTCTATTTTTGCTTATAGCGCAAAAAATAAAAATCGCAGATGCAATCAAATACCATCAAAAGAAAGCTCTATTTGTGGGAAGAAAAGGACGCAAATTTTGTTTGGGAGCCATGTCGCACGACCGTGCAATTGTCTGTTACAGCGACGCAGTGCCGAATTGTAAAAACGCCTCTGGGCATTTAGCAGCATATTGGTCCGGGGCTTAAAGCGGATGGTTCACCAAAACCATCTTGCCTGTCCTGGAGTCCAGTGGCGTCCGCAGCAGAGGATGAGCGATCGCTCGTCACCCTGCTGCTCCCCCCTCCATCCACGGCGAGGGAACCAGGAAGTGAAGCGCTCCGGCTTCACTGCCCGGTTCCCTACGGCGCATGCGCGAGTCGCGCTGCGCCCGCGATTGGCTCCCGCTGTGTGCTGGGAGCCGAGAGTTCCCAGCATACAACGGGAAAAGCCCGTCTTTTGCCCCAGACTGCGGGCCGGAAGTGGGTGCGGATACCTGTCTTTAGACAGGTATCTGCACCCCCCTGAAAGATGTCAAATGTGACACCGGAGGGGGGGAGGGTTCCGATCAGCGGATCTAAACTTTAGGGTGGAGATCCGCTTTAAGTGGTTAAAGAAAAAATAACAGGTCTGTGAGAGCCAGAATTCTTACTGGTTGGTAGGTGATCAAATACTTATGTCATGCAATAAAATGCAAATTCATTATTTAAAAATCATACAATTATTTGGGGGATTTTTTTTTTTTTTAATTAGACCTCTACATGCTTTGTAAGTAGGAAAACCTGCAAAATTGCCAGTGTATCAAATACTTTGAGCTTTGGGGTGCACACCCTAATGCAATAGGCTAGGCACGCCTATGTTTGTAATGGATACAATCTTAGCAGCTATGTTGCATTGTATTCTGAACTGAACATTGTATAGGTAAATTCATTATACATTCTTAGCCTGGGCATGCCAGCTAACTGTTTTAGCAGGTTAAATTGCTGGGAGGTGTTCAGATTCGTATCAGATGTCACTATATTGGCAGTCCTTGACAGAAGCAAATTGTGTAATAGACACTCTGCTTTCTCAGAAAAGTTTATTTCAAGAGAGGATCTCAAACTGTTCTGCAAATATTACAGCTCAAGGAAGCCTGTCCCATAGAAAATGTATTCAACTAAACTGTCTGAAAGCAAGTGCCACGGGTATTTTTTTTTTAGGCATGCATCCTGTATACCAAAATGCAATGCACAGTAAAAGACACCTGAACTATTTCAGTTAGACATTATTAGGTTCCAACTTTGGGGGAGCCAGGAGACTGAAGCTGGGTTAAAGTTTGGTATCTTTAAGGTGCAGGTCAGCAATAATACACTGTATATTAAAGGTGTCTAACAAAATCTGATGATGCTTGCTTTGACGCAGTCTGCTTAGTTTTATTACTTTCTGTATCTGACAATGTATGCAAAAATGTGGCAATAGCATCTTATGTGAGTGTCAGTAGACAGGTGTAGTTGGTAGTGTGAGAATCTGGGAGGTCAGAAATGATATGCGGAGGTATTTTAGTATAATACATGTCTTTCAGTGTACAGGTATGGGAGATGGATGGGAAATAAGAGGTGCTTGCCTTGGGCTCATGGTATATTGCATGTCTTCCAGTGGACAGATGCGGGTAGAGGGGAGGTGGCTAGGCGGTAAAAGATCCCTTCTAGGGGCTCATGGTACTGCGTGTCTAGTGCTGTGGTTATCAACCCTGTCCTCAGGGCCCACTAACAGGCCAGATTTTATGTATTACCATGGGGAGATGCCGATTTGAATACTGCAATCAGTGAGCAGCAAATTATATCACCTGTGATGTATTTCAGGTATCTTGCAAACCTGGCATGTTGGTGGGCCCTAAAAACAGGGTTGATGACCACTGGTCTAGTGGACAAATGCAGCTAGAGAAGTGGTCAGGCGGTGAGGTATGCCCTCCAAAAGGTCATGGTATACTGCATGACTTCCAGAGTAAGTCATAGCTGGGAAATGAGTGGTGTTTGTCATGGGCTCATGCTATACTTCCAGGGTAAATGTCCAGGAGGTGAGAGATCTCATCCAGAGGTTCATGGTACTTGCACATCTTCAAGTAGACAAATGTCCTCCAGAGGCTTGTGGTATACTGCACGTCTTTCAGTGGACAGGGGCACCTGGGGGGAAGTGCCCCTGAGACTGTAGATACCTCCTTTTCTTTTTCCTTAGTCTTATGAATTCCCACGATTCTGAGGAGGGCTGCAAGACTCTGGAAGCTAACGTCTAAATGAACTCAACTCATAGCACCTTTCAAAAAAATACCGGAGCGCAGGAGACTTTTGTTTTCGTTTGATACCTCCTAAAGGCCCATGGCGTACTGCATGTCTTCAGGAGACAAGTACATTTTAACCACTTTGCAACCGCCCTATGCCGAAAGTACGGCTCTAGGGCGGTTGCTGTATTCTAACTGGCCGTTAATTAACGGCCTGTCAGAATCGCGCTCCCGCGCGCCTCCTGAGGCGCGCACACGGGAACATCCGTGACCGCCGGGTCCAGAGGACCCGGCGCATCACGGATCACGGTAAATCGCCGCTGATAGCGGCGGTTTACCACGTGATCGCTCCGTCCAATGACTGAGCGATCACTTGTCAACAGAGCGGCGTCATGTGCTGACGCCGGTTCCTCCCTCCTCTCTCTGTACCGATCGGTACAGTGTGAGAGGAGAGGGGAGGGAGCGGATGGCAGCGGCAGTGCTGCGGGCTGGATCTGTGACAAATGTAGTCACAGATCCATCCATCCCTCCCTCCCTGCTCAGCCATCCCTGCTGCATATACTCTGCAATACTCTGGGCAATACTCACCTGGGCATACTCTGGACAATACTTAGGCATACTCTGGGCAATACTCTGCCAATACTCTGCCAATACCCTGGGCATACTCTGCCAATACCCTGGGCATACTCTGCCAATACCCTGGGCATACTCTGCCAATACCCTGGGCATACTCTGCCAATACCCTGGGCATACTCTGCCAATACTCTGCCAATACTCTGGGCATACTCTGGGCATACTCTGGGCATACTCTGCCAATACTCTGCCAATACTCTGGGCATACTCTGCCAATACTCTGCCAATACTCTGGGCATACTCTGCCAATACTCTGCCAATACTCTGGGCATACTCTGCCAATACCCTGGGCATACTCTGCCAATACCCTGGGCATACTCTGGCAATACCCTGGGCATACTCTGGCAATACCCTGGGCATACTCTGGGCATACTCTGCAATACTCTGGGCATACTCTGCAATACTCTGGGCATACTCTGGGCATACTCTGAAATACTCTGGGCATACTCTGGGCATACTCTGCAATACTCTGGGCATACTCTGCAATACTCTGGGCATACTCTGCAATACTCTGGGCATACTCCGCAATACTCTGGGCATACTCCGCAATACTCTGGGCATACTCCGCAATACTCTGGGCATACTCCGCAATACTCTGGGCATACTCCGGCAATACTCTGGGCATACTCCGGCAATACTCTGGGCATACTCCGGCAATACTCTGGGCATACTCCGGCAATACTCTGGGCATACTTAGCAATACTCTGGGCATACTCCGCAATACTCTGGGCATACTCCGCAATACTCTGGGCATACTCCGGCAATACTCTGGGCATACTCCGGCAATACTCTGGGCATACTTAGCAATACTCTGGGCATACAGCAGCCCCTGTCCCTGCGAGCTCGCATGCAGAAGCGAACGCATACGCAAGTCCCGCCCACATATAAAAACGGTGTTCAAACCACACGTGAGGTATCTTTATATAATCTTTTGGGGTTCTATGTATTTTTCTAGCAAATAAATGATGATTTTTACATGTAGGAGAGAAATGTCAGAATTGGCCTGGGTGCTCCCTGCATGTTGGGCCTCTGTATGTGGCTGCACTGTGTAAAAGTCTCACACATGGGGTATCGCCATACTCGGGAGGAATAGCAGAATGTGTTTTGGGGTGTAATTTGTGGTATGCATATGCTGTGTGTGAAAAATAACCTAATAATATGAAAATTTGATGAAAAAAATAAATCTTGATTTTGCAAAGAATTGTGGGAAAAAATTACAACTTTAAAAAACTCACCAGGCCTCTTTCTAAATACCTTGGAATGTCTTCTTTCCAAAAAGGGGTCATTTGGGGGGTATTTGTACTTTTCTGGCATGTTAGGGTCTCAAGAAATGAGAGAAGCTGTCAGTACTTCAGGTGTGATGAAATTGATCAATTTTCAGGATTTGGTACCATAGTTTGTAAACCCCATAACTTTCACCCAGACTAAATAATATCCAAAAATTTTTTTTTTTTTTACCAAAGATATGTAGCAGTATACATTTTAGGCCAAATTTATGAAGAAAAATTACTTTTTTGCAAAATTTTATAATAGAAATGAAGAAAAATTATTATTTTTTGCAAAATTTTGTTCTTTTTTCATTTATAGCAAAAAAAAAAAAAACTGCAGAGGTGATGAAATACCACCAAAAGAAAGCTCTATTTGTGGGAAAAAAAGGACAAAAAATTCATTTGGTTATAGTGTTGTATGACTGAGTTATTGTCATTCAAACTGTGGGAGCTCCGAAAGCTGAAAATTGGTCTGGTTATTAAGGGTGTTTAAGTGCCCAGTGGTCAAGTGGTTAAAGTGGAAATAGTGGCTAGAAGGGAAATGGCCAAAGAGGTGAGATTACCCCCAGCAGCCCATGGTGTACTCCATGTCTTCCAGTAGAGAGGCTTGCTCTTCACTTTAACCGCTTCCCGACTGCCTATATACATTGACACAATGACACTCTTGGGCAGAAGGATGTATATATACGTGCCCTTTAAGGAAGCGACATTGTGCACACTCGCCAGCCGT
Source organism: Rana kukunoris (assembly GCA_029574335.1). Lineage (NCBI taxonomy): Eukaryota > Metazoa > Chordata > Amphibia > Anura > Ranidae > Rana > Rana kukunoris. The sequence goes on from CM056056.1 coordinate 79,775,241, forward strand.
CAGTGCGCGCCTGCCCGCCGCAAGCTTAGTGAACCCGATCTCGATCACCGCAGGGATACCCGCGATCGTCTCACCGAGAGATAGAGCAGGGAGATGCTAATGTAAACGAGCATCTCCCTGCTCTGCCTAGTGACAATGACACTATCTCCGCTCTGTGTCATTTGGAGCTTAGATCAGTGTCATGTCACAGCCCATCCCCCTACAGTAAGAAACACTCACTAGGGCACACCTAACCCCTACAGTGCCACCTAGTGGTCAACCCCTTCACTGCCAGTGTAATGTTCACAGTAATCTGTGCATTTTTATAGCACTGATTGCTGTAAAAATGACAATGGTCCCAAAAATGTGTCAAGTGTTCGATGTGTCCACCATAATGTCACAGCCACAAAAAAAATCGATCGCCGCCATTACTAGTAAAAAAAAGATTAATAAAAATGCCATAAAACTATCCCCTATTTTGTAGATGCTATAAATTTTGCGCAAACCAATAAACGCTTATTGCGTTTTTTTTTTTTCTTTACCAAAAATATGTAGAAGAATACGTATCTGCCTAAACTGATATATATATATATTTGGGGCTATTTATTATAGCAACAAGTAAAAAAAAATTGAATTTTCTTCAAAATTGTCGCTCTATTTTTGTTTATAGTTCCAAAAATAAAAACCGCAGAGGTGATCAAATACCACCAAAAGAAAGCTCTAAGTGTGAAAAAAAGGACTTAAATTTAGTTTGGGAGCCACGCCGCACGACCGTGCAACTGTCAGCGTTAAAGCGTCTGCGTTAAAGCAACGCAGTGCCAAATAGCAAAAAGTGGCCCTGTCATTTATCAACAAAATGGTCCGAGGCTTAAGTGGTTATTATAGCCATATTTTATTTATTAACTACTATTTCAGGAACTCCATCATGTATTTGGCCATATCGTCTATGACAAGCTATAATTTGCCCTACTATAAAAAATATGTTTTGGCTTTTAGGCCTGTAGCGTAGCGTATGAATAAATGAATGAATGAAAAACTTATATAGCGCGGCACATGCGAACTAAATCGCCTCTGTGTGTGCATGTCAGACGTTTTTATATCTTTCTATGGGTGTTTACTCACATCTTGAAACCTTCTGGTGATTAGTTTTATACAAGAACAAACTCGTGGGATTTAAATAATTTTACACAGCTTTTTTTCCCATTTGATGTGGAATCATTATTTCTGTAGTGTAACGGGTAGATCTAATGAAAACCAGTTAGGGCTTGTACGCTTGGAAAATTCTCTGGCAATGCTTGTTCTGCAAACATAAATTTTCTTATTGTCTTTGGGACTTGTGCACAGGAAAAATAAATAGTCTTTACATAATACTGGGAGAAAACTTTCCCACCACACTGAATGTGTTACTATACCAGGATACATGTAAATGGGTTAAAGCACCCTGTGTTTTCTGTTTGGGTTAGGTTAGTTAACCACTTAAGACCCGGACCAAAATGCAGGTAAAGGACCTTGCCCCTTTTTGCGATTCGGCACTGCGTCGCTTTAACTGACAATTGCGCGGTCGTGCGACGTGGCTCCCAAACAAAATTGGCGTCCTTTTTTCCCCACAAATAGAGCTTTCTTTTGGTGGTATTTGATCACCTCTGCGGTTTTTATTTTTTGCGATATAAACAAAAATAGAGCGACAATTTAAAAAAAAATTCAATATTTTTTACTTTTTGCTATAATAAATATCCCCCAAAAATATATAAAAAAAAATTTTTTTCCTCAGTTTAGGCCGATACGTATTCTTCTACCTATTGTTGGTAAAAAAAATCGCAAAAAGCGTTTATCGGTTGGTTTTCGCAAAATTTATAGCGTTTACAAAATAAGGGATAGTTTTATTGCATTTTTATTAATTTTTTTTTTTTTACTACTAATAGCGGCGATCAGCGTTTTTTTTCGTGACTGCGACAATATGGCGGACACTTCGGACAATTTTGACACATTTTTGGGACAATTGTCATTTTCACAGCAAAAAATGCATTTAAATTTGCATTGTTTACTGTGGAAATGACAGTTGCAGTTTGGGAGTTAACCACAGGTGGCGCTGTAGGGGATATGTTGTGTTTACAACTGTAGGGGGGTGTGGCTGTAGGTGTGACGTCATCGATCGCGTCCCCCTATTACAGGGATGACGCGATCGATGCTACAGCCACAGAGAAGCACGGGGAAGCCGTGTGTACACACGGCTCTCCCCGTTCTTCCGCTCCAGGGACGGATCGCCGCACTGCAGCGGCGATCGGGTCCGCGAATCCCGCGGTCCCGGTCCTGGAGCTTCGGACCGGGTCGCGGGCGCGTGCTCGCGACCCACGGCTGGGTACTAAAATCAACGTATATATATACGTTGATGTGCCCAGCCGTGCCATTCTGCCGACGTAAATGTGCAGTAGGCGGTCCTTAAGTGGTTAATCAGATAAAAGGTTATGTTGTAATACATGCCTTAAATAATCACACAAAGAAAAGATCCTTAAGAGACTACCTCCTATAGATTAATTATTTATAAGATAAATAAATATCCACATACAGGTAACTACCTAAAATGTCTCAGAGCAAAGAGAGAGACTTAAAGGGGTTGTAAAGGTACAATTTCTTTCCTAAATTTTACCTTCGTGCAGTCCTCCTTCACTTACCTCATCCTTCAATTTTGCTTTTAAATGTCCTTATTTCTTCAGAAAAATTCTCACTTCCTGTTCTTCTGTCTGTAACTCCACACAGTAATGCGAGGCTTTCTTCCTGGTGTGGAGTGTCATGCTCGCCCCCTCCCTTGGACTACTGGAGAGTCGGGATGCTCTCTACGTTGCAGATAAAGGAGCTGTGTGTGATGCCCTGTTCATCCGATGAAACGGTCTGATGGATTTTTTCATCAGATATCCGATGAAGCCGACTTTCATCAGTCGTGCCTACACACCATCGGTTAAAAAAACGATCATGTCAGAACGCGGTGACGTAAAACAAAACGACATGCTGAGAAAAATGTATTTCAATGCTTTCGAGCATGAGTCGACTTGATTCTGAGCATGCGTGGATTTTTAACCGATGGACGTACCCACAGACGATCGATTTTTTTTTTCTATCGGTTTTTTAACCATCAGATAATTTTAATACCAGTTCCTAGTTTTTTTACCGATGGATAAAAAACCAATGGGGCCCACACGCGATCGGTTCCTCTGATGAAAACGGTCCATCAGACCATTTTCATCAGACGAACTGATCATGTGTACTGGGCATTAGTGGGCGTCCTCACTCTCCTGTAGTCCAAGGGAGGGAGCGAGCACGACACTCCACACCAGGGAGAAAGCCTTGCATTACTGTGTGGAGTTAGACAGAAGAACAGGAAGTGAGGATTTCTCAGAAAAAATGAGGACATTTAAAAGCAAAATGGAAGGATGAGGTAAGTGAAGAAGGACTGCACTAAGGTAAAGGAAGCTATTTAGGAAAAAAATATTGTACCTTTACAACCCCTTTAAGGGATCGGAGCTATTGGTAAGAAGACTGAGCCAAATCAGGTTTTTATTTGTAGTCTTGGCATAGATTGCCGTGAAGCAGAGCTGGAAGGCTTCTATTTTTGGTATAGATGGCATTCAAGTATTTGATAAGTGGTGTTGTATCATTGAATGGAAATACAAATCTGTAGAGCAGGGGTGTCAAACACAAGGCCCGCGGGCCCTCGCCCCTCGCCCTCCTCTGGTTCTCAAGACCCTTACTTTCTGCTTTCAAGCAATGCATCCAGCTTCTTCCCAGCAGCAGCTTAAGGAAAGGGGGGTACACTGTGATGTAAGGGAGAGTGGGGGACTCCACGTCTGATGGTGGGGTGGCATTTAACATCTAATGTAAGGGGAGGGGGTGCGCTGGACATCTAACCTTACAGATACAAGCGGCCCTTTTGAGGGCAATCGTAATGCTGATGTGGCCCTCGATGAAATTGAGTTTGATACCCCTGCCAGTGTAGAGTGTTGTCTGTGGTTTATGATTACAGTTCATGTCATCAATACCTAATCACTAGGGTTGTCCCGATACCGATACCAGAGTATTTGCGGGAGTACAAGTAGCCCCGATACCCAAATAGAATATTTCGGTATCGGCGACTACTTGGAAAAAAAGTATCGGTACTTGTACTTGGTCCTAAAAAAGTGGTATCGGGACAACCCTACTAATCACATTATTGTTTTCTTTTATATGTTTCTTTATATCTCTTGTGAGTAAACAGGAAGAAAAATTATGTTTTCACAAGTAACCTAAAGCCTAAACAACCTATGAGGCTAAACCTTCACCATCCAATCATGTGCAAGCAAAAATGCCCCCCCCCCTTTTTTTTTTTTAAATCTGCCTTTGCCTTAGGTATTCCCAGCTAAGTGATTTTTGACCACATTTACTAAGATACGTGGAAATTTCCTTGCAAAGTGAACAGCCTTTAATTTTTTTATTTTTTTATTTTTTTTAGCCCAACATTAGCCAAGCATTTATTTTTATTTTTTACCTTTTAGTAACTCAGCCCCTAGGTTTCTTGCGTTCAGCAGCATTGTGGCTGTTTGCTGACATGAGAGTGCAGAGTCTCTATTATTTTTGGTGACGTGGATTTCGTTTTGTACACAGTGAGATAAGAAGGCACATCATTTTGCAGTCTACAAATGTAGCAAGTACATTTCTCTATTTGTACGTGTATATTTACAAAATGTGCATAGAACAAATGTAATGTACTAACATAATAATATATTACCTCACATAGGTTGTAATATTTACGCTAAACCACGTGTATCTCAATTTTTTTTTAAAGGAGTGCAGTTCTCTTTTAAAGTTGCTTAAAAAATATAAACTCCTTTATAGGGTCTGCCGCGACTGTGCTACATTGGAGTCGTGAAATTCGTAAACATATTGTGCTAAACTAGTTTTTTAATAACGTTTTATAGTTTGCTTTTTTTCCTTCTATTACATAATTTCACACCTGGTGTATTCATTGTAAGCCTTTCCAAATTCAAAGTATCCTATATGCAATTATGAATCGTTATTAAAGCAGGAGTTCCGCGGGATATCTTTTTTTTTTTTTTTGCATTCCTCCTCTAGTCTTACCTGTACTACAGCACTACCAGGGTGTCCCACTCCTTTAGCCGGCGTCATCGCTGTATTGGGGCAAAGGATATTTTAGATAATCATCCCAGGGACGTTTCCATGTTACCTGTGGGCACTGTGAAGCCGACAGGGTATTCTTCCGGGATGCGGCGAATGCTGGCCTCCCAGCATTCACCGCTCTATCCCGCGCATGTGCAGTGTTGACGGCGAGCGTCGCCGTCAACACTACACGCTTGTCGAGTCACATGACACGCATTACACGCTTGCCGCGATTAGAGCACAGCGCGTCTCCTGGGATTGTCAGGACTGACTCCCAGGCAGAGGTGTATTTAGGTTTTGTGCTGCCCTAGGCCTGACTAAACTTGCGCACCCTCTAATTTAAATATGACCCACCCCTTCCTGTCAAAGCCACATCCCTGTCATATTCATTGGAAGAGGACAGAGGGACGCCCTGGGAGGAGGACAGAGGGACGCCCTGGGAGGAGGACAGAGGGACGCCCTGGGAGGAGGACAGAGGGACGCCCTGGGAGGAGGACAGAGGGACGCCCTGGGAGGAGGACAGAGGGACGCCCTGGGAGGAGGAGAGAGGGACGCCCTGGGAGGAGGAGAGAGGGACGCCCTGGGAGGAGGAGAGAGGGACGCCTTGGGAGGAGGAGAGAGGGACGCCCTGGGAGGAGGAGAGAGGGACGCCATGGGAAGAGGACAGAGGGCCGCCCCCCACAAAGTGCCGCCCTAGGCCTGGGCCTTGTTGGCCTAGGCCAGAATACATCCCTGCTCCCAGGAGACCTAGTGCTTGTCGGGGGAGAATGCAGATACACGCCCCCTCCCCGCGTTGGATTGTGAGTGACAGGGCAGACAGACCAGCTGAAAAGGGGTAAGGATCAAAAAAAAAACGGATTATTTACTGTCAATGCCTAGCAGTTTTATGGAGATAAAGTCAACATTTAGGGTGAACCTCCGCTTTAACTTGTGTATATTTCAGAATGTTAAATTACCTCCTAAGCTCATCATGACAAAAGGATCAAATTATTTTTAACCCAAAATTCATACCTTTAGGCATCATTCACATGGACATGCAATTATATGCCTTTAATGGACATTTCTAAAGACATCTAAAAGCATGTAATGATTTGAAATGGTATAATTCACACTGTGCTTTTACTTGGCTCCTGCTGTCATTTACCCAGGGTGATTGATATATGGTTGAGCCAAAATGATGCTTCAGTTTTAAGCTACATGTGACTATCATTAGGCTCTTTATCAGGATCTGAGAGAAGCCCCTGTGTTCTTTTATGTAAACAAGGCAGAGGTCACATGAAAACCCTTATACCTTGTCACCAATAGGAAATGGCAATAGTGAATGATAACTCTGAGGCTCCATTCACACCTAGGCGTTTTAACGCCTGAAGCGCGGCGCTATTGCAGCCTAAAATACGCTGGAGGGGTGATTTAACATTGCTCTTTATGGAGATGGTTCACATCTCCACGCCGTACGCCTGAAGGTCAAAACAAGTCCCGGACCCTTTTTTTTAGGCGGCTTCGGCGTTCGGCATAGCCGACAATGACCTGACCTGTAAACCAAGGTTCAAAATGACGCGTTTGGTCGCGGCAAATCGCGGGACATAACGCCGTGCTAAGGTGTGAATGCAGCCTGAGTTCCTTGTGCTCTCAACTGAACTGTCAATTTGTGGAGCAAGATGGCATCTTCCTTGGCTGTAAAGGATATGAAGGTTTAGATCCACTTTAAGACCCATCTCTTTCTAACTCGTGTCTTATGCCTCTATGATATCAATATCTAGTGATTTACTAGGAAACATCATTTGTGCTGCCTTGAATACATTACACTGAATTTGCATTTAGGTGAAGGTCATTTAATACCAAAGAGTCTTGTCTTTATGAGTTTGTCAATATATGTTTAGATTGGAACTGTGAAAAATAAACAACCAGGGACAAGAAGCAACGCGTTTGATGGACCACACACTGCTCTCCGATCAGACACAGTTTATTTTATCTTGAACGTATTGACAGAAAACCAGTGGAATTTGACTTCTGCGTTTCTATTTTTAACTGTGTCTATAAAACTATCATTAACTAAGCAACTTTAGCTCTAATATATTTTCTACTGAGGATACTATAAATAGATTTCCCACACGATATGCTGATTATGTTGAGATGGATGTAAAGCTATTATATTATTTAGCTAAATAGCTTCTTTTACCTTACTGCAGTCCTGTTTTCATGTGCTCATTGTTCGTTTTTGCTATGATGTTGCTGTAATCCTTCTCTGTTCTGGACACTTCCTGGTTGTCTGTTTCTTGATGAAAAAAGTCATGGGAGCTTTCTTTGTGTGGTCACTAATCAAAGAGGTGTGATTACTGTGTGTCTAAAACCCCTCAGAACCAATCACTTTCGTTTTACAAACCATCATTGCCCTCTATTAGCTCTGTGTCTCAAAACATCACAGAAGCATGAAAAAACGAAACAAACTGCAGGTACATTATATGATTGATTTTATCTATTTTTAATCATTTTTAAAAGGAATCGGTTAACTATTATGTCTCTATACCCTGTAAACAGTCATTTCAGCAAAAAAATGTAATTCCTTTACAACTCCTTTAATTTATCTGTTGGAACTTGGGCATCCTGATAATTACAAATGACCTTTCTGAACATTTCCTTGGGGTTGGTAATGGGCTTCTTTTGGCAGTTGGAAAAACTTGTTCTTGTACAGGTAGATTTTTTTCAAGTCCTGATCCTTTCTTCTGTTGTGGTGTTGGGACAAGGAGTACAGTACTGCCTGCGCTCTGGAGTTGGACTACGTGGTTACTGTTGGAACAATAGCCAATGGTCATGACAAAACCACTGTGTATTTTCTTTCTGAAAACGTTCATTTCGCTGGAGATCACTGGGAATGACCAAACCATTTTGTATTGTTAGCAGATCAAGAGTGTTAAAGTATTTTGTTTTTTATACTCCCCTCAGAGGAAAGAGAAACTCAAAGTGGAGTTCCACCCACAATTTCACTTTTTCAATATAAATACCCCTGTAATACACAAGCTTAATGTATTCTAGTAAAGTTAGTCTGTAAACGAAGGTCCGTTTTGTTAGGTTGTTACAGCATTTAGATTTAGTTTATAATCTAGAAATAGACCGTGGCCATCTTAAGTGTGGGCATCATGAAGCCAGACTGTATGACTTCCTGGATTTCAGCTTTGCATATCTCGCACATGCTCAGTGATGCACAAGCAATGTAATAGGTTTCAGTCAGGTTTGCAAGGACTACTGGGAAACATGATGCCTATCCCAGAAACCCTTGCATATAGCCTTGTGACTTAATAGCCTAGGAAATAATGAAGGACTACAAAATGAAGGTATTACCAAGCAACAAAATAAATAAAAATTGTCCATTCTGAATGAGATTAGGGCATGCAGCACAGACAAACATAAAAAAATGGGTGGAACTCCACTTTAAGGGCTCAAGTAAAGCTAGTATGCAAATAACCTAGAGGAAACACTTCATCTGTAATGGTCATTTTACCTATTTTGCCTTAATGTTTCTTGTGCTAAAGGAACTGATTGAATATAAGACTGTGTGCGAGATTGGGTGTCACTTTGCCCAAAGATTGACAGCAGGCGGTAAGAGCAAGTGGCTGATGCCAGCAGCACGCTCGTGGTGGTGTTCCTGAATCTGTAAACTCTGCTGTCAGGGCCTGGACTTGAACCAGGCATCTCTGCTGTGTCTGGCGATGACTCTTATCACTGAGCTACCTGAGATTCTGGGCAGCACCGTCGGCTCGTCCGTACACACGGTCGAATCTGTCTGCTGGGACGGTCGGGCCGATTCATTGGAAAATTGTGCTTTAACGTCTACTGAACCTTGAACTCTTTGCTACTCCCATGAACTTTCTTATGTAAGCCATGTCTCTACACTTGCTGTTTGCCAGATTATTGTGATCACTTCAACCAGTCTCTCACTCTTGTCTTCCCTGCTTCTGTCCATATTTTCCTACACTCGTTATTGACCCTTGGCTTGCTCCTCAATTACTTGTGTGTCTGATCCCAACCTGCTACTACGCGTTACTGACCTTTTTTGTCTTTTTTTTTTTACCAACTATTCTTCTGTTTGATCCTTACCTGCTTATCCGCTAGATCCCGGCTTGCTCACCTACTGGTGGGACAATCCTGAGGACTGGTACTAACACACAGTAAAATCTATCTACACCATCAGGAGCCCTGGTGAACACTGGTTAGTACAGGTACTTAAAGGATCACTAAAGTACATTTTTTTTTTTAAATAACAAACATGTTATACTTGCCTCCCCTGTGCAGCTCGTTTTGCACAGAGTGGCCCCTGAACCTGGTCTTCTGGGGTCCCTCAGCAGCTGTCTCGGCTCTCCCCTCGAGGACTTAACGCCTTAATGCAAGCGAGCCAATGGCTGGATGTAATTGACAGCAACGCGAGCCAATGGCTGTGCTGCTTTCAATCAACCAATGAATGAGCCGGGAAGATGGCCGAAAAGCCTGCGGGTTCACGGTGCAGATTTTAAAATGTAAAGCCTGGTACACAAGATGGGTGTGTTTTTTTGTTTTTTTTTTTCGTTCCCTGCGGGCTGAATGAAAAAAAATGGAGGAACCACTGTACTAACTATGTGTAGTTGGTACAGCGATCTCCCCACTGAGCTGCTGTTTCCCCTGCCATAACACACCAGTCAGCGCTGTCAGCTATTGGCTGCCAGGGCTGATCAGATGCTGTTTTTTCAACATGCCCATTCCATAGAACATGCTGGTATATGCCCAGGTGTAATGTTTCCGTTTGACCGGGAAAAAAAAATGTATTCAGGTCCAAAACCTGATTTTCAGAACACAAATTTCTTTCATACGATTTTCTGGTGTACAGTTTCATCTTAAAGTAAAATTAAAGGCAGAACTTTTCTTTTTTTCTTTTAGGATAGAGTGGCAGAGTGAGAAGTTATAACTATCAGGTTTTTTTCCTTTGCCATCTGTGTCCCATTTAGATTTCTCTTCACTTCCGGTCCCATAGCCAAAACAGGAAGTGAGAGGAAGTCTTTCCAAAGTGAAAGGAATCCCTGGTTGTCACCAGAATTAATGTTCCAATTGGAAGATTTCCCCTCTATTCCTTGTTCTGGTGACACCCCAAAGTTTAGAACTTTCTTTCACTGGATGGACAACAAGGCTATAAGAGAGAGGGTGAGTTCCCCCAACAGGTGCACAGACAGCAATAAGAACCTGACAGGTGTTCTAATTGTGACAGGAAGCCGGGTAAATCTGTGGGTGTTGTCACAGACGGGAGATACATTTCTGCCTTGTTTAGACAATGCACCAATTACTACCAGGTGTCGGCTACAGAGATAGCCAGAAAGGCTTAGGGAGTTGGAAAACTTCAGCTGTTCAAATTGAGGCAATTAAGGCCTCTATAAGTTATCCAAAGGATGACTACTGATTGCTGCATCCTGAGGCTTTTTGAGTTAAGGAGAGCAGTGAGAAAGACTTCTGAAGAGGTGAGGTGGTTGTTGATTTTTCTGTGTGATAAAAATCAAAAAGACTATTGTTTCTCTGCTGTATGACCAGCAGTGTCTGCCCAGCAGTAGGCTGTGCCAGACTCCATGGATAGGTTCTTGTGTGGTGAAGGTAGACGCCCCAAGTGGCCAGGGTTTATTTTATTTTATGTTTTGTTTTGTTTATGCTGTTTGGATGCTTGCACTTGTTTCCAGCAATATGGAAGAATAAACCAAACTCTTTGTTTTCAACCGTTTTCGGCTGCCTCTTTGTACAGTTCAGTGTGTAGTGAACCCATCCAGGCGGTCACACACCCCCGCTACCGAGCTAACCTCTTACATAATCCATCGCCACTCTATTCAATACTGAAAAAAGGTTTGTCTTTATGAGAAGTCAGTCTTGGCTGGGCATTAGAACAGCCATTTAAATGTGGCTTGCACCATACATATGCTTATGGGAAGAGTAATGGCGCATACACACGAGAATTTCCGAAAGAAAACTGTGGGTTTTTTTTTCCGACTTCTGGCTCAAACTTGTGTTGCATACACACTGTCACACAAAATTTCGACCGTCAAGAACGCAGTGACGTACAACACTACGAGCAGAGAAAAATGACGTTCAATGATTCAGGGCATGCGTTGACTTGATTCCGAGCATGCATGTTTTTTTCAGAATTTCCAACGATAACTTTTCCTGTTGGAGTGTTGGAGAACCAGCTCTCAAATTTTTGCTGTCGGAAATTCTGACAGAAAAACTCAGATGGGGCCAACACATGGTCGGAATTTTTGACCAAAAGCTCACATCAAACTTTTCTTGTCGGAAATCCCGATTGTGCGTACGCGGCATTACAGAATCTAATACATGGGGCAGTTTATATCTGTACAAAAACAGGCTACAAGTACTGTAAACAGTAAATGCTTTGAATTTTTTCCTGTGCAGAAATACATCTTAGAATGCCAAGGTAATGCAAAATAAATACAGAAGTTTGTAATGTTGCAATCCAACCTAAAAACAAAAAGCTGCGGCACAGAGCATGGCGAAAATAAACACATTTGTTTGGCTGATCGTTTGGTGTCCAGTGGAAGAGAATCCGTTGCATCTGTGGGATAATTTAGGCAATAATGATCTGCATTTATTTGCTTCTGTCAGCCGAAGACATTTAGAGGGCATATGTACATCCTATGAATTATTTACAGTGTGTGGACTGGAGTAGGTGATTAGTAAAATCACCAATGCAACAAATCAAGGTGATGGTGATTAGGGCAGACATTGATATTCACAGTCCCATCTTTATTATGCTTCTGCCTCTCTAGCTAAGTATATGACACTGAATGGTACACCGGGTGCTCTTTTTTTTTTCAGGATTTAAAGTTGAACTCAAGATATGTATAAAAATGCCATTGTATTTTCATTTTATATAACTATTTCGACCTAGTTTATATATATATATATATATATATATATATATATATATATATATATATATATATATATATATATATATATATATATATATATATATATATATTTCGACCAGTTTCAGCAGATATATTCGATCGTGTGTACACTGCCTAAGAGTTCCCTTCACTGGAACAAAGGGGCCAAGCCCAACCCCTGAAAGACAACCCCACACCATAATCCCCCCTCCACCAAATGATTTGGACCAGTGCACAAAGCAATGTCCAAAAAGACATGGAGGAGCGAGTCTGGGGTGGAGGAACATGACTGGGCGTACCTGAAAAAACACCTTTGGGATGAATTGGAGCTGAGACTGTGAGCCAGGCCTTTTTGTCCACGTCAGTGCCTGACCTCATGCGTTCATGTGCATGTAAAGGCTGGTGTCCCAATACTTTTGCTAATATATATGTGCTGGTGGGGGGAAGGGAAGAGTGAGCATAGATGGTGACTTAGTGTGTTTCTACTCCTTCTCTGTCCAATCAGCAGGCGTTTATATACAATGCTTTACAAAATAAAGGTAGACAGTACAGTTGCAATACAGGGCAGGACAAGGTTGTGAAGACCATGCTAGTGAGAGCTTACACTCTAAGAGGGAGGGGCAATTGAAACGAAATGGAAGCAACTGTAGGGGAAATGAGTTGGTGGAGTAAGTAAATGTTCAGTTTTTAGGTTAAGATGAGAGGTTTCCTTGAAGTGTTTTGAGAGATTGCCTAAAGTTGGATAGAGTAGGAGATTGCAGGACGAATTAGGGTAGGGTATTCCAGAGGATGGGAGAAACTTTAGAGGAGTCATGGGGCTGAGAAATTAAGAAGATGATGAGGGACTTGGCAACAGGAGGTCTTGAGCGTAGTGAAGAGGATATGTTTGGGTGATATTTTGAGACAAGGTTAGTGAAGTAGCTGGGGTGGAACTGCGGATGGTTTTGTATGTTGAATATTTTCAATTTTGTTGGGTGAGCAGAAGTGGGCGGAGGAATTGGCACTTCCTTGGCTTTAGTAATCACTTGCTGGCAGTTGGTGGTCCTAGGTGGTCCTTGAAAATGATTACTAATTAATAATTATGTATGTCTGCTCATATATTGATATTGGAAAAATTCTGATCTACTTTATACAGATTTCATAACTTTAAACTAATGGAAGGCAGGAAATGTGTATAAGGTTAACAAAAGGAGCAGTAATCTAGGGTGCAGATGGCTAAGTGTTCTTGGACCTATGGTGTATCAGTCGCCCCTTTATTTACCATCTGTACATAAGAAATAATTGGCCAGCCTCAGAAAATACCCAGTATGCATGACAAATATTGAAAAATACAGTTTGGATCATTTAAAGGCAGAATTATTGGGTGTTAACTGAAATAATTTGTATGTGAGTGACTTGGTTTAGCTTATGTATTTTTAAGAGGGCCCATCATTGAAATGAACATTTTGCATGGATCACTAAAGCAAGTGGCAGCATTAGAAAATCATGGATAATTACAAGCTACTGACTAGGTGGTATAGGGTCCCAGTGCCCCTCACCATGCCTCCCCTCAAGTCCCGAGTGATTGTTGGAGATGCAAGGAGGAGAGGAGCACCATGCTAAACATATTTTGACATTTCCCGAAATCTAGACCTGGTGGGAGGTGACGAGTACAGTCAAACTGCTTGCCTAGATGGACCTGCATGATAACCCAATCAATAGACATGTGCAGACTGGAATATTTTGTTTAGTTTTTTCGTTTTCGTTTGGAAAATACATTTATTTAGTTACTCCTGAAAATCGTTTTGATTTATTTAGTTTTTCGTTGGGGAATAGCTTTCGTCTGAAAATCCAATAATACTCGGTTTCTGTCGAATGGTCAAAAAAATATTCGACGGAACGTCAAATCTTTTTTGGTTGCCGGTGAGTGATCAAAAGAATATTCGACGGATCGTCGAATCTTTAGGTCTCATAAATCGAAATCTATTCTCTGTAATGTCGAATCTATTATTTCTATAGTGTTGAATCTTTTCTCTATAATGTTGAATCTTTTCTCTATGATGTCGAATCTTTTCCCTATAATGTCGAATCTCTCTATCGAATTTTTCACCGCAACAAAAACTAAAATAAAGCATTTTTTATGTCAGATCTTTCGGTTTTAGTTTCTTGCACTTTCGTTATCGTTTGTTAAAACGATAATGAAAAAACCTGATTTTCGGACGAAAATGCATTCTAACGAAAATGAATGCACATATCTACCAAAACGCATGCTTTCTCCATTTGTCAGGGCTACACATCAAGATGTATATCTTTGTTGACCATCCAACTGCTGAATGTGGCAAAGGCCTGTGTTCTGCTCCATTGGAAGCAAACTTCCCTGCCAACAAAATCTTTGGTTCACTAAACTGAATAAACTATGGGATATGAAATCAAGTGGGACTTCTGCACTACTAAATCAGTCTATCCAGAAATCAGTGACAATATGCAGCAAACACAAAAAATGCATACACAGCACCTAATAACGTAAAATCAATGTGGGTGATAGCGCAAATTGTAAAAACATAACATATACAATGGGTGATATATACGGTGCACAAAAAGTATAAAGTGCCAAGCTTATAGGTCTATCGGGGACGGAAAAAAAGTCCAAAGAAAGTGCTAAATCTTAAATAAGTGCACTAATAATCCATAATGGTGAAAACAGTGTGAAAGGATGTCCAGGGGTCAAGAGATTGAGGAAAAAACACCACTACACATCGCGTCTGGTCTCCCAGAACTCTCACCTCCAGCAAGTCAAAACAGGCATATAAGATGATCCTCTGTGTGGACAACCTCCCTCGGTAGTTATGATAGCCACCATGGATCGGTGGGAAGATAGATACCTGTGATCTTGGGTGACAGTGGAAAAAAGGGGGGAGGGGGAAGGACAAAAACCTCCAATAGTGTGTTATCCTTGGTACGAAATAGTTTAATAAAGAATCGCACTTACAGGTAGATGAATACAAATTTGCATGTATACAACGATGATCGCAGCGCTTGCAGCACGTCACTCACTGCACGTCTTTCCCTTCCCTATGCGTTACGACACAGGGTCACGTGTCTTCATCTGGGGAATGCTCAGCATTCCCCAGATGAGGGATGGAGGGAGAAAAAGAAAGAGGGAGAGAAAGAGGGATTGAGGGACATCAGGCCCAGATCCTACACCACAATAGAAATATGTGTATTCCAGAAAGTTTAACAAATCAGCAGATAGAGATGCTCCAAACACCTGGTGTTAGCGCTTCAATAATCCCGGGACAATGGTTGTTATGGTGTCAGGGTGATTGAAGTGCATTATTTCTATTATTACATTGTAATATAGAATGAAATTATTCAACTCACCATAATGCTGAATCAGTGGAAGCCCGGAGTCCCTCCTTACATCAGGCGTTCCCAGCGGAGTCCCTCCTTACATCAGGCGTTCCCAGCGGAGTCCCTCCTTACATCAGGCGTTCCCAGCGGAGTCCCTCCTTGCATCAGGCGTTCCCAGCAGAGTCCCCCCTTACATCAGGTATGGTTCCCAGCAGCAGAGACTCTCTCCGCCGCCATTACAGTACAGAGTGAACAGTGGACTGGGTGGCTGCCAATAAGTATTGAGCTGCGGCGCCGCCCACCCCCGCCCCTTCTCACATCGTTTCACAGACAGATGGCAGCGGGCGGGAGCTGGGCGGTGCCGCAGCTCAATTCCTATTGGCAGCCACCCAGCCTCCTCTTGTTTTGTCTTCAAGAAAATGGCTGTCGGCGAGGACATTGTCTCCGCCGGCCCCGAACCTCTAGCGGTGGCGGGGGCCTCGAATAATTTGTGGGGCCCTACCCAGCTTGCGTAGCTCATATCCTTAAAGGGGTTGTAAAGGTAAAAAAAAAACTAAATTGCTTCCTTTACCTTGGTGCAGTCCTCCTTCACTTACCTCATCCTTCAATTTTGCTTTTAAATGCTCTTCTTTCTTCTGAGAAATCCTCACTTCCTGTTCTTCTCTCTGTAACTCCACACAGTAATGCAAATCGTTCTCCCTGGTGTGGAGTTTCATGCTCGCCCCCTCCCTAGGACTACAGGAGAGTCAGGACGCCCACTAACGCACAGCTCCTTTCTCTATCTGCAATGTAGAGAGCGTCCCGACTCTCCCGCTCGCCCTCTCAAGGGAGGGGGCGAGCATGACACTCCAAACCAGGGAGAAAGCTTTGCATGACTGTGTGGAGTTAAAGACAGAAGAACAGGAAGTGAGGATTTCTCAGAAGAAATGAGGACATTTAAAAGCATAATCCAAGGATGAGGTAAGTGAAGGAGGACTGCACTAAGGTAAAGGAAGCTATTAAGGCAATTTTTTTTTTACCTTTTACAACCCCTTTAACCACTTGTCCTCCGCCCACCGTCAAATGACGGCGGGTGGAGGACTCCATTGTCCTGACATCACGTCATATGACGTGATGTCCTTTTAAAGCCGCGGGCGGGCACCCGCCGCTCTGCTGGGATCCCGGTGCGAGTGCCCAACGATCGCCGCCGGGCACACGCGATTGCCCAGTAACTGAGCGGGGACGTGGAGCTCTGTATGTAAACACAGAGCTCCACGTCCTGTCAGGGAGAGGTGACTGTTGCTGTGTCCCTTGTACATAGGGACACAATCGGTCACCTCCCCCAGTCACCCCCCCTCCCCCTACAGTTAGAACACTCATAGGACACACATTTAACTCCTTCCCCGCCCCCTAGTGGTTAACCCCTTCACTGCCAGTCACATTTATACAGTAATCAATGCATATTTATAGCATTCACTGTATAAATGTAAATGGTCCCAAAAATGTCAGAAAAGTGTCCGAAGTGTCCGCCATAACGTCGCAGTCCCAATAAAAGAATCGCAGATCGCCGCCATTAATAGTAAAAAAAAAAATGCCATAAACGATCCCCTATTTTGTAAACACTATAAATTTTGCGCAGACCAATCGATAAAGGCTTATTGCATTTTTTTTACCAAAAATATGTAGAAGAATACGTATCGGCCTAAACTGAGGAAAAAAATATTTTTTTATATATTTTTTGGGTTATTTATTATAGCAAAAAGTAAAAAATATTGAATTTTTTTTCAAAATTGACGCTCTATTTTTGTTTATAGCGCAAAAAATAAAAACCGCAGAGGTGATCAAATACCACCAAAAGAAAGCTCTATTTGTGGGAAAAAAAGGACGCCAATTTTGTTTGGGAGCCACGTCGCACGACCGCGCAATTGTCAGTTAAAGCGACGCAGTGCCGGAAGCTTAAATTTTGTCTGGGCAGGAAGGGGGTGTAGGTGCACAGTAGGCAAGTGGTTAAAGACTGCAGAGAGTATATTTTTAGGTGACTTTTTAATTAATTGGATGTGCACCGAATGGAAATGTTGGTACCGAAAATGCAGGATGCACTTGACTGAAGATTGAAAACTAAAACAGAAAATTACAGTTTTTATAATAAAAAAATATATATATTTTTTAATATAATTATATTTTATTCAACTTTTATTATCATGAATTTAAATTAATATAAATTTACACTTTTAGCGCAAGAAAAGCTCAAGAAAAATGCATTTCTTTCAATTCTATGTATGGCGTCACCGCACCAAAAATGCACCTCCCATTGCAATGCATTGAAAACGCAGCAAGATGGCATCAAGAACGCACCTGTTTTTATTTATTTTTTATTTATTTTTTTGTTTGAGTCGCATGACCTTCGAAAAACACACCATAAGCACAGTAATATCACGTCTGTTTTCAGCACAATTAGTTGTCATCAGTTATCAGGCGTCCTTTTTTTTTTTTTCTTTTTTTTTATCTGCAAAATGCACAAAACACAATTTTCAGCATATATGTTTCGACTGTTGAAATTTTGGTGCATCTGTACTTGTAATGTGCTACAGTTACCAGGTCTCTTTGATCACCGGGATAGGGGAGAACAGACAGATGACCCCATGCTCAAAGGCACAATCACTCTTCTGCAGTTCCCAGAATGCTTTTAAATGTTAAAAAACGGCAACATTTTAAGAACCAATTTTGCTGTATATAGTAACATTAGGAAATCATTCATGTAGAATTGGCAATTTACTGGTAGTTCCACTGAAATATTAACCTTTACTGCTTATAAACGTGTGTCCGTGTGTATTTTGAATTTTATATACTCTTTAATAACCTTTGAATGCTGTGGTTCTAGGAACAGATGTAGTGCTGCCAATAATAGTGACTGCAGATTTTTCAAGCTTTTTGGCACATGTTGCAAAGTAAGAGGATGCTTATACTGTACCGGCTATTTATAAGGCCTGACTCATCCACTTATCACGTTTTGTAGCTTACACGGTTTCAATAGAAAACAGTAACAGATGACTGCTGAACTTCAACAGAGATTTTATTATGTTTGTGGTTGGATTTAAATGGAGTTTCCTACACCTCATGTCTAACTTTCCTATATCATCTGTATTACAAGTGTGAATAATCGTGAACATTTAGCTGCATTGATCGTTACACAAAGACAGGTGATTGAATTGTCCCAGATTAAATGTTATATGTTGGAAGCTGGACACAAATAAATGTGGGGTTTTTATTTTGGAAGCAGACTTGCGTAGGCGTCACATTCATTTTACAATTGTACATTTATGATAACGGGCGTAACATAGGCAGGCTAATTCTAATCAGAATCAAAATATGGATCAAAAGAGGGGATAATGTAAAGGAAATGAGTAAATTCTGTGTAAAATTGTATTCTATTTTGTATATATTGCACACTTCCCTCGCTGTGCACACGGCACTAATGTTTTTATTGCATGTTTGCATTATTTCGAGTCCTGATTAGAATTAGCCTGCCTATGTTACGCCCTTTGTTACCAGAAACGTACAATTGTAATAGTAATGTGATACCCATGTAATGGTGTATAAAAACTTAAAATTGCATCCATAAAAAAAAAACAGAACAGTTATTTTGGAAAGATGCTAAATGTATCTCTTTGTGTCTGTTCCCTACTGCAGTAGTTATTATTAATTTGGAACCACTAATCAATATGAGGATGGGAGTTGCCCATCTACAAAAAGGCCAGAACACCAATCATTACTTGCGGTGGCTGTATTACTTTTCTATCTTTAGTATTTTTTCCCTGGGGGTCCGGCCAGTAACACACATCCTGAGTCCCCACACTCTGGATGAATAAGCACAGGGGCATCTTTGGATAGCAGCATTGTTAGTCTTGGGGAAGGGGGGGAGCAGAGGCATATCTAGTGAAAATAGCGCCTATGGCAATCACTAAAACTGCGCCCCTGTCAAAACCTTTGAAACCCATCTTTCAGATAACCTTAAAAAAAGAACGGCTAACAAAACTAGTGATATTTATCATCCCTTGTGATACCTTGGGTAGTGACATATCCTCTTTATAGAGAAATCTGGGTTTTATTAGACCCCTGATCCCTCTGCCATCCAAGGCCAGGTAAATGTAGAACCAATACTGGAAGTGATGAAAGTTTTCACAGAGGAGAGGGAGAAACTGATGTTCCTCCTCCTTCGCTGCCAATCGGACCACATGGAATGGGAGAGCCTGGGAGAACATGGGAGGGCTGTGGCTGCATGCTGCAGGGATAGCGCTGCCATTGTCTATTAGCAAAGGTGCTGAAATGGAGATCCTGCCTATGCTCGGGAGAAGGGACGAAGAGATACTCCGACCCTGGTAAGTGCCTTTCTGCCCAGCCACTCAACAGCGCCCCCTTTATATGACGCCCATGGCACTTGTCATGGCTGCCATACCCTAGATACGCCACTGGAGGGGTGTTAAATGGACTAGTGTATTTTGATACAATAACAAATTGAAGGCAAGCTCCAGCTTACACTGCAGTTCCAGTTGTGTCAATCGTCGAACTGCTACATTTTCAGAAGAACTTGTTCTGTGGAAAAATAACACTTCTTAGTGGCAGGATAATCGGGTGAAAATTAAAAGAGCCTAAAGAAAACATGTGGGGCCATAACAGCTAAGAATTGGTAAATTGCTTTAGGGCTGGCTTCACACTATTGCATTGCATTATCTCACCTTTTACAGCACTTGCCACAATGCCCATTAAGAAAAGTGTCATTTTGTGCAGTGTGTTTTGTTGCTATTTAGAATGAGACCCAATGCACAAGCACAGTTTGGGGCAGTGCAGCAGCTTCATCACATGCTGAACACTGTGGAGCATTGGGTCAAAAGGTGAAGATCTATTGCATTGCGAAAACACACACTAATGCAAGGCCTTTTTTTGTGCACCACAACACACAAGAACAGTAGGGGGAAACAAACCTGCACACTACAGCACACATGCCATGTGCTGTGTGCTGCATGAAAAATTAGATGCAAGTCAGCCATAATCCTGTTAAACCACGTATTGCGGTCTTAGGGAACATGTTATAGTTGCTGCTCTTCTCTCCCTCTAACTTCCCTTGTAGCCACTGTCACACATACAGCTGCATTATTCATCCACAATATGTGAATTAATAAACTACAAATCTGGACTTCCACCACGGCGGACAAACTTGTAGTTCTCAATAGACTACGAATGTTGTGATCGGCACGCTCATAGGCCATTTACTCTTCCTCTAGTTTTATAAATTAGTCTGTGCAAAGGTTCGGGCAGGAAGCTGAAGGGAAGAGTGTGCACCAGCCTGACATTACACCTGCGATCCACATAGCAGCTCATAGCAGAGAAGCCAAAGGATGAAGATGCCAGCCTGGGAAGTTGCAGTTGGTAAATATGTCCTACAATGGCAGCTCTGTTATTTGTCTCCCTTAAAAAGATTCACTATGAAAGAAAACATCTAACGCATTCTTTTAAATCAGTGGTTCTCAACCTCCTAGTGCCATGACCCCTTGATAAAAGTTCCTAAGTTGTGGGGACCCCTAACAGTAAAATGAGTTTCATAACGTGGGTTGAAAGCACCCAAGGCAAGACAAGTAATGTGCACCCCTAACCCGCGGACATTTAGCGCTCCCTTTCACTCGTACAGTATTAAAACCCCTTGTGGTACATTTTAGGATTTACCTCTTTCTCTCTGTTCTCCTTTCTTCTCCTTTCATCTCTCTCTATCCTAATTCCTTGTTTTTTCCCCCATCTTTTCCTCTGTCTTCCTTGCTCTCTCTTTTTTTCCTTTCTCTCCCCCTTTTTATTTGTTCCTCCCCCTCTTATCATTTCCCTACCTGAGAGAACAGTGCAGGCTTCAGGAACAGCCCAGGATTTGGTGACCCCTGGCAAATCATCATTTGACCCCCGAGGGGGTCCCGACCCCCAGGTTGAGAACCACTGTTTTAAATGAAGAAAGGTCATTCAGTCAACTTGTTTACATGATGCTTGCATGGTTTTTGGTGCTTTATGTAAGTGGGAGAGACGTAAATTTTAAAGTTGTACACCAAGCAAATGAATAACATACAACATTTTAAACCAGATGCATTTTTTTTTTTAAATGCAACTGGTATACATTCTTGAAGGATGTCATAAAGGTTTCCTGTAATCTACTACCACAACAGGGCTGTCTGTTGAACACACGCAACATGCTTACAGGAGGAGACAGCCAATATGGCATCATTAGTGTGCTGCTGCTCCTTTATTGTCTTGGTAATATGCTAGGGGTAGGGGGTGACTCCACATGTTCCCCCTTTTCCACACGAACTGTGGTGTCACCCTTCTGTGGTATAGGGGTGTCTGAATTACTATGGGAGCGTTGCAGAATCACAAATATTTGGGTTGGTAAAGTGCTTACATGTACCATATTTCAACTGTTTGTTAGAGTTCAGCTTTAGTGTGCCCATGAGGATTCTTAGACAAGCATTTCCTAAACCGTGAGCTAAGTGCTGGCTTGATATGAATATGCAGGCAATGCTACAATAAAAGCTTTCTTCGTGTGCTAGAACAATTTCATGTAATCCTGAGAACATACCGTGAAGACTGATTTTGTTGCCATTCTACCTTTTTAATATGTTGACTTTGTCATTGTGCCCTACTGTAATTGAAATTCTCATAAATGGCACTTTTAATATTGGTAGGACAAGAATGGTAAACTATGGATGTTTTGGGGCCACACATGATCTCTTCTTCAAAGCAACATGCAGATAAATAGATTTCCAATATTCAGTTCCTTGAAAAAGTATTCGTGTCAGGTTACAGCCAAAAACATGTATTTTTATTGGGATTTTATGTAATAGATCAACACAAAGTGGCACATAATTGTGAAGTGGAAAGAAAATAATACATGTTTTTTTTGTCTGAAACGTGTAACGTGCATTTGTATTCAGCCCTCTTTACTCTGATACCACTAACTAAAATCTAGTAGAACCTAATTAGAAAAGTGGAGTGTTTTCCGCGCCAACAGTGTACTTCCCAATAAAGGGGAAGTTATAAGATCTAGTGTTTGTTCAGCTGCTCCTCAAGTGACAGTAGTGTGCTGTAGTGAATAAGAGGTGGAAGGAGGGCGCTAATAAGAGGTGAAAGCCTTACTGATTGGTAGGCTAATATGACCTGTAGAGGATCCTGCGACGGAATTAGTGGATTGGTGTATGAGTGAAAACCAATTCTATTATTGAAAAATATACATCAAAATAAATAAAAACATATACAGAACGTATAGGCTGGTGCTTAAGAGTGTGTCACCAAGCCCCACAATAGTATTGTGGAATAAAGGTTACTTGTGCAATCTTCAATGTCCAAAATCAACTAAAAAGTTTTGTCATTTGTAAAAATTATATAGAAATAAACAAAAATAAAAAATTATATAAAGTTTTAAAGTTCTTCAAACCACCGTGTAGTGAAACCAGAAAAAAGAAGAAAATAGAGACAATCTCAAATTGTAGACAGTCCAATAAGCTGACCAAAGCAGCCCCTCTGATGAAGTGAATGACACAAAAACATATGGGGCTTGGTGACACACTCTTAAGCACCAGCCTATACGTTCTGTATATGTTTTTATTTATTTTGATGTATATTTTTCAATAATAGAATTGGTTTTCACTCATACACCAATCCACTAATTCCGTCGCAGGATCCTCTACAGGTCATATTAGCCTACCAATCAGTAAGGCTTTCACCTCTTATTAGCGCCCTCCTTCCACCTCTTATAGAACCTAATTAGAGTCCACCTGTGTGTAATTAATCTCAGTATAAATACAGCTGTTCTTTGAAGCCCTCAAAGGTTTGCTAGAGAACTTTGGTGAACAAACCGCATCATGAAGGTCAAGGAACACACCAGACAGGTCAGGGATAAAGTTGTGGAGACGTTTAAAGCAGGGTTAGGTTATAAAAAAATATCCCAAGCTTTGAACATCTCACGGAGCACTGTTAAATCCATCATCCAAAAATGACAAGAATATGGCACAACTGCAAACCAGACATGGCCGTCCACCTAAATTGACAGGCCTGGCAAAGAGATCATTAATCAGAGAAGTAGCCAAGAGGCCCATTGTAACTATGGAGGAGCTGCAGAGATCCGCAGCTCAGGTGGGAGAATCTGTCCACAGGACAATTGTTAGTCGTACACTCAATAAACCTCTTTATGGAAGAGTGGCAAGAAGAAATCTTTTGTTAAGTCGTATTTTCAACTTGCGAGACGCCATGTGGGGGGACACCAAACATGTGTAAGAAGGTGCTCTGGCCAGATGAGACCAAATTTAGCTTTTTGGCCTAAAAGCAAAACGCTATGTGTGTGTGTCAGAAAACAAACACTGCACATCACCCTGAACACACCATCCGCACCGTGAAACATGGTGAAGGCAGCATCATGTTGTGGTGATGCTTTTTTTCAGCATGGACAGGGAAGCTGGTGAAAGTTGATGGGAAGATGGATGGAGCCAAAAATACAGGGCAATTTTAGACGAAAACCTGTTAGTCTGCAAAAGACTTGGGACTGGGGCGGAGGTTCTCCTTTCAGCAAGACAATGACCCTAAACATATAGAAAGAGCTTCAATGGAATGGTTTAGATCATGGGTCTTCGAACTACAGCCCTCCAGTTCAGGAACTACACATCCCATCATGCCTAGTCATGTCTGTAAAGGTCAGTGTGTTACAATGCCTCATGGGATGTGTAGTTCTACAACAGCTGGAGGGCCGTAGTTTGAGGATCCCTGGTTTAGATCAAATGAAAAGAAGAATGGACATAAATGTCACTCTCCTAGATGTGCAAAGCTGGGCGGTCTAAGCATGATGGTTGCACATCAGTGCATCTCCATCAGCGTACCCCCCACAAACAAGGCAGGGGGGGTTTCAGGTGAGCCGTCTGACATGCCAGTGAGTGATGTAGTGACGATCGTCACGCATACGTCACATCACAATCCTGGGATGGTGATCTGTCTATCAAAGTTCCCCGGACAAGGGGGAGGGGCTGTATATGCGCTGCACGGCGGGGAAACACACAGGTGCAGCGCTCTAATTAGCCAGGCGGCAGTGGCGGCTCTCCCCTCTGATCCCCTACGATCGCTGGAACAGACTGAAACTGGGGGGGCGGGGGACACAGGCTGAAACTGGGGGGGCACAGGCTAAAACTGGGGGGGGACACGGGCTGCACTGGCGGACACGGGCTGCACTGGCGGACACGGGCTGCACCGGCGGACACGGGCAGGCTGCATTTTTGAGTATGGATAAAGTTGTTGCTAATATTTTTATAACTTAATTCTGCATAGAACATTTAACATTTAAGTGTAATTTCATGAGATAATATATGAGTGCATGTTTAGGGGTGGGATTAGGGGCAGGGCAGGGTAGGGGTTGGGCGGGGCAACTGGTGGCGAGTAACACTTGAGGCCTGGC
Organism: Rana kukunoris; assembly: GCA_029574335.1. Classification (NCBI taxonomy): domain Eukaryota; kingdom Metazoa; phylum Chordata; class Amphibia; order Anura; family Ranidae; genus Rana; species Rana kukunoris. The sequence continues at coordinate 79,800,063 of CM056056.1, forward strand.
TAGTAGCTCAGGACTTGAAATTTTGAGCCCTGTTTCATGTATATGCATCATTGTGCACATATACACATTAGACCTGAAACTTTGCTAGTAGGGATGTCTGTATAATTTTGTGAGGTGTCCCTATACTCTAAGTTACAGAGTCACCGGGCAAGCATATATGTTGTTTTGTGTGTCTTAATACCTATATGTATTTTACCTGGATATATGAGGAAATAACTACTGTTGTGCTTATACTTTTATATATTATATGTAATACTTATACACATTTTCTACTTTTTTAAATATACCAGCACCAACCCATTATTTGTCCCGAGGAAGCTAATATTTAGTGAAATGCGTAGACAAGGAAGTTTTGTAACTGAATTATTGGATAACAGTGTCTCTATAGGGTGTTGTTTGTATGTTTTCTATATGTTTTTTAACCATGTTGTAATAACATTTATAATATTCGATGATTTATCCTCTCATTATGTGCCCACAAAGTCCACATATTTTTTTTGCATCTCTCAATTTTTATTTATATATTTTGGATGTTGGCATGGTGAGGGTCCTCCCTTTCTTCTTTCACTGTCCCCACATTGCTCCTGTGCCTCTGCTCTTCTTTGCTGTCCTCACTGTCACCACATAGCTTCTTTTGCTACTGCTCTCCCTCACCGGTCCCACTTGTTCCTCTGCTTTTCTTTGCTGTCCTCACTTGGTTCCTAAGTCTCTACATTCCGTCACTGTCCCCATTTGTCTCTGCTATGCTTCTCGTTTTCCACTCAGCTTCCCTTTTTCTAATCTCTATCATTCTCACCACTCAAGTCCTGTGTCCTCACATTAATCTAGTAAAAGCAGATAATGCAATGCTCAAAATCTGTGTAAGTCCTTTGCAGGCTTGTGATAAAATCCCACAGTGGGTGCGCTGGCTCATGCTCTTTCACACCGGTACAGACATAAATACAAAGAATAAAGCCAGCAACTCCAAACATCCTTTTGCTTCTTTATTGGTGCATAAAAAAATTGAGTAAAATACACAAGCGCTCACGCGTTCCGGCTTACAAGCCTTGATCGCAGCTTGTAAGCCGGATCTGATTCCTAGTTCTGGATGTGGTTTGTCACGACCTGGTCTATACATACCTGATCTTTTCTTTTTAATAGAAACCTGTAAGAAAAAAGGTTAGGCATAATGTTGCATGGTGCAATAAATGACCACTATCCTGACTATTGCCTTTTTAAAAGAAAAGTATGGCTTTCTGAAGAAAAAAATAAAACATTCATACTTACCTAGGTAGATGCAGCATCAAGCCTCCGGCTCTGCACTGAGAACTGAGTGATCAAACACCGCTGATCCCTCAGTTTTCCCCTCCATTCTGAGCAGAGAGCCTTGCCTGTCAGTCAGCGGCTCTCTGCTCTGCTCCTCCAGCCCTCACTGGAGCGCTTGGATGTGGAGGGGACGGGATAGGCTGGCTCAGGCTCTGAGCGGATCGCTGAGAGGCTGAGCCAGGTGCAGATCCAGACTTCTGGTTGGATCCTGACTATATGCTCTTTATCTTTTCAAAGCTTGGAGCAGCTCTGTGACGATAAGTCACATGAGTGCAGATCAAAGTGCAAAAAAAGCTTTGGCTATACTTGGACTTCAAGCTGCTGCCCTGTAATTATCTAGCATTTACAGTTATAACACACTGATGTACACCCTTCCTCTTTCCTATAATGTAGTGCTTGGCAGCCTGTTCCGAAAGCTTAAACAATGCCACATAGGGGGCAGGGATATGTTTGATATTTAGGTGGCTCCAATGGCACATTGTTTTAATGTCAAAAAGGTAAAGGTATACGAACTGCTGCAGAGACGGGAACCCCCCAGGAAACCCGCCTACATTTGGGAGTGGGAAAGGGACCTGCAACACTAATTTACTGATACTCAACTTGACCAATTTTACCGCCTTGCTCATTCCAGCTCTGTTGACACGAAAATGCAGGAAAACGGTTTTAAGGTACTGACTAGGAGATACAGGGTCCCCACTAGGCTCAAACAAATTTACCGATGTCCTTGGATGCTTGCTGGCGGGAGTGTGGTCAGAGGTTCTTTTCTGCACATATGGTGGAACTGTCCTAAGTTATGTCATTTCTGGCAAGACATTAGAACCCAAATTAAAGTTACGTTATATTAGATGTAGACCTCCCTGACTCTCCAATGGGCTTCCTCCTGCATGTCCCCGCCGTTCCTCTCGGCCTTTACCAAAAATCGGTACTGCCTCATCTCTTGAATGCGGCTAGATTGATTCCTGTTTATTGGAAGAATAGCCAAATCCCAAGTCGCTCGGACTGGGTCCGTTTAGTGAATAATATTTTTATGACTATGTAGTTGACACCTCTGTCTCTTATATCCTCCTTGTTGGATGGCCAATCGGGCCTATTGTTTTTTTATATTGCATGGATACACGGTTGGACAGCTCTGTATCACGGTCTTTCACCGTCTTTTTTTATTTTTTTGTGGTTGGATATTTGGTCATATTTGACTGTTATGTCACAAAATAAATAGAGATTATATATATAAAAAAAAAAGGTGATCTGTCGGGTTCCTTCGGCATCTCATGACGCGCTGTATGCGCCGGGCTGAGGGACGTCAATCACAGCCTGTGATTGTAAACGCCTAGTCACGCGGGATCGCCGGAGGGCAAGAGAGCCCGTAGAAAAAACAAACAAAAAAACACTGGCATACTGCCGGTCGGGTGGGTGGGCTCCACTTTAAGCTGCATGCTACGGCTACGATGCTTCGCTTCTTGCCCACCGCAAAGTTCACCCGACATGTGGCATTTGGCAGGGGGCAAGCCCTCTGAAGACTTAAGTCGTGTACACACGATAGGTTAACCAGAGGACAACGGTCTGGAGGACCGTTTTCATCGGTCAAAACTGATCGTGGGTGGGGCCCATAGGTTATTTAACCATCGGTTAAAAAAGCAAACTTGCTTTAAAATTTAACCGATGGATTGATAACCAATAGGTCAAAACCGATCGTTGGTATGCAAAAACATCGGTTTAAAAACCCGCGCATGCTCAGAATCAAGTCGACGCATGCTTGGAAGCATTGAACTTCAGTTTTTTCAGCATGTGTTTTACGTCACCGCGTTCTGGTACGATAGTTTTTTTAACTAATGGTGTGTAGGCACATCAGACCATCAGTCAGCTTCATCGGTTAACCTAAGACAACTGTCCTTCAGACCGTTCTCATCGGTTTGACCGATCGTGTGTACGCGGCTTTACGCATTCAAGTAAATGTCTATATCTACCTTAAAGGATCACAAGAAGTAAGATATCCTATAAATCTTTGTATTTCACTTTCTTCTGATGCCATACAATTTGCCAGTATCATGAGTCTATAAAACTCCCTTTTGTGCCCAAGATGCCAACATGATTTATCACATCACAATAATTGCTAAATCTGTACTTTTACCTTCTATACTATATAACGTGGCATTGGATTGATGCTTTTTTCTGACACAGTACGGCGATGACAGCTGTAGGTCATTATGCCATATCTAGATAAGGACATTTAAAAGAAACAGCGCCTGCCTACAGTCACACAGCCCTCATGGGGAAATTAGCACGTGCCAATGACACCTTTTGACAGCTCTCTGAAACTGTTTAAGAGCATTTAAATCTCTGATTGCTTTTGGGTGAACTGGATTCAGAAGAGTCATCATAGCTGGAATTATAGCCCAAGTCTTTCCAATTTTCTGATCTGCACGATGGTCTCTTTGGGAGAAATGCTCATGATTCACCAACGTAATTAGAACTCGGGAACCTATTTCTCTTATTGATGTTTCTGGCATTTAAAGTAGCAAGCTGCAATTGAATTTGTTACAGCTCGAATCGGAGGCCATCAGAGGAGGACCTCGTTATTTTTAGCTCCGAGAATCCTCTTCCTCAACCCTTCTTCAAGGTGCTTAATTATTATTAATAGATTATTATTATTATTATTATTATTATTATTATTATTATTAAACATTTATATGAGACAGCATCCAAAAAGTATCCAAAAAAAGGGTTCTGCGATTTGATTTAGATTTTCTTGGAGAATAACCTTAACATTAAAATATATTGGTTTATACATATAATTGTACTTCAACCTGTTAGTTCTCACAGTAAATTGATAACGTATAGAGCCAGACAGATATGTAATGTTAACCTGTATATTTGTTATACACAACAAACAAACATATAGTCCACCTACCAGACTAGAGATCTGGAAATGTCCATGGTTGACTTGTTTTTGGAGGTGCATGCTTTAGGGTTATCTTTTATCTTCGCTCTGTTTCGAAAGTCAGGTGTACGATTGTTCAGTGACTCACTATGGTGAATACAAGGAGGACATCACTGGAGTTGGCCCCTTCAAAACAGTTCAGCAAAGGCAGCTCATATATTTTTGAAAATATTTCGGGAAAGTGTCCCAGGGCACCAGCTTTATCTGGGGATATTTATTTTAGAATAACAGATACTTAGAATCAATCCACTAATCTGCATGAGTTATTTTACGTGTTTGTTCTAGCTCATGAGTTTTTTTGATATCCAAATATTCAGTTGACAAGTAATTGGGTGTGGATTCAATTAAAAAGGGTGTAACTCATCACAGTGAGTCATCCCTTATCAGGCAGCTCCATCTGAAGCGTCAACCTGACAGAGCGAGCCATAAGGCAGATATCCACTAATATACTGCCTCTTTGGCTAACCCATGATGCTCTGGAAATCCTTTGTCATAAAATGTTTATTTGTAAAACAATTATTTTTCTGTTACATATTATACATCTGCAGTATGCTGTTTTTTTTTCTCCCCCGCTGTACTTACGGTTTTATCGTATTTTTCACCCGGCTTCCAGGTTCTCTCTGCCCCGGGGGTAGGCGTTCCTAAGACAAGGCGTAGTTGATTGACATGCTGGTAAAGTGCGTCACGCCTTCCGAAAATACATGAAGTGACACTCGGCAATTTACAGCGCCTGCGCAGTCAGCTTTACATAGCAGGCGCAAGCGCCGTAAACAGCCGAGTGTCACTTCAGCTATTTTCGGAAGGCGTGACACGCTTTACTAGCACGTCAATCAACTACGCCTTGTCTTAGGAATGCCTACTCCCCGCGGAGAATCAGAGCTCGGAGCCGGATGAGAAGAACGATAACACAGTAAGTACAGCAATTTTTTTTTTTTTAAACGGCATACTGCAGATGTCAGCAGTATGCTGGATCTAATGGTAGATAGTTGATTTTCAGGGTGAACCTCCGCTTTAATGGAGAAGTACATCCAAAGCTTGAAGTTCACTGTCAGCTGATGTTACAGAGCCAGTTGGAATCAACCCAGGAGCCTGGACTGACACCTGGCTCGGCCTCTCAGCGAGCCGCTGAGAGGCTAAGCCAGCCATTCCCACCGTCTCCACAGCCCAGCGCTCCAGCGAGCGTGAGGGGGGTGGGCAAAGCAGAAAGCTGGGCACTGGGAACTAAGCAAACAGCGCTGTTTGATCACTCAGTTCTCAGTCTTAGAGCCGTCAGGAGACAGATGAAGCATTGGAGCGAGGAGGGGGTCAGGGAGAGGGTCCAGCTGAAGCTTACACAAACCTGGCAGTCTTTGTTCCCAACTGAGCAGAGAAGCGCAGACCCTGAATGGGCAAAGCACAGGCTTGTATTTAAACTGAGTTGGTAGATTTGAAGCAAAATCAGCCTTGCAGGAGAAGTACCCAGAGTGGGTATCACTAGGGAATGGATGCTTTGTAGGAAGGCGAGTCATACTTTTTGTGCTCTGCAGCTGTGTATACGCTATTGGCAGGTAAAGTAGCTTTATGGATATGTTTCAACTATGCATTTAATGTTTGGGGGGCGCTGCCATTACATTGCACAGAAAACTGCATCATGCAAATCTTGTCATCCAGGAGCAGGGGCTTTATTTGGGCAACAAGCTTTAATCATCAATAATGGTTCCTCAAACGTGGTCCGGTTTGCGTGATTTATTGCGCGACAATTGCTGGCAAAACTACTCTGTTTGAGGTGCCAATAAAAAATGAATGGCGCCCAAACACGCATTATGCATTTTGCCACTATTGCAGCGCGATTTGGAATATCGATTCCAGAATGGGGCCTTCTGGATGAAAATGTTACAATTTATCGTGTGACAATCGTTGCAAAACTGTCTGTGTTTGAGGTGTTATTAAAGATGATTGGAAGCCAAACATGCATTGTACGTTTTGTCACTATTGCAGTGCGATTTGGAATCGTGGGGAGAATCGCGATCCCAAAACGCCAGATGTGAACGGGGCCTTAATTGCTGTTCATGTGCCTGATTCCTCAGATTAAAATGGAGAAAGGAAATTAAATTGAATCCTTATTTTGGAATAAATATCTTCTACTATATACAGCACAGCTGCTTTATCGCCATCTGCATGTACTTCATACCAAGCTAGCCATCTGTCAGTACAGATACTCCACGGTGATGAGAAAAAGTCATTCATAAATATTATTTGTTTTGTTATTGGGACATTGGAGCTTAGACTGCTTAATCCTGATCAGGAAGGACTCCTTATTTAGAGTGCAAATTTAGCTCCCCGTCTGTATTCCTGTTTAATAGGGAAACATACCCTAGTCATCATTGTATCTCCTACAAACACATAGCGGACATCAGGCCAAAGGTTATGTACCCTAGACATCGCATTCATTAGTCATCAAGCCCATCCACGACCCACACATTTTAACGGAAGCAATGTATTCTTCAATGTGCTATGCCAGCGGTGAGGTTCACCTGACTATAGGAGCTATAGCTGAACTCCAGGCACAACATTTTTTATTTAAATATATTACTGAACAGCCACAAAGAATAAAAATCCACATTCTGTTCACCAAATGCCTTAAAGGGGCTGTAAAGGTTCGTCTTTTATTTTCTAAATAGGTTCCTTTAAGCTAGTACATTGTTGGTTCACTTATCTTTTCCTTCGATTTCCCTTCTAAATGTCTCATGCGTGATTGGCACTGCACTGATGAGCCGTTCACCTCTGCAGCCAAGGGTTCGGATCCCGGTCTCGGCTACATGTGAATTGAGTTTGGTGGTCTCAGCCCGGCTCCCGGTGGGTGTGCTATGCAAGGTAAGCCTGTGCTTAGTACGCCCATCCCCACCCCACGAAAACCACCTGCACGCACTTTTAACATGCACGCACTTTGGCCATGCGGTCTCCTAAAAAAGAGAGGCGAAGGACCTACGGGGCTGACTGAGCGGACTAGGCCCCCTCACTTCCTCATAGGGGGAGTCCCTCTGCCCCGTCGGGGTCCCGTTGGGCTCCCAAGCGGAGCAGGTAGGGCGGGGTGAGGGGGAGGTCCTCCCTCACACCCGCCATTGCCACCGGGGGCATGGAGAAGGATGGCAGATTGCCTCCGGGGGGAGGGTTTGCCTACTCCCAGCTCCTGCAGTCCGGCTCCTCTCTCGAGTTCACGCACAAAAATACACTTTAAAAAAAAAAAAAAAACATTTTTTTTTCGTTGTTTGAATTTCTCACTTCCTGTTTCTCCTCGGTAAGCTTTCCACCATCATCTGAGCGGTGGAAAGTCATTTAGAACAGCTTACTGAACAACTTACTGAGGAGGAACAGGAAGTGGAAAATTCAAACAAAGAAAAAAAGATTTAGAAGGGAAATCGAAGGAAAGGGTAAGTGAACCAACAATGCACTAGCTTAAAGGAACCTATTTGGAAAATTAAAAAATTAACCTTTACAACCCCTTTAAACTCAGATGTCACCTTGTAAAAGAAGCAGTGGCGTTTTTAGTCAGTCCAGCAGGCTCCACCCACTACAGACTGCCTGCAGGGGGGCGGAGACCAGATACAAGAAAAGAGAGCAGCAATGTTTCATATTGGATTACCTCACAGATCTTGAAGAAATACACAAAGCACACCAGAATTTAAGGAAAAAAACTAATGACACTTGTACTGAGATAAATTTCCTCACCCCAGAGTTCAGCTTGAAGACTTTTGTTTAAAACGCCATAATAATAGATATATTCATTAACTGATCTTTATGTAGAACCAGTTTTTAGTAAAGATCAGTTTTTCAGGTCAATCAGAACTTATAATTCAGGGGGAGGCCATAAATTGGGTAACATCATAACAGCAATTAAAGTAGAACCAAATGCAAAACGTTTTTTGTTTTCATTTTGGATAGAGTAAGGGGATTTACCATTGGCTGAGAGTGGTGATATGGAGCAGGTCGGGTGGCATACACATGGGCCGAATTCCGGATGTTTTCTTTATTGAACCGGCCGATGTCGGCCAGCATTCGGCCTGTGTGTACAGGGCTTAACTGAATAGGGAGCACTGACAATTGAGCTCTGCCTGAAGTTCAACTTGAGTAATGCCCACAAATAGGGCATGTATCAGGGGAGGAGCATAGACGCTGGTAAGCAAAATATAAAGAAGGGACTTTCTTCACATTTCAATACAGTTTTATTGGAGAAGCTAGTTTAGGTGTGAATTTTATGGGCCTGCATTTAACCACTTCCCGCCCGGCCAATAGCCGATTTACGGCAGGGAAGTGGTTATGAAATCGTGACTAGACGTTCTCAAACGTCTAGCACGATTTCAATGCCGCGCGCGCCCGTGGGGGCGCGCGGCGATCGGTGATGCGGGGTGTCAGTCTGACACCCTGCACCTCCGATCTCGGTAACGAGTCTCCGGCGGAGCCTCGTTACCACGTGATCAGCCGTGTGCAATCACGGCTGATCACGATGTAAACAGGAAGAGCCGCCGACGGCTCTTCCTCACTCGCGTCTGACAGACGCGAGTACAGGAGAGCCGATCAGCGGCTCTCCTGACAGGGGGGGTTCGCGCTGATTGTTTATCAGCGCAGCCCCCCCTCGGATCGCCACACGGACCACCAGGGAAATAAAAAAAATACAAAAGAAAATACAAAAAAAAATGACAAAAAAAAAAAAATTACAAAAAAAAAAGGGGGGGCAGTAAAAAAAATGATGCCAATCAGTGCCCACACATGGGCACTGATTGGCAACATTGATCCATCAGTGCCACCCCTCAGTGATCATCAGTGCCACCCCAGTGTCTGTCAGTGCCACCCCACAGTGCCAATCCATGCCCAGTGCCCACCTACCAGTGCCCACCTGTGCCACCTATCAGTGCCCACCTGTGCCGCCTATCAGTGCCCACCTGTGCCGCCTATCAGTGCCCACCTGTGCCGCCTATCAGTGCCCACCTGTGCCGCCTATCAGTGCCCACCTGTGCCGCCTATGAGTGCCCATCTGTGCTGCCTATGAGTGCCCAGTGCTGCCTATGAGTGCCCATCAGTGCCGCCCATCAGTGCCGCCCATGAGTGCCCATCAGTGCCCAATACCAGCGCCGCCTATCAGTGCCCATCAGTGCTACCTAATCAGTGCCCATCAGAACTACCTCATCGGTGCCCATCAGTGCCACCTCATCGGTGCCCATCAGTGCCACCATATCAGTGCCCATAATTGAAAGAGAAAACATACTCATTTACAAAAAAATTAACAGAAAAAAATAAAAACTTTATTTTTTTTTCAAAATCTTCGCTCTATTTTTAGTTGTTGCACAAAAAAAAAAAAAAAACGCAGAGGTGATCAAATACCACCAAAAGAAAGCTCTATTTGTGGGGAAAAAAGGACGCCAATTTTGTTTGGGTGCAGTGTAGCATGACCGCGCAATTGTCATTCAAATTGCGACAGTGCTGAAAGCTGAAAATTGGCTTGGGCGGGAAGGTGCGTAAGTGCCTGGTATGGAAGTGGTTAATAACCACTTGCCTACTGGGCACTTAAACCTCCTTCCTGCCCAGACTTTTTTGTAATGCCTTATTTGTATTACATTTTTGGACGCTGTCTGCAATCCGTGGTGTGCTGGCGAATTTTTTTTTAACGGCTTTCAGCGCTGTCGCACTTTGAATGACAATTACACGGTCATGCAACACTGTACCCAAATGATTTTCTTTATCATTTTTTTTTCACACAAATAGAGCTTTCTTTTGGTGATATTTAATCGTGGGGTTTCTTTTTTTTTTCTGCAAAAGAAAAAATACTCCAAAAAATAAGTGGTTTTATAGTTTGTTATAACATTTTGAAAACAGGTCATTTTTCTCTTTCATTTGTGTACTGATGGGCACTGGTAGCTGACACTGATGGGCACTGGTAGCTGACACTGATGGGCACTGGTAGCTGACACTGATGGGCAGCACTGATGAGGCACTGGTAGGTATTAATAGGTGGCACTGGTTGGCACAGGGCAATGGCTGCTCTGTGTGAGGGACCGATGACAAAAGCCGGTGATTGGCTTTTTTTTCTCGCTCGCTGTCAGCGTGAGGAAAAAAGATGATTACTGATCTTCTGTTTACATCACGTGATCAGCTGTCACTGGTGACAGCTGATCAAGTGGCCCCTTACTCTGATATGTGATCAGCTGACTCTCATAGAGCGCACCGCACAGGGACGTGCTGACAGCGCATTCTCGGGAGGATGTCTATTGACGGCCTCCCAGCAATTAAGGCCCACGCTAAGGCCGCCATTTGGCTATAGCACGGGGCGGGAGGTGGATAAATAATCTAATGCTTATGAGCCTGTTAAAGAGGAAGAAAAGCCCCTAAAAATAAAATAAAAAAAGAAACCCTGCAAGACAAAGGCATAATGAGGTACTTGCCTGAGATCGAATCCCCCGCAGCGGCCCTCGTTCGCCTCCTTCGTCGCCGCCATTACTCTCGGAGTGACTTCCGGGTATCACAGCGCCGATCAAAGCGCTGGACCAGCGATACCAGGAAGTCCCTTCCGGGCGTAATAGCGGCAACAGAGGAGGTGAACGAGGGCCGCTGCGGGGGCTTCGATCTCGGGTAGGTACCTCATAATGAGCTAGTATGCTATGGCTACAGGCTTACCTGTAGATAAAAGTGGTCTGTAAGGGTTTACAACCACTTTAAGTTGCCTACTTCAAACAAACTATGTCAGGGCCTGGATTTGAACCCAGAACCTCTGCTGTGTCAGGCAATGTCTCTTCTTGCTGAGCTACCTGGAATACTGGACAGTTCCCTGGGCAATTCTTTGAATGATCCTGTCTTGAACCTTGTTTTTCATGAACCCTAAACTCTTTGCTCCTCCCATGGACTTGCTGATTTAGGCAATGTCACTGCACTTGCTGTATGCTCTCTCCAGCCAAGTATCTCGCTCCTGTCTTCCCTGCTGCCATCCATATTTTGCTACCACTCGTTATCCGCCCTTGGCTTGTTCCTTGACTACGCTGTGCCTCATCCCAACCTGCAACTACTCTTTAATGACCTTTTGGCTTGTATACTAAATACGCTTCTGTTTCATCCCTACCTCCTTATTCGCTACTGGACTCTGACTTGCTCACATGCTGGTGGGGCGATCCTAAGAATCGCGACCTGGTACTTGCATGCAGCAAGATCCATCTCCACCATCAGGAGGTCTGGTGAACACTGGTAAGTACTTACACTCTGCACCGCAGGTGAGCCCATAGCATTCACCAGGGTGACTGTGTACCTATTCTGCTGGTCGGTGGTAGTTCTGCTATTGCTATAGCAACTGGTCTTCAAGCCTGACCCCTGATTGTGATCGTATGGGTTTACTTATGCCAAATGTGCATCATTTTACTGTAATAATATTGAATACCATGTGCAACCCTTTATGGAAAAAGATTACCATTTTCCAATGTCTCCTTCCTTCAGGGTATTGTGTCATGTCACAAAGCATGCATCAGCTTCAACTAGCTCCATGAGCATGGCACTGCATTTAATGTATTCCAAATATTTGAACTACCTCCAGATCTCAGTCCAGTAGAGCATTTTGGGGATTGACTTGGAAAAGGAATGTGTGGCAATCTGAAGAAGCCACATGATGCTATTAAAGTGGATGTAAACACGATTTTTTAATTCTTTTTTGGCTGTCACAATGTAGAGTATAAGATTTCCTATCATCTGAGCCTTGCCACAAATAGTTAATTCAGCACTGAGCAATCCTCTTTGTTTTTTTCAGTGAGATAAACAGGAGAAAACTTTTGTCCGTTTTTCCTCCTTGCTGTGAATGACAGGTTATTTACATATCTCATGCACTAGCCTGAGACAGGCATTATTTTTTCATTTCCACCCTCACTCCTTTTCTGAAGTCATGTGGTTACTTTTCTGGATTTTGACTGGATGTTGGGGATCATAGCAGAATTCAGTGTAAGGAATACACAGGAGAAAATGCATGTTGACAAGGGGAGTGTAAAGGAGGGCGGGGAGTCTACTGACATCACTACTCCACCCACTGAGCTCCAGACAACAGGCCCACCCACAGAATCGGCAGTTTTTCAGTTCTTATAACAGACATTTGACAGGTAAGGATACGTGCAGGAGGCATGTATATCCTTATAGATCAGCACTACGGCAGTAGTTTACAAAGGGTGAGAGTGGGTTTACATCCACTTTAAGGGAGCACAGGCCAGCAAAATTAAGTTTACTTTTTAAATTCGATGCCTACTGAATATCCACAGCATAGAATTCAGACTAGCCTAGCTCTGAGGAAGGGGGCGCACCCCCGAAACGCGTTGGCTGTACCCTGTGTTCTGTGCATGTCCATGCACTGTGTTTATGGCCTTTTGTCAGTTACATTTTGTGACTACCCACTTTTATACAAAAAAAATGTATTATTAAATTATCTCTGGTAATGCACTAGGTGTGCGCGCTTTCCTTTTCTGTTTTTCTTGTAGCACAGAATTCAGTCGCTGTGTAGTGTAGGAAATGTTTTCATCTTTAGCTATATCTGTTTATATGCAGCATATATCATTGTGTCTGTGCCGAAATGACAGGGTTATTTCATTATAAATGGATTTTAGTGCATACTACATGGCAGCTGTGGTCACAGTCACAAGTTCTGATCTCTATTCTGCTCTTTACGCTGAACATCACAGGCCAACTGTCCTTGAAAACAGCTGTCTTCACATTTGTTTGTGCGAGTTATTAATGCAGAGTGAGTTCTTCCCCCTGCTAGGTCTCCTACTTCTGAATTTCAGCTAAACGATATGTGACTTCTAATTATCATTCAAGCCAGCATTCACTTGAGCGATGGATTGCTTTCATTTATAAAACCATTTCTTTCTGCTTGAGTTTTTCTTGTGTTGGTTTTTGATTAAAATGTGCTCATAAACGAAATTGGAAAGCATGCAGTTTTGATAGATGTACTTTTCAGAAGTTTTTGACTCGCTTGGTACAGTGATAAACTTGTAGCTTTGTAGCCCCTTGTGTTCTATTTATGTCTAAACTTTAGGAAACCAATTATTGCACTTATGTGTGTTAAAATGATTACATGTGATTCTAAATGAAACTAGTGTAAGTAGCTGAATTTATTGTAATTTAAAGGATCACTGAAGGATTTTTTTTTTTAGCTAAATAGCTTCCTTTACCTTACTGCAGTACTGGTTTCATGTCCTTATTCGTTTTTGCTTTGAAGTTGCTGTAGTCCTGCTCTGTTCTCCACACTTCCTGCTTGTCCGTTTCCTTATAACCACAGTGCTGGGAGCTTTCTCACGGTGGTCTAAACTGTCATTACTGTGTGTCCATAACTTCCCAGAACCAATCAGATTCATTTTAAAAACAAAACACTGCCCTGGATTTGTTTGTTTTTGTTCTGTGTGTCTATTTCTACTTTGCAGAAACATGAAGCCAGTTCAAAAGTGAAACTAACCTGCAGGCACATTATATGATTGATTTCTATCTATTTTTAATCATTTTGAAAAGGAATCAGTTTTGTCTTTATACCCTGTAAACAGTAATTTCAGCAAAAAAAAATGTTTTCCTTTAGTGACCCTTTAAGCATTGTGTAATTCCTTGTATAGCAACAATAAATGCTTGGGGACTCCCCCTCAGGCTGACGAGATCAAATGAGCTAGATGCTGCTGACTAGTGAGGGTGCAGGCTGGGGAAAGGCTTGTCTAGACCCACAGCACGCTGTAGAAATAGGAGAAGATGGCAACAAGCCATATCTTGCTATACAAAAATGCTGTAAAAATGGGAAGAGAGAGCCTGGTCGCCGTACACCTCGTCCGGTCTGAGTGGTTAGCAGGTAAAGGCAGCCTCAGCTCGATTTATCCAGGCCACGCCCAGGGCCGTCTTAATAGTATCATGGGCCATAATGCTCTGGGGCCCCTACAATGATGACAGTGCATGTAAACCAACATCAAGTAGGTAGAAGGCAGACTGCCTCCCCTGTGTATCCATCACTCTCTGTGCCACCATGGGCCCCCCCAATTTTGGGGCAGTGTGGGCTCAAGGACCAACTGCTTTTGGGAAAGTGCAGGGGCCCCCATGCAGCTGGGGCCCCTGGGCAGTGCCCAGGTGTGCCCTCTCATTAAAGCGGATGTCCGTTGAAAAAAAAAAATACTGCAGCTGCTGACTTTTAATATCGGCACACTTGCCTGTCCTGAAGCAGAGGACGAGCGATCGCTCATCACTCTGCTCCCCCCCCCCGCCATCTTTGGTGAGGGAACCAGGAAGTGAAGCGGTCCGGCTTCACTGCCCGGTTCCCTACGGCGCATGCGCGAGTTGCGCTGCGCCTGCTGATTGGCTCCTGCTGTGCTCTGGGAGCCAATCACCCTGTTCTGGGGTCCCACTGTGGCTCTCTCAGCTCCACCCCGCAATAGATAACCCTCTCGGAAGCTCTCTCCAGAGGGTGTTACTTAGAGTGTATGTCTTGGTCCCACCCAGGCCCGGACTGGGACAAAAAATAGACCCGGTGGGGGGCCCCAAGCAGCGCCAGCCCTGCCATGTGTCCCGGCGGGTCCATGAGACCCAGGAGGCGCTTTAGCAGGGTCGGTAACGGGTGCACTGCCTGAGGACCCAAGGCTCCCTCCCTCTAGTGCAGTGTCATCCTTGCATCATGCTCCGCCCCACTCTCCTGATCTTGGCACAGCACAGGCTTCAAAAGCAGGAGCATCCACTGCCATTGCCGCATGTTGCATCACTGAGCCGGAATCGGACCATAGTTGGTCGGTGGCGGTGAAAAGGAAGGGGGAGAGCTTTCGTGGTGCTGCTCAATTTATATACCTGAGAGCTGAGCTGATGTAAGTGGGGCGTGTCTCTTGGCTGGAGTGGGGGCGTGTCTCTTGGCTGCGCTGCTATCAATCTATCGAATCAACGCCGAGAAGCAGTGAAGAAGAGGATGCCCGGGATGAGCTGAGCAGGTGAACGGGATCAGGTAAGTAAAACAGAAGGGGCATCATTGCCAGGTGGTTTTTCACCTTAATGCATAGAATGCATTAAGGTGGAAAAACGCAAACCTTTACAACCACTTTAATCATGGAGGTCATGATTAAAAGGGTTGTAGAGGTTAGTTTTTATTTTTTAAATAACAAACATGATATACTTCTCTCCTCTGTGCAAGGGTTTTGCACAGAGTGGCCCCGATCCTCCTCTTCTGAGGTCCCCGCATAGTGCTCCTGGCTCGTCAGTGCATCGAGTGCCCCCTCGGAGACCCGCATTCCAAGGAGGTACCCATGCAGGCGTGCTCCCGTGTCCTGCTGCTGCATCCATTGACACAGACAGCAGGACTCGGCCCGCCTCCCGTGTCACTGGATTTGATTAACAGCAGTAGGAGCCAGTGACTGCTGCTGCTATTAATCTATCCAATGGGGACCCAAGACAGCGATGGATCTGCTGGGCTCAATTCTCCTCGCTGGAAATATTGGGTTTGGGTAAGTAAAAGGGGGGCTGCTGCACTACAGAAGGATTTTCACCTTAATCCTTTGTGCATTAAAGCAGAGGTTCACCCTAAATATAAGATCTCCCATGTGATCCAGCATACTGGCGTCAGCGCCAGTATGCTGTTTTTTTTTTTTTTTAATAGCACACTTACTGTATTATTGTGGAATTCCTTTTTTGTCCCCCGCGGTGGACGGCTGTAGTATAGCGCGTCACATCTTCCTAAAATACCCGATATGGACTCAGGTAATCTCGGCGAAAATGCGACGCCTGCGCACAGACCTAGGAGCTGACTGCGCAGGCGCCGTATTTCTCCGAGTCCTATTTCGGAGGGCGTGACGCGCCATAGCCGTAGGACTCGGAGAAATACGGCGCCTGCGCAGTCAGCTCCTAGGTCTGTGCGCAGGCGCCGCATTTTCGCCGAGATTACCCGAGTCCATATCGGGTATTTTAGGAAGATGTGATGCGCTATACTGGCGCCGTCCACCACGGGGGACAGAAAAGGAATTCCACAATAATACAGTAAGTGTGCTATTAAAAAAAAAAAAACCCAGCATACTGGCGCTGACGCCAGTATGCTGGATCGCATGGGAGATCTTATGTTTAGGGTGAAATACCGCTTTAAGGTGAAAAACCTTTGAGGGTTAACAACCCATTTAAGCCATGTGGGGGCTTTCAAATTGTTTAGGTAGACCTCCACCTCTCAAAGGTTATATAAAATGTGTATGTGTCCTGCGCTTAAGATGTTTGTATAAAAAAGGCTGCTGCCCCCCCCCCCCATTAGATTCCCCAAAGGGGAACCTGTGATATAGGAAAAAAAGCTATGGGGACCTGCAAAGGGTTAACCGTGCTGTGTCCTAAGCTTAATTATGTGATAATACCTCACCATCCGTGTGAATAGACACCAGGGACCAAATGTGCACCTGTATACCTAAAATACTGGGGTGCCTGAATGTCTATTCAGTATTATTCATGAGATCTCTAGTCCTACCTCCTTAGGAGAATATGGTGAGTAAATAGAATGAAAATAAATACGACAGCCAAAGCTGCTGACTAGTGCCTCAAGTGGTTGAAACAATATATAAGTTATGGTCATATATATGTGCACATGTAACAAGTAAGTATATAAAGCAAAGATATATATAAAAATATCTATAAAAAACATGAAATGTGTGAACAAAGTAAAAAATAAATGAAAGTCCAATCACAGATGTGTATAAAGTCCCATAAATGACACTTTTGGGAATTCCTTTCGTCAATATTGAAAAGCCAGTGAAAAAGTCTCACAATGCAAATTAATAGTGAAACACGGCAAGTGATCTTGAGGTGAATACAGGTGCTCTTGAAGTGTCAGCGGTGCTCCTTCACATGGGTCCCCACTCACCAGATCCAATCACCTCTCCGGGGGTATAATGCGTATAGGATAAAACTCCTGGATCTCCACTCCTCTGTTTCTCCACTTGCCAGACTGGCAGTGATGTATATCCAGTGTCCTCAGAAAAAGAAAAGTAAGGCTTCCATGGTGTAGTATGTAAAAATATATTTATTCCAAAAAATAAAAAATTGTACAGCAGAATGGTGTACTACAATATAAAAGGTTAAAACAATATATTTGTTCCAGGAAGTAACCAAAAATAAAAACAATGGGCACAGTGTAACAGCCAAGTTGGAAACCGCAGCGTGCGCTTCAAATGCGCTCCAGCTGGCAGTACCCGGATAAGACGTAAGTGCTTAACTCCGCCTTGCACGTTTTGTAATTAACGTCTTCTCCGCCTCAGAAGACGTTATTTACGAAACGCGTAAAGCAGAGTTACGCACTTACGTCTTATCCGGGTACTGCCAGCTGGAGCGCATTTGAAGCGCACGCTGCGGTTTCCAACTTGGCTGTTGCACTGTGCCCATTGTTTTTATTTTTGGTTACTTCCTGGAAACAGGCTGTCTCTTGGCTGGAGTGGGGGCGTGTCTCTTGGCTGGAGTGGGGGCGTGTCTCTTGGCTGGAGTGGGGGCGTGTCTCTTGGCTGGAGTGGGGGCGTGTCTCTTTGCTGGAGTGGGGGCGTGTCTCTTGGCTGGAGTGGGGGCGGGTCTCTTGGCTGGAGTGGGGGCGTGTCTCTTGGCTGGAGTGGGGGCGTGTCTCTTGGCTGGATATATTGGGCGTGTCTCTTGGCTGGATATATTGGGCGTGTCTCTTGGCTGGATATATTGGGCCTGTCTCTTGGCTGGATATATTGGGCCTGTCTCTTGGCTGGATATATTGGGCGTGTCTCTTGGCTG
Source organism: Rana kukunoris (assembly GCA_029574335.1). Lineage (NCBI taxonomy): Eukaryota > Metazoa > Chordata > Amphibia > Anura > Ranidae > Rana > Rana kukunoris. The sequence continues at coordinate 79,818,040 of CM056056.1, forward strand.
GATATATTGGGCGTGTCTCTTGGCTGGATATATTGGGCGTGTCTCTTGGCTGGGTATATTGGGCGTGTCTCTTGGCTGGGTATATTGGGCGTGTCTCTTGGCTGGGTATATTGGGCGTGTCTCTTGGCTGGATATATTGGGCGTGTCTCTTGGCTGGATATATTGGGCGTGTCTCTTGGCTGGATATATTGGGCGTGTCTCTTGGCTGGATATATTGGGCGTGTCTCTTGGCTGGATATATTGGGCGTGTCTCTTGGCTGGATATATTGGGCGTGTCTCTTGGCTGGATATATTGGGCGTGTCTCTTGGCTGGATATATTGGGCGTGTCTCTTGGCTGGATATATGGGGCGTGTCTCTTGGCTGGATATATGGGGGCGTGTCTCTTGGCTGGATATATGGGGGCGTGTCTCTTGGCTGGATATATTGGGGCGTGTCTCTTGGCTGGATATATTGGGGCGTGTCTCTTGGCTGGATATATTGGGCGTGTCTCTTGGCTGGATATATGGGGGCGTGTCTCTTGGCTGGATATATGGGGCGTGTCTCTTGGCTGGATATATGGGGGCGTGTCTCTTGGCTGGATATATGGGGGCGTGTCTCTTGGCTGGATATATGGGGGCGTGTCTCTTGGCTGGATATATGGGGCAATCTCAGTCTTTACGATATGGGGATATCTCTTGGCTGCATAGGAGTGTTTTTTTGGGGGGGGGGGGGGGGTTGTGTTTTATTCCTGGACCCAGGCAGCATAATACATTGGGCCATCCCTGATCCCAAGTCACCTTTTGCATTGGGCCCCCAAGCTTTAGCATAGCGATGTGCTGTGCAGGGAGGAGGTGTCAGCACAAGTCTGATGATTGGAGGACAGGCAGAAATGTGATCAGTGTGGGATGGATGAGATCTCGGTGTGTATTAGGAAAGCAGAGAGACTGTCAGGATCACCTGGGATGACCCATAAAGGAAGCAATCCAAAGAGGACAGGAGACGTTCTCATAGCAGTCCATGGACAGTCAGCGGGCACAGATCAGGGATATGAAGTGCCGGGATTCCATGCACTGTGTAGAGCGGATTGTAGGGGGCGGTCCCCGGCTCCCTCCCGTGTAGTGTCGGTAGGGGGTGGAGCCGGGTTATGTTATTATGTTATGTAGTGTAGAGCGCTCCGTATGTGTGTTCTATGAAGTGATCGCCACACCCCGCACCGCTCTGTCTGAAGGGAGGACACGCCCCGTCCCCGCCTCCTGCCAGCCTGGGAAGTGATGAGTGAGGCCTGCTCCGCCCCGCCTCCTCCTTCCTCCAAATGGACGGAATCTCCAGCAACTAACTTGTCTCCTGTTCCCTGTGTGCGGATACCGAGCCCGGGGCCGGAGCGGGGGGGGAGCCGCGAGTGTGCGGGTAAGTCTTCTACACCCGGATCATCACTGTGTGTGTGTGAGGGAAACTTTCCACCCGAGTCCGGAGCTCTGATCACTTCTACAGACTACTGCCGGGACCGTATGGTGACAACTTACAGACCGATCACCCTATTGTGACAACTTACAGACCGATCACCCTATGGTGACAACTTACAGACCGATCACCCTATGGTGACAACTTACAGACCGATCACCCTATGGTGACAACTTACAGACCGATCACCCTATGGTGACAACTTACAGACCGATCACCCTATGGTGACAACTTACAGACCGATCACCCTATGGTGACAACTTACTGACCGATCACCCTATGGTGACAACTTACTGACCGATCACCCTATGGTGACAACTTACAGACCGATCACCCTATGGTGACAACTTACAGACCGATCACCCTATGGTGACAACTTACAGACCGATCACCCTATGGTGACAACTTACAGACCGATCACCCTATGGTGACAACTTACAGACCGATCACCCTATGGTGACAACTTACTGACCGATCACCCTATGGTGACAACTTACTGACCGATCACCCTATGGTGACAACTTACTGACCGATCACCCTATGGTGACAACTTACAGACCGATCACCCTATGGTGACAACTTACAGACCGATCACCCTATGGTGACAACTTACAGACCGATCACCCTATGGTGACAACTTACTGACCGATCACCCTATGGTGACAACTTACTGACCGATCACCCTATGGTGACAACTTACTGACCGATCACCCTATGGTGACAACTTACAGACCGATCACCCTATGGTGACAACTTACAGACCGATCACCCTATGGTGACAACTTACAGACCGATCACCCTATGGTGACAACTTACAGACCGATCACCCTATGGTGACAACTTACAGACCGATCACCCTATGGTGACAACTTACAGACCGATCACCCTATGGTGACAACTTACAGACCGATCACCCTATGGTGACAACTTACTGACCGATCACCCTATGGTGACAACTTACTGACCGATCACCCTATGGTGACAACTTACAGACCGATCACCCTATGGTGACAACTTACAGACCGATCACCCTATGGTGACAACTTACAGACCGATCACCCTATGGTGACAACTTACTGACCGATCACCCTATGGTGACAACTTACTGACCGATCGCCCTATGGTGACAACTTACAGACCGATCGCCCTGTGGTGACAACTTACAGACCGATCGCCCTGTGGTGACAACTTACAGACCGATCGCCCTGTGGTGACAACTTACAGACCGATCGCCCTATGGTGACAACTTACAGACCGATCGCCCTATGGTGACAACTTACAGACCGATCACCCTATGGTGACAACATGCAGCCCGATCACCCTATGGTGACAACTTACTGACCGATCACCCTATGGTGACAACTTACTGACCGATCACCCTATGGTGACAACTTACAGACCGATCACCCTATGGTGACAACTTACAGACCGATCACCCTATGGTGACAACTTACTGACCGATCACCCTATGGTGACAACTTACTGACCGATCGCCCTATGGTGACAACTTACTGACCGATCACCCTATGGTGACAACTTACAGACCGATCACCCTATGGTGACAACTTACTGACCGATCACCCTATGGTGACAACTTACTGACCGATCGCCCTATGGTGACAACTTACAGACCGATCGCCCTGTGGTGACAACTTACAGACCGATCGCCCTGTGGTGACAACTTACAGACCGATCGCCCTGTGGTGACAACTTACAGACCGATCGCCCTGTGGTGACAACTTACAGACCGATCGCCCTGTGGTGACGACGTACTGACCGATCATCTTACGGTGACGACGTACTGACCGATCATCTTACGGTGACAACTTACTATCCGATCATCTTACGGTGACAACTTACTATCCGATCATCTTACGGTGACAACTTACTATCCGATCATCTTACGGTGACAACTTACTATCCGATCATCTTACGGTGACAACTTACAGCCCTGTCATACGGTGACAACGTACAAACCGATCATCCTGTGTACAGGATTTTGGCAGGAATTATCTTGCAGAGTAGTCGCTGTTCTCTGGTTTGGTCTGAAGGCAAAGTTTTATCTATTTACTTACTGACAGGAGTTCTGAAGAATTATATGAACAGATACAAAGAGCTATGGGAGGCGGGCAGGGGGGGTCCGGGCGGGGGGACCGGTATGAAGTATTGTCGGGATCTCTGGCAGAGTTTGGTTTGATGTGGTCGGATCTGTACAATGTGATGTGAATGTATTATTTCTCTACTTGTTGTGGGACTCCAGGTCTCAGCATGCTCCCAGTGTGGGGTCTATTATAGGGCCCTGGTGGCCCTTGGCAGTCTAGTGTACGAGGGGTCAGAGCTGAGCACATAACATCCTCTCTCCGCTCAGTGACACGGGTTGTGGAATGTTGAAGATGTTTTCTAGTGAGCTGTCCCCCTGGGTGCGTCCGTCATCATCTGCCCCACAGTCCTGGGTGACGTCCCCGTGAGCTGTGTTGTCACATGGACTTTGCTCCGTCACACATTACCCTGGGATCTGCTCACATGACTGTCAGGAATACGGATCCCCGGGTGGCAGACTCGGCGTATGTACTGGCAGTTGTCACTTCTGTACAATCCAGGGAAATGGTTTTGTTTTGGTCAGATCACTGGTGTTCAGATCCTTCCCGTCACTCTCCATTAGGACAAGGATAGAAGTTCAAGCAATCATGACGGTCAGAAATCTGGTTCAGTTTTACATTTTTTATTTTTTAACTGCATTGTGTTTGTAAAGAGATCTTTGCAGTGACCATAGGATCACCATACACTGTACAATCTGACCATACAATCATTGTTGCCAAAACTGTTATATGAACACCTAGCTAATGTAACCAACCTATGAGTTTCCTATCAGGAAGCCCCTTGCACTACAACCACCACAGCGCAGTATACTCTGTATACGGACCTCGTAGCAGACCAGTCCTGTTTCCGCACCTCGTAGCAGACCAGTCCTGTTTCCGCACCTCGTAGCAGACCAGTCCTGTTTCCGCACCTCGTAGCAGCCCAGTCCTGTTTCCGCACCTCGTAGCAGCCCAGTCCTGTTTCCGCACCTCGTAGCAGCCCAGTCCTGTTTCCGCACCTCGTAGCAGCCCAGTCCTGTTTCCGCACCTCGTAGCAGCCCAGTCCTGTTTCCGCACCTCGTAGCAGCCCAGTCCTGTTTCCGCACCTCGTAGCAGCCCAGTCCTGTTTCCGCACCTCGTAGCAGACCAGTCCTGTTTCCGCACCTCGTAGCAGACCAGTCCTGTTTCCGCACCTCGTAGCAGACCAGTCCTGTTTCCGCACCTCGTAGCAGACCAGTCCTGTTTCCGCACCTCGTAGCAGACCAGTCCTGTTTCCGCACCTCGTAGCAGACCAGTCCTGTTTCCGCACCTCGTAGCAGACCAGTCCTGTTTCTGCAGGTGGCTGGTTACACAAGGCCTCCAGGTTTCAGTGGCACGAGGCTGGTTACACGAGGCCTCCAGGTTTCAGTGGCACGTTACACGAGGCCTCCAGGTTTCAGTGGCACGAGGCTGGTTACACGAGGCCTCCAGGTTTCAGTGGCACGTTACACGAGGCCTCCAGGTTTCAGTGGCACGTTACACGAGGCCTCCAGGTTTCAGTGGCACGAGGCTGGTTACACGAGGCCTCCAGGTTTCAGTGGCACGTTACACGAGGCCTCCAGGTTTCAGTGGCACGAGGCTGGTTACACGAGGCCTCCAGGTTTCAGTGGCACGTTACACGAGGCCTCCAGGTTTCAGTGGCACGAGGCTGGTTACACGAGGCCTCCAGGTTTCAGTGGCACGTTACACGAGGCCTCCAGGTTTCAGTGGCACGAGGCTGGTTACACGAGGCCTCCAGGTTTCAGTGGCACGTTACACGAGGCCTCCAGGTTTCAGTGGCACGAGGCTGGTTACACGAGGCCTCCAGGTTTCAGTGGCACGTTACACGAGGCCTCCAGGTTTCAGTGGCACGAGGCTGGTTACACGAGGCCTCCAGGTTTTAGTGGCACGTTACACGAGGCCTCCGGGTTTCAGTGGCACGTTACATGAGGCCTCCGGGTTTCAGTGGCACGTTACATGAGGCCTCCAGGTTTCAGTGGCACGTTACATGAGGCCTCCAGGTTTCAGTGGCACGTTACATGAGGCCTCCAGGTTTCAGTGGCACGTTACATGAGGCCTCCAGGTTTCAGTGGCACGTTACACGAGGCCTCCAGGTTTCAGTGGCACGCGGCTGGTTACACGAGGCCTCCAGGTTTCAGTGGCACGCGGCTGGTTACACGAGGCCTCCAGGTTTCAGTGGCAGGCGGCTGGTTACACGAGGCCTCCAGGCTTCAGTGGCTGGTTACACGAGGCCTCCAGGTTTCAGTGGCACGCGGCTGGTTACACAAGGCCTCCAGGTTTCAGTGGCACGCGGCTGGTTACACGAGGCCTCCAGGTTTCAGCGGCACGCGGCTGGTTACACAAGGCCTCCAGGTTTCAGTGGCAGGCGGCTGGTTACACGAGGCCTCCAGGTTTCAGTGGCAGGCGGCTGGTTACACGAGGCCTCCAGGTTTCAGTGGCAGGCGGCTGGTTACACAAGGCCTCCAGGCTTCAGTGGCTGGTTACACGAGGCCTCCAGGTTTCAGTGGCACGCAGCTGGTTTCACGAGGCCTCCAGGCTTCAGTGGCACGCGGCTGGTTACACGAGGTCTCCAGGTTTCAGTGGCACGCGGCTGGTTACACGAGGCCTCCAGGTTTCAGTGGCACGTGGCTGGTTACACAAGGCCTCCAGGTTTCAGTGGCACGTGGCTGGTTACACGAGGCCTCCAGGTTTCAGTGGCACGCGGCTGGTTACACGAGGCCTCCAGGTTTCAGTGGCACGCGGCTGGTTACACGAGGTCTCCAGGTTTCAGTGGCATGCGGCTGGTTACACGAGGCCTCCAGGTTTCAGTGGCACGCGGCTGGTTACACGAGGCCTCCAGGCTTCAGTGGCTGGTTACACGAGGCCTCCAGGTTTCAGTGGCACGCGGCTGGTTACACAAGGCCTCCAGGTTTCAGTGGCACGCGGCTGGTTACACGAGGCCTCCAGGTTTCAGTGGCACGTGGCTGGTTACACAAGGCCTCCAGGCTTCAGTGGCTGGTTACACAAGGCCTCCAGGCCCAGGCTTCAGTGGCTGGTTACACGAGGCCTCCAGGTTTCAGTGGCACGCGGCTGGTTACACGAGGCGGAACAAAAAAAAACTGATCAGCGTATTAACACAAGCAACGTTGGTGCGGTGACCTCCCTCACTGCACTATTGCCAGTGCTGATTGGATGCTGATTGAACGCTGGTTTTCCAGCATGTGCATTGACCGGCTTCTGTAGAACAGACAGCTGTACACACGGACCAAACATCGGCCTCTTCCCGCTGAACGGACAGTTCCTGGCCTATTTTCAGGCCGTGTGTATGATGGACCATTAGACTGCAGAGGGCTGCTTGGCTCTTTTGTTACAGAAGATTTATCTGATCATCTTGTGGGAACATGGAAATGTTCCATTTGTGGCCTTCCTGTGTGGTGTTGTGACAGTTTTGTGGTGTGTAAAAGATACTTTTTATGTGCTGTTTGGTAAATATTGAATGATTGATATCTTCCCAACTTCAACATCAGAGGGGCTGTCGCCACTTTGTGTCAGATTTCAGCTTTGTGTTTATAGAACGGTGAAATTGTGAAGGAATGTTTCATTCTGATTCAGAATGTATTTTATTGTATATTAAACGGCGGCCGAGAGGATTCGGTCCTTGTGTGGAATCCGTTCATAGAAGACACAAATGTCAAGAATAAGACCGTGGATCCTAAAATATCCGGTATGAAGTGTTACTAGTTCAGATGATTTGTAAATATCAGATGTGTGTACATGCATCTAATACATTTTTTTTATTATTTGTGACAGCAAATACTGGGTTAAATCTACTGTGCAATGTTCTTGCATTCATACCCATTGGAAAACATTTTGGGGGCAACCCAGTAAAACATTTGTGCCATTTTTCTGGAGGTATTGGCCCATTAGAGTGTCTTGCAGATAAGGCCTCATCCACATAGGCATAACTAGGTGTAGCCCAGCAATCCCTTCTTTCAGTTATTTATTTGTATCCAGCTGCCATATTTTATTAGCTGGGTGGATAAGAATCAATAAATTAAAAAAAATCTTATTTTTTAAAATTATTTTTTTTTTTTTTTTTTTATCAAATGTATTTTAATACAATGCTTTTGGAGTAAAAATCTATCTAAAGATCATTCTCTATTTTAGATACATTAATAATTTAGATTATTCATCATGAAATGGAGCTTAGTTTTGTAGCATGAGGCTGTATATTCTGCAATTCTTACATTTTTGGTAAACTCATTTAAAGAATCCAAGCTCTGCAAGCTGAGATGACATGCACTGCATTGATGTATTCACACAATTTCACAGTAACCATGGGATAAAATAAAGTTCAGGAATATTCCTTTATCCCTTTGTTTTGCAAATCTATGTACACTACAAACTGTATGATTGATTCGGTTCTGCTATCGTTGTTTCTTGCTCATACATTACCGGACACAGAGCCTTAATTACTTAATGGGTTATGTAGTCACCACAGGTAATTGGACACTGGTTAACCCAATTAGAATGGAATTCCTACCCTAGTATATAACCCCTCCCAAATGGAGAGTGCCTCAGTTTTTTCGCCAGTGTTAAGGTGGTATGTCATGTTCAACGTGTGCTAAAGAAGAAAAATGCTCTTTTGATGGACTGGCTGCAGAGACCTAGGAGCTATAACCGGATCCATTCCTTGGGCTGATATCAAAAGCCTAAGATGGTTGGTACCCTGCCCTTTGTGTAAGAAGAAACAAGGTTTGCCTGTAATGTCTCTCTGCGGAGGTCTGGACTCTGGGATCAAGACTTTGGTGTACTAATACATCCGTGGCAAGAAAAGTTTCTGGCAGAGTCTTCTACAGGTCCAGGTATGAGGTTTTCTCTAATAAAACCCTTTGTAAACCTGAAGGTTGGCACAACTTACCTGCCGTGATGGGTGAAAGCTGGAGGTACTTTTGGCAGCTTATTATTCTAAATAGGAAACCTTCATTTTGTTTGCAAATATTAAACATTCTAACTACCAGCAAGAATAAGTCCTTGCATTTAAAGAGCACCTGTCATTTTAGATCCATCATGGCAGTGCCTGTTAGCGAGCATCCACTCACCTGCTGCCGCCAGGTCCCTCACCTTGTTGTGCCACTGCCGCATCACCAGCCCTCCCATTAAAGGAAATTGGACTGTCGGTGAGTCAACAGCGGGTCAGAGGAGGAAACACTGCAGGGCAGAGATGATAGTTGCTCTTTAAAAAAAAATATTAATATTTAAATCAAGTTGATTTAAATCAAATCCACCCTGTTTATTAGGCACCTTCAGAATTGATTAACTCCAAATTTCTACTTTATTTTAAGTTTGGTGATGAGATGGGCAGTATCAATTGTGTAACATCACCTCCAAATGACTGTTTTCTTCCTAGTATTTGATATCACCGTATTTAACCAAATCATAAAAGTAGTTTACTGAAAGTGGAGCTCCACCCAAAAGAAGCTCCACTTGTTCGCACCCTTCCACTGTCCCATTTGGTACTTTTGGGGGGGGAGGGGATACTTGGTTTTGACAGGTACCCGCTCCCACTTTCTGATAAGATCGCCACACAGCGATCTATGTAATTTCCGGCCCCTCCTCCTTCCTCCCGCATGTGTAATAGGAAACTATAGATGGTAAGATTTCTTTATATAGTCTATCCAAAAAAAATCTAGTAATGGATTATAAACATACGCTGGATTGTCTCTGTGGGTGTATATCTGGTTCAGAAATGATCTTCTAATAAATGGAAAGTTCCTATGTGACTTACCTCTAGACCTGGGGTGTCAAACTCCATTTCATTGTGGGCCGAATCAGCATTATGATTACCCTTAGGCTGCATTCACACCTGAGCGGCAAGTAACGCCGCATACGTGGCTTTACTTGCCGCGCTTCGATTCATTTTTTTTTTTTTTTTTTTTACAAAGTCTCCCATTGATGTCTATGGCCGAACGCCAATGTCGCCTGAAAAAAAGGGTCCGGGACTTTTTTTCAGGCGACAGGCGTTCGGCTTTTCAGAGATGTTTTTCCCCTCCAGCGGCACGAGCGTCGGGCGACAGGCGTTTTGTCGCTCAGGTGTGAATGCAGCCTTAAAAATGCCGGTTGTATCTGTAAGGCTGCATTCAAACCTTTGCATAGGCGATTTGCGGCGACAAAACGTGTCATTTTTAACCGCGTTTTTTTAACAGTCATTGTCGGCTATGCCCGATAAGCGCGTCGAAAAAGGGTCCGGGATTTGTTTGAAGTTCGGCGTTCTGCGTTAGGAGATGTGAAATGTCTCCATAGAGAATAATGTAATTTCGACCCTCCGGCATATTGTAGCGTCGCGCTTCAGGCGTTAAAACGCCTAGGTGTGAATGGAGCCTTAGATTAGATGTCCAGTGCATTTCCCCCCCCCTTTGCATTAGATGTCAAGAGCCCCCCCCACCATCAGAAGTTAAGTCCCACACTCTCCCTTAGATCACAGTGCACCCCCATTTTTCATGCTGCTGCTGGGAAGAAGCTGGATTCACTGCTTGAAAGCAGAAAGTAAGGGTCTGGAGGAGGACTAGAGGAGGGCTGGAGCTGCAGGAGAGGTGCGAGGGCCACATGAAATAGCCTGGAGGGCCGGATTCGGCCAGCGGGTCTTGTGTTTGACACCTGTGCTCTAGATTGTCTATAGAAACAAAAGACAAGGAATAAGAAAAAACGAGAAAAAACAATGTATGGGTAAAGGCCATATGTGTTCCCAAATATCTCAAGTCCATACAGGAGTCCAGTAAAAGGACAAAACAAAAAATCACAGTCAGGGCCGATCCTAGGGTCTGACGCCTGGGTGCAGAAATATTTCTGGGGGCTCCACATGGGCGTGGTCATCTTACTAACTCCTCCACTCCGCCTCTGGACACAGACGAGGAGGGAGGTGAGCACTTTGGAGCTTTGGCTCCCCCACCTCTGCGGCGCCTGGGTGCGGAGCACCCAATGCACCCTGCCTAGGATCGGCCCTGCACACAGTTTAGCTTGAATATTGACATTGGCTCATGTGTGACCTTGTTTTAAAATTTGGGTGCCCCAAACCAAGATGGCCACAGTGGAGCACCAAAAGACTGCCAATCAGGTGGTTCCGTGTGTGCATGCCCACTGCAGCCCGGGGAAACCACCTGATACCGCATCCAACATACCTGGCATCCCAGAAGTGGAGAAGTGAACCTCTCCCACAGAGGGGACACCCAGCGTCAGGATGAAACACACCAAGGGGCACCAAGCACCCATCTCTCTACACAGTCTCTGAGCAGGGTGTACCCTGGGTGATGCCGAGGTCTCAAGCTATAAAAAAAGAGAAGGGAGGGAAGGGAAAGAGTAAGAACAAAGCTGTGAAGATGTTGATCATCAGTACTCCTTTATCCAGTGTTGTGTGGCCCGTGTAGGAAATGTTATTGAATGGCGCTCCTCAAGCACTGCCTCACCCCTCTGTTTTATGGAACCTTTTTGCGGTCTGTTAGTAATAAAGCTTCCTGTTCCTTTATCAGTTCATTGACGATATGGAGACATTGAAGTTGTCAGAACTACTAGGATCAGGGAAAGTTGGAGAAGTAACTCTCATGCTGGTATATGTGGTTTATCGGGCCATGCAGCAATATCAGTAGTGTCCAGGGCTGTCCATCTAAAAATAATCTTAACCAGTAACCCAATGATTTGGTGATCCGTTCTTCCAGGGTGGTAGTTGGATGTCACATTCCCAATACATGTAACCCAATACCTCGCCCATTAGTATGTCAATCCATGTGTATTGAACGATCAGTCACTGATAGATTGAAAGAATTATATGTAGCAAAGAAAGCCTAGCGATAGGTTTTTTCCTGTGAATTTGCGTATGGTATCCGTTTTTGTGCTGGAAGAGTATTGACAAATGATTCCTAGCATATATTTATAATCCCTTCATATTGGCAACATTAAAAATAAAAATCAAGACAAACGTGCCCCATCCACTTTTAAATGACCCATGTTTTTGCAGCTGTTCTCACATAAACCATTGTATAGTAATTGTAGGAATTGGTTAATATCTTTACTATTGCTTCATTTTTTTTTTTTTTTCAAGTTCTAAATACAGTTGCATTGCGGCTGCAGCTCTCTGTGGTCAGTTAACCACAGTGGGCCACAGGGAAGTTACTCAGCTGGTTTCCGTAGTCCAGGTACATGGGATGGGCTGACAATGCTGCAGGTCTTTAGAAAGACGCCCAAGTTTCAGTTTTTACAAAGGGGAGTTTTCGTTATCTTTTCATAGCAGAATTTCCGTGTGTGTTTTTTTTTTATTTTTTTAAGGCACATTTGCATTCCAATAATGGTTTAAAGAGAAACCGCCCATCACAAGCCTGACTGTGCAGACAAAAATGTGGGCTGACCGCTTTTCCAAAAGCAGTCTGCTTGGGTGACTTTATGGAGACCCTGACATGGCAACATGGGGGGACAAGGACATACAGCACTCACTTGTTACCCCTTTTATGCCCTTTCCACATGGGGCAGCAGAGGTGCGTGGCGGTATAGTGGTGCGATTTATAGCGCCGTTATACTGTCGTATTTACCGCGATTTTCGGCTGCTATTGGTGCGGTTTTAACCCCGCTAGCAGCCGAAAAAGGGTTAATATCGCCGGTAATGCGCCTATGCAGAGGCGCATTGCCGGCGGTATTATTGCGGTTTTAAATTGATTTCAATGGGAAGGAGCCGTAAACACCCCGCACCTATATCGCTCCAACGATGCGGCTAGCAGGACTTTTGAAGCGGTCCTGCTAGCGCACTGCTTCACTGATTTTTTCAGACGGTATAGCAGCACTATTTTTAGCGCTAAACTGCCTGAAAAACACGTCAGTGTGAAAGGGGCCTAATATAATATAACCAGGGGAGCAGTCATGTTTTGTGGACCAAGGGCCAAGATATTTAGCTTCAGTTGCTTCATTTATTCAATAGGATGGGATACAAAGATTCATCTTGAAATGTACGTTTGCTATGGATTGTATGTATTGGGGGCTAAACATCCCAGCCAGGGCACCAATCTCCAGCCTTTGAACTTCAAAACGGCAGTTAAGCTGGGGTATGATTTTGCTTTCGTTGTATAACAGAGTGAGATCTTTTTATAAGTTGGGTTAGCACATGTTCCTGAGATTTAAAAAGGTCAGGTTGTAAAAAGAAGATGGAAATACTGGATTTAAAGGGTAACTCCACTTTCGTGGGAAAAAAAAAAGCAAAAATGATAATCGCGTATACAATTGCGGCACAAGTCATATTGTGATTGAGGCCCGGTTCACACTTGTGCGATGCCAGACATTGCATGTAATTTGGATGTAATCCGCAGCGCACTGCTACTCACATTACATGCAATGTCTGTGCGGTGCGATATCAGCCATACAGATAGTATGGCTGATATCGCACCGATTTGGTCCAAAGACGCAAGACTGTAAGGACCAGAATCGGATCGCATGTGTGTTCACAAACATGCGATCCAATTCATGGCTGAACCGTCAGTTATATTCAAGCTGAAATGGGGGTGTCGTTAAGATATGACACTCCCCAGCAGTTTGCGTATGGCAGTGAGAACTGCCACGTGTGTCGGGTGCGATGCTGGAACCCGCAATAGGTTTGCGGTGTTCTCGCATCGCACAAGTGCGAACCAGGCCTTAATGTTGTTAAAAATGACCTTTCCTTTTCAACCTGCAGCCGCCGTAATTTTCTGAAAATGCAATGCAATATGGCTAACTGGAGGTGTTCTGTACACAGAATGTGTTCAGAATACCCCCCAGGAACATAATGTCCTGCTTGTGTGATTGGCTCACTGATTTTCCCAATATGGTGAGCTACTCCCAATAGGAAATCACACCTAAAGGGATGCAGGTCCATCAGGTTTCCTCATTAGTGCCCCGCAAATGCACAGCTGATTGATAATTATAATGCCACTCCCATTAGATTCACTTTCACACATGAGCACAGAGAAACACACAGGGATTGTTATCAGTATAACAAAAGTTAGTATTCTGCAACAGAGTTTGTTAAAATCCTTGCTCTGGAGTTATGCTTCAAGTGTCTAACCTTGTAAAGCAAACCTACTACTTTTCATGTTGATGGCAAAAGATCAGGTTTTGGGTTTGGTATTCATCCTCCAGTACTTGTCCTGAACCTCGTCCTGAACTTCGTCAAGAACCACCTTCTTCCATTTATTGGGGAGCCTGTGGCAATCTCCCCTGTCTCTCACAATGCAGGGCTGGGTGCCTGTTTGGGGTCCATAATTCTGTGTCTGACCCGGAGACAGCGAGGAAACCTGCGTAGCAATTTATGTAACAGGAGGGCAATGGTAAGTGGAATTTAATTACAGGTTCCAGATGGTACCTGCTATCCAACCAGTCTGTTAAGCTGGCCATACGCTGTGCCACTTTCGGCTGGTTCTTTATGGCCAACTTTCCTTTTCCTGGCATTGTAAAGACGTGCTTCTTTCACTGCTGCAGGCATATGAAATACAGTTCGACAATAAACTGTGCACTCAAAATGAGAAAAGAAAATGTACAAAATGTATTAAAAAAAAAAAAGTAAATTGCACATCAAATGAATATTTAAAGCATAAGTCACAAAGAAAAACATTTGAACCTGCCTCATCTTTCATTCCTAAAGTTGGAAAACGTGAGCTGCCTTATTCATCATTATATTGGTGTTTAAGACTCCGTAATAGGGTCCTATTTGTTTAAGAGTCCATCTGATCACGGTGGTGGAAGCAGATCACATGGAACTTATAGTTTAAATATTAATTTGTGTGTTTTATGAATGAATTTTGTACATACTATTCAATATTTCTTCTTATTGTAGCGCTTTTTTTCCCCCTTTATTATAAAATACAAGCACCTAGAAAAAAACCTGCAGAAGCCACCCATACTCTCCCAGATCATTCTGACAGGCAAAGTATTGGCACTTGATTGTACTAAATAATGCCCAACCTTCCTACCTCCTGCCTGCACATTCTTATTGGCAATAGACGCTGCCCATCATGGTGGTAAACCAATAGGAATCTGTGGGGTCAGGACTAAGGCTGGGCCATACGTTCTACAATTTTTTTATAATATTTTCATTTAGATTTACCAAACCCATATAATATAAGGTCAAACCTTAAGACTTTCAATTTGTATGCAATAATGTAGGCCCTTGCACTACAGTTGAATAAGAAAATTGTGTAATGTGTGGCCAGCCATAGCTGCAAGCTCTGACATTAGGCCAGCCATAGTCTGAGCTTATTGCTTTCATACAACCACTATGTTGATAGGGTAATCTGTCCCGTTAGGGTAACATATTGATTATTGCCAGTGGCTATACCAGCCGCTAGTGATAATCGGATGTAAGATCCAGTAGGCTGGTTGTACCCAAGTTTATCAATCGATCAACTTGGGTCAATTCAGCCTTGCCCATACATGGCTTGAATCTTGAACCGTCTATGGCAGGGATACTCAAACTACGGCCCTCCAGCTGTTGTAGAACTACACATCCCATGAGGCATTGTAACACACTGACATGACTAGGCATGATGGGAATTGTAGTTCCTGAACAACTGGAGGGCCGTAGTTTGAAGACCCATGATCTATGGCTTGTCTTACTCGGAAGTGTTAGAACGTTGCCTTTCAAAATGGCCCAGACAGGAAGGTTTAGGAGGCTTCTGCAGATATCTATTGCCTCGTTTCCACTGAGCGGACCGGTTCGGTACGGTACGCTATTTTGGGTGTTACCATTATGAAAGCGTACCATAAAAGCGAACAGTACCGCACCAGCAAGGGTCCCTGCTTCTCATGTGGGTCCGGAGAAAGTAGAACGGTTCCATTATACATCTCACGGATTGGTGGACGCGCTAGGAATTTTTGCTAAAACCTGAATGGTCCCTGACGGTCCGATTTGCAGTGGAAACGCTCACGCGAATAGACCGGTCCCATCCTAACCGCTCCAAATTTTCTGACCTGAACCCTTCAGTGCAGTGGAAACAAGGCATATGTGTCTGCATTTGGCACCTGCATCACGTTGCTCTCCTCCCATTGACAGGGTCTCTTGTCAATTACATTTTTTTAATTAAATTCTTCCATGAAACAAACGGAGGACATCATGTAAAATTCATAACAAACTAGAGCTGCGTGATTAATTGTAAAAGAAAAAAAAAAATCACAATCTCAATTCAACCCCCTTACGATCTTAATCCAGCATTTCCACGATTCATGTAACAAGTGAAGAGCCAATCTCTGCTCACAGCTGTCAAAAAAAAAAGGGCAGCCAGCAAAGTTTGTCACAAGATTGGTCAGTGCTGAGAGATAAAACTAAACATTGTATCATTTGGTTCTTTTTAGATCAAAGAGATGAACTTCGGTCTGAATGAGGCTAGTTTAACCACTGAAAGACTAAGCCTTTTTCTGACACTTGTTGCTTACAAGTTGAACTTTTTTTTTGATAGAAAATTACTTAGGACCTCCAAACATTATAGGCCAGATTCAGGTAGATGGGCGAATCTTTAATCTGGAGTAACGTTTCTCATTTACGTTACTCCGCCGCCGTAACTTTAGGAGCAAGTACTGTTATTCACAAAGCACTTGCTCCTAAAGTTGCGGCGGCGTAGCGAAAATGAGCCGGCGGAATTCAAATTGGGCGGGTAGGGGGCGTGTATTATGTTAACTATGCGCGATCCCGCGGCGAACGTACTGCGCATGCGTCGACTGTCAGTGCGCATGCTCCAAATTCTTTCAGGGAACGTCAATGACGTCAATCCCCATTCACGGACGTTTTACGCAAACGACGCAAATTTTTTTTTTTTCAACGCGATGACGACGGCCGTACTTAACATAGGATACTCCACTAGGGGGCTGCTTTATCTTTGCGCCGCGTATCTCTTACGGAGACGTCGGAAAGTCACTGCGTCGGGCCCGAATACGATTCCCGCTGATTAACATATTCTCGGCGTTAATCAGCGGGAACGCCCCGCGCGCCATTTTTAAACTTGAAGTTACGATACGACGGCGAAATACAATTACGCCGCTCGTATAGTAACTCCAACCCGGCGTTTCATGTTTTCTGCTTACAGAAAACAGAAACGCCGGCTCAAAGTGAGAGTTAGGCTGGAGTATCACTGATACTCCAGCCTAACTCTACCTGAATCTGGCCCTATATTTATATATTTTCTTAGCAGAGGCCCTAGAGAATAAAATGGTGATTGTTGCAATATTTTTTGTCACACTGTATTTGCGCAGCGGTCTTTCAAATGCAAATTTTGGGGAATAAATACACTTTAATGAATAATAATTAAAAAAAACGTAGTTGGTCCTTTTTTTTGTATAATGTGAAAGATGTTATGCTGAGAATCGTAAACAAAATAATTGTGAGTCTCCTTTTATCCAGAATTGTGCAGCTCTATAACAAACCAACAATCCAATAGAGATGTATAGCGAGAGGATATGCTTGAGTCACAGAATCAAGACATCTACAAGAATTGACTGGTTAAGCAAAAGTAACATAATAACCAGTCTAGCTGCGCAAACTCAAGCCCTTGGACGCAGTCCCCAAATGGACCGATCAAGGTTCAGCAAGGCACGGGATGACTCTTTAAGTAGAGAGTTCAATCGTGTGTAGACATTGTACTACTACATTCTACATTGGACACAAGCTTAGTTTAATATCAGAGGCTGGTGTTTATTGACCGCATATTTCGCAAGTACAAATGTCTCATTACAGGAGGCCTTATTGTTTAGTGTAAGGTTCAGTGAATTCATCCAACTAAATGAGAAAGCCCTAAGTGCTAAGCAAATTATTCTCTTTTATGATTGTGCAATAAAGTGCGCCTTGTGCAATATACATATCCAGCATTCTTTATACTTATCAGTTCTGGTTGCTGGGAATTCCTGTTTATATGTGTTTAATTTACTGATGCATGTCTTTCCTCTCAACCCTATTTTTTTTTTTACAATTTGAATAGAAGTGTTGCCATTGAGCTTTTGTTTTGAGTCACAAAGCCTGCCTTATAACAAAAGGCAAACTTTTTTTTAGTTTTTGATAAGAGTAAAGAGGAATTAGAACAGCTGCCAGGTTTTTACTGCTTGCTATGCCCCAGTTGAAGTGAAATTAAACTCTGTTCCCTTAAAGCATGTTATTTGCTTGTGCTGTCATTTGGACCCCTGTATCATCTGCAATACAAGGCTGATCCTGCCTGGCTATACCCTCCCCCCTGTAAACTGACCACGGTATATCATGGCTGCTGAGCCCTCACACCGTGGTCAGCTTACGTGCCTCCGTCATAGCCCTGTTGTATCCTCTGTGCTCTAACCACCCCCCCCTGCCTGTCGGCTTCGGGTTCATGCCGCTTTGCTCCCCACCCCACTTCCCCTCCTGCTGCTCAAATTATGGTTAAAATTACATAATCCCCTCCATGTATTAATATAATGTGCCCTGTATCTATGCCTTATAAAAATTATGCAATTATACCTGTTTCAGAGCACTGATTGGCGGTCACGTGATCCGCCGTCTTTTTCCTCTCTCGCATGACAGCCTCTTTTTTTCGCCCCTCTCTCTCTCCTTTTCGCCCCTCTCTCTCTCCTTTTCGCCCCTCTCTCTCTCCTTTTCGCCCCTCTCTCTCTCCTTTTCGCCCCTCTCTCTCTCTCTCTCTCTCTCTCTCTCTCCTTTTCGCCCCTCTCTCTCTCTCTCTCTCTCCTTTTCGCCCCTCTCTCGCTCTCCTTTTCGCCCCTCTCTCGCTCTCCTTTTCGCCCCTCTCTCGCTCTCCTTTTCGCCCCTCTCTCGCTCTGCTTTTCGCCCCCCTTTCTCGCTCTGCTTTTCGCCCCCCTTTCTCGCTCTGCTTTTCGCCCCCCTTTCTCGCTCTCCTTTTCGCCCCCCTTTCTCTCTCGCTCTCCTTTTCGCCCCCCTTTCTCGCTCGCTCTCCTTTTCGCCCCCCTTTCTCGCTCGCTCTCCTTTTCGCCCCCCTTTCTCGCTCGCTCTCCTTTTCGCCCCCCTTTCTCGCTCGCTCTCCTTTTCGCCCCCCTTTCTCGCTCGCTCTCCTTTTCGCCCCCCTTTCTCGCTCGCTCTCCTTTTCGCCCCCCTTTCTCGCTCGCTCTCCTTTTCGCCCCCCTTTCTCGCTCGCTCTCCTTTTCGCCCCCCTTTCTCGCTCGCTCTCCTTTTCGCCCCCCTTTCTCGCTCGCTCTCCTTTTCGCCCCCCTTTCTCGCTCGCTCTCCTTTTCGCCCCCCTTTCTCGCTCTCTCTCCTTTTCGCCCCCCTTTCTCGCTCTCTCTCCTTTTCGCCCCCCTTTCTCTCTCTCCTTTTCGCCCCCCTTTCTCGCTCTCCCTCCCTCTCTCTCTCTCTCTCCTTTTCGCCCCCCTCTCTCTCTCTCCTTTTCGCCCCCCTCTCTCTCCTTTTCGCCCCCCTTTCTCTCTCGCTCTCCTTTTCGCCCCCCTTTCTCGCTCGCTCTCCTTTTCGCCCCCCTTTCTCGCTCGCTCTCCTTTTCGCCCCCCTTTCTCGCTCGCTCTCCTTTTCGCCCCCCTTTCTCGCTCGCTCTCCTTTTCGCCCCCCTTTCTCGCTCGCTCTCCTTTTCGCCCCCCTTTCTCGCTCGCTCTCCTTTTCGCCCCCCTTTCTCGCTCGCTCTCCTTTTCGCCCCCCTTTCTCGCTCGCTCTCCTTTTCGCCCCCCTTTCTCGCTCGCTCTCCTTTTCGCCCCCCTTTCTCGCTCTCTCTCCTTTTCGCCCCCCTTTCTCGCTCTCTCTCCTTTTCGCCCCCCTTTCTCTCTCTCCCTCCCTCTCTCTCTCTCTCTCTCCTTTTCGCCCCCCTCTCTCTCCTTTTCGCCCCCCTCTCTCTCCTTTTCGCCCCCCTCTCTCTCCTTCTCCCCTCCTGGCTAACGTCAACAGGGAATCCCTAGCCCCACCCACTGCAGCGGTCAGGCCGAGAGAGGAGCGAGATGGCAGATCACGTGACTGCCGATCAGAGCTCTGAAACACGTATATTGCAGCCTTATTTTTTATAAAGCATAGCAAAGGGTGCATTACATTACTACATGGAGAGAATTATGTAATTTTAACCTAGTGGGTTAACAAACTCTCTTTAATCGGCCCCCAGGTGGATTATGCCATAATGTGTTAGTATGCACAGCATGTAAGCTCATGACTTACCTGTCAAACAAAGCCCTTTAGCGCTGTGCTGTCAGCGCTCCAGCTGGTCACAGAAGCTTCCATCCCCTCCCAGTCTTCTCTCCACATTTTGCTCTGTTTGGTCACCTGACTGGCTCAGGCCACAATGATGTCACTCGCGCAGATACCCACAAGAGTCACTTCATCACAGCATTGAGTGGTTCCGTAAATGTACTTTGAGCTGTGCACATGTGTCCCAGTGTACATTACTGCTGACAGGCCAGGAGAAGCATTTCACAGAAGAGATCCAGTAGAGTTTCTTTTTTTTTTTTAAAACACCTGTCTGTGGTTTTTAAATGTTTGAGTTTTTTTAAATTAAAATAACAAACATGGTATACTTGGCAGTCTCGATCCTCCTCTTTAGGGAGAGCCGCTGCTCCCGTGCACATCGCTGGATTGGATCGGGTTAAGGCAAGTATAAGGAAGCTGATTGGGGTTTTGCACAGGTTTTTCACCCTAATTTATAAAATGTGTTAAGGTGAAACAACCTTGAGGGTTTGGAACCACTTTATTATTGCTTTAAAAAGCTGTACCCCCTTTATTTGGCATGCTTACTGTTATCAGTGAAAGAAAATGCCAAATTTTGGGTTGTCACCAGACCGTGCACACGCAGCTCCGTTTACATGCCACAGAAGACTGTAAGCAGATGTATTTGATTGCATGTCTCTTCTGCAATAAGCAGCCTGCACCTTGTAAGGTTTTTGTTACCTTTAGCCCCGCTTTAAGTTTCTTACGCACCCCCTAACTAATAGGAAAGACCTTCTGAAACCGAAACTATCTTTTAATTTTCATGCAGTTAAAGTGGTTATAAAGGCTTTTTTCCTTTAAGTTATGCATTCTATGCATGAAGGTAATAAACCGTATGCGCCCCACAGCCCCCCCTTGATCCAGCGATGTGCACTCCAGCCTTGGTCTCTCTCTCCTCATTGGCTCTCCTCAATCACAGCCAGTGAGCCAATGAGAAAGGGGTGGTATTCGTGCCATGGCTCTGTGTGTTATGGACGCATAGAACTGGGCACAGGAGTTTGCTATTGGGGACACTGGTTGAGGGGAGGAGACAGGAGCACCTGCAGGAGACCCGAGAAGGAGGATCGGGGGCCTGCTCTGTGCAAAGCCATTATACAGTGTAGGCAAGTATAACATGTTTGTTTAATAAAAAAAAAAATAACCTTTTATATGACTTTAATGTGAAGGTGAAATGAGGATTGTTGTGATAGAAGTGATGTGTATTGTGGTGGGATCGTCCCACAACAGGAAGATGTCTGTCTAGGTGGCATAATGTTGCTCTTCTACTTTGTTGACAGTGCCGTGCCTCAGTATTTAACTATGGTTGAATACAAAGGATAATTCCCGGACAAGAGATATTTCTTTTAGCCTTGCATGTGGTTCTTTGTAGGGAAAACAGTAAGGTAACCGGCAATTGTTCCCTGTTGGTCCCGATAGCGATGTGTACACATTATTTGTGTCTGAAGGAACTCTTATTTGTTGCAACCAAAACAAAAGCTGCTTTTGCAGTCTGTACTGTACTGTATATTGTTCCCACACTGCATGGAGTTAATTATCTACGTCCTGAAGGCTTTATTAAAGGGGTCCTGTGTTTATGCTCAGGGTATCTACATAGAATAGGGACAGTGATTGCAACGCCTATTATATTTGTATGATGAAATACTGAGCTGATTGCTGTGAACTTATAAAGTCCGCTTATAGTAGCATAGTTTCTCTAAGATGCACTTAAAGCTAATTTATACAAAAGCAGCTAAACTGGTTAAAAATTGAAAATTCTAACCTGCTTAACCACTTAAGGACCGCCGCATGTACATTTACGTCGGCAGAATGGCACCGACAGGCACATCAACGTATATATACGTTGGTGCCTTGGGGGGGATCGGGGGTCCGATCGGACCCCCCCCCCCCCCCCCCGTACATGCGGCGGTCCGCGCGGCTGCAGGAGCGATCCGACAAGTGGGGGCGGCTATCCGTTTTCATCCGCCCCCTCCGGATCGCTCCCAGCCAATGCGCGCGCCCGCCTGACCTGTCACTTCCTCCTCCTGTGTAAACACAGGAAGGAGGAAGCGACGTGATCTCTCCCTCGGCGTTTGTTTCAAGCGCCGCTGAGGAGAGATCACTACAGAACAAGTAAGTCCTGCACCAAACAGCACACTGACACACACATTTAACCCCCGCGATCGATTTTTTTTTTACTAAAGACATGTGGCTAAATAAATTTTGGCCTAAATGTTTGACTAAAATTTAGTTTATTGGTTTTTTATTATAACAAAAAGTAAAAAATATTGATTTTTTTTCAAAAATGTCGCTCTATTTTTGTATATAGCGCAAAAAATAAAAATCGCAGAGGCGATCGAATACCACCAAAAGAAAGCTCTATTTGTGGGAAAAAAAGGACGCAAATTTTGTTTGGGAGCCACGTCGCACGACCGCGCAATTGTCTGTTAAAGCGACGCAGTGCCGAATCGCAAAAACCCCTTGGGTCATTTGCCAGCGTATTGGTCCGGGTCTTAAGTGGTTAAAGGGCTTGTAAACTCTCATGGTTTTGCACCTTTATGCATTAACCAGTTGCTTACTGGGCACATATACCCCCTTCCTGCCCAGGCGAAATGTCCGCTTTCAGCACTGCAACGCTTTAAATTAAAATTGCGCGGTCGTGCGACGTGCCTCCCAAACAAGATTGACGTCCTTTTTTTCCCACAAATAGAGCTTTCTTTTGGTGGTATTTGATCACCTCTGTGGTTTTTATTTTTTGCGCTATAAACAAAAAAAGAGCGACAATTTAAAAAAAATATATATATTTTTACTTTTTGCTATAATAAATATACCATTTTTAAAAAAAAAAAAAAATATTTTTTTTTTGCTCAGTTTAGGCCGATATGTATTCTACATATTCTTGGTAAAAAAAAAATCGCAATAAGCGTATAGTGATTGGTTTGCGCAAAAGTTTTAGTGGCTACAAAATAGGGGATAGAATTATGATTTTTTTTTTTTTACTAGTAATACGGCGATCTGCAAATTTTGTCAGGACTTTGATATTGCGGCGGACACTTTGGACACTTTTGACAATTTTTTGGGACCATTCACATTAATACAGCGAACAGTGCTATAAAAATGCATTTATTACTGTATAAATGTGACTGGCAGGGAAGGGGTTAACACTAGGGGGCGAGGAAGGGGTTAAATGTGTATCCTGGGTGTGTTCTAACTGTGTGTGGAGGGGAACTGAGTGGGGGAGGTGACCGATGCTGTGTCCCTATGTAGAAAGGGACACAGCATCTATCTCCTCTCCCTGACAGGACGTAGAGCTCTGTGTTTACATACAGAACTCCACGTCCCTGCTCTGTCATTGCCGATCGCGGGTACCTAGCGGACATTGCGGCCGCCAGGCAAGCACATCAGCATCTTGGGGACGCGCACGCACCCCCCAGTGGCCGGAGGACGCAAGGACGTCAAGACGTCCTCCTGGATTTATAGAGCCACCTTAAGGCCGTCTTTTGACTATAGCCCGGGGCTCAAGTTGTTAAGGTAAAAAAAACTTTTATAGTGCTGCAGCCCCGCCTTCTACTTACCTGGATGCTGTCATCCTCCGGGAACGAGCACACCATCTCTAGCTGCTGTCTTGTGTCCCGATTGCATAGATTGATAGCAGCACAGCCATTGGCTCCCACTGCTGTCAATCAAATCCAATGACGTGGCGCCAGGGCTGGGCCGAGTCCTGCATTCTGTGTGATTGGACAGAGATGTGGGACTCGGTAGCGCACCCGCATGTGTGTCCACCAAGTACAGCGCTTCTCCAACATGGACACTTGATGCAGGGAGGAGCCACCAGCGCTGCTGAGGTACCCTAGAAGAGGAGGTTCGGGCCCACTCTGTGCAAAACTGCACAGTGGAGGCAAGTATGACATGTTTGTTATTTTAATAAAAAAATAAAATAAAGAACGGAAGGGTTTACAACCCCTTAAAAACACAAATAAACTTTTGATTGGCCGGTGGGAGAATGACGTCATCCTGCAAATGGGGAGTTAGTCATTCCAGCACAGCATGTGATGGGACCACACACTGAGCTGCTTTGTTATTGCAGACGAGATCTAGCATGCCTCTTCTGGCATAAAGAGCTGTCTGCTTGCAGTTTTTTACTAGTTTGTGGTTCTAAGGCCTAAGTTTTTTATTTTTTTTACCTTGATGTACTCTATACATTAAAGCGGAAGTCCGGCAATTTTTTTTTTTATAAATACAAATACTGCAGCTGCTGACTTTTTATCCAGGGTGCCTGTGATATCGGCAAGCGAAGCCGAGCTATCGCTCAGCTGTCGGGTGCTGCCGTCGCCATCTTTGGTAAGCGAATTAGCCTTGCGGATTCACTTCCTGGTTCTCTACTGCGCATGCGCGAGTCGTGCTGCGTGATCCAAATGATCCCTGCTGTCTCCGAGAAGCCAGTGGGGGGGGGGGGGGCGTAGAATCCCACAGATAATGCGGCTATCTATGCCCAGAAGTGGGAGCAAATACCTGTATTAAACAGGTATCTGCTCCCCCCCCAAAGGTGCCAAATTTGACACCGGAGGAGGGGAGGGTTCCGAAAGCGGAAGTTCCATTTTTGGGTGGAACTCCACTTTAAGGTAAAAAAATGCACCCATCTCCGCCATCCTTAAACACTTACCTGGGTGCTCTATGGATCTATGGGTGCTCACAGCTCCCCCTTCCTGGTCCTACAGGAGTGAGCAACAGGATCCATTGACTCCTCTTTCTGTTGGCAGTCACATCCTGTGAAGAGGGAGCTGGTGGGTGTTATAAAGAGAGCCGGTAGGGAGTGTGCCAGCCTGGGCCCACCTTCAGCCCCAGTTCACACTAGAACACGGTGCAGGAAACATGCAATCATTTCCTGCACCATTTCGTGCAATGTTAACAACCAAAATGCAGGTCACCAACCCCTGTGTTTGCCTGCACCAGATTTCATGATACAAAATGACCATGTGATCCAGTTGCAGTGCATTTCTAAAATTGGTGCATGCTCTACCTTGGTGCGATGCGTTGCAGTTTAAAATCATTTAGGTTATTTGGACTCAAATCGCACAGCCTTGAATCGCATGTGAATTGCACAGGAAATTGAGTGCGATTCATGGTGTGAACCATGGCTTATTGCACGGCTTGCTGAGGCGGTACCCGCAAGGAAGGGGGAGCAGACAGGACTGGTGGGGGACTCCAGAAAAGCAGGCAACGGACTGCTCTGTGCAATACCAGTGCAATATTTTTTTATCATTTAGTGTCACTTTAAATACAGTTGGCCACATATATGTTCAGTTTTCTTCTGGAAACCCAAAACACTTTGTTAAACACTTGAGACCTGCGCTATTGACAAAAGACGTCAACAGCGCGGCTCTCAAGTGCCAAGTTGACGTCTTTGGACGTGATTTTAAGTGCATTACCCGCGAGCGCCACTGGGTGGCGCGCGGCGGGTAAACGCTGTCCCGGCGCATCGCTGGGATGCCGATGCATGTACCTCCCGGCCACGATGTCCGTCGGGTACAAAAAAAATAATAAAAAAAATCATAATTCTGTTCCCCATTTTGTAGGCGCTATAACTTTTGCGCAAACCAGTCGCTTATTTTTTTTTTTTACCAAAATACGTATCGGCCTTAACTGAGAATTTTTTTTTTTTTTTTTTTCAATTGGGATATTTTATTATAGCGACAAGTAAAAAATATATATATTTGTTTATAGCGCAAAAAATAAAAACCGCAGAGGTGATCAAATACCACCAAAATAAAGCTCTATTTGTGGGGGAAAAAGGACGCCAATTATTGTTTGGGAGCCACGTCGCACGAAGGGGGTTTATGTGCCCAGTAAGCAAGTGGTTAAACAAATGCCAAATTCAGAGCTGCCACCCCCCCACATTATTGGTCAAAGCTAATATCAGTTCTTTGCTTTTCGGTCAGACGTGTCTGGCAGGTTTTCCTTTTTGTAGTGCTTTGCAGCAAGTTCTCACAGGTATTGCTGGGATGTTTCGTTTTCTGTTGCCTGTGTTTTCATGTGCTAATGCCTGGAGATCCGGTATTGCGGGTTATGTAGGCCCACCTTTCTTTCAGGTTCTTCTAGTCGGAGGCTAAATGCTATTGCTCTGCATTCCTCCCTTGTAATATGAACCTTGGTGTGTAGGAAGCGTGTTGCTTGCCATGTGCTTGAGAATAATAAGCTAGCAGATGTTTTGAAGGCACTTTTCCTCTGGCTTTCCGCCTCAATTCATGTTTTCGACTTTCAAGGGTTCTGATTTTCTCAATCTGGTGAGTACGGAGAACTGGAGTGGTACCTAGTATAGTGAATTGTTGTATTTGCCTAGGCTATCTTTTTATTTCTCACAGTTGGAAATCCTTTTTATGACTCATAGAGGTCAGTGACTTACCGGGAAGAAATGTTGTTTCCGAGTCGCATGACATGTTCTCGGTGTGCTTCATCAGTTTCGGTAATTTTCCTTATTAAGTTCAATTAATTTTGGATTAGTGCTCGGTTTTCTCATGGTTTTTGTCTAAGCTGTGCATTGCTTGAAATTTTCTTAACATTGCGCATTTTGAAAGTCGTAGTGTTCAGTAGATGGTCCCTGCTGACGTCTTCTAGTTTGTGCACTGTCACACACGGGGTTGTCACATCATCCCTTTAAAACCAAACACATATGAATTGCTCAGGCTCTGAGGCTAAGGTAATGCAGATAAGGCACCAATTGATGGTAATTACCACTTTAATAAGCCACAGAACCTGTGTAATTAATGTGTTTGGGTTTAAAGAGACGAGGTGGCAACCCTAGTCACACAACCATTCGTATCCAATAAAGATCTTTGTGCTGAGTCGGTCCTTCAGGCTAGCTAGTGAAATATTATAACGTCAAACTGGAAATCTAGTGCCTGTTGGCTATGAACCGAAGATATTTGATTATTTTTATTTTATAGACGGATCAGACAAATACAGTGCAGTCCAAGACCAAAAGACAATGCGATAAGGCTGCTAGAACTCTGCAGCTTAAAATGCAACATTTACTGGCAATCAATTTTTTTTTATATATATACTCTAAATGCCCAGCTATGTTGGCGTATGTGTTTATCTACATAGCTTTTTGTCTGCCTTTTAACGCATATCGCTTGTGTATTCAGACTAGGAGCATTTGAGCAGAAAAAAACGAACATAAACGTGTGCGCTTTAATGCTTTATTGCATTATAGCCTCTAGCAGTAATCACTGTGTTCTCCTGGTCAGGACGGCTCCCCCCGCCAAGAGAACACAGTGGCTCTGCAGGAGGGATTTCCCCATCAACACGTGGTTGCAGGAAAGAAAATTGCTCCATCTATGGCCGGAATAACTTTTTCAACTTCATTGTTTTCTCACTTCTTTTTTTTTTTTCTCGTTGCCAGTTGAAGATGTGAAGGAGGGACGAGACATTGTACAGCAAACCTATAAGATGCTTAAAAGCTTATCGTCCGTCAGTTTGGCTGAATGGCAGAACTAAATAGACAGTGATAGGCAGGTCTTGTTTATTGTTTATAAATATATTAGTGTTTGGGAAACGTATTGATGGGGAAACCTCTTTTCGTGCCACCACTTTTCTCATACATTTTTATTTATTTTTTTTGTGTTTTTTTTTTTTTTTTTTTAAATACAAATCTTTTATACTTTTGCTTCCTCCATGCGGCTTGACCACTAATGGCTTTGCCATCCAGTTATTGTCAAACCACAACTGGATACATAAAATACAAGGCTAGTGTTA
This sequence comes from Rana kukunoris, assembly GCA_029574335.1. NCBI lineage: Eukaryota > Metazoa > Chordata > Amphibia > Anura > Ranidae > Rana > Rana kukunoris. The sequence continues at coordinate 79,845,500 of CM056056.1, forward strand.
CAATTAGGTGTTTCTTCTGGAGCGTAATAGAGTAAAAATATAATATTTCTTGCAAAAAAACATGGGCACAGGTAAAAACCAAAACCCTCCCTGCATTTATATTTAAAAGCCCCAAAGCTCTGTGTAGACGTCTTGCGAAATCAGGGAAACCGGTTCTACTATCAGGAAGAAGAGCATCTTGGGAAATCCTCTACCGGGTGCCATGATTTGCAAGGAAGCAACCTTTCATTTTTGTATTTTTTTTGTTTTTGTGGCAGCTTTTGAAAATCTTAGCCGTCTTCAGATGAGAATGGAAACCAAAGTAGTACCATGATCAATTTGTTAAAAAGTATGCAATGCAGCCTTCTAAAGCCTCCTCCTACACGCGATCGGACTTCCATCAGACTTTTCCGTGGATTTTTGTCCGAAGGGGTGTTGGCTGTGAACTTAATATGCATACACACATCAGAACATTTTCAGCCAACAAATCACGTGATTTTTCAGCTCTTTACCGCCACCCTTTGGGCAACTTCTGCTATTGTTTCCTGATGTTTAGCATTGGTTCTGAGCATGCGTGTTTGTACTTTGGATTTTAGTCCGATGGACTTGTGTGCACACAATCGGATGATCCGACGTAACACATTTGTTGTCGGAAAGTTTTTGAGAGCATTCACAGTGAATATTGTCTGTGGAAATTCGGACGCGATTGTCCAATTGAAGCATTCAGACGGTCGGACTGTCTGATAAAACCCGCTGACAGCATGAACCTAGGCTAAAACTTGATGTTCACATTGTTGTTACACAAGCCGAAGCCCATGTGAAACAGGCCTTTCCGTATTGCAACTGCACTAATAAAAGCTCCAGTAGTAGCAATCTATTATTACACCTTTGGAACAAAGGGCTCCCTATGGAGTGAGGCACACAATTAGCATGTAGTAGTGATTAATTGTTAACGATTGCACAGTGCTCTGAATATGTGTGATTAATCACTACTACATGCTGCTTGTGTGACTCACTCCATAGAGAGACATTTGTTCAAGTGTGTAGCACTTGATCACTACTGCTAATGATTAGTCTCTTGGTAATAAAAATCATCAGTGTGCTCCAACCTTAGTTGTAATTTAATTAACACTTTTTACAGGCCTGTGGAGTCATTGTATAAAGGAAGTGGAGTTTTGTATTGATAGATGAGTGCATCGCACCCCCCCCCCCCCCCCAGTGCATGCTATGAACTAGAGATGCACGATTCTGGATAACATGAGAATCACGTTTTTTTTGCTCAGAATAATTTTTTTATTGATTGAAGTGTATTTCCCCCCCCAAATAATTGCATTTGAAAGACCGCTGTGCAAATACGCTATGACATAAAATATTGCAATGACCGCCATTTTATTCCCTAGTGTCTCTGCTAAAATATATATATATATATATATATATATATATATATATATATATATATATATATATATATATCATTTTTTGGGGGTTCTAAGTAATTTTCCAGCAACTTGTAAGCAACAAGTTTCAGAAAAAGACTAATGCCGCGTACACACGGCCGTTATTCATGTCATGGAAAAAAAAACAAAGTTTTTCTTGACAGGATTTCTCTCAAGCCTGCATTGCATACACACGATTGTGAAAAAAAAATGCTTGAGCAAAGCGCGGTGGCGTACAACACGTACGACTGCACTATAAAGGGGAAGTTCCATTCGAATGGCGCCACCCTTTGGGCTGCTTATGCCAATTTCCCCATCTCATAACTTGCTTCTAAACATCCACGTTTTTCCCCCCTCGTTAAAGCGTACACACAATTGTTTTTCACAACGAGAAAAAGTATAGCAGGTTCTAAATTTTTAACAGACATTTTTCTCGTCGCGAAAAATGCTCTGGAGCGTACACACAACCAATTTATTTATTTTTATTGTCATGAAAAACGGTCGTGTGTACGCAGCATTAGTCTTTAAAGCGGTTGTAAACATCGCTTCATGATTTTTACCTACATAGGCTTACCTGTCGGCAGGGCTTTTTTTCTGGGGGAACTTGGTGGAACTCAGTTCCACCACCTTTGGCTCAGACCCTTTGGTGCCCGCTCACCACAATCACTTGTGAACACAGAAGTCTGGTTTCTGTGTTTACAAGTGACTGCTTTGTAACCCCCCTGAACTCTGCACACTGTATGTAATGCAATTCTGGTATTTAATGCCCCTTTAAGACCCTTCTACTGTTTGTGAAATCTGAACGGGTCGTGGTTGAGTTCCTGCACCTATTTTTTGAGAAAAAAAGCTCTGCCTGTCGGTAAAGTGAATATTTCCTAAACATGCACCGTTTAAGAGATATTCACCCTGCAGGCAGCTGCTGACATCAGCAGTGCATGCGCTCTGAAGATCTGGAGTATCGTGCCGGAACTTCAAAACTTTTTACTGGAACTGAGGGCTCCCGCGAGCATGCATACGAGTGACGTCATCGCAGCTCCCGGCACTCACAGTGCGGGAACCCCAGGGAGAACATGTCAGCTCCCTCAGCAGTGACTGCCGCTGCAGGGATTTCGTTCTAAGGCAAGTTTTTCATAATGAGCTAGTATGCGGTGCGTACTAGCACATTATGCCTTTTTTATCTTTTTTTTTTTTTTTACAGGGTTTACAACCCCTTTAAGTGGGTAAACAGACCTCATTTGCAGACCGAGTAAGCAGAGAACGACTCTGTACTGTTTACATGAATCGTGGAAATGCCGGATTGAGATCGTGTGGGGGGGGGGGGGGGGGGGGGGGGGGGATTTGAATTGAGATCGATTTTTTTTTTTTTTTTTTTTTTTTTTTTTTTTTTTTTAATGGTTAATCGTGCAGCTCTAGTCTGAACTCTAGTTTAATGTAGAGTCCTCCAACAGACAAACATACTTTTCGTTAAAGAGAATGGAGTCTGCAATGCTTGCATTGTTGTTCTGGAGCCTAATCGGTACCATTACACTGCTTGCAGGTTTACATAAAAAAAAATAAAAAACGGCAGAAAGCAGAGTTGGAAAACTGACCCCTGATCATTATATTATCTGTATACAGTGAGCATGGCCGCTGCCAAAATTCAGCGGAATGGCGTCTAGAAAAGCAGTACGTTCTAATAAATAATCTTCCCTGGATATGAAAAACCTTTCTCGGTCATGGCGACTTCTGTAAATAATTTTATGGCGGGGAGCTGCTGTATATTTTAGAAGGGATTACAAGTAAAGTGCTTACATGTAGGCCCAAGCTGTGTGTTTTTGTTTGTTACTTACAGCGCTTATCCTATGATTGTTTACTGATTGGGGACTTTCAGATAAATGCTGGCAATAAATGTTTTCTCTTCTAATTGTTTCTGGGAAATGCAATAGAAAAATGAGAAAAGAGTCGATGCGCCAGCCATGCTTTTAAGTCATTAGATTTAATGTACTTGCCCTGCATAGTTAGAAAAATTATGTTTTCGATTTATGAGAATAAAAGACGAGTTTTTACTGTTAGTATTTGAATTTGTTGACATGATTTTCTGGTGAATAGATTGATATTATTATTATTATTCCTTTTGCCTTAAAATTGCTAACCGGCTCCTCTTATGATTTGACCACTGCTGATTATTACTTTTCTAAAAGCACCAACTGCACATTTTTTGTCTTTAATGTTTTTGACACACGCGGACGCGGTTGCGGTGTGTTAGACCCCTTTTACACTGACGCTGTTTTAAGACGATTTAGCGCAAGAAATGGCCTCTGAAAACGGCCTCCCATTCATAGCAGTGCGCCTTTTTACACTGAGGCGGTGCGCTTGCAGGACGTTACGAAAAGCCATGCAAGCAGCATCTTTGGGGCAGGTTGGGAGCGCTGTATTTACTTCCAAAGTGCCTTAAAGTGGATGTAAACCCACTCTCATCCTTTCTAAACTACTGCCATAGTGCTGATCTATAAGGATATAGATGCCTCCTGCATGTATTTTTACCTGTCAAATGTCTCCCCTCTGCAGTTTTTCTGGTCTCATAACAGACTGATTCTGAGGGTGGATCTGTTGTCTGGAGCTCAGTGGGTGGAGTCGTGATGTCAGTACACTCTCCGCCCACCTCTACACTCCCCTTGTCAGCATGCATTTTCTCCTGTGTATTCCTTACACTGAATTCTACTATGATCACGAACATCCAGTCAAAATCCAGAAAAGTAACCACATGACTTCAGAAAAAGAGTGGGGGTGGGAATTATAAAAAAATGTGCATGAGATATGTAATAACCTGTCATTAACAGCAAGGGGGAAGAACGGACAAAAGTTTTTTTTTTTTTTCTCCTGTTTGTCCATTTATCTCACTGAAAAAAGAAAAGAGGATTTCTCAGAGTTGGATTAACTCTGTGTGTCAAGACTGGGCACAGATGATGGGAAATCTTATGGGAAAATAGACGGGAATTAAACCAAATTCACTAAAATAAAAATAAATTGACAGCAGACAATTTCATTGGATATTAAAGGCCACGGATGTTTTATTATTGGTTTTAATAAATAAATAAGTAAATAGATAAATAAATAACTATTGGGTAAACAATAAATTAAATTAAGATAGCAATAAATATATATATATAAATATATATAATATAAATAATAAATATTATATATATATATATATATAAATATATATATAACTTTAGCAAGCCTAACCTCCATGTCTCAGGCTGCAAAAATACTCAAACCAACTTACACAAAGCACTCAAAAGCGTAAGCATTTTCTTCTTCTTCTTCTTCTTCTTCTTCTTCTTCTTCTTCTTCTTTTTTTTATAAAACTTTATTCATTATAACAATATCTTAAATTTTTTATCTTAAATCAGAAAGCTTGTCCCCCTGTGCAAGATGCAAAGGTGCCCAACCACATAACAACCGCGACATAACAAAAAATTGGGGTGGGGGAGAACACCACAGTTCTTCTGTCCTCTGAAGCGGCTGAGCCCTTCTCCAACGGAACCCGCTTTTTATAGCCCTAAAACATGCCTGATCTAACCAGTTTAAACTTGATTTGCAGGGGCTTTTTCCCTGGGCTAGTAGCTGACCTGAATCTGACCTTCATTTGAGCGGGCTTTCACAGGTCACATAGAGGTCACCTAACCCCTCAGACCTGCGAGTCCGCCAAAAATCCCTGAGAGCAGCAGGTTCTAATTGGAGTTTTCTAACTCCTTTATCCCGCCATTTTCCCATGAGGAAAAGGGGGGCTAGAGGCTGCCATTCCCCTCTTCCTTACATACTATACATTGTGACAGCAAAAATAAAAAATGTGGGGTTGCATCCACTTTAAAAGCACTTCAACGCGCCATAAAACGGGAGTTTAAATTCGTTTTTTAATTTTTGGGGGGGGGGGGGGGTAAAAAATTGCTGGTGAAAAGCACCACTAAAACCACTTTAGTGCCAACACTGGCGCTCCATGTTAAAGGGGTCTTGGGGTGACCTGTGCATAAAATTGCAGATCATTAATTATATGGCAGGTCCAGAGGAGCACTGAAGAGCACTGTTGTACTTCACTCTTTTGGAATGGTGGTTTGAGTAATAGGAATGGGCAAGGTAGTACTAGGCTTTCTGAACAGAACTTGGAACTGCAGAAAAGGATTCATTGGGCACAAATTTACACATACAAAGGTGCGCAGATAAATAAATAAAACGCACCTTCGTTTCATCCATATTTTCAGTTTATCAAGTGTCTGTAGGAGTCAGGTTGACATTCAGCTTGCATGGGTCTTCAAACTATGGCCCTCCAGTTGTTTAGGAACTACAATTCCCATCATGCCCTAGTCATGTCTGTGAATGTCAGAGTTTTACAATACCTCATGGGATGTGTAGTTACGCAACAGCTGGAGGGCCGTAGTTTGAGGATACCTGGTCCACACAATACATTTCACAAGATCCGTACAATTTTGACCATTCTAAAGTAATTTTTTAAACCAATAGCTGTACTGGCATGTCAGAGATTTCTGGTGTAAACTGACAAAAATGTAACCTTCAATGTTTTAGATCCTTCCTGAGGTGGGTCACAGTACAAGTGGTCTGATGATTGTGGGGAAATAGTCTGTTGTGACAACATTGTATGAATTTGATGAAGGCGGTTCTAACTTGAGACCGGCGTGGTGTGCAGCGTGGAATCTGCCTTTTGTTATTGGTTAATGATCTGTGGCATATTTTACACGAATAAATGAGTGTCAGCACATTAGTGATCCGCGCGTCACTCATTTTGTTTGGAGCGACTACCCAGCTTGTTGGCGCTTCTATTTTGTTTCCGTATAATGAGCTAATTGATACAGGATGCTGTCACTGATTTCAATAGAGCAGATAAACTCGTCCCACACTGCTGGCAGCAAGAGCAGGCAGAAGACTCTCACTAATGGTGTCAGGCAGCCAGGCTACCAGGAGAGCCCTTATAGGAGACCAAGTAAAGCGGAGCTCTGCTCGTTGACCAAGTAAGATGCATTGTACGTGATTTTACTTTCTTCAGCTGCAAAATAATTTTATAGGCATCAAGTGAGCTGCATTGTGTGTTTTGGATGTTTTTTTTTTGAAGAACCGACAAACAGAATACTATTGGAAACAAATATGAGCATCATCTTATTTCTTGTAGGTTGTTAGTTTAAAAAATACTTTTTGCTACCTGTAGCTACCCTGGATATCTCCTAAACCTGCACAGTTTAGGAGATATGCCCTGTATCGGCATGTGTCGACGTCATTGGCACACGCGCACTGAAGCAATTGCGTGTCCGCGCCGGTTCTTCAGCTAGCATGCCGCTACTGTCGGTTCCCGTGTGTATGAGTGACGTTATTGCGGCTTCGGCCATTTACAGTATGCAATGCATACTAGCTCATTATGCCTTTTTGTCTTGCAGGGGTTTTTTTAAATCAAAAAGGTGCAGGGTTTTAGTTTTTGTTTGTGCGTTTACATCCACTTTAAAGCGTTAATTAACCCAAAAAGCAAACAAACAGATCCTGTTCCTTTTAAAGCATGTTGTACAGTACAGTGCTTGTGCTGTGTCATTTGGCCCCCTGTATACACTAAAAACCTGCCTGATCCTGCCTGACTATACCCTCCCCTCTGCAAACTAACCACGATAATCATGGCTGCTGAGCCCTGACTTTGTGGTCCGTTTGTGTGATTCCGTCATCTGTAGCCCTGCTACCTGCAGCTCTCCTTGTGTCCATCTCCTCTGTCCTCCTGCTCCCTCCAGCGCCCCCCCTCCCCCGATGGGGTTTACTTCCTCTATCTTTCTTTGCAAAGGTAAAGCATAATGGGCTACTATGCATCGCATAGTAGCCCATTATGTGACACTTACCTGCAGTAGAAGCCTGCAATGTCACCGTCTTCCACACTGGCAGCGAGCATCCATCTTCACCCCTCTTCTTCCGGGGGCTGCAAACTGGATCTCTGACTGTCCGGAGTCACGTGAAGTCACTCCTGCGCATGCGTGCGGAAGCCACCTTTCACGGCATGACCCCGACTTGAAACGGCAAGCACTAGTATGTACAGTATATGTATGAATGTGAGTTGGGGACATTAGATTGTAAGCTCCTTGAGGGCAGAGACTGATGTAAATGTACATGAAAAGCGCTGCGTAATTTGACGGCGCTATATAAACACCTGAAATAAATAAATGAAAACTAAAGGCCAACTCCCCCCCTTTTTTTCTTTTTTTTTTTTTACGTTTTTTAATAGAATAGAGCAGGATTAGAACATCTGTCTGTGAGATTCACCCTTTCTCTTTGTTTTGTTTACCATTATTACCGAGAGCGAAAGTGAAAGTAAATTCCAAATTGTAAGCAGGTCAGGACGCAGTATGCTGAACCGTGCCCGAGTACAAATACACAATACTCAGACTTAAATATGGGGGGCAAATGTGCTAGTGTGAGTACACCCCAAGATGTGCGTCATGGCTTCCATTTACTTAAGCCAGTAGAAGTGTGACCACATTTCCCTAACAGATGCAGGGCTCAATTCACAAATAATTATTTTACTCTTTAAAATCCGAGATAAAATAACTGATTTTTTTTTTAACATTTATTTTGCAATTCAATTCACAAAAAAAACTACTAAAATAAAGCATGAGTTATTTCATCAACATGTGAGGTATTTTACTCATGAAACCATGTGGTATTTTATCTCCTGACATGATATCCAGTGGAGAAGGATTAGAACCTCCTTCAGGTTTTAGTGCTAATAAAGAGATAAACAATTTTTAACTGTAGAAATATGCCAACTAAGTCAGTGTGGGCCCTGTAGCAATATGTACTGATACAGAAGAAAAAAGATGTCTAGATTACCAGTCAAAGGGTGCTTTTACAGGACACGTGTGGCATATCAAAAACAACCAGGTTAAATTAAGTAAATCCAAATACAAAATGTCTTAATAAATGTCAAATTTTGAATGAAAACAGTTTTAATAATGACTCGCATAAATACCTTTCTTCCACCAATAAGACTGCTTTGATATTGGGGATATTTTCCTTTGTTTCTGTCCCATCGCCAAAACAGGAAGTGAGAGGAAATTCCTACAAATGAAAAAAATACCTTGGGGGACCTCCAGGATACCAGAACCAGTGCCCCATTGGAAGATTTCCATTGTATTACTTTTCTGGGGCAACCCAAAATTTGTTATTTTCTTTCACTTTCTGTGATAACGGTAAACAGGTCAAATAGAGAGGGTGAAACTCCTTAACCGGGGGCAGCCAGCAATATATATTGAACAGGCCATCTAAACCATCTCCAACCTAGCCAAAACAAAAAAAATGTTTTTTCTTTAGTTATATTTTAAGTAAATGTGCCCCAATGATTCTGTGTTTTTCCATATTTGGGTTTCTATGCATTACTGTTAAAACTGATCCAAAAAGGTAGAAAGGTAGAGACTACTCAAAATTGGCTTATATTTTTACATTCCTTAAATACCTCATGCCTGGACCACTACTTATTTAACTCATGCATTTATTTATTTTCTTGGTGAATTGACGTTAACGTTGTTTTATGAGCTGTTTACCTCCCATGTTTTTGGTTTGTGAGGTAAATGACTCGTGAGGTGGTAATGAATTGACACTTTCAGCAACTCATGAGATAATTGGAGAACGTGTGTCACGTGATTCAATGAGATGAGACATTCTTTAATGAATTGAGCCCACGGTCTTTGCGTGGTCAGTGTTTCCAAAGACTTGAAAATCTGTGGGCTGTTTAGTCAGGGTGCAGCATTCACCAGTCATTTTCACATGAACCATCTTTATTTACTATGATAGTCCTATCTACCAGAAATATTGTTAGCTTGAATTTTTTATTTTTTTTTCAAAACCAGTTGAAACCAAAGTGATTCTTTGAGGGGAACTAAGGCTGAGTTTGCATCATCGCCGGACCTGGCGCACAGCAGGGTCCCGGGCCCCGGCGCATGCTGGTTTACCATTTTAGGACCGGTTTCAGCCCCGAATTTTAGACGGAATTCGGACCTGAAACCGACCAAAAAAGGCACAAGTTTTTCCACAAAATCACACCGCACCTGCTGCGGCGATATGTGAACCAACTCCATAGATAGCCAGTAGTGTTCTCCAGCTATGCAAATTGGATGCGGAGAAATGCGCATCCAATTCGCATAGATGTACCCAGCCTAAATGCACATGTATGTGATCTTGATTCTTTCCTCATTCATTGGGTGTCTGTAAAGGTCACATGTTTTGAATCCTATTGTATGATGCAGTTATTTTGTAATTATGGGCACAAATACCTTGATAATATGACACATTGTGGGCAGGTTACTTAAAAAATGGCTAGATGAATGAATGGCCTGCTGTCCCCTCTTCTGGAAATCTTATAGATGGACAAATCCTATCCTCATATTGATTTAGTGGTCCCAAATTTCCACTACTTACAGGAGCTCCAGGCTCCCCCCAAAAAATAAAAAGTCAGAGAAGATGCAAGATGTGCCATAGTGAGTAACAATTTACAAGTTCTCCACTCTTGTCAGTTTTTATTTGGTAACTTGGATGTTTGATTAATTTGAGCCAGTATTGGACAGATTAACCACATGCCGACTGCTCATAGCAAAAATACAGCTACAGCGTGATCTGACAGTTATTGGCGGGTGTCATGACATCCTCCCGTGATTGCGCCCGCTGCGGCGCGTGCCTGGTGCGCTCTGTGATTGCTGTGTCCTTGGGACACAGCTGATCAGATAGTGGTGATCTGACAGTTATTGGCGGGTGTCATGACATCCTCTCGTGATTGCGCCCGCTGCGGCGCGTATCCGGTGCGCTCTGTGATTGCTGTGTCCTTGGGACACAGCTGATCACAGACAGGGGTAAAGAGCCAATCACTGCGGCTCTTTACAACATGATCAGCTGTGTCCAATCATAGCTGATCACGATGTAAACACGTCTGTGTCGGTTATCTGCATTCTTTTCCGAATGCTGTCGCAGAGAGGCGGTAACCGGCTAGTGTGAAAGAGAACTTCTAAACTGATCATTGGTGTCCTGATTATCAGTGCAGCCCCAACAGTGCCTATCAGAGCAGCCTCAGCAGCGCACATCAGTGAAGGAGAAGAATTTGGCCTGGGCAGGAAGGAGGTAAATGTACCCAGTAGGGTAGTGGTTAATGTACAGTTTGGGATCCAGTCTGTGCACAGATGAGCAGCAAAGAGTCAGGGATTCCATACTCTGCTTTATAGAATTCTGAAACTGGGAAAAGACTGGAAACTAAGGTGCATAAAATGCATGTAAGCTTGTGATAAATACAACACAAGTGGTGTGAAACCAGCGTAATAATTCTCACATATTTCTATAAAATTCTTACTGAATTTTCCTACACACCTTTATACTTGTTATTACTGCTCAGCCCAGTGTGGCCGATGAAGATTTCATTTACAGCTGCAATGAATAAAGATGTCCTAAAGACAACAATTTGACATAAAAAGGGTATTTGTGGACTCTGCTCCTTTACTGCTAATCATTTGAAGTGCTGCAGAGACCCATTTAAAAACTTGTCTTTTACTAATGAAAGCTGCAACACTTCCACACAGTGATTTATCGGCTTGAGTGGTAATTCCCCACTGGCTTTGTAGATACATCGGAGATCTGAATCAATTATTTAACCTGCAAAGTGTTGAAATAAAAATATGTGAATTATTCACAGAGCGTTAATTGCAGAAAGCCTTCTTGTGTTCAGTTTCTGGTAACAACAAGTTGCTAAACTAGGTGTGGCACCAAAAAGTAACATGATGCTCATAGACTTTTTTTTTTTTTGTGACTATATTAAAAAATTCCAGAATAAAAACAGAGTTCCAGATAGAAACTGACTTTTTATTTAGACAGGTTTTTTTCTTCTTGCTTTGAGTGAGAGGTTATTTACATATCTATGCTTATTCATGGCTCAGCCATGAATAAGCACTGATCCAGTGCGAAACGCGTTGGATGTTCCTTGTTTCTACTGCTGTGACCCTATTTTTGTACATGCTGTCTATTGAATAAAAGACCACCCATCAGGTTTTGGAGTGCAGCTATCCATTTTTCTTTGTCTTCATTTTGCTTAGTGCACCGCCAGCACCCTCGGTATCCTGCACCACCTGTAACCATTTAGTGATCCCACCTGGAGCGGTGACTCCTTTCTCTCTATTATTTACATATCTAGCTTGGACATGTTTATCATATGTTATGTTATGTTTATCAAAATATGAGGTGATCCAAAGTTCATTGTATATTACCAGGATGTGTTATGTGGGGGAGGGGTGGATTTCTCACTTTTTATACTTTGAATCACCTCATATTATGATAAACATAACATATGATAAACATGTCCAAGCTAAATATGTAAATAACCTGTCACTCAAATCAAAAAGAGAGAAACAGACTTTTTATTTAGACAGGTTTTTATCTGGAATTCTGTTCATTTTCACTGAACAATAAGAGGATTGCTCAGATCTGGATTAACTCTGTGTGGCAAGACTGGGCACAGATGATAGGAAATCTTATACTCTACATTGTGACATCAAAAAAAAATTTTTTTTTGAGGTTAACTAAAACTGGTAAAAAGGAAAACAAACCATAAGGTATGTTTGCTCATAATAACCAGTCATATTTCTTGATTAACTTTAACCACAAAATAAAATACAGGATTGGTTACTGTGGATGACCACTCCATTTCAGCTCACATCTTCATGAATTTTTAAATTCTTGTTTGTATTGAATTCGATCACCCAGTTCTGTTTAGGGGGGAAAAAAATATTCCACTGAACATGATTTATTAAGACTGCTGTAAAAGGAGGCTAATATTAAAGGGTCACTAAGGGATCGTTTTTGTTATGCTGTTGCTGTAATCCTTCTCTGTTCTGCACACACTTCCTGGTTGTCTGTTTCCTGATGAAAAAAGTCATGTGAGCTTCTCTCTGTGTGGTCACTAATCAAGGAGGTGTGATTACTGTGTCTAAAACCCCTCAGAACCAATCACTTTTGTTTTACAAACCATCACTGCCCTCTATTGGCTCTGTGTCTCTGTACATCACAGAAGCATGAAAAAGCATGCAAAAGCTAAACTGAAACTGCAGGTACATTATATGATTGATTTGTTATCTATTTTTAATCATTTTAAAAAGGAATCCGTTAAAGGGGTGTTCCAGCCAAAATTGTGTTTATTAAAAGTCAGCAGCTACAAAAAGTGTAGCTGCTGGCTTTTAATAAACACTCACTTACCTGCTCCTGCGTTCCAGCGACGCGCCGACCGGGGCTCCGCTCCTTTCCCCCCCTCCCCAGCCGGCGTCTCCATCTCGACTGTGGGCACCCAGCCGTGACAGCCTTCGGCTTCACGGCTGGGCACCCACTGTGCATGCGCGAGCCGCACTGCGCATGCGCGCGCGGCGCGGCTCGCCGCTGATTGGAGAGGCGATCGCATGGGACCTGTCAGTGTCCCCCATGTGATCGCCTACAGGGAGGGGCTGGTGTAGGCGATTAAGGCTTAATCGCCTAACCAGCCCCTCGGCGGAAGTAGGACAGGAAGTCCCACTCCTACTGAAGCCCCCACTCCCCCCCCAAAAAAAATTACATGCCAAATGTGGCATGTATGGGGGTGAGGAGTGGAACAAGAGGAAGTTCCAAATTTGGGTGGAACTCCTCTTTAACTATTATGTCTCTATACCCTGTAAACAGTAATTTCAGCCAAAACATTTTTTTTCCTTTACAACTCCTTTAAGCTTGACCAGGGTGAACTATTCAACGTTTTCATGAAGAATACAGGATCTATCAAGTATAGTTTAATGCAGGAAAATGCAATCTGCAAAAGCCAAGTTACACAATCTTACATTACATCCATAGGGAAGGAACAAAAATAGGTGGCTTATTGAATGTTCAGTATTATCTTGATTTCTCCAGCCAGTTCAACAAGTGTTTTTATTTTATTTTTGCAGTATGTAATAAGTAATTGGATGTTGTTAAAAAGCTTACTTGGACCATGAGTTAATTAAGGCCTCTTCCACACGAGGCGGACTCCGTCCCTATGGAGTCCGCCAGCTCAGCAGGAGATTTCTCCGCTGAGCCAGGGGATGACAAGTTCCTCTCTGCTCACTGAGCGCCGCTGTCTCCTATGGTGAGATCTGATGAAAAGGAACAGCATGTCCGTTTTCATCAGATCTCACTCGAAACGATCCACCATGGACGGATGGGGACAGTTTGCCATTCGTCTGATTTTGGCGGATCGGGTCGGATGTCAAAGGACATGTCTCCACTGACATCCGGTGCTCCATAGGACTTCATGGAGCCGCTGTTCAGGTCCGCCGACAAAACTAACAGGCGGACCTAAACGGGTTGACCATGTGAAAGGGGCCTTAAAGGAAATTAGCGGTCACATCATACACTTTTATTTTAGAACATTGACATTGTAATAGCAATACAAACAATGGTTATATTTGACAGTCCAGTATAAACTTACCTGAAATGTGTTCTTTCATGCTGTGAGTGCTGCCTGTCTGCTGGTTATCACTTTCCACAACTCCCTGCATGCTTTGCAGCTTCTCAACTGTTTACTTTTAAATGTCTAAGGATTACATATCCCATGGTAACTTGCTGCCTGCAGATTGTGATACTTGTACTAACTCTGCCTCCTGAAACTCTTCCTGCCAACACTTCTATAGTTCAGAAGGCAGGCTTTGTGAAACGCATGACACAACAGGGCATGGTGAATATGCCAAAATTTCGACTTGTGCCTCTCTTGAGAAGGTCACTTCGTTATAACTAGATGACTACTATTGTTTGCAGGTTGTAAATGCTTTCCTCTTACAACTACTGGTTTTTAATTATTATTATATTACAGGATTTCTATAGTGGCAACTACTTTACTAGCTCTGTACAACATGAGGGAAAACCGTACAATACAATTTAATACAGTAGGAATCGGAGGGCCCTGCTTATTAGTGATTCCAATTTAAGGGATATGATGACTTTTACATATAATGTATTTTTGGGGATATTTTGGTTGCTTTTCTGCATGTTTCTTTATATTTTATGATTTATCTTTTATTTTTGCAAATACAATTTTTTACTTTTTTAAATACTCATGCTTTTCATTTATTTCTCTTCCAGTGACCAAGTGATGTAACGTCTTTTATCCCCAAAAGAAAGGAGACATGTAATGTTATCAACATCCATTGGTTTCCTGTTTGATTCATAATCTGAGCTGTACGGCCAAGCCTGTGACAGGATGAGAAGGTTACACAGAGGACTTGTTGGCTTCAGGAGCAACTGTCTCGAATAAGCTGATACACACACACTGTTCTGATTGGAAAATGAAGGAGGTAATCCACTGGTCACCCAAGGAGGTTGCTGACTGGTTAACCAACAGAGGTCTACCGGAATACTTGGAGACCTTTAAATCCCTTAATGGCCAAGGTTTGCTCAGGTTAAGAGAAGATGACTTTTACAAGCCTCCGCTGTCCCTTGTTTCTTCTGATAATGGAAGGCAGCTGTTGGAGATGATAGAAACGCTGAAAATCGAACATCACATAGAGGAACACAAAAATGGCCACGCAAATGGACATATTTACACCAAAGCTGAGATTAATTCCAACGATCATGCTTTCACCAGCAAAGCCAAGAAGAATGGTATGCCAAATGGAATCCGCAAGGAAATGATACAAATTTCGATGCCAGAGGTGGACCGTTCGCTGTCTTTTCCGAATGAGTGGAATAAAACCCTTGTAGCCTTCCTCTATGCACTTTGCTGTTTTATGTTCACCACAGTGATGATTTCCGTTGTCAATGAACGTGTGCCTTCCAAGACAGAGGAGGGTCCCCTTCCGGATGTATTTTTTGATCATTTTGACAGGGTTGCATGGGCTTTCTCAATTTGTGAGATTAATGGAATGATCTTGGTGGCAGCCTGGATTCTCCAGTGGCTATTCCTAAAGTACAAGTGAGTAAGCTTTCCGTGAACTATTTTATGTTTGGCATATGTTGATTTGGCTGCATCGAAAAGTATTATAGATTTCTAAATTCTTTACCAATTTACGAAACAGTTCTTCACTGGGCTTTAAGAGATTGTTCCCCAAGTGTACAGGGACTGAACTGGGCAGCCTTACCCAACGCAGCTCTAACACTGGGGGCAGTTTACACCACTGTTTTGCATCAAAGAAAAGTATGGCACGCAGTACTTTTTTTTTCCCAGCGCACACAAGCAGCCTTGTATAGTGCCCAGCTTGCTATTGTGAACGCTCGCTAAGCATGATTAAATACTTGATGTAGCATTGCAAACATGGTACGGTAGTGGCCTTTATCAATGTGTTGCTATAGACTAATTCAAAATTCTAGTGGATCAGTTTAGAGACAGTTCACATAGGGGCAACCCGACTTACAGCGCGACTTTGCAAGGCAACTTCAGCGCGACTTACAACGCGACTTAAAGTTGCCTCCAGGACAGGCGACTTTGGCTGTGGCCAATCACAGAATAATCAGCTCTGTGGGAGGGAGGGGTTTGCCTGAGTAAACTATTTTCTCTTCCTGTTGCTTCAGTTAGGACAGTGATCTGACTTTGGAGGCAACTTCCATTGAAATCTATGGGTACAAGTTGCCTAGAAGTCGCCTTGAAGTAGTACAGGAACCTTTTCTGAAGTCGGAGCGACTTTAGTAGTGTACATTAAGACGACTCTCATTTACTTCAATTAAATTTCTAATGTCGCGTGACTTGGGGCGACAGAAGTCGGATCCCAAGTCGTGGTAGTGTGAACCGGCACTAAAGCTATTCTTATTTAATGTTTATAGTCTGAGGGTGGTTATGGCTTTGAAAATGGTAAATAGTAAAGCATGGAAGTATTAGGTGGCAGACATTACTGTTCATATCTCTGCATTGAAGACTTTCCTCTGTTGTCCATGTGTAAAATTTAGAGGGTTCATCCACCTTTTTAAAAAAAAAATAATATTCCCCAGTGGGGACCAAAGGATGGGGGCGGGTGTAGGGTGTGCGCTCACCTTTTTGGCAGCTGTCATCAGAACGGGAAGATATCTTCTCTGCTTCAGGTCTGGTGACAGCCTTACATTTTTGGATTCATCCTCGCTCACTCCTGGTTCCAACCCATCTTTTTTTTTTTTTTTTCGACCAAAAACAAAGGAAGGAAAACTTTTAGCTGTATAAGCTTGGTTATGATTTAAACTTGGTTATCAAAACCTGCAAAAAATGTCTCGGACTTTTTGTGTAAAACTTTCTTAAAGCCGGCAATAGAAGGTTCCAATCTTGGGCAGTTCAGCAGGAACCAACCAAGCTTGGGCAGGCTGAATGTACCCAAGTTAATCGATCTATTGACGTTGGTACAACCAGCCCTACAGATTTTACATAGCGGATATTATAGCTGCTAGCAATTATTACTGTTTGCCCCCCTCCAACTGGAGAACACCATGGTGCTCCACAGGAGGGATTCTCCCATTAACAATTACCATATTAATAGGGGAATCGAGCTATGTTCTTTCCTGCAAACCCATGGTTGCAGGGAAGAATATCGCTCCGTATATGGCTGGCTTACTGCAGTTTCTATTTTAGGTTTGAAGAGAAACTGACTGATTGCTGTGCCAACATAAGTGATGTTGGTGCAGTGATCTCACCCGCTGTGCTATTGTATTCTGACTACCACCAGAATACACTGATCAGCACTTGCAGCCATTGGTTGTGATGCAGTATGGCCCTTCAACAAAAGCTGGTCATTGGATCGGCTTCTGTTGGACAGACTGCTGTACACACTGACTGAAAGTCGGTTGGTACTAAAGCAGTGTTTTTCAATTCCAGTCCTCAGGCCCCCCCAACAGGTCAGGTTTTCAGGATTTCCATTATTTTGCACAGGTGATTTGATCAGTTTCACTGCCTTAGTAATCACCACAGCCTTTTCATCTGAGGGAAATCCTGAAAACATGACCTGTTGGGGGGGGGCGTGAGGACTGGAATTGAGAAACACTGTACTATGGGGGCCCCTTTATGTTCTAGGACTACATTCAGACCCCTGCGGATGAGATGTTTCTCTGTGCTTTGAGGTGCCCCCCACTCTGTGACTGTATGCCGTTCATTTGTCTGTGGTACAGTCTAGTTTCAGCCTCAGTAGCTTATTGATCTCAGAAGGCTTTTGGGACGGAGCTGTTTCAAAAGAAAAATCCAAGCAGCCGTCTTAGGGCCCTTTCACACATACGGACAAACGGTCCGTTTTTTACAAGTCCGTTTACGGACTTGTAATGCATCCCTATAGGATTGTGGACGTTGGCGGATGATGCATCCGCTAACGTCCGCAAAGATCCATCTTTTCAAACAACCCTATTTTTCTTCCGTCTGGCAGATCGGATCGGATGAATATGGACAGACGGTCCGTATTCATCTGATTCCCCATAGGGGAGAGCGGAGGAAAGACAGGGCGGTCTCTGCACAGTGTGCGGGGACCGCCCTGTCCGCCGACAGCTCAGCAGGGATTTACAGATGATCCCCGCTGAGCCGACGGACACACACGGGGCGGATCAAAAACGGTCCGCTACGTGTGAAAGAGCCCTTATTCTGTAGCCTTAGAATGGCTCAAAGCTGCTAAAAAAAAACAGCTACCGTAGCTTGTGGGGTCTGTCATGGAAGTGGTAAACCTTTTAAAGTCCTCATTCAGAATAATATTCCTAGCCTAGTGCTGGCACTGAATTTAGCCAAGGGTGTTCAATAACTAAAAGCAAATAGGCTGTTCACTTTGCAAACATTTTTTTTCATCGCTTAGTAAATGATTTGAAGTCCTGCCGTCCTCCATCTTCCAATCATGTACAAGCAGACTATTTTTTTTTCTTCTATGCATGTGATTGGGCATTTCTTTGCAAAGTGAATTTTCCCCTTGTTCACTAAACAAAGGGAAAGTTCCATTGCAAAGTGAATAGCTTATTTGCTTTTACTAAAGTGACCCTAAAATCTTTTCAGGTCTAGTTTGCTGTGTAGTTCTGTCTTACTGGAAAAGATCAGCAATGGGCCAAGGCTTTGTGTGGGGTGAATGGTGTAGAGTTGTTAACCTGAACTTCAGACAAATGGTTAAATACAAATTTGAAATAAAGATATGGGATTGAGTGGTTTTACCTGCCCAAGGATTTGTATTCCTTTTCACCAGTCCTGAAATGTACATAATTTGGAGTTATGGCACAAAGTGCCCAGTGATCTGATTTTTCTGCAATAGATTTTAGCACTACATCCTGATCACCTCATTCCCCCAGCCTGAGATCGGAAAGTGATGAGTCATTTATCAAAGGCTCTGGTGCCCGACCCATTGCTAAGGAGCCACATGCAACCCTGTGGCACTTATTGTGCGGCCCTCGGAGCCCGTCAGACACTAATTTGTGTTTCCATTGCCTTTTTTATAGAATACATTTTTAGTAGCCCCATGTAATGTCTGCTGTCTCCTGAATCACGTCTCTATTCTCCAAAAACTCCCACAGCATGTCCACACTGACCATCTCTTGTACCATGTCTGCTGTCTCTGACCATCTCTTGTACCATGTCTGCTGTCTCTGACCATCTCTTGTACCATGTCTGCTGTCTCTGACCATCTCTTGTACCATGTCTGCTGTCTCTGACCGTCTCTTGTACCATTTCTGCTGTCTCTGACCATCTCTTGTACCATGTCTGCCGTCTCTGACCATCTCTTGTACCGTGTCTGACGTCTCTGAACATCTCTTGCACCATGTCTGCAGTGTCTGACCGTCTCTTGCACCATGTCTGCAGTGTCTGACCGTCTCTTGCACCATGTCTGCAGTGTCTGACCGTCTCTTGCACCATGTCTGCAGTGTCTGACCGTCTCTTGCACCATGTCTGCAGTGTCTGACCGTCTCTTGCACCATGTCTGCGGTGGCTGACCGTCTCTTGCACCATGTCTGCGGTGGCTGACCGTCTCTTGCACCATGTCTGCGGTGGCTGACCGTCTCTTGCACCATGTCTGCGGTGGCTGACCGTCTCTTGCACCATGTCTGCGGTGGCTGACCGTCTCTTGCACCATGTCTGCGGTGGCTGACCGTCTCTTGCACCATGTCTGCGGTGGCTGACCGTCTCTTGCACCATGTCTGCGGTGGCTGACCGTCTCTTGCACCATGTCTGCGGTGGCTGACCGTCTCTTGCACCATGTCTGCGGTGGCTGACCGTCTCTTGCACCATGTCTGCGGTGGCTGACCGTCTCTTGCACCATGTCTGCGGTGGCTGACCGTCTCTTGTACCATGTCTGCGGTGGCTGACCGTCTCTTGTACCATAAAATATAAAATAGTGCAGCGCTAAAATATACAACAATGCATAAACATAACAACTAGCTGTTATAGAGCATATAAAAAGTCCCAGGTTGTAAAGGGTGAATGCCAAAGATGACAGACAAAGGCACCAACAGATAGAAATAAACTCAATAGTGATCAGAGTGCTCAAGACGATTATAATCAGCGTACATCATTTTCTGTGCTTCCACCACCGTAGATACTGGCCGCTCGCCTTAGTCTGTGGACCTCTGATTCAACACAAAGGTCAAACAGTCCCCACTAGGGTAATCATAAGATGAGAAGCAATCCCTTGATCGAACTCCAGCCTCAATAGTGCAGCAACAGTGTAACACTATTTCAGAAATCACCAATTCACCAGTGGATAGGAACACAGCAGGTTGAGACACCAAAGCTGATCAACTGAAGATACAGAGGCAATGGATGGCTTCCAACTCCACCACATATAACTGTCTTAAAGGGGTAATTCCCCCAAAAACCTTTTTTTACCATTGATTGAGGCTCGTTATGTCAAGGGGAATCGGGTGGTTTTTTATTAGAAACGAAGCAATACTTACCTTTTTACAGATGCATCGTCTCCGTCGCTTCCGGGTATGATCGTCTGGTCTGGGCGTGCCTATTTGATTGACAGGCTTCCGACGGTCGCATACATCGCGTCACGAGTAGCCGAAAGAAGCCGAGCGACGGTGCGGCTCTATACTGCGCCTGCGCACCGTCGTTCGGCTACTTTCGGAAAATCGTGACGCGATGTATGCGACCTCGGAAGCCTGTCAATCAAATAGGCACGCCTATAGTCGGAGCCCATACCCGGAAGCGTCGGAGACGATGCATCTGTAAAACGGTAAGTACAGCTTCATTTCTAAAAAAAAAAAACTTGATTCCCCTTGACATAACGAGCCTGAATAAATGTTAAAAAAAAGGTTTTTGGGGGAACTACCCCTTTAAGAGTTGTAAAGGAAAAACATTTTTTGGCTGAAATGACTGTTTACAGGGTATAGAGACATAATAGTTAACTGATTCCTCTTAAAAATGATTAAAAATCAATCATATAATACAGGGTTTGACAAATTTGCTTGGAATCTAAGAGCCAGCTAAAAAAGTTAAGAGCCAAAAAACGCACCCCGTCCCGACGAGCTCGCGCGCAGAAGCGAACACATACATGAGCAGCGCCCCGCATATGTAAATGGTTTTCAAACCACACATGTGAGGTATCGCCGCGATTGGTAGAGCGAGAGCAATAATTCTAGCCTCCGACCTCCTCTGTAACTCAAAACATGCAACCTGTAGATTTTTTTAAACGTCGCCTATGAAGATTTTAATGGGTAAAAGTTTGTCGGCATTCCACGAGCGGACGCAATTTTGAAGCGTGACATGTTGGGTATGAATTTACTCGGCGTAACATTATCTTTCTTAATATTAAAAAAAATGGGGATAACTTTACTGTTTTATTTTTTTATTAAAAAAGTGTAATTTTTTCACCAATCCAGGGCAGTGTTTGTTTTTAAAATGAAACTGATTGGTTCTGAGGGGTTTTAGACACACAGTAATCACACCTTCTTGATTAGAGACCACAGAGAGAAGCTCCCAGTACTTTTTTCTTAAGGAAACAACCAGGAAGTGTGCAGAACAAAGAAGGATTACAGCAAAAATGAACAATGAGGACATTAAACCAGGACTGCATTAGGGTAAAGGAAGCTATTTAGCTAAAAAAAAAAAAATTCCTTTGGGTGACCCTTTAAGCCACAAAATGTGTTTTATTTATACAAAACCGACAACTCACACCTATTCTTAGACCCTCAGTCTGGGCGCCTCTGCCGATCGGACAACTGACAGGACTCCTTTTTGCGTTGATATATTATAATCTGTTCCCTCTTTGCTTACATTTTTCCTGCACTAACTCTCTACTCCTACTGGCACTTTGTTTAACCACTTAATATCCCACAGTACTTTTGGTGTGGGCGGATGGCACAACCAGGCTTGGCACCGTAAATATACATTGCTTGGCACATACGCAATGGGGTGCCCCTCCCGTAACTGCCTTGTCCTCAGGAGACAGCGGATTATGGTTCCTGGCCTCATTGAGCGGGCGAGATCATGATGATCACAATGTAAACAAAACTGTTATGAATACATTTCATTCATGGCAGCTATGATTCATCTAGAGCAGGGATCTCCAAACTGCGGCCCGAGGGCCGGATGCGGCCCTTTGCTTGCCTTTATCCGGCCCTTGGGGCAGTATCCCTCCCACTGATACAAGACACTATTCTGACATCTGACATCGACAGTGGAGCACCATTTCTCCCAGTGCCGCCACTAATGGTTCACTATTCCTCCCTATGATACAAACGACGGGGCACGATTTCTCCCCCTAATACCATATGTTAAGTCCCACTGATGCCAGGAAAATTTCCACCTCCCGCTTGCCAAAGTCTGGCCCTCCAAGAGTCTGAAGGACAATAAACCGGCCCTTTGTTTCAAATGTTTGGACACCCCTGATCTAGAGCATGGGTCCTCAAACTACGGCCCTCCAGCTGTTCAGGAACTACAATTCCCATCATGCCCTAGTCATGTCTGTGAATGTCAGAGTTTTACAATGCCTCATGGGACTTGTAGTTCCGACACAGCTGGAGGGCCGTAGTTTGAGGATCCCTGATCTAGAGCAACTCCAGTGCTCAAGGCACACCAACAGGTCATGTTTTCAGGCCTCCCATTATTTTGCACAGGTGATTTGATCAGTTTCACTGCCTTAGTAATTCTCAGTCATTTTATCTGAGGGAAAACATGACCTGTTGGTGCGCCTTGAGGACTGGAGTTGAGAAACACTACTGTAGAGTGATTCCGTGATTGGCCCACAGCTATTACATGGTATCTGGGCCTGTCACAGCACCCTATAGGCCTATACTATGTGATTGGCTGTAATCAATCACAGCATGTCAACATTAAGCCCAGCTGTTATGAATGTAACCCATTAATGACTTTAACAATTGCTGTCAGTGATAACCACTGTAGCAGCAATCTTGAGTGTTAAAAAATAAATAAAAAATAAAAATAAATCCTCATCTCTTTCACCATATGGTGGTGACACTGAGCTAGTCTGATGGGAAAAGAAAATGTAAAAAAAATAAAAAGTTTAAAAATTTGAATAAAAAATTATTTTTCTTTTTGTCAGCAGTCAGTATGCCTAATTACGGCAACACCAGTTATATGATGACGCAGTACTGCACTGGTGACGGTATGTAAAAAAAATTGTGGGGAAAAAAAACATTTTTTTTATTTAATTTTCCAAAACTTTGTGACAAATTAGTTAAAAAAAAAAAAAATCGCGCCATGCCCCTTACTAAATACCTTGGACTGTCTACTTTCCAAAAAGGGGTCATTTGCTGGATATTTGTACTGTCTTGACATTTTAGAACCTCAAGAAATTGGATAGGCCATTGGGTTCAATCAATTTCCAAATATATATACCGTTGTTTGTAGACACGATAACGTTTACACAAACCAATTAATATACATTTTACTGTGATTTTATTTTTTCATCAAAGACCTGTAGTAAAAAACATTTGGCCTAAATTTATTCAGATATTTGATTCTATTGGATACGTTTTAGATAGAGAAGTGCAGCGCTTGTAAAACATGTATCAGTATTCCTGTATCGTTAAAGTGCAGAGATGCAACTACGTAAAATAAAACATGCATATATCAATTGATGTGTAAACAAAACCATGTGACATATGTGATAAAAAGTCCATATAAGTGACTAAAAATCCTTGTGGAAATAAAGTGACGGAGTGACGGTTCTCACAAGGTCAAGCATTTGTACCAAGTCGCTTTATTTCCACAAGGATTTTTAGTAACTTTTATATGGACTTTTTATCACATATGTCACTTTTTATTATTGCACATTATTGTTGCATCTTATTATATGGCACGTGGTTTTGTTTACACATCAATTGATATATGCATATTTTATTTTTTGTAGTTGCATCTCTCTGCACATCTGCACTTTATCGATACAGACGCGTTTTACAAGCGCTGCACTTCTCTTTATCTATTTTGACTTTATACCTAGTATTTAGGTTATAGTGTTCAGCTGCAGCTTGATATATTTTAAAGTGGAGTTTCCATCCCAACATTTTTTTTTCATTATTGTGCTCATTAGACCGAAAAAAAAAAAAATTCCCTCAACTGGAAATGCCTGTTGCTATGCGGTCCCACGAAATCTGCCTCCGGAATCTCCTAGGATTCTGACATCATCTCCCTCTAATGCTCCTGGGAAATGTGTGTCATCATTTCCCAGGATGCAGTGCGCTGCCCAATTATCACTCCCCATCCAAGACTTCCAGGAAGTAAGTGCTTGTGGGCTTCACAATGCCCACAAGCAAAATGACAAGGGTGTGGACATTTTTAATAACTATGCGGAGCGGTGGGGGATTGTAAAATAGTAAGTGACCGGATTTATATTATAAAAACGCATGATGAAAGGACATACATTTAGAAAATGCTAATTGTGGTTGGAACTCCGCTTTAAACTGAGTGCGGATATTTCATCTACATTGGATAGGTTTTGTAAGAGAAAGTATATTGTATTATTTTTTTTTTTAATGTTCAGTCTTTTTTCCTTTTTAACCACTTGACTACTGGGCACTTAAACCCACTTAATAACCACACCAATTTTCAGCTTTCAAAAATGAAATTTTTGTCCTTTTTTTCCCACAAATAGAGCTTTCTTTTGGTGGTATTTTATCACCTATGCGGTTTTTATTTTTTTCGCTATAAATGAAAAAAGAACGATTTTTTTTAAAAAAAATGAATTTTTCTTCATTTCTATTATAACATTTTGCAAAAAAGTAATTTTTCTTCATAAATTTGGCCTATAATGTATACTGCTACATATCTTTGGTAACAAAACAAAAAAAAATGTAATATTATTTAGTCTGGGTGAAAGTTATAGGGTCTAAAAGCTATGGTACCAATTACTGAAAATTGATCAATTTGATCACATCTGATGTACTGACAGCCTCTCATTTCTTGAGACCCTAACATGCCAGAAAAGTACAAATACCCCCCAAATGACCCCTTTTTGGAAAGAAGACATTCCAAGGTATTTAGAAAGAGGCATTGTGAGTTTTTTGAAGTTGTCATTTTTTCCCACAATTCTTTGCAAAATCAAGATTTCTTTAATTTTTATTTTCTTTCCACAAAATTTTCATATTAGCAGGTTATTTCTCACACACAGCATATGCATACCACAAATTACACCCCAAAACACATTCTGCTATTCCTCCCGAGTATGGCGATACCACATGTGTGAGACTTTTACACAGCGTGGCCACATACAGAGGCCCAACATGCAGGGAGCACCATCAGGCTTTCTGGAACACCCAGACCAATTCTGACATTTCTCTCCTACATGTAAAAATCATCATTTATTTGCTAGAAAATTACATAGAACCCCAAAACATTATATATGCTTTTTTAGCAAAGACCCTAGAGAATACAATGGTGGTTGTTGCAACTTTTTATCGCGCATGGTATTTGCACAGCAATTTTTCGAACACATTTTTTTTGTTTTTTGGAAATAAAACAGTTTTGTGCTTTTAAAAAAAAAAAACATTAAATTTAGCCCAATGTTTTTGCATAATATGAAAGATGAAGTTACGCCGAGTAAATAGATACCCAACATGTCACCCTTCAATATTGCACACGCTCGTGGAATGGCGCCAAACTTTGCGACTTAAAAATCCCCATAGGTGACGCTTTAAATATTTTTACTGGTTACATCATTTTAGTTGGAGAGGAGGTCTGGGGCCAAAATGATTGCTCTCGCTCTAACGTTCGCAGCGATACCTCACATGTGTGGTTTAAATACAGTTTTCATATGTGGGTGGGACTTACATGCACGTTCGCTTCTGTATACGAGCACGTGGGAACAGGGGCGCTTAAAGTTTTTTTTTTTTTTTTATTGTTCATTTTACTTTATTTATTTTAGTTTGACACGTTTTTCCCCA
Organism: Rana kukunoris; assembly: GCA_029574335.1. Classification (NCBI taxonomy): domain Eukaryota; kingdom Metazoa; phylum Chordata; class Amphibia; order Anura; family Ranidae; genus Rana; species Rana kukunoris. The sequence continues at coordinate 79,871,221 of CM056056.1, forward strand.
AAAAATAAATGTTTTGATTACTTTTATTCCTATTACAAGGAATGTAAACATCCCTTGTAATAGGAATATAGCTTGACAGGTCCTCTTCAGTGAGATATGGGGTCAATAAGACCCCACATCTCACCTCTAGGCTTGGGAAGCCTGAAAAAAAAACGACCGCATGGAGTATTGCGCAGGGGGTACGATGAGTATTGTTCAGAGTATTGCTGGGGGTACGATGAGTATTGTTCAGAGTATTGCTGGGGGTACGATGAGTATTGTTCAGAGTATTGCTGGGGGTATGCTGAGTATTGCTGGGGGTATGCTGGGATGGATGAGCAGGGATGGATGGATCTGTGACTGCAATAGTCACAGATCCATCCACAGCGCTGCCGCCATCCGCGCTCCCCCTCTCACACTGTACCGATCGGTACAGAGAGAGGAGGGAGGAACCGGCGTCATCAAATGACGCCGGTCTGTTTACATGTGATCGCGCCGTCATTGGACGGCGCGATCACGTGGTAAACCGCCGCTATTAGCGGCGATTTACCGTGATCCGTGACATTCCCGTGTGCGCGCCCCAGGGGGCGTACGGGAGCACGACTCTGGAAACACGTTATATAACGTGATCCCAGAGTTAAGCAACCACCTTGCCGCCGTTATTTTTCGGCAGGTGGTTGCTAAGTGGTTAAATGGCAAAAAAAAAACAATGGGGTACAGGGTACAGTGTTGCATGATGATGCAATTGCCAGTTAACCACTTGCCGACCACCCATTGCAGATGTACTGTGGCAAGGTGGCTCACTCAGCTGTGAAAATCGCCGTACCGGTACGGCGATTCGTGCACCAGCTTTCGTGGATGTGTGCAGCCGCTGGCACATGCGTGCTCTGTCCAGCGGGGGAGCCAATCAGCGGGTCTGGTGGACTCTGTCAGCCCACGATCGTTCCCTGCAATGACAAAACAAGGATCTGCCGAAGTAAACAAGGCAGATCCCCGTTCTGTCAGGGAATGACACTGAGATCGGCTTTCCTGCCAAGCAGGAATGACAGATCTGTGATTTTCCCCAGTCACACAGTCCCGCATACAGTTGGTAATCACAAACCGGGAACACATTTAACCCCTTTATTGCCTCTGATGTTAACCCCTTCCCTGCCAGTGTCATTGCATATTTTTAGCACTGATCACTGTAATAATGTCACTGGTTCCCAAAAAGGTGTAAAAAAATGTCAGTTAGGTGTCCTATCTGTCCTCCACCATGTCGCATTCCTGCTAAAAATCACTGATCACCGAAGAAAAGTGGAAGATCGAGCAGTGCTTGAAGAGGGGGGTGGGCCACACACAGTGCTATGCATGGGGACTGCCCCCCTCTCCAAGCACTGCTCTATCTCCCCCTCCCATTTTCCTTTGGTACAGGTTAGAAGAAAGAACAGCCTGGGGGGCGGGGCTGGGAACGGTGCTGCCGATAACGAGTTTAAACAAGTCGCCGCTCCACCCACCTGCTCGGATCTATAATTTTTCTGGACCCGAAAATTGCATGCGCGGACAGCGGTTTGCTGACTTGCCACACCAGAAGTGACGCGGTGGAGACTTTTCATAAGTCCAGGTTTTTTTACAACACCGTTCCTTCAGAGCTGTATGCTTGCGGGAGTGACGTCATTGCGGCGCAGCCATTCAAGTGGCCACAGCCTGTGAAACTGGAAGAGACTTGGTGAAGATGCAACAGTGACAGCGTGCCGCTGGAGGGTGTTTCAGGGGAAGTGTTTTTATAATGTGCTAGTACGTGATTCATACTAGCACATTATGTTTTTACCCTGCAGGGAGAAAGCTTTTTTTTTTTCTCCTGTAAGTTTATTACGGCTTTAATCTATCTTTACAGCTGTGAGAGTGAGAATCCTGTTTCCCATCATTTCTTCTGTCATGGGGAGAGCGGCTCTTGAATATACAAAGCCTTTATAGGTCATGTCTTAATGACATGCTGTTATGTTAGTATGGCTTTTCTTGGTGATCTTCAGTATTCAAGTGCACCATCTCTTCTAATTGTGTGCTGCTCAGATGTTTACCAAAGTCCTTCCTTTAATTGGAGGCCGCCACAAACAAATATATTCCGCCTTTCGCTGAGTTAATCAGGAACATATTTAATTTGGGAAGTGCAGTGGAAAATGTTTTCCTTATTAATAAGATGTGTTGTTCTTTCCAGAGGTTTATTAAAATGGTTCCTTGTTTATTCAGAATAGTTTTGAGGTGTCAGGACATGATATACGCTGCAGCTGTTTCATAATCTGTTTATCGTAGTTTTTCGATGTTCTAGAACTTCTTTTCCGAGATTTCCTTCTGGTGCCTTACAAAGAAGAATATAGAAGTTTGATGTTTGTAATACACACGTTCTTGTCGGTGGCGTATCTAGGGTATGGCAGCCATGGCAAGTGCCATGGGTGCCATATGAAGGGGGCGCTGTGGAGTGGCTGGGCAGCAAGGCACTTACCAGGATCTCTTCTTCCCTCCTGCCAAGCATAGGCAGGATCTCCTTTTCAGCACCTTTTCTAATGGACAATGACAGCGCTATCCCTGCTGCGTTCAGCCACAGCCCTCCTGTTCTCCCGTTCCATCTGGTAGGATTGGCAGCGCACAAAGAAGAAGGAACATCAGTTTCTCCATCTCCTCTGTGAAAACTCAGGCCTTAAGTGATGAAGATTTCATCACTTCCAGTATTGGTTCTGCATTTACCTGGCCTTAGAGGGTAGAGGAGGGATCAGGGTTCTAATAAACCCCAGATTTCTCCATAAAGAGGATATGATGTCACTACCCAAGGTGTTACAAGGGATGATAAATATCACTAGTTTTGTTGGGTTATCTGAAAGATGGGTTTCAAATGTCTCAACAGGGGCGCAGTCTCAGTGCTATTTTCGCTAGATAAGCCCCTGGTTCTTGTACAATTAGGCGTCATTTAGATGTGCAGGTGGAGAGAAATAAAACGGAACGATTGAGCCATGTTTTTACATTCTCTTTCTGCTGCAGTTGCGATGCTTAAAAAGTCTACCCAACATGCAGCAATTGGCAATCTGAACACAACACATTCAAGAAAATGGGGAACTGCTACAAACACCCCACAACCACATGTATTGCAAGTGGTTTACGGCACATTTGTTGGCAAAAATGGGGTTGAAATAGGTGGTGAGGAGGCGCTTCACCTCCTGAAGCACAATCCAAACGCAAGTGGTAGATTCAGACATATTTTCTTCTGTGTTAAAGTGATAGTAACCACCTAAAGAGGAAGTAAACCCTCTTAACCACTTCAATACCCAGCCATAGAAAATTGATGGCCTGGGATGGGATTTACCATCCTAAGTGGCCGTCAATTGACGGCCTGGGCATTGCAGGCGAATATCTGGATGATGCCTGCAGCCAGAGGCATCATCCAGATATCCTCTTCTTCAGCCGACGATTCTGCACAATGTAAGAACGATCATAGCGGCGGTTCCGCCGCTTGATCGTTCTTACAGGCCGCGGGAGGGGACATCCCCCTTTCACATAATACAAAAAAATTGGGCTAACTTTACTGTTTTGTTATTTTTTTAATTCATAAAACAATTTTTTTACAAAAAAAAGGCGTTTGAAAAATAATTGCGTAAATACCGTGCAAGATAAAACTTTGGAATGACCGCCATTTTATTCCCTAGGGTGTCTGCTAAAAAAAACATATATAATGTTTGGGGGTACTGTGTAATTTTCTAGCAAAAGAATGATGATTATTACATTTAGGAGAGAAGTGTCAGAATAGGCCCGGTATGGAGGTGGTATAAAAGCCTAGTATTGAAGCGGTTAAAAAAAAAAAACCTGCAAGACAAAGGCATAACAAGCTAGTATGCATAGCGTACTAGCTCATTATGTATTGCTTACCTCCGATCGAAGCCCTTACATCGGTCCACGTCTCCCCCCTTCAGCCACCCACGTGTCGTCCCGGAGTTTCTTCTGGGTATCTCAGCTCCGGCGCTGTGATTTGCCGGAGTTGCGATGACGTCACTGCCGCACATGAGCCGCCGGTAATGGCACGAAGACTAAAGCAATGGCACATTGCTTCAGTTTGCTCCAGTGCGCATGTGCCGATGACTTTGGCACATGCAGACACAGGGGAATATCTCCTAAACCGTGCAGGTTTAGGAGATATCCTTGGTAGCTACAGGTAAGCCTTAATATGGGCTTACCTGTAGCATAAATTAAAAAAGGGGGTTTACAAATACATTAACTACTTAAAGGGATTGTAAAGACAAAAATATTTTCCTCTTAAAGCGGATCTCCACCCTAAAGTGAAGATCCGCTGATCGGAACCCTCCCCCCCTCCGGCGTCACATTTGACACCTTTCAGGGGGGAGGGGGGTGCAGATACCTGTCTAAAGACAGGTATCTGCACCCACTTCCGGCCCGCAGTCTCGGGCAAAAGACGGGCTTTTCCCGTTGTGTGCTGGGAACTCTCGGCTCCCAGCACACAGCGGGAGCCAATCGCCGGGCGCAGCGCGACTCGCGCATGCGCCGTAGGGAACCGGCAGTGAAGCCGGAGCGCTTCACTTCCTGGTTCCCTCACCGTGGATGGAGGGGGGAGCAGCAGGGAGATGAACGATCGCTCGTCCTCTGCTGTGGACGCCGCTAGACTCCAGGACAGGTAAGTGTCCTAATATTAAAAGTCAGCAGCTGCAGTATTTGTTGCTGCTGGCTTTTAATATTTTTTTTGGGTGAACCATCCGCTTTAAATTAAAGTCTGACAGTAGCTGATAAAGTAAAACGTAATGTTTTGCATTATAACTAGTTTGATACCTGTTGAAATCGAGCCGTTTTATTCACCTCCGTCACTCCTGAATTGTTATTCTCACTGACTTCCTGGTTTGCGGTGCGCATTCATTCTTGCTACATCACAGCCTAATGGGAACTACAGTTCCTATTAGGCTTAGCCTCCATGCCTGTGAGGGATAAGAGAGCATCTTCACGCAGGGCTGTAGTCATAGGGAGGGGGTGAGCACATTCTGCTTTCCACCATGCAAAATGGCTCAGATGCTGGTTGAAAGCAAGAAGAGGAGAGACAGGAAATGGCATTTTCAAACCTGGATTACTGTATTTTGGAGGTCAAAAGGAAAAACGAGGTAAGTGATATTTAAATGCTCTAGCATGCAGCAATCAATTGATCTAATAAAAAACAAACCTTTAGTGTTCCTTTAAGGACCTTGGGTGTTTTTCAGATTTGGTGTTTACAAGACAAACATTTTTCTTTTTCTAGAAAATTACTTAAAACCCCCAAACATTATATATATATATATATATATATATATTTTTAACACCCTAGAGAATAAAATGGCGGTCATTGCAATACTTTTTGTCACACCGTATTCGCGCAGCGGTCTTGCAAGCGCACTTTTTTTGGAAAAAATTCACGTTTTGAATTAAAAAATAAGACAACAATAAATTTGGCCCAATGTTTTTATGTATTGTGAAAGATAATGTTACGCGGAGTAAAATGATACCCAACATGTCACGCTTAAAAATTGCACCCGCTCGTGGCATGGCGTCAAACTTTTACCCTTAAAAATCTCGATAGGCGACCTTAAAAAATTCTATAGGTTGCATCCTTTGAGCTACAGAGGTGGTCTAGGGCTAGAATTATTGCTCTCGCTCGAACAATCGCAGTGATACCTCACTTGTGTGCTTTGAACACCATTTTCATATGCGGGCGCTACTCATGTATGCGTTCACTTCTGCGCGCAAGCACAACGGGGCGCTTTAAAACATGAATTTTTTTTTCCTATTTATTTTTATTTATTTTATTATTTTTTTACACAGAAAAAAAAAATGGATCACTTTTATTCCTATTACAAGGAATGTAAACATCCCTTGTAATAGAAAAAAGCATGACAGGTCCTCTTAAATATGAGATCTAGGGTCAAAAAGACCTCCGATTTCATATTTAGACTTAAATGGAAAAAAAAAATGGAAATTTTGTCATTTGAAAAAAATGACAACAAAAAAATGTGTCTTTAAGACGCATGGGTGGAACTGACGTTTTGACGTCACTTCCACCCTGCTATGCTATGGGGACAGTTGGGTGCCATCTTGCCCTCACTCGCGTTGCCACACAGCAGGCTGAAGGACCTGATCGCCTCCGCCGTTATCGACGGCTCCGGTAAGCGGCGGAGGGCGTGGAAGAGCGGCCAGAGCCCTTCTCCCGCCGCCGATAACGGTGATCTCGTGGCAAATCCGCCACAGAGACCACCGTTAACATTTACAGGACCTCTCATGCTAAAGATGGATACCTCGATTGTGGCAGCAGCTTCTGCCGTTACCCAGACATCCATCTTAAGGCTTCATTTCCACTGGCGTTTTTACAGCCAAGTTTTTTACAGCTTAAAAACGCCTGTCCATGTCTATTTTATAAAAAAAAATTGGAGCTTTAAAAACGCTGCGGCAGCGTTTTTGAGCGTTTTTGTGTGTTTTTGAGCGTTTTTTAATGTCTGGCGTTTTTACAGCTCTATTGCTGGAGCTTCAGAACGCACTGGTCCCGCGTTTTTTTGGTCTTAATAAGAAAATACATCCTGTTTTCAGCATTGTTATTGCAGAACCAACCAGTTAAGTTATCTTTTAAAGTATGCATAAAACGCTTTCACTTTAACCCAATGCACATTTATTAAAAACTTTTCAGTTATAAAAAATATTTTTGTAAGACAGCCCATAGATTGGGGTAGGCAACCTTAGAGAGATGGAGTCAAAGATTACCAGGCCCACCAGAGCACATGTTCCATGTGTGTTTTCTGCACCGTGTTCTAAACGCACTGCCTTTGTGATCTATTGCGGGTGATAATACATTGCTTATCCCAAGCGTAGATCGCAAATGCAGTGTGTTTGTAAGCACAAAAATAAAATGAGTATTACGAGAGTGCAGGGTTCATGAGTGCATTACGCGCAGAATGCAGGGTTCATGAGTGTGTTGCGCTTGGAATGCTGGGATCAGGAGTGTGGTCTGCTCAGAGTAAACGCAGACATCAGGAGTGTGGTCTGCTCAGAGTAAACGCAGGCATCGGGAGTGTGGTCTGCTCAGAGTAACGCAGGCATTGGGAGTGTGGTCTGCTCAGAGTAACGCAGACATCGGGAGTGTGGTCTGCTCAGAGTAACGCAGGCATCGGGAGTGTGGTCTGCTCAGAGTAACGCAGGCATCGGGAGTGTGGTCTGCTCAGAGTAACGCAGGCATCGGGAGTGTGGTCTGCTCAGAGTAACGCAGGCATCGGGAGTGTGGTCTGCTCAGAGTAACGCAGGCATCGGGAGTGTGGTCTGCTCAGAGTAACGCAGGCATCGGGAGTGTGGTCTGCTCAGAGTAACGCAGGCATCGGGAGTGTGGTCTGCTCAGAGTAACGCAGGCATCGGGAGTGTGGTCTGCTCAGAGTAACGCAGGCATCGGGAGTGTGGTCTGCTCAGAGTAACGCAGGCATCGGGAGTGTGGTCTGCTCAGAGTAACGCAGGCATCGGGAGTGTGGTGTCACGTACCTGGTAGGAGTCTGATGTGAAGAGGTCGGCCTCTCTTGTATCTCCAACCCGGAACCCCGCTGAGGGTGAAATAGATGGCGTTCGGGTAGGAGGAACACGAGTGCCTGATGGTATTTGCTTGAGTGCCGTTGGATGCAGGAAGGGCAGAAGACCCAAGATGAGCAGCAGGCACAGGGCTAGGTGGTATAGAGCGAAGAGCCCAGAAGAGGGGGACTCAGCGCCTAGCAATCAGGATGACCCGTGGCGGGAGCCTTGGAAGCAGGGGTCTTAGGATGGCCGGGTTGGCAGCAGGCAGGCAGCGAAGTACAAGGGATCGAGCAGAGGCAAGGTCAAAGGTCACAGGCCGGGTCGTCGGCAGGCAGGCAGCGGAGTATACAAGGGTTTAGCAAGAGCAAGGTCAGGTCACAAGACGAGTGGTTTTAACAGGAATCGTGGTGAAGTATACAGGCGTCAGGAATGCAGGAATCATAGAAGACCGGTCAGCACCGCCCAGACATCAGAGCATCCTTTAAATAGGTTAAGAGGGGTCAGGAACGCCCCCTGCGTGTGCGCACCATCAGCCGCGCTCGCGCATGCGCGGGAGTGCGCCGCTGCGGTTGATGGATGCGCGCAAAAGCGCGCCGTTGGTCAACAACGTCTCCTGCGTTTCAGGCATGCGCGCGTGTGCGTGCCAACGGTGTCTCAGTCCTTTCCTTACATGTGGTCTGCTCAGAGTAACGCAGGCCTCGGGAGCGTGGTCTGCTCAGAGTAACGCAGGCCTCGGGAGCGTGGTCTGCTCAGAGTAACGCAGGCCTCGGGAGCGTGGTCTGCTCAGAGTAACGCAGGCCTCGGGAGCGTGGTCTGCTCAGAGTAACGCAGGCCTCTGGAGCGTGGTCTGCTCAGAGTAACGCAGGCCTCGGGAGCGTGGTCTGCTCAGAGTAAAGCAGGCCTCGGGAGTGTGGTCTGCTCAGAGTAACGCAGGCCTCGGGAGTGTGGTCTGCTCAGAGTAACGCAGGCCTCGGGAGTGTGGTCTGCTCAGAGTAACGCAGGCCTCGGGAGTGTGGTCTGCTCAGAGTAACGCAGGCCTCGGGAGTGTGGTCTGCTCAGAGTAACGCAGGCCTCGGGAGTGTGGTCTGCTCAGAGTAACGCAGGCCTCGGGAGTGTGGTCTGCTCAGAGTAACGCAGGCCTCGGGAGTGTGGTCTGCTCAGAGTAACGCAGGCCTCGGGAGTGTGGTCTGCTCAGAGTAACGCAGGCCTCGGGAGTGTGGTCTGCTTAGAGTAACGCAGGCTTCGGGAATGCATTGCGCTCAGAGTAACGCAGGCTTTGGGAATGCATTGCGCTCAGAATAACTCAGAGGTGCGTTGCGCTCAGAATAACGCAGGGATCGGGAGTGTGTTGGGCTCAGAGTAACTCAGGGATCGGGAGTGTGTTGGGCTCAGAGTAACTCAGGGATCGGGAGTGCGTTGGGCTCAGAATGCAGATTTTGGGGGGGATGTAAAGGGTGGTAGAGGACACTGCTATGGGGGGGGCCCTCCTCATAGGCCGTGTCCACTGCCCTCTTTACATCACCCTCCCCCCCCCCACACACACACACACACACAGTAGAGTCGTCTTCGTCCCTCTTTAGCATGGACCTCTCGACCCCTTCATTGCCATGTTGCATAGTTCCATTGCATCCTACATCTGCACATGAGGGAGATCAGGAGAAAGCACAGTTCTGGACAAGGAATGGGAGCTGGCCCAGTGGCTTTTCGTATTAAGCTGGTAATTGGTTGCTTAGGACCTAGCATCCAATCACCTGCGGGTTAACTTAAACTCGCTGATGACAGCGACAGAGGCGGATCTTGGAGAGAGAACTGAAGGCGTGGTTGGTGGCGAGAGAACCAGACCTGTTCGCGGTCTACCTGTCACATGTCTGCAGTCGACAGGTAGCCCGTGATCGACCGGTTCCTAACCCCACCATGGTGCCCAATTACCTGATCACTGTGACGGCCTCTGATTGGCTATCGCAGTTATCAGTTAGTGCACTTTCACACTGGTCTGTAGAAGAATTGCAATTTTGCAGTGTTCTCAGATGCATTTCCTGTGTGTTTTGGTGCGTTTTTCTTTTCGTTTTTTTTTTTTTTACTGCAACTTTACCACAATTTCCATTAATTTTAGTGGAAAGCTGTGTATTTGGTGTGTGTTTCAAAGCTTACCAAAGATGCAGCATGCATGACTTTTCAAAAAACACCACACATGTAACACAGTGCTGTAAAGAGTCCCATAGGATTTAAAGGGAAAAAATGTTCTTGCGTTTTTCATGCAAGGTAAAAATGCAGGAAAAAACGTATCGGCGTAAAAGGGCCCTTACTGTACAGGTAGCTTGTGTGTGTGTGTGTGTGTGTGTTTTCGCCTCTGAATGGAGAGACAATGCATTGTATCTTGTTCTCCTTGCTAGAGGGAAAACAATGTATTGATGCATTTGATTTTTACAGTTTTATGAACTCATGTTAAAGTTGCAGACTTGTGTTTAGGCATTAAGATTTGTTTTACAGTCCATCATGAAGGGGTTAATAACTGTTTTTTTTTTTTTTTTTTATAAAAATATATTCTAATAATTGTCATTTATCTCCACAGATCCATAGTTAGCCGAAGATATTTTTGTATAGTTGGTACTCTGTACTTGTATCGCTGTATAACTATGTATGTTACTACACTGCCCGTTCCTGGAATGCATTTCAACTGTTCTCCAAAGGTACGTGTTATCTTTTCCTATTTTGTTACTTTTATAGGAAGCACAGGGGAGCAGCTTGGCAGACACAGTAACATTGAGTCTGAGGATTTGTTTAGGTTTGGAGGAAGTGTGTCCTGGTCTTTTTTACATTAAAGGAAGAAAAAAGCGTCAGGCCTTCTACAAGTGTTTTCTGGAGTCACCACAGTTTCGCCCTGGTTCACATTGATGCTACTTTGAAATCGTGCTACTACATTTGAGAGAGCGCCTTTCAAAGTAGCAGGTCAGCATTTCAGGTGCTGCTTGGCTGACATTTGTGCCATTTCATGCACAGATGTCTATGCAAGTCGCATCTAAAATTGCAAAAATATAGTGCAGGAGTCACACCGATTTGAACAGTTTCATTGCCTACAATAGAGTGTGATTTGTTATGAAAGTGATTCTAAAGATTGTAATAAAAAAAAAAAAAAAAACTGTTATACTGTTAATGGTTTTTCACAGAGCGCCCGCTCATGGCATGGCGTCAAACTTTCACCCTTAAAAATCTCGATAGGCGACATTTAAAAAATTCTACAGGTTGCATTTTTTGATTTACAGAGGAGGTCTAGGGCTAGAATTATTGCTCTCGCTCCAATGATCGTGGCGATGCCTCACTTGTGTGGTTTGAACACTGTTTTCATATGTGGGCGATACTCGCGTATGCGTTCGTTCTGCACGCGAGTTTGTCGGGACGGGGCGCTTTAAAAAAATTTTTTTTCGCATTTATTTTTTATTTATTTTACAATTTTTAACACTGAAATAAAAATAATAAAAAAATTATCACTTTTATTCCTATTACAAGGAATGTAAACATCCCTTGTAATCAAAAAAAGCATGACAGGTCCTCTTAAATATGAGATTTGGGGTCAAAAAGACCTCAGATCTCATATTTAGGCTTAAATGCAAAAAAAAATTCTTTAAGACGCTGGGCGGGACTGACGTTTTGACGTCCCTTCTGCCCAGCAGAGCTATGGGGACGGGTGAGGGACATTTTTTCCTCATTCACATCCCCAGTCAGCAGCCGACAGGACCCGATCGCCTCCGCCGCTACCGACGGCTACGGTAAGCGGCGGAGGGCGCGGGAGAGCGGCGGGAGGGGGGCCCCCCTCCCGCCACCGATAACGGTGATCTCGCGGTGAATCCGCCGCAGAGACCATCGTTATCGCGTGCAGGACCGCCCACTGAAGAGATGGATATCTCGGTTGTGGCAGCAGCTGCTGCCGTTACCGAGATATCCATCTTTAAAGTGCCGACGTATAACGACGGTGGGCGGTCGGTAACTAGTTAAGGTAAAAAACCGACTGCCTTTATAACCACTGTAAGGGAAAATTTTGTTGCTCAACAATCGCGCCAAAATCGCACCGTGTTTAGGGTGCCATTAGGAAATATTGGCATCACAAGTGCGTCCCTTGTTCGCAATCCTGGAATTGCGGGCAGAATTAGGGCGATTCAAGTCGACTAGGTGTGAAGCCTTAAAGTGGATGTAAACCCAATTTTTTTTTATGTCACAATGTAGAGTATAAAATTTCCTATCATCTGTGCCCAGTCTTGCCACACAGAGTTAATCCAGATCTGAGAAATCCTCTTTTATTGTTCAGTGAAAATTAACAGACTTCCAGATAAAAACCTGTCTAAAAAAAAGTCCATTCCTCCCTTTGCTTTGAGTGACAGGTTATTTACATATCTAGCTTGGACATGTTTATCATATGTTATGTTATGTTTTACATAATATGAGGTGATCCACAGTTCATTGTATATTACCAGGATTTGTTATGTGGGGGAGGGGCGGATTTCTCACTTTTTATACTGTGGATCACCTCATATTATGATAAACATAACATAACATAACATGTCATAACATGATAAACATGTCCAAGCTAGATATGTAAATAACCTGTCACTCAAAGCAAGAAGAGAGGAAAGGACTTTTTATTTAGACAGGTTTTTATCTGGAATTCTGTTAATTGTCACTGAACAATAAGAGGATTGCTCAGAGCTGGATTAACTCTGTGTGGCAAGACTGGGCACAGATGATAGGAAAGCTTATACTCTACATTGTGACATCAAAAAAATAAATAAAAAAATAAACTTTAGTTCTACACCAACATTTTGTTTTGAACACATTTCTATAGCTGTCTATAGCCGTGTTAATCATTGCATTGGTCTTGTTTGCTTTCTATGGCAACATCAATGGTTTTGGTCCCTTGAAACTGAAATCACACTGTGGCTTACACCTTGCTGTGGTTTAATGTTGGTTGATAAAAAGCCTAATCATTTCCGAATGCATGGCAAGCCTTATACCTAGTATACTGTTTGTAATCTGATTAGACCTGATCCATGGACGTACATTGGGAGAATAGAGCAGGAAAGCAACTGTGATCGCTCATGGCATGCCTTGTTTTGGGAAACCGTTCAATGCATGGGTTTAGCTCCGCTTTGAATGTTTATTATATCTTCTAAGGATTCCTTCCTTGTTTATCATGTATTACTTTACTATGAATGGCCTTGCAAATGTTTTCTCTTGCAAACATTCAATATTGTGCCTAAAATTAGAATTGGATATCTGTACTGATGATTGATGTGCTCATCGACTCCTGCTGTAATTATTCAGCATTAGCATTTTAGTGCCCATACAAGACCCAATTAGCGCGCTAGCCATGTACGTTTTTTTTTTTTTTTTTTTTTTTTTTTTAAGCACATACAGTACCCACAAGCAGTAGTGGGCACATTCTTTTGGCACTCGCTAGACAATCCTGTGTAAGACCAAGTAGCATGTTGCAGGACCTGGGAATAATTACTGATACGGGTATGGTTTAATGAATGTAAAAATTCTTTCAAAAGACAGCAGTTAATGTACATTGTGTGAAAAATGTATTATTAGTACACCCTATGACATTTTTAGAAATTTCTGTATATTGGACAGACAATTATTAGATCTTGACTCACTGTGGAACCTAAGGAGTTAATCCTCCACATTGTGTGCTGTTTGATACTGTCTTCTCTGATCCTTCCCTTCTTTCACAGTCCCTAACCCTAGCCTCCAAGCACAGTTCCTATTTCCATATTTGTGGGTTTCCTTGCCCAAAATGCCTGTTTCAAGCCCCCCTTTACAACATTTATGTGGGAATCAAATGAGGGCTTTAAAGTGGTTCTAAAGGCAGAAGGTTTTCATTCTATGCATGAGGATAAAAAAAACTTCTGTGAACAGCAGCTCCCCTAATACTTACCTGAGCCCCATCCCATTCCACCGATGTTGCGCAAGGGCCTTGGTTGTCCAGGACTTTTCCTCCTCTTTGGCTCCTGCTACTATCGATCAAAGTTAGTGAGCCAATGAGGAGGAGGGGGAAGGCCGTGTCTGAATGCACACACAAAGCACCGGCTTGGCTTGGGTGCCCCCATAGCAAGCTGCTTCTTTTGGGGGCACTCTGCAGCAGGGAGCTGTTGGGAGCTCAAGAATAGGATCCAGGCTGCTCTGTGCAAAACCACGACCGTGCCATTCATTCACAGAGATCTAACAACCTTTACTTCCTAGTGACCTTCCAGGCCAATGATGAGTGCTTTAGGTAGTTCTTTGATGCTTCCAGTCATTCAGTAACTGCATGCCTTTGAGGTACAGGCATACAGCTACACTGACAGTCTGCAATGCTATACAGGGTGCTAATAATTTTTTTTTTTATATAAATGCTATTTTTTTTACCTACAAAAATATTTTTTTTAGCAAGGGTGAACTTATCCTTTAATTTCTCTTTGTAATTTAATCCCATAGTTCACTTGCCCTGCCCTATCTGCACTTATATCAGCACATATTGATGCATGTTTTGGTATCCATGCGGTGAATAGATGAACTAGGTTCTGTTCTGTAGGGTTGCTTCCTGTATGTAGTAAGTAAATGAGATGGAGAAACTTTCACACGTGCACTTGTCATCACTAAGTTAGTATGAGTCATTTCCTTTTTTATTTATTTCCTTAAATTGGTGCAAAATATTTTTCCTGATTAGCAACAAAGCCGTTCGCATGTTTAACCACTAGTGAATCATTGTTTGTAGCTGTGAGACACCAGTTAGCTTGTGTTTACTGTTGTGTTCTTTTATTTATGAAATTCAGAAAGGACTAATGATGTATAAAGTGCAGTAATCCATAGCAACAATATTTATTTACTGACTATCAGAAAAATGAATGGGTGCCGCTGTGGTCGCTATGTGTATTCTGCATTCAGATTTACTTTAGTAAAGAACAGCGGTCAGGAGGATTATGGAGGCTGTTACAGCCGAGTTCACTCTTCTGCTGGCTTGCCTCTGGCTTTAATATATTGTCAATATTCCCAGAAAAGTGTGATGTCAGAACTCTCCAACGCTCTCCAAGTCTGTTTTGAACCAGTGACATAAGTTATTGTGAAGATTTGGAACCAGACACAACCAGCAAATTAGCATTTTCAGATTGACGCTGATAATCGCATTCCCTCTAATTTCTCATTTGCCACGTTCTTTTTCTTTGGGGTTTTATTAATATCCAAAGCAACTATACAAGTCAACACGTCACATTGGATACATTATAGATAAACAAAACAGAAACGACAAAGAAGAAATAAAAATAAAAAATAAAAATAAGCAATTTACAAAGAAGATAAGTATACTAGCACTAATAAAGAAACATAAAAAAACAAAACAAAACAATACCACAAAAAGTAGATGATAAACAAAAACATTATGACGGGTAAATAGGTGCAGACCCCAAAAAGTCATAAAAGCATCATCCACAATTCTATAGATAATTCTAGGGTGCTATCCATATACCCAACTCAACAAGATCTATGCCCGACGGCCTGCTGAGTTTGAGAGAAGACGAGAAAACAAATATAATAGAAAAATACCAGAAAAGGAGGAAAGAGGGAACAGAAATGAGGAGTAGTAAGAGAAAAATAAATAAAAAGGGGGGGTTCCCACGGCAGGGAGGCAAAGTATTTCAGATCTGTAGTAATGTGGTGTCAAATCTTAAGGGTTTAGAATAGGCAACCCGAGGCTGCCAGACCCTGAGAAACTTATCATGGGTGTCTGAGAGAATAGCTGTCAGTTTTTCATTGACCATTATATCATCCATACGGTTTTTAACTGCCTCAAAACTAAGTATTGGAGTCTTCCATGCCCTTGCTATGGTTAGTTTAGTTGCAGTAAAGAGGTGCATAGCCAATTGGCGTTCAGGTCGGAAATCCACTATCGGTTTACAGAGAAGAGCCTCGTATGGGTCGCTTTTTAGATCAGCATGGAGCATGTTCTGAAGGAGAGAATAGATCCACAGTCTGCACACCCTCGGGCAAGACCACCAAACGTGTGCCATGGTACCCTCCTGGGAGCACCGTCTGAAACACAAAGAAGAATAGGCCGGAATAAAACGGGCCAGCCTAGCTGGCATGTTGCCACATTCTTTTTCAATAGAGTGAGTGATGGAGGCTGCCATTGCTGAGCTCTCCAATTGACAGTGCTAGTTCCCTGGCTGTCAAAATTTTGTTTATAGTATGTACAGTTAGGGGTGGGGAAACAATCAATTTAAATCAAGTTGCGAGGGCAAATCGTTTTTTTTTTTTTCGTTTTTTTTTTTATAGGAACGGCGCTTCGTGGACTAGGCCGAAGCCTCGCCTCGCCTCGCCTCGCCTCGCCTAAAAAATCCTGCCCGCAGTTCGCCACGATCCTGGGACGAGGCTACAGAATACAGATTCCTGGCAGGGGGATCCAGCTGGCGGCCTTTTCCCAGGATCACGGTGAGCTGCTGGCAGGATTTTTTAGGTGAGGCCACGGCTTTGGCCTAGTCTGCAGAGCTCCGGTCCTAAGATATTGGACGAGGCTACGGAATACAGATTACTGGCAGGGGGATCCAGCTGGCGGCCTTTTCCCAGGATCACGGTGAGCTACGGGCAGGATTTTTTAGGTGAGGCCACGGCTTCGGCCTAGTCTGCAGAGCTCCGGTCCTAAGATATTGGACGAGGCTACGGAATACAGATTACTGGCAGGGGGATCCAGCTGGCGGCCTTTTCCCAGGATCACGGTGAGCTGCGGGCAGGATTTTTTAGGTGAGGCCACGGCTTTGGCCTAGTCCGCGGAGCTCCGGTCCTAAGATATTGGACAAGGCTGCGGAATACAGATTCCTGGCAGGGTGATCTCTCTGTCCGCCATATTTTGTTCAGCTGCTGGCTGAACAAAAAAAGCTACGCTTTCGCCAACTTTAAGCGGATCTTCGCTGTATCTGAGCACCACCAAAACAACACCCCCCCCCAATCCATCTATGTCTCTGTTTTTTATTTTGTTTAGACATCACTTTAAAAAAAAACACCCCCCTAGGATTTCTGGCCATGGGCATCTTGATTACTTCCTGGAATTCATCTGCCCTTGGATCAAACATACACGCAGGTGAGCATGCTTGGCTGAGAAAAGCCCTCCTGTAGACTCCTGGGATATATGACCCTGTTTGCCTAGGCAAGAACCCAGGAAGTAAGTGAAGAGATGTATAAAAAAAAGTGTTTTTGAACAAGTAACTATGATACATTAAAACACAGTGTAGCGCTGTAAGCCATCATAAATGCAACATATTATACAGTGCATAAAAACATATAAAGTGCTTGTATATAGGAAACGTGCTGTCCAGTGGCTGTAGCCAGTGATGTGTAAAATCACCAATATACGGTAGTGAGTTCGTAAAGGAAAATAGCCCAAATAAGAATGTTTGGAAATGAGATGAAACACGAGATGAAACACGATATAACACCAGGAATGGTGTATCCTCCACCCAGCAGATAAGGATGAATACTCCTACCAGATACGGTGGACTCACAAGCTTTGTTTGCGTGTTGGCTGCTTTTCACATGCTTGGTTAGTGCAGTAATTTCACAATCTTTCCACAAGTAACTATCATGTAATTTCCTATCTGTTTACTAACACTAGCAGCATGAAGATTAACCACTTAAGGACCTTGCCTGTTTTTAAAAATCAGTATTTACACGTTAAAAACAAATTTTTACTTGGAACCCCCAAACATTATAAAAAAAAATTCTAACACCATAGAGAATAAAATGGCGGTCATTGCAATACTTTGTGTCACCGTATTTGCGCAGCGGTCTTACAAGTGCACTTTTTGGGAAAAAAATTCACCTTTTTGAATAAAAAAAAAAAAGACAACAGTAAAGGTAGCCCAATTTTTTTTATATTGTGAAAGATAATGTTACGCCGAGTAAATTGATACCCAACATGTCACGCTCGTGGAATGGCGTCAAACTTCTACCCTTAAAAATCTGCATAGGCGACATTTAAAAAATTCTACAGGTTGTACGTTTTAAGTTACAGAAGAGGTCTAGGACTTATGTATGCATTTGCTTCTGCGTGCAAGCTCGTCAGGGGGCTTTAAAAAAAAAAATATGTTTTTCTTATTTATTTTACTTTAATTTTAATACAGTTTAAAAAAAAATGTAAACATCCCTTATAATAGAAAAAAGCAGGACAGGTCCTCCTAAATATGGGATCTGGGGTCAAAAAGACCTCAGATCTCATATTTGGGCTAAAATGCAAAAAAAAAATAAAAAAAAATTGTCATTTTAAAAAATATACAAAAATAAATGGTCTCTTTAAGACGTATGGGCGGAAGTGACGTTTTGACGCCGCTTCCGCCCTGCTATGTTAGGGCATCTTGCCCTCACTCGTATGACAAGCCATGGACGGGACCCGATCGCCTCCGCTGCTGTCGAGGGCCCTCTCCCACTGCCGATGACCGCGATCTCGCGGCGAATCCGCCGCGGAGACCACCATTATCGTTTACAGGACCGGCGCCTGAGGAGATGGATATCTCGGTTGTGGCGGCAGCTGCTGTTACCGAGATATCCCTCTTCAAAAAGGACGTATATAGTCGTGCGCAGGTCCTTAAGTGGTTAAAAATAATCAATGTTGTTTGGGAAAGTTCCATTTAACTTTAAAGTAGTAAAGTCACACAAACAGGCTTTTGGTGATTTCAGAATTAGACCAGTAATGGCAGCGCTTGTAGTTTTGTGGGGACAGGTTCACTTTACATCGGCCTGTATTGTGGTGTTTACATATGCTGCAATACATGTGGGCATTTTATGTTTTAAGAACTTTTGTCATAAGTATCCTTGTGACATACGATGTCTACTACTTCCCTTATTCTGTACACTTTGTACTTCTCTGATGTACAAATAAATGAAAACTAACCTTAACCGCTTCAGCCCCGGAGGATTTGGCTGCCAAATGACCAGGCCCATTTTTGAGATTCGGCACTGCGTCGCGTTAACTGGCAATTACGCGGTCGTTCAACGTGGCTTCCAAACAACATTGACGTCCTTTTTTTCCCTGCAAATAGAACTTTTATTTGGTGGCATTTGATCACACCTACGGTTTAACTTTTTTGGCTATAAACAAAAATAGAGTGACAATTTTGAAAAAAATAAAACATTTTTACTTTTTGCTATAATAAATACCCCCCAAAAATATATAGTAACGGTGACTATCAGCGATCTTTATCGTGACGGCAACCGTGTATTGGACACTTTTGATGCTATTTTCGGACCATTGTCATTTATATAGCAATCAATGCTATAAAAATGCACCGATTACTGTGTAAATGTGACTGGCAGTGAGACTTTAACTCCTTCCATACAGGGCATTTTCACCCCCTTCCTGCCCAGACCAATTTTATAGTTTTCAGCGCAGTTGCACTTTGAATGACAATTGCACAGTCATGAAACACTGTACCCAAATTAAATCGTTATGGTTTTTTTCCCCACACAAATAGAGCTTTCTTTTAGTGGTATTTGATCATCTCTGCGTTTTTTTGTTTTTTTTTGCGCTATAAACAAAAGAAGAGCGACAATTTAATAAAAAACACAATATTTTTTTTTTTTTATTAAATAACTGTATTGAAAGTCAAAGAAAGCTTACAAGAGATTTAGCAATTTAGCATACAAAATAGGTGATAGATTTATGACATAATTTTTTTTTTTTTTTTTTTTACTAGTAATGACGGCGATCTGCATTTTTTTTTTTTTTGTGACCGTATCATTGCGGCAGACATATCGGACACTTTTGACACGTTTTTGGGACCATTCACATTTACACAGCGATTAGTGCTATAAAACTGCACTGATTACTGTGTAAATGTGACTGGCAGGGAAGGGGTTAACACTGGGGGGTGCTGAAGGGGTTAAAATGTTCCCTATAGTATGTTCTAACTGTAGGGGGAGGGGGACTCACAGGGGGAGGAGACCGATGTGTGTTCCTCTGTACTGGGAACACACTTCAGTCTCCTCACTGCTGACAGGAGGTGGATCTGTGTGTTTACACACACAGATCCACACTCCTGCCGTGATCAGCGGCAATCGCGGGTGCCCGGCGGCAATCGCGGCCGTCGGGCACGCACGCGGGATCGCGAGTGGTGCCGCGGGCGCGCGCCCTAGAACGCCGTGAAGAAAGGACGTTGTGTAACGTCCACTCTTATCGGCGAGGGGTTGGCACTGACGTCAATCCCCTATGGCCCGGTATTGAAGTGGTTAACATCACCAGACAAACTTCCGCCATCAAGATTATGTTGCATACTATGCGGTTGATTTATTATAGTAATTTGTAAAGACATTTATGTGCATTGCTTCTGTGGGAATGGGAATGGGATGAAAAACAAATATAAATATGCTAAATCATGTGCTGTTCAAATGTAAATCCTGTTTTTTTATTTTAAAATATCACATTTGGTCGCTAGATGGAGTCAAGTATTATAGGAAATTCCCATAATACTTTTTCCCATCTAATGGCCAAAGTAATTTCCATTTTTATTCAATGATCCAAGTGTAATAATTGCATCCTTCTTTTTTAAACAAAAGGATTAGTTTACATATTGTTCACATAATAATCCTCCAGGGAAATTCAGGTGAGTACAATTCATCACCGATGGTAAATAGTCAAGTGAACCTTGTATGCTAAGCAGTTTGGCAAATCTGGGTTTTTATGCTAATAGTCACCTTTCTCGTGACCATTGAACCATCGTTGGTATTGGCTGTATGTTAAAAGTTCAGTCTCATCTGAATTATAAGTAGTAAAGAAGCGTGCAAGGCCGCCGATGGACACCAGGCAAGACAACCGACAAGCATCCAAAATGTACGTTTTTCCCGAAACTTCCCTTCTAAGCTTGGGGTGCGCGTTAGACGCCGGCGAGCGGTATACGCTGATAAATATGGTATCTGTCCACATTCTTAAGCCTTGTACATACTTTTTTTTTCTTTATTCCGGTAAGGCTGAACGAAAAAAACTGACAGCTCAGGAGAAGCTGCTGTACTACCGGTAATGATCCAACATCAGTACAGCTGTCTCCCCTGCTGAGTTATTGTGTTCTGACAGGGGCGACCCCCCCCCCCCACCAAAACACTCCAGTCAGCACTCTCAGCCATTGGCTGAGAGTGCTGATCGGCAGGTTTTTTTGGTCATGCCCCCTCGACATGAACCGACTCTAATACACGAGGGCCGAATGTCAGACTGTTTCTATTGAACCAGGCAATGCCGCTCGACATTCAACCCGTGTGTAGTAGGCTTTGGTCATGAATCCATCTTGGAGTGCTCATGAAGAGCCACCTAGTGGGTAAGAACAGAGTGAGGCCTGAGGATTTGTCAGTCCCTATGTAATTTTGCATCTAGGTAGCTGGGCATATCTGAGCCAGATTACAAAGGGCCAGTGCTGTATTCTCCAATAAGGACTTCAAATGACACAATGTCAGTTTTTGTTTTTTTTTGTGCTTTAAAAGGAGGTAGATACGCAATTCTTCCTCTAACACCTTCTTCTTCTTGAGATGCCCAGAAGATTGTTCCTCTGAAACATCTTGTCACTTTGTATATACCTACAGTAGGTGTGGCTCAATAAAACCAGAATTTTCCATGGTGCCAGGGTGCAGCAAGATGGGGACGACGGCATCGAATGTGACGAGTGCATGCTCGTCGTATGCGATGACGTCACCACGTTCTTGCCTTCCAAGAGAACCGCGGACCTTTTGAAAGGAGAGTCTGTGCACTCGGTCGGCAAGAGATTCTTGACAAGAATCGTCCCCTGTCCAGCCCGATGCCTTCTGGGACCTGTGTGTGTGTCCCAGAAGACGACAAGACCATTGTGAAGGCTTCACTGCCGGTTTCCCTTACTTGCAATGCCGGCACCCGAAGCCGATGGGCAGATCGGCTTGGGGTGCCAACATCACGGGCTCCTTGGACAGCTAAGTGCCTTATATTAAGTCAGCAGCTACAGTATTTGCAGCTTTGACTTTTTTCATTTTTTTTTTTAATCACTTTAAGGAATGTTGGGTGGAGAGGGGGGCCCTAGGGCCACCTACTAAGCGTCTTTCATCCTGGTTTTCAATTTTTTTTTTATCCAACTGAAATGCGCTCAAGACCTGTTTTAATGGTATTTGGTTCTCCTAATTTTTCTGTGATACGATTTCGAGGACTAGTAGTTTTAGATTTGCTTTTGGCAATACACACTTTCTGTAATCTGCTGTGTGCAAGATTTTCCATCTGTTCGCACAATATAGAAGAAGGGGAGACCAACATAATTCACAATTTTAGCATTTGCCCATTTTAAATCTGACCTGTATTTTTGTTTGATTAAAGTCCTTCCACACTTTGCATCTAACCACATAACATATCCACAGTGATTATGAGGTTACCATGGTTCTAATAGTTATACACAAGGTAAAAATAAGCAGGGTGGTAAGCTATTTCGAAAACATATTGTGTAGGGAAAGTACACAGTGATTTTAAATGTTCTAATACCAATAAAGAAGATCTAAAGTCCATTTTTAATTTTTTTGGATAGAGTAGAATATAAATAAAACCATATCAGTTTGTTTTAACTTTCTTTGTCCCTTTTGAGAGGATTTCTCTGTTCCTTCTGTCCCAATGACGTAACAGGAAGTAAGTATAAGTCTCGTCAAAGTGATAATAAACTCCATTTAGACAGAGGTCCCCCATTGTTGGCGTCCCCTCTTATCTTTTTCCGGTTACAACAGTAACATTTTGGATTTGTTATGACTTTCTGTCCCATTGACAACTGTCACATCCGGGGGGGCAATAACCGGACAAAGGTTAGATACACTTTATTCAGCTACTGGCATTTCTTAATTCCTGCTAATGTCACAGTATGAGTCACAATTGAGAAATGTTTTAGCTATTTAAAAATTTTCCCCAACACAGATTAGCAAACAGGGAAAGACGCCAATCCACGTAAAAAAAAAAAAAAATCCATTGCAATATTCCATTACTCATTTTTTCCCATAATCAGTGGGCGGGTAGGTTTCATTAAACCTTGCATACCCACTGCTGATTCATGCCTTGGTGAACCAGGGCAGCTCGGGTCATGAGTTTATCTGGGCTAGTTGTTCATCACAGTTTTTGTGTTCTACTATTTATTGTAAGCACCCGTTTATGTAACAAACTCTACAACCATACTGCTTATTGTAGGTCAGATTGGTGTAGTGGAGTTTAAACTATAGAAAGTAACTTTTTCATTTCTTTAGCTTGTAGTGGCAAGGCTTGCATGTGTGTGTGTGTGTGTGTGTGTGTGTGTG
Organism: Rana kukunoris; assembly: GCA_029574335.1. Classification (NCBI taxonomy): domain Eukaryota; kingdom Metazoa; phylum Chordata; class Amphibia; order Anura; family Ranidae; genus Rana; species Rana kukunoris. Next base: position 79,894,045 of record CM056056.1, read on the forward strand.
TGTGTGTATATATATATATATATATATATATATATATATATGTGTGTATGTGTTCAGCTAGTTCCCTTCTGGAGCAATTTCTGTGTTTTGCACACGTTGAAATCTGCATTTTTGGCTGTAAATTTACTCAAAACCTCCCAGAACATTTTATGAAAGCAGAGACCCTGTAGAGAAAAATATAGTAGTTGAATTTTATTTTATTTTTGTCACAAAAAATTTGTATAACTGTTTGTTGAATCTATTTTTTTTTTTTTTTAGAACAAAATATACTAAAATGAATTATATTGCATGTAAACACAATTTAACTGTTAAAGTAATTTAGACAGCAAATGTGTCGAGCCTTAAAACTACGTGCGACGGAATAATGGCACAAAATTATCAATGGGTAAAGCTTTAAATACCTTTTGCAGCTCATTGGTTTTTAATGAACTGTAAAGCAGGACCAAAAAATTATTCCCAAAATGTCATTTCCATTGTCATGCAAATATGTGCGACTCAAGTCACATCTCAAAACCAGGCCTTATAACACTTGTCACTAGAGCAGGTGTCCCAAATAGAAGATTTCTATCACTTTCATTTTTTGTGGCATTTCTAAAAATGTGGATTTCCTATCACTTTCAACCCTGGTAAAAAATATAAAGGGTGAATCTCCCCAGCAGAGACACAGCTCATGAAGACTAATTATTTTATCATAATGTCCTATAGTCACTTCAGCAGGAAGGAAGCAGATGGCATTTGGTAATAAGGTTCTCATTTAGGTTTATTACTTTTTTCCTCCTTCATCTTTCTGTGTTCAACAATGAATTAAATGATTACGGTTTAATACCCTTAACTAGAGAAAAGCAATATTTTATATTATGTGTGCTGTTTTTGTTCAGCTTGCATCAGTGAAGTGAAGTGGCACAGAGGGGTGCCCTATACTTAAGCCGGCCATACATTGGTAGAATTTCATTTGAAACTTCCTGTTTTAAGAATGTTCGTTCAATTTTCTGAATGTTAGTGGGGTCAAGTTATCAAGGAGGTTCCAAATTTGATGGGAAATTTTTTCTCAAATTAACACATTTTGAACACTGCTCCTGACGACATCCTGGATTGGCAAAACACGCTGTGTGGAGCTTTAGCTTGTGGCGTAATTTTTGCTCTATGGTACACCCAAAGTGTACAGGTGAAGCAGTGTTTCTTACACACACACACACACACACACACGCGCTGGTTATTGTAAGTGCCAGGAGAGGCCCTAGCAATTGTGAGCTATTTGGATTATAGATTTTTATCCATTTTAGTAAAGCTGTCTTAATTGATTTGAGCGTTCCTGTCTTCCTCTTACATCTTTATTGGAGAATGGGGATCAGGTTTTGTTTTATTGGTTTGATATGTTCAGGACTTGTTGATCTTGCCAAAAATCTTGTGCGTTGATAAGTCTCGGTGCTTTCTGTCTCTGCTGACTTATCAGTTACATTGTTCTCAACTATCTCTAAGGATTACACAACCACATTCCTCCGCTATATTATGGACAATAGGAGAAGGGTGTGGTTCTGTTGTCCTGATAGAGTGGGTGCCATAAGCAAGTTACTGGCAAAGTCACCAAGAAAAAAATAAAAGAAAAAAGCTTATTCAAAGGCAGCCTAAACAGCTGCTATGTTACATTTTGGGTTTAGATATACTTAGCAAAAGTATAAAGTTTTCATGAATTTGCAGCATTCCCTCTCCAGTTTGGTCTGATGCAGAACATTGTCTGTTTCAAACTGAAAAAACGTTACCCGTGCTCAACTGGTTTAATTCCATATAAATTACCGAGGGCCGGTGCGTGCCTCGAGTGTGTACTCTGAAGGCATAAATCCATGAAGAAAATGTTCTTCATGGATTGATCGTCTGTTTGTTTGTACCTACTTTTGACCAGGCAGAGGTGGTTCTTAATGGGTCAGGGCTGATGATCTGCAAATGAGGTACATTTCTGGTAGAAATCTCCTCACTGTAGTTAGTTTCAATAATTTTTATTATTTTTTTTAAAACAAAGAAGTACAAACATACAAGGAGGAACTAGTTCTGAGTTAGAGTCGGTTCACACAGGGGCCACTCGTCAGGCGACTCAGCCGCCTGACAAGCCGTGTCCCATTCTGTTCAATGGAATCGTTCTAATAGGAGCGACTCAAGTCGCTCCGACTTAGAAAAAGGTTCTTGTATGACTTTGGGGGTGACTCTGGGTGACTTGCATTGACTTCAATTATGAAGTCATCTTGCAAGTCGCCTCTGAAGTCGTCTTGAGATCGCCTTGCCGAGTCGTCCCAAAGTCGCGCCGCACCCCGCGTGAACCGGCTCTTAGGCACCATACACCATGAGTGGTATTTATAAAAGTGTCGCACAGTGCCAGGTTGTACAAATTTTCTGAAATACAAAGTTCCACAGCCCTCTAGCATTTATATACTGTCTGTTCATTCAAATGGCATTGTGTTCCTGAGTAAACTAGAGAGTGCTATGACATCTGTATATAAAAAGAGCAGAAGCAGAGTAGAAAAAGTGTGTCCCTGTTGGATGATCCTCCAGGACCTGGACCCCAAAGTCCCGCCACCCTCACTGTAGCAATCTTTACATTGCAAAGATTGATGCCAAGGTCCCCAGATCTTCTCAAATTTTGATTGTTTATCTAAAAGGATGCTGGCAAATTTCTTGTGGATCATAATCCATGGGTGTTAGTTCTTGGGGGCAATCGGTTGAACCACTGAGCTCTTCTATGCCTTGGCCATCGTCATTTTGCTGCAAGGATTATGAAAAAAATTAGGTTCTGGGTGTACTTGGGTATATCTGCGACAGGTTTATTCAGGAGCGTAACCCTGGCTTTCCTAATTCACATCCAAATTGACATTGACCACTGTGTGGATAAGTGTGAATACTCTGATCCAGAACTGCTGGAGTTTGGGGCAAGTCCACCATGTGTATGTCCAAATCCCTGAAAGCAAAGGGGGGATATACCCTGGGGTATATCTTTACAGGTCTGGAGCTCTTTATAGTAATCTAGATGGTGAGGACACAACCAGTTGAGCTCAATATCATGGGATGGGTCGTCCCTGTAGCAGACAAGTAGCATAACGAGTCCGAACACAAGTTAGCATTCCCTGTAACAGACAAGTATCATGGTGAATCCCAGTATGAGATGGCCTTTAGTGTGGCACGCACGTATATTGTGGTTCTTGGCATCGGATGACCTTCCCTGTGGCAGACTTATAGTGGTCATGGAATCTGAGCAAAGCACATATATCTGTAGTGTTTACTTATTTCTCTCCAAAGCTCTGAGCGTCGTTTCTCGCCGTTGCTTCGTTCCTTGGTTATCCGCATGTCCCACTTCTAACAAGTTTTCCCGGCACATGAGATACATTTGTGTCAGGGAGGGAAAGTTTAGAATGGAGTTTGTCTATTCACAACACAGTTCTTCTGCTGTGCAAAGGGGGTGTGTTCCTTTCCTCCAATCAGCCCTCTCACAGTGTAACTGCAACCTCTACCCCCTCCTCTCTGCTCCTGATTGATTGAACATTTTATTTTTTAACACAATCTGCCCTTTTAAAAGGGGTGTAGGGAAGAGAATATTGCAGATAAACAAGTAAAACTTATGTAGGAGGATTTGTTTAATCTCTGTGTATCATCTGAGGCTGTTTAACCACTTGGACCCCCTGCCATTGTAAAATGACAGCCACATGGTGGCTCTACAATGCCGGGAGGTCCTCGACTCCTCCAGCCACTGTGGGGGTGCGCGTGTGTCCCCGCCGCGTCACTGTGGTGCCGATGCGCGTGTCTGGCGGCCACGATCGGCCGTTACACAGACAAGGATGTGGATCTGTGTGTGTAAACACACAGATCCACGTCCTGTCAGGGAGAGGAGACCGTTGCTGTGTCCCTTGTACATAGGGACACAGATCGGTCACCTCCCCCAGTTAGTCCCCTCCCCCACAGAACTCCATGTATTACGGTGGTCCAGCATGCAAATGTGGCCAGTATATCTCATCACTTTTTATCCTTCATCTATGGCCGTCACTGACCTGCCACGGTTTCATATAACCGCACCCAATTTTTATGGTTACACTACTTCTGTGAGCCCACACACACTTAACATCTGTACAGTTCTATCAACATTTAACAGGTAATACAATCTTATTGTAATGTGTAGGCAGCTTAGAATGATGGAAAGCTGCCTAACTACATATCTATGGAAAAATTTGACCTTTTTCGGGTTCCATAGAATTCGTTTTGAGAAACACCGCACATGTAGTAAAATAGTCCGCTGCAGTGTTCTAAATGTAAACCTCATACATGAGCCTAGCTATTTCAAAAATATATACAACATTAATATGGAAAAAATGGAACAAACGGACTTGCCAAATTGTGTCTCTGGCAGCCTGGCTGGCTTAGTCTTGTCCTCATCTGATCTCCTGACAGCAGGCCTTGTATATCAAAGTGTCTGCAGGAAAAGCTGTGCTTCCAGCACTCATCACCAATCATATTTTCTTCTGAAGCTTGACGAAATGAAAAGCTATAGACAAGAACAGTTTCTGCAGACGACATAAGGACAGCTAGGAGACTTTAGTCTACTAGAATGTGGGATCTGATGATCTCCTGGCCAGCTGGAAATATACGACGATGGTGACCAGGTTGGATAGATTGTCCAAATACAGACGTAGAAGTGGCAAATGTGACCTATAAGCTTTGATATTTGGTTTTCTGCCTTGTTAGGAGTTTAGTTTTGTAGGGTCTGTGAGACAGAATGTATAACCTTTGTATGCACCGATGGTGAACAGAACGGAGGAGATTTATTGGAGACACAAATTAAACAGTGACTCCGAGGCAAGGTCACTATCGCTTTGTTCCATTACGTGGTTTCCAAGGTTACACTGTATTGAGGATCTGGAAGAAAGAGCCCCCTTTAGCCCTGCTATAGTGTGTGTAAAATATTACTGTGCCTGAGATTATTGTAGGTTCCTCTCACTGTAAGGGCTTATCTTAAAACTTATCAGTTCAATAAAATAATAATAGATTTATATGTGGCTTTGTTTTGTGGTTGGAGCTCACACAAATGTTAATCTCTCAATTGAAATGGTAAACCAGTTTTGTGGTGTTTTTTTTATTTTTTTATTATTACAATATGTCAACGCGATGATTTTAAAGCGACAGACATACATGCAATTCAAACCGAAAGCTCTTGTAACGGAAGAGTGCTTATACTTTTATAGTGCAGCACCCAAACAGCCTGATTTTCTGTTCTGTGTGCATTCACTAAACACACTACTGTAGTGTGCATGCAGCCTTAAAGTGGTATTAAGCACAAAACGAGAATTTTCATTCATTGGAGCTTACCAATCATTAGGTGTCACCTGGTGATCTGGCCTGTAACTAGGGTTGCACTTTGTGGTGCTGTTTGCATCAATACAAAAAGATGCAAATGCAATTTGAACAGGAATGCGATGCGATTCCTGTTCCAATCATATGCCATTTCCCCCACTGCTCCTGTGTGTGTATAGAAAGTGAATAAAGCACCATCTAGTGGGCAGTTTAAAGAATGTTAGAACTCACAGTACGTATCTGGCCACATGCAAAATAATCTACATGGGTGTCACGGTCTGCCGATGGTAGCAAATCAGGGCCGCTGGAGATGTAGAGGCGACGTCACTTCTGCCCTATACTCACGGGGTCCCGTGAGTTCTAACCTTTTTTTTTAAACTGACTACTAGATATCGCTTAAATCCCTTTCTGTACACACACAGGAGGAGTGGGTGAAACTGCATGTGATTTTGGGCAGGAATCGCACTGCATCATTCCTGTTCAAATCGTATGCCATTCTTTGCAGTGCGATTTGCATCAATACAAAATAAATGGACACAAATTGCACTGCAAGGTATCGGGAGCATTTGAGCGAGTACCGATACTCGCTCAAATGATTGGAGCTGTGGTGGCTCAACGTGATTGGCACTGCGCTGACAAGCCGTTCACCTCTGCAGTCAAGGGTTCGGATCCCGGTCTCGGCTACATGTGAATTGAGTTTGGTGGTCTCAGCCCGGCTCCCGGTGGGTGTGCTATGCAAGGTACGCCTGTGCTTAGTACGCCCAACCCCCCCACAAAAAACACCACACTTGCACGCACACGAAATTGGTTTAACACACACGCACTTTGGCCATGTGGTCTCCTAAAATAAAGAGAGGCGAAGGACCTACGGGGCTTGCTGGGTGGGCTAGGCCCCCTTAATCCCTCATAGGGGGGAGTCCCTCTGCCCCATTGGGGTCCCGTTGGGCTCCCAAGAGGAGCAGGTAGGGCGGGGTGAGTGGGAGGCCCCCCCTCACACCCGCCATTGCCACCAGGGGCATGGAGAAGGATGGCGATTGCCTCCGGGGGGAGGGTCTGCCTACTCCCAACTCCTGCAGTCCGGCTCCTCTGTCTCGAGTTCACGCACAAAAATACACTTAAAAAAAAAAAAAATGGTACCGGTGCATCCCTACCAGTAACGCACCTCTTGTATTAGAGTGGCCCCACTTTGGATGAAGGCATACAGGGGGCACTTTTGGACAGCAGCATTGTCAGTCTGGGGGCAGGGGAGTGTTAGACGGGCTAGCAGATTTATATACACTAACAAGTTGAAGCCAAACTACAGCTCACATGTTATAAGCAGTTACAGCAACCGTCTTGAATAAAGATTTACATAACTAAATAAAAGCTGGCCATTGTAAGCACCACAGTGAGTGGTAAATGGTTTCTCAACCATCTGCATCATCTGCAGGACAACTTATTCTGTTAAAAAAATAAGAGGCTTGCTTCAAAAAAAAAGGAAAGAGAGCCTAAAAGAGAAAACAAATGTAGCCATCTCTTCTAAGAATTGTAAGGTGCAATATATTTAATACCGCTTTTAGGCTTCTTTCACACTTGTGCGACCTGAAATTGTGTGCTTTTTGCTGTGACTGTGTAAACATGAGATCTATGGACCTCCAAATCCCTGAGACTTGAAGTCGTACAATGGTACTCATTGGAATACATGGGGAACAACTTGTCTTGCGGCGTCCAAAGTCGCAGGAAAAGCCTCACAAGTGTGAAAGGGGCCTAAGTATATTGGGATTTGGTGCTAAACAATAGACTTTACATGTGTCCCTCTTGTATATAATGAGGGTTGTGCATTTGTGACAGTTGATGACTTGGTGAAGCACTACATTTTGTCCAAGTTTAACCTTTAACCTCTTACATAAGATTGAATGGAAATATTTGCATATGGTGCCATTCTCCTTTCTATGCATAACACTGCCATTTTTTGTCTATCCATAAAGTCTTCAAATGTGTATAATTAGAGCAGAAGCTTCTATTCTTGATTAACATGAACTTTTGAACTAATTAATTGCATTCTGATTAATGAGGTATAATTGCAGCAGAGTAGACTGTGAAAGGTCTTGTACTTTTTATAAAGAAAACCCTTTAGAAAAAAGGCTGAGGCTTCTTTATAAAAGTGCTAGTTTCCTGATTGTAAAACTAAACTCCTTACTTCAATAACCTCAGAGCATTAAAGTGGGAGTGAATTCCAGTGTTTGATCTTTTACTTATAGGTACTGTAAATATCCCCCATAATCGATCAGCACAACCCCCAGTCCGAGGAGCAGCCGATCGGCTCTCCTCTACTCGCGTCTGAAGAAAAGCCGATAACCGCCTCTTCTTGTTACATCGTGATCAGCTGTGATTGGACATGGCTAATCACATGGTAAAGAGTCTCCGTCAAAGACTCTTTACCTAGATCGGTGTTGCGGGGTGTCAGACTGACACCCTGCAACAACGATCGCCGCAATGCGTGCCCCCGGGGGCGCACATCGGCTCAATATCCTGAGGACGTCATATGACGTCCAGTCAGGTTATTGAAACCACTTTGCCGACATCTTTTTGCAATAGGGCAAGTGGCAAGTGGTTAAGATTAAACTGCCTGGGATCCAATTTTTTTTTTTTTTTGTGGTTTACTACCACTTTAAACCATAATGCATTGTAGTGTTTCCAGTGCGCTGTGATTTGAAAGTATTATCTCGTCCAGCGGTTCTTCGCAACTCTGTCCTCAAGTACCCCAGAAGAGGCCATGTTTTGGGAATTTCTCTTCAATAAAATAGCTGTCCAAAATACCGAGCCATTGACTCTGATTTAAAGCAAGATAAAGGAAAACCTGCAAACATGGCCTGTCGGCGGTACTTGAGGACAAGGTTGAGAACCACTGATCTAGTCGACTTGAATAGGAGCCACAGAGCAACATATCTGAAGATTCAGTGTGTCAGATTTTGTTTTGTGCGAAACTTTTCTTGTTTGGAAGCATTGCTAACATTGCCAGCATTTTAACTATATTGCAAAATACAGAAAAAACATGATCAGCGTGATTGAGCCCCGAGTCACTGACTGGGGGACGTGCATAGAGAAGTATTTCTTCATTCCTGATCTGAATACTGGTTTCAGTTCATGGACTTAGAAATGATCCAAGTCAGTTGGTCAATATAATAGCCAAACAAACTAGCATTTACATGAGAAGGCCATTTCTAATTACATAATCACACAAATAAAACCGAATTTCTCCATTGTGTGCTTCAGTTGCACATGGGGGGGTAAGAGAGTCCCCAATCTCCGAACCAGGAGTCTGACCATTGACCTTCAAGTATTCAAGACCACCTATTCCAGGGTTATTTATTGCAAGGGGTGATGGTTGGGCGTGCGTATGCTTGTTTTCATTTATTCCTGTGTTCTAATTGTTAACTGATGTTCTCAGTTGATCCAACTTCTACATTTCCAACTGCAGGACATATGAGGATTAAAGTCGTTGGGACATCTGTGCAAATTTAGCTACATTAGTTAAACAGGACTTTCTGCTTTCTGTACACAGTTTTATGTTTAGATTAACCCTTTCACAACTATAAGACTACAGCCACACTTTTGTATATCCAGGGGTGGGAATGGGGGGTAGCCATCATTGGATAATCAAATGACCAGGCACGGATTTCCCACAAGGCCACCAAGGCCAGGCCTCGGGGCGGCAGGGTGCCAATGAGCGACAGTAGCATGGAGTCCCCCTACAGCCGTAACATACAGTTGAGGGCGGTAAATTGCTGTGTGGGAGAATTGAGTGGGGGAATCCGCTCGTTAGTTAAGTGATTACGGCGATGTCGTCAAAATCACTTGTCAAATGTGTGCCTGCCGCCGATGTACACAGTGAAAGTGGTGAGCTGTCTTCTTCCCATCTCAGCTGTGACAGGAGTTCCAGCACAGTGCTAGGACTTCTGTTTTGGAGGTGACAGGGTCAATAAAGAGAACCTGTCACCTCCCAATTGCTATCGCACAGGGAATTTGTTTTCTCCTGTGTGATAGCAATAAAGTTAAGTCAAATAAATTGATAAAAAAATAATAATAATTAAATTAAAAAAGTAACTAAAAAGTAAAGAATATGAAAAATATTATTCAAAGTAATAAGAATATTACACAAAAATAAAAACAAGTAAACGACAAGCTAAAAATTATAAAAAAAAAAAAAAGTAAAAAATAAATAAAATAAACAAAAAATATTTGAACTAACCGTGCCACCCCTGTCCCCTCCGGTTGCCATTCTCCGTTGATTTGGGGGGGGGGGGGGGTCGGTTGGTGGGGAGGGGGTGCTTTGTGGAACCTGGCCTTGGGGCGGCAGGGAGAGCAAATCTGGCCCTGCATATGACTGGTAATGGAAATCCAGTGTTAGGAAAAATAATAGTAAAAATCTAACAGAGAAATGTGTTTTTGCTGATCACATTTCCAGAAATGTCTGGAGGGTGGAAACACCTTGAAATTCTTTTACATGGACATTGTGCCCATGAACTGAGCTTAGCGGGAGATGAAGTGAATCCAATGCTGCTGGGTTTTCCACATGGAGATAACCAAAATATAGGAGTGCCGTCAAATATGTGTATGAAATATGGTCATGAAAATATGACACACCCCTCAAGTAAAGTTTTCAAACTCTGCCCTATTTTCATTCATCCTTTTTCATCAGTCATTCTTTTGTATTACCTGAAAAATATACTCTATAACAAAGATATGCAATTAGCGGACCTCCAGATGTTGCAAAACTACAAGCCCCATCATGCCTCTGGGTGTCATGCTTGTGGCTGTCAGAATCTTGCTATGCCTCATGGGACTTGTAGTTCTGCAACAGCTGGAGGTCTGCTAATTGCATATCCCTTGTCTATAAGGAATTTTATTTACCTTGTTGATACCTTTTTTAGTAGTTTCCTGCTGTGCAATAAAGAAAGTAGCCTTGCAATAAAATACATTTTTCCAATGCACAAATGAAAGGTTTTGATGGGGACTTTAAGTTGGGTTCACATTGCCATGTGGAGCAGCTCACAGCAGGGGTCTGGTGCGTCCCTTTCATCGTTTCAGGTCCAATTGCGGTCCGTATTTTTGGCTGAATTCGGACCAGAAATGAAGCCAAAGACACAAGGACTCCTGTGCAATTTGCTCCAAAGCCGCCCCGGAGCTGTGTGAACCGGCTCCATAGAGAGTCGTCAGTCTCCTGACATGTGAATTGGATGTGGAAAAATCTGCATCCAGTATCTGGAAGTGTGATTAGAAATTTCATAAACTATCTTATTAAAGTTGTAAACCCTTTACTGGTAAAATTAAGGCTTACCTGTGGGTGCAAGAAATATTTCCCAGACCTGCACGATCTAGGAGATATTTGCAAATTGCGGCGATTTCTCCTGCGCATGCGCTGGAGTTAGGGCAGGATTTGCCAATTCTTTTTATCTCGGGTCATGCCGTAAAAGGCTGTTCCCACGAGTGACGTTGTGGGACTCCGGCTAGTCACAGTGCCGGAGTTTGCGACCCCGGGTGAAGAATGGCCGCTCGCTACTAACGAGGAAGTCGGTGACATTGCAGGCTTCTCCTGCAGGTAAGTGTCACATAATGGACTATTATGCAATGTATAGTAGTCCATTGTGCTTTACCTTTACAGGGAAACCAAGAGGAAGTAACACCCATCAGGTTTTACTTCCTCTTTAAGGAAGTACAGCTGGAAGAATACTTGAATTTTTTTAGCAGTGCTACGACCTTGACATTTTTGCAGAGTATGCCGACGTATAGCACATTACGGCGACGTAAGTGCAAACGTGGTCCGGCGTATGTGTGCACCAGACCCGCAAACCAACATACGCCTAAAAACTGGCCACCCTACGCCGACGTAGCTTGCACACGCCGGCGTAGCATGGGCACATATATGGGCTGGACGCATGTTGCTGCTCCCAAACATGCAAATGAGGGAAATACGGCGATTCACAAACGTGCGTGCGCCCGACGCATGCAACGCGAGATGCGCGTAAGTTGTACGTCCAGCATAAAGTTATTCCCCCATAGATGAGGTGCAACCCGGCAACAGACATGCAAAGGTCTGCACCAGGGAACACAAGCCGGCGTATTGTGCGTTGGACGTGTGTCTGGCTGGCGTACGTTAAGTTCACGGCGTACGCGGTGATCCGGCGTGGCTTAGGCAGTTGTGCCGGCGTGGTTGTGAGCATGCGTATAAGGGTGCTGTGCATGCGTCCACGTCACGGCAACGTCACGGTGCATTCGCAGTACGTGATACGCCGGGCGTAAAACATTGCACCATGCTCGGACCATCATTTGCATAGGGTCACGCCCCCACTTCCACCTACGCCGGCATGCGCCTTCGAAACCTACGCCACGCTGACGCAGCGTTGGGAGCAATAGCTTGCTGAATGCAATGCTTGCCTCTCCGCACTACGTTGGCGTGGCGTACGGCGTTTGCGCTACGGCGTCGTAATGTGCGCCCACACTCTGTGAATCTGGGCCATCGAGTTTCTTCCCTTGCACATTAAAATTTTTAAAAATAGGCATTAATGGCCAAACGACAGACCTGCGTATTTTGCCTCATTTGAGAAAATCTGTCCCAATACAGTCTGTGGACAGTTTAATGATTTCATATTGTATGTGATGTAGTTAACCTTTATTAAGGGTTCGTAACCCCTGCCCCCCCCTCCTTTTTTTTGCATAGTTAAAAATAAGTAGGCATAACAGGAACTAAACAAACACGGTCTGTTAATAGGTAAAGTGAAATATAGAAGTTTTTTCCATTGACCTTTGTTTTGTGCATTCATAAAAAGCCACAGTGAAGTCCCCCTTCAATAATACCAGTCTGGCACACCAGTTCTGTCATAAATCGAGATATTTCCTTAATTCAAAAAAAATATATTAATTGTCAGGACTAGGGTTGTCCCGATACCACTTTTTTAGGACCGAGTACAAGTACCGATACTTTTTTTCATGTACTCGCCGATACCGAATACCGATACTTTTTTAAATGTCATGTGACAGTTTTCAAACCACAATACAGACTAAGGATATTTTCTTTAGAATTATGAAGAACTATAACTCAAGACATTATAAAAGAATAAAAATGAGTAAAAATTAATAAAAGAAAATTATTTTCTTGTCACGCAGTAGTAAAAAACTCAAAGTATTTTCACAGAACATGTTGATAAATACAAAAAAAGTATTCTATTTAGGTATCGGGAGCATTTGCGCGAGTACAAGTACTCCCGCAAATACTTGGTATCGGTCCCGATACCGATACTAGTATCGGTATCTGGACAACCCTAGTCAGGACTGGTCTCGGAGCCCTATAATGCATGAATTTGATTGCAGGTTCTTTACACAAACTAGAATTTTTTTGGCTATAGCACTGTCATTTTTACTCATTTAGTAGGAAACGCTTAAAATGCATTCTGAGTAACTACAATTTTTTTAAATGTAAAATCGTATTTAATATTACTATTTATTTTGGGGCTTGGCACTCTAGAACTAGAATCTAGACTTTTAAGACTAGTTTGAGTAATATTTTAGACATTCACGTGTGCATGTTCTGTAAACTAAAAACCAATTTCTTGTTTGTTGCAGCTTTTTGGTAACTGGGAAGCCCAGTCCCGGAGGATAATGAAGTTGATTGCAGGAGGAGGACTTTCAATTACAGGAGCTCACACTATGTGTGGGGACTATCTGTACAGTGGCCACACAGTCATGTTAACACTGACATATATGTTTATTAAAGAGTGTAAGTATTTCTAATATCTGTACTCAAGATTTGTATTGGATCTCAATGAACAGTAGATCAAAATGTATTCTTTCACACCTCTCCAATCTGCTCTTAGTTCAGCAGAAAGCATGAGCTTTGTTAATTGCAGGGTTATTGGTTTGACTCAGCAGTAGGTACCCTGTTTCCCCGAAAATAAGCCCGGGTCTTATATTAATTTTGACAATAAAAAACACAGTAGGGCTTATTTTTGGGGTAGTCTTACCATGTAATGTGCTGTCTTCTCTCCTTCTCTCCCTCCCTGCCTATCAGGAATCCCCAGTGTGAACCGAGTTAAAATGCTTGTAAAATCCTATAATCCACTCTATTACAGTATTATATAATGTACAATGTGTGGGTTTCTGTAATATAATTGTGCCAAATACCTTTGTTGTATCGCCGCTCTGCGCTTCTGTGACCCGCCGGAGCTCTCTTCCCTGCAATTATATTACAGAAACACGCACATTGTACATTATATACTACTGTAAGAGTGGATTATAGGATTTTACAAGCATTTTAAACTAGGGCTTATTTTGGGGGTAGGGCTTATATTGCAGCCCTCTTGTAAAACATTGTGTTTCTTCTTTTCAGGGGAAACACGATGTGTCCCACCTCTGCAGAGAGACAATTTCTACCACACAAAGAGCGAGGGTCCTTCTCTGCAGCATCCTGGCAGGGAATTATACACACAATCTTTTACCCCCTTTTTTTTATTTATTTTTAAGGAATCTAAATTATAACTACAAAGTCCTGCACATACCTGTTTGGCCTGCCAGTTTGTTTTAGCTCATCAGTATTTTTAACAAGGTTATGCAGGAACCCAGTTTAAGTTGCTTTATATCTGCATACAGTTTGAAGAATTCTAGTATTGACTATTGCACCATGGCACCTGCTTCCTAAACACTATTGGACTTGGTTTCGAATCCTGAAAGCGGTTTACTTTTCTTTTTTAGGACTAATAAGTTGTAGTAGTTAGTGGTGTGTTATAGGCCTTGATTCCGTTAATATTGCAACCAGCTAGAGTGCTATGGCGACAACCTAATCTAAACCTGTAAGACGTTGTTTAGTGGATGCAGGGCAGATCTTATTTGCTATACTCAATGATCACCCATCACTGATAATTAAATTGCTGATCAGGTAACTATTCATTATAAAAAAAGAAGAGAAGCAACTGCGCTAACGTAAACACAAGAAAAAAGACTACTTAAAACAACAAAGTGCTTATAGATCAAAAGTGACTCAAACTCAAAAGGAAGCTGCACCTGACTGTAGTGACAAATACAGAAAAACAAAGTGGCAAAAAAACAGGATGCGCTAACATGAATAAACAAACCATACAGGTTAATAACAATAAGTGGAAATCTAGATGGACAGGCTAAATTAATGTCCAAACATAGTGCACAAAAATAAATAAAAAAATGTCCAATTGGTCCTGGCGGACCAGTACGTGGTAAAAGTCTTGAGAAAACACCAGTGCAGAGATGTGGTGATGACAAATAAACGTAGTGACATTCAATGTACAGTGCTGATAGAAGATCCTCCACCTTGCAGGCAACATTAACTGCTTACCAGAACTCCGGTGGTCTCTTAATGAAAAGAAGACCCCAGAGAGCGTGTATATAACCAAAGGAGGGAGGTAGTAGGCCAGATGTTGATCCCCTTCAAATTGGAGTCTCGAAAGCAGTATCCAGGGAAAAACAAGAGAGGCCACAATAGTGTAATACCGTCATGAAAGAGATTTATTAAAAAGTCAAAAACACACTTACATAAAATCTTTAAAAACAGGCATGTCAGTAGTATGCTGGGACTCCGGCCGGAAGCGATCCATGGGGCGGGATATTGTGGTTCACCGGTTCATCCCCCGCTGTTACCTCTTCCCATTCCAAATTCTGGACGGGTCAATTGTTTGCATGGATCGCTTCCGGCCGGAGTCCCAGCATACTACTGACATGCCTGTTTTTAAAGATTTTATGTAAGTGTGTTTTTGACTTTTTAATAAATCTCTTTCATGACGGTATTACACTATTGTGGCCTCTCTTGTTTTTCCCTGGATACTGCTTTCGAGACTCCAATTTGAAGGGGATCAACATCTGGCCTACTACCTCCCTCCTTTGGTTATATACACGCTCTCTGGGGTCTTCTTTTCATTAAGAGACCACCGGAGTTCTGGTAAGCAGTTAATGTTGCCTGCAAGGTGGAGGATCTTCTATCAGCACTGTACATTGAATGTCACTACGTTTATTTGTCATCACCACATCTCTGCACTGGTGTTTTCTCAAGACTTTTACCACGTACTGGTCCGCCAGGACCAATTGGACATTTTTTTATTTATTTTTGTGCACTATGTTTGGACATTAATTTAGCCTGTCCATCTAGATTTCCACTTATTGTTATTAACCTGTATGGTTTGTTTATTCATGTTAGCGCATCCTGTTTTTTTGTAACTATTCATTATAGACATCATTATGCATACATGATACTTTGACTGTCTTTTTTTAAATCAGAAAAGTTTTTATTGCTCACATAACATACAGGAAAAGAAAACCAATATGACATAATAGTCTCAGCATATATAGTACACTGCACACATTGCTATCCAACATATTCCAACAGTATCCAGTAACATGCCTTCTAGTCCCACCACCCCTGAACTGGCAAGTCTAATTACCACCCAGCAACCGCCCCTGAACAAGTTCCATAGGGCTTAGGCCAGGTGTGGCCAACCATGCATCCCAGATCCTGTCAAATTTGCCCGCATTTCCCCTGTGCTGATATATGTATTATACTTTGACTGTCTGACGGGTGTTCTGAAATGGCCTTCCTACACATTTTCGATTTTTTTAAAACCATTTCATCCAGGTTCAATTAATATTTTATTCTGCAACTACAGGAGCCTTTATTTGTACTTTAATCATATTTATTAAAAAAAAAGATTTATTTGTAAATAAAGATTCTATATATTTTTTTTTCTCTTTCCTTTAACAGATTCATCTCGGCGCTTCTGGTGGTATCACTGGATCTGCTGGTGTCTCAGCGTTGTCGGGATCTTCTGTATTCTTTTGGCACATGACCACTATACTGTGGATGTTGTTGTTGCTTATTACATCACTTCCAGGTGTTTCTGGTGGTATCACACTATGGCCAACCAACAGGTGAGCTGCAGTGTTTTAGAGCAAACATTATTATAAATGGCGGGAACATCTGCATTACCATCTGCAGCCTCTGGCTTTAAGTAAACTTTGGAAAGTACTGTATCTGTATATCCAATTGTAAACAGTCCAGCTGTTTGCAGATGTGTATTAGGAAAAAAAAAGCTAATGTGATTTGTTTCTATGAGCTACTGTATGTATCTATGTACCAACTGTTCCTTTGGACTAACAATTAGGGGTGTCGAAATTAATCGTAGCATCGATGAATCGCGATTCGACCACTCACGATGCGATTCCGATGCTACGACTTACATTAATCGATTTTTAATGACGTCACTTGCGCGCCGCTTCCCCCCCTCCCGAGTCTGATTTTTCAGCCGAAAAAAAAAAGCTGTGGGCGTTAGCCGCACCTCTTTCCCGCCCCCCGCTGGTGCTGCCGAAGAAGCCGTGGGTGTAAGCAACGCCTCGTTTCCCGCCCCCCCTCCCCCCGCTGATTCGGCCAAAGAAGCCATGGGCGTGTTAGCCATGCCTCCTTTCCCGCCCCCCGCTGACGGCATTCCCAGCCGCCCGTCACCACGTGGAATGAGTGTCCCCAATTCCTGAAGTGATGCCCCGGTCCCGACTCCCGAGAGCCTTCCTCCTTGGCTCACCTTACACTGTGCACACTGCACAGGCTGCTGTAGAAGCCTCGAGACGGCCGAGGACTGCAGGCAGCAGAACACTGACAGGACATCATCATCAGGTACTTACTTGGGGGATGCACACTGGCAGTAATTGATGGCACAATTGATGGCACACTGGCAGCAATTGATGGCACACTGGCAGCAATTGATGGCAGCAATTGATGGCACACTGGCAGCAATTGATGGCACACTGGCAGCAATTGGTGGCACACTGGCAGCAATTGGTGGCACACTGGCAGCAATTGGTGGCACACTGGCAGCAATTGGTGGCACACTGGCAGCAATTGGTGGCACACTGGCAGCAATTGATGGCACACTGGCGGCACACTGGCAGCAATTGATGGCACAATTGGTGGCACACTGGCAGCAATTGGTGGCACACTGGCGGCACACTGGCAGCAATTGTTGATGGCACACTGGCAGCAATTGATGGCACACTGGCAGCAATTGATGGCACACTGGCAGCAATTGATGGCACAATTGGTGGCACACTGGCAGCAATTGGTGGCACACTGGCAGCAATTGATGGCACACTGGCGGCACACTGGCAGCAATTGATGGCACACTGGCGGCAATTGATGGCACACTGGCAGCAATTGATGGCAGCAATTGATGGCACACTGGCAGCAATTGATGGCACACTGGCAGCAATTGATGGCACACTGGCAGCAATTGATGGCACACTGGCAGCAATTGATGGCACACTGGCAGCAATTGATGGCACACTGGCGGCACACTGGTAGCAATTGATGGCACACTGGTAGCAATTGATGGCACACTGGTAGCAATTGATGGCACACTGGCGGCACACTGGCGGCACACTGGTAGCAATTGATGGCACACTGGCAGCAATTGATGGCACACTGGCAGCAATTGATGGCAAACTGATTTATGTATGTCTTAGTGATTGATTAACGTCGCAACTTCATTGATTTAAAAATTGATGCCCCTTTCTTTTTTTTTTTGATTTTTGCTTTTGCTCATCACTGCCACACACATGCAGCCATGCATTGCACGTGGGGCAGTAATGAGAAAAACTAAAAATCATACAAAAAAAGGTATCAATGAAGTTTTTATGTGAATCAATCGCTAAGACAATAAGACATACATAAACCATAATTTATGACACGGCATACATTGTTGTTTGGTAGGACTTTATGGGGACAATGTCCGCAGTCTCTGATCCTCTCTAGTATCATTGTCTGCAGTCTCTGATCCTCTCTAGTATCATTGTCTGCAGTCTCTGATCCTCTCTAGTATCATTGTCTGCAGTCTCTGATCCTCTCTAGTATCATTGTCTGCAGTCTCTGTCCATCTCTTGTAGTATTTTGGGGTCTGGAGCTCCTCTTTAAGTTGTCTGCTGTGTTTACAGTTTGCTACATGCAGAGAATTTTTTTTAAGAACAGATGAAAACCGTGCGCAGTAATCTTGATGCATCGTGATGCATCGCGGAATCGAATCGAATCGTGGACTTGATATTTGTAATCGCATCGAATCGTGAGACCGGTGAAGATGCGCAGCCCTACTAACAATACTGCTTGGCTGTGTTGAACAAGAAATGCAATACAGCAGAACTAAACCCAAAAACAAAAATGTAATATATCGCAGCATATCAATCATTTGACGTGGTGGCTGCATTCATTTTCTTTTTTCAAGCTTTTACTCATTTATTTTCACCTGGTGATTGGTCAGTAACACACCTACCATCTTTGAGTGGCTACATTCTCTCCCCCACTGAGTCTGTGGAACAGCATAGTCACCATTGGACAGCAGCATTGTCAGTCGGTGGAGAGAATGGTGTTGGATGGACTAATAGACTTAGGTGGACTTTAAATTAGTAACATTGTAAAGCCCAACCCTAGATAACATGTTTTAAACCTTTACATATTTGTTCTTTGTTTTTTTGAGGTAAAGGTTTTACATAAATGAGTAAAAGCTGACTATTGTAAGCTCCCTGTCAGTGTTGAAGAGGAAGTAAAAATTCTGGAAAGAAAAAACCTGCAAGAAAAAGGCATAATGAGCTAGTATGCATAGCATACTAGCTCATTATGTATTGCTTATCTGAGATCAAAGCCCCCACATCGGTGCTCGTTCCTCTTCTACATCGCCGCCGATTTTTCCCGAGTGTCTTCCTGGTATTGTGGCTCCGGCGATTGGTAATGGCACGCTCAGTGCGCCTGCGCGCTGTTGTCTACGGCGCATGCACTGTAGACATCAGTGCATTTCTTTTTGAAATATCTCCTAAACCGTGTAGGTTTAGGAGATATTTCTTGCACCTACAGGTAAGCCTTAATCTAGGCTTACCTGTAGGTCACTTTAAATGGTTTATCTCAACTCTGCCAATTTTACTTTCTGCTCTAAAACATATCCAAAAATATAAAAAAATACATTTTTAGGCCAAATTATTTAGTTTTATAGCATCTACAAACTATGGGATATATTTTATGGAATTTAAATGTATTTATTTTTTATTTTTACTACCGTATTTGCCGGGGTATAAGACTGGGCGTATAAGACGACCCCCTATTTTTCCAGGAAAAAATTTGGTTTTGGGATATACTCACCATATAAGACTACCCCCTTCCTACTAGTCTTTCTGGAAGCTGAGGGGTAGCGGGAAAAACCGCTGACAGAAACAGGCTTTTTTAAATCTCACTGTGCCATCACTTGCCCCCACTGTGCCATCACTTGCCCCCACTGTGCCGGACAGACGATCTCCCTACCTTATTTTTTTTAAAGATTCTGGCTTCCAGGCTGCGGGCATCCATGATTTAAAAGCCACGCCTTCTTCTCAGACTGTTCCGTGATAGGCGGAACACAAATTTGCCCAGCGGGGCCTCTGTTCAGTGTTCCACCTATCACTGATGTCCTCTCATCCGAGGATGAGAAGGCATCCGTGATAGGCGGAACACTGAACAAAGGCCCCGCTGGGAAAATTTGTGTTCCGCCTATCACGGAACAGTCTGAGGAGGAGGCGCGGCTTTTAAATCATGGATGCCCGCAGCCTGACGAGACTGTCATCGGCGTATAAGACAACTCCCGACTTTGGATTCATTTTTTTGCATCCAAAAAGTCGTCTTATACGCCGGAAAATACGGTAGTAATGGCAGTGATCAGCGACTTTTAACAGAACTGCAATATTGTGGCTGACATTCTGATTTGAACTGACACTTTTTTTGGGAACCAGTGACAATAGTGATCATTGCTAAAAATATGCACTGTCACAGTACTAAGCACTGGCTGGGAAGGGATTAACCTCAGGAGCGATCAAAGGGTTAACTGTGTGCCTAGCTGGTGTTTCAGTGTAGTGGGGGAAGTGCTTTTACAAGTGGAAGGCATGGATCAGTGTTTCTGCTTTACAGGAACACAGGATCCATGCCTTCTGTACTGACAAAACGGCAATCTGCCTTGTTTATCTAGGCTGATCACCAATCTGCCGGTGTACAGAACAATCAGCAGGTGCCGACGAACATCAGGCCTGTGGGATCCGCTGATTAGCTCCCACTGTGTAGATTCACTGCGGGAGCGTGCACTAACACCCAATAACCAGAAGTGTCGGATTGTGTGTGTGTGTGTGTGTATACAGCCGCAGCTTTGCGTATCCATTCAGACACGGAGCTGCGGCTAGGCCCTGCCTCCTCTCTTCCCTCATTGGTTCACTGAGTTTGACAGCCGCAGGGTGCCATTGCACCCTGCTGCTGTTTCATCCAATCAGGACAGAGAGTCCTGTGCAACGTTGCTGGATCGAGATCGGCTCAGGTAAGTATTATGGGGGCTGGTGCACACTAAAGGTTTTTTTATCTTAATACATAGAAATTTAACCGCTTCCTTACTGGGCACGTATAGCCCTTCCTGACCAGGTGAAATTTCAGCTTCTGTCACTGCGTCGCTTTAACTGACAATTGCGCGGTTGTGCGACGTGGCTTCCAAACAAAATTGGCATCCTTTTTTCCCCACAAATAGAGCTTTCTTTTGGTGGTATTTAATCATCTCTGCGGTTTTAATTTTTTGCGCTATAAACAAAAAAAGAGCGACAAAAAAATAATATTTTTTACTTTAATAAATAGCCCTTTTTTTTTTTTTTTTTTTAAACATTTTTTTCTCAGTTTAGGCCGATATGTATTATTCTACATATTTTTGGTAAAAAAAAAAAATCGCAATAAGCGACTGGTTTGCGCAAAAGTTATAGCGCTTACAAAATAGGGGACAGAATTATTATTCATTTTTATTATACATTTTTTTACTGGTAATGGCGGCGATCTGCGATTTTTATTGGGACTGCGACGTTATGGCGGACACATCGGACACTTTTGACACATTTTTGGGACCATTCACATTAATACAGCGATCAGTGCTATAAAAATGCACCGATTACTGTATAAATGTGACTGGTAGTGAAGGGGTTAACACTAGGGGGGCATGGAAGGGGTTACATGTCTGTCCTGGGTGTGTTCTAACTGTGGGCGGAGGGGGGTGACTGGGGGAGGTGACCGATGCTGTGTCCCTATGTACAAGGGACACATATCGGTCTCCTCTCTCCCCTGACAGGACACACAGTTTACACACAGAGATCCATGCCTTGTCCCTGTAACCGCCGATTGCCTGGCGGACATTGCGGCCGCCAGGCACGCGCATCGGTACCTTAGGAATGCAGCGGGCACGCGCGCGACGCCGGCGGCGCGCGCCCTCTAGTGGCCAGGCATATATGCGTCCAGTCAGAGATTCAGCGGCACCCGGCGGCCGCATATATTCGTACGCCCGTCGGGAAGTGGTTAAACCTTCTGCCTTTACAACCACTTTAATTGTTATCAAACGCTTATGGGTAAAGTTCCTCTTTAATAAGAGAGGAAATATGAGAGTGTGGTAGTTCCCCATATTCTCTTATTTTTATATTATTTATTGGGTAGATGCATCCCACTCATATTAGTGGTTTGCTTTTGGGGATGCGGCAAATACTAACTGTGACCCTTTTTTTTTTTTTTTTTTTTTTTTTTTTTTTTTAGCTACAAATTCATCAGTGCTGATGTTCGTGATGTTCACTCTTTACTGTGCTTTACTGAATGTTCATCAAATAAAGATGTTCATTTTTATTTGCACTGCTAGTTCGTTAAATCCCAAAATGTAGTTCAATACATGTCTTCAAGTTTGTTAGTGATTTGTAAATGTCTTTAGTAGATGCTAAAGTACAAATTGATCAGTATCATTGATTTGAACAAAAGTGCTTGATTGTCTTCTTCCTCTAAAGAATGCAGTTTGTCTTGTCTGAACAGCCGGTTTTGACAAGGTTATATAAGGAGTTTAGGTTACTTTGTAATTGCCCACGGTTTGTAGATTTTTAGTTTAATCTCTTTCCTCCTAAACACAATTGGATTGGGCTGCAGGTCTTTTTCAGGACTATTGAGTTGTAGCAGTTGGTGGCATGGTATATGTTATGATTTGGTACTTCATGTTTAGAAGGTGCAGGGCAGTTATGATTTTGGATTTTCTATTCTCTACGAATAGCTCGTCCTCAAAGCGTTTGTTAACCCAAAAATAAATAATTCATATCCTGGTCCCTTAAAGCAGATTAAACACAGTGCTTGTGCAATCTGCCCCCTCTAAACTGTGTAAAAAAAAGAAAAAAAAACCCTAAATATGCCACTTCCTGTATGCCCTCTCTAAATGGACCATGTTAAACAGGGCTGCTCCGCCCTGATTGCCATGGTCAAAGTGCATCCCTCCATCATACCCTGCCTGCTCTCTGCTCTCCCCTCCTTCCTGCCTGTCCTCTCCCTCTCTGTCTCCGCTCAGCCCTGCCCCCCCGCCGCTATTATTAAAAAAATATATATATATAATTGTCACTGCCATCCCCTCCTATTAGAGGCTAGCATAGCACACAGTGTAAAACTCTTTTTCTAAAACGAGAGCTGTAAATACCGATTTTTCAGCTGTTTGCAGGCCGGTCATGTGACTCGCGGCAGCTTTACAGCTATGAGACATTGCTTCTGCGGGTGGAGCCGAGATTGCGTCCCCGCCCACAGAAGCCATCCATCGGAGCTGGAAAGCGGTTGCAAGTCACGTGACCGGCCTGAAGAAAAATCTGTATTTACAGCGCTCGTTTTAATACTTTACACGGTGTGTTATGCCAGCCTCTAATAGAGGGGCCTGGCATAGACTTATACAAATAGGTTCACAAACCTTTTAACTAGTACTTAAACTGCCTGTTGGGTAACTGGTAAATAGACTTTATTATGTAGTGATTAATAAAATAGGGATTAAAGGGCCCTGCTCATGAGAGCTTACAATCTTAAAAGGGAGTGTCCTATATTACAAAAGGTAATGGCTGTAAGAGATGAGGTGCATTTTTTTGGGCGGAGTTGGGATGGGCCTCCCGGAACAGATGATTTTTTACGTATTGCCTAATGATTGTCAGACTAGGAGAAAGCCAGACAGATTTGGTTGAGGAGTTTGAGGCTCGGAGAAGCTCTAGAGCAGGGATATGCAATTAGCGGACCTCCAGCTGTTGCAGAACTACAAGTCCCATGAGGCATAGCAAGACTCTAACAGCCACAAGCATAACACCCAGAGCATGAGGCATGATGGGACTTGTAGTTTTGCAACATCTGGAGGTCCGCTAATTGCATATCCCTGCACTAGAGCATAAGAGAAGGTGAGGACTGAGATTATTACATTGGGTTTCCTATGACCTAACACATTTGGCCATTTTTAAGGGAGCCTACTTATCTTATCGAGAAATTGTTTTATAGAATGCATAAGTTAAATAGGTAAACAAACACATTCTCTAACAGCAGTAGTAATATCAATGGAGCTGGATACTTTTCATACGTCTGAAAAATATAAAAATTCCCCAACACTGGCACTTTCCATCTAGTCATCACACAAATACCTAATTAAATACTTAAAAAATGTAGGTTAAAACACAAGTTTTTGTTGCATACATTTGCAGATCCATGTGAAGCTACACTGCTACTGCTCAAGTCACCTTTTCAGAGTATGGTCCCTAACTATAAACTATCTTCGCTTCCAAACTGAGACAGTTGACATAGCATTGGATAAATTGAGAGCAGATATGCCTTGGTTGGGAGCACTGTTCTCCGAACTTACGACCGTTCCAGATTTAAAGTGGTTCTAAAGGCTTAACACATTTTACACTGATGCGTTTTATTCATTGACTTGTGCTGTCAGTCACAACAAATGAGGAGAGAGGGCAGGGGTGGGGCCGAGCCATGCTGTGTGTTTGTGTGAATGGAGACACAGCTTGAGGCTTGCTATTGAGGGCCTTGGCAGGGAGGAGGAGCCAGGACCGCCAGTGGGGGAGCCAAGAAGGGGCTCAGGGCTGCTGTGTAAAACCATTGCAAAGAGCAGGTAATTAATGTTTGTTATTTAAAAAAAATATATATTTCCTTTAGATTCACTTTAAGGGCCCTGTCAGACATATACATTTCTTCTGCAGTTTTTACCTTGCAAGAAAAATGTTTCTCTTTCAAGCCTATGGGACTCATCACACCACTTCGTTACAGGTGCAGTTTTGAAAATTGCTGCATCTTTGCACTTTTGAAAAACGCAGCTTCCCAGTGAAGATTAGAAATCGTGTTAAATCGCTAGGCGGTTTGTGTTTTTGGTGCTTTTCTGAGTCACAGGTGCAGGTAAAATGCACCTAAAACACAGCAAAATCGCGGTAGAAACGCATATACTGGTACATTTTTTGCTACAGAGCAGTGTTAAAGGACCCTGAGGGTTAAAGCGGAGGTTCACCCAAAAGTCAACTTTCTGACATTAGATCCAGCATACTTCTAACATCTGCAGTATGCTGTTTTTTTTTTGGTTTTTTTTTTGTACTTCTCGTTTTATGAGCCGTGTCACGCCTTCCGAAAATACCCAAAGTGACATTCGGGTATTTTCGGAAGGCGTGACATGCCTTAGCAGCCCGTCAATCAACTCCTCTTGACTTAGGAACGCCCATTCCCCGCTCGGAGCCGGGTAACAACGGCTCATAAAACGATAAGTACAAAAAAAAAAAAACCCCAGCATACTGCAGATGTTAGCAATATGCTGGACCTAATGTCAGAAAGTTGATTTTTGGGTGAACCTCCGCTTTAAGTACAAGCTCATGCCTGACCATTCAGAAAAGATGCTATTAATCACTACCCTCTGGGCACACTCCTGCAACCAGTTTTCATCCAGGTACATCCAATATCATCGATGCCAAAAAATCTTAATTTGCAAACTTTTTATGGGGTACTGTATGAAACTCCAGAACAGGCTGTTCTTGGAGCCTGTTGTGACCCATCATGTGGGTAGCCATAATTGTATTTTTGATAAATATTTGAGAACAAATGATGCAGTCCGTATATAATTTTATTTTTTGTAATGTTTTACAGGTGCTGAAAGATGCTTCCCCATCAAACCTCCTTTCAAGGGTGTGGTGGTACAGACCTTTCCAGTACTTTGAGAGGAATGTTCATGGTGTTGTACCCCGTTCCTATCACTGGCCCATTCCTTGGCCTTGGTTTCTTGCTAGGCAAGTGAAGTACAGTAGACTGGTCAATGTGGCATAATCACAATATGCTGGCAGTGGACTGGGGAGCTCACTGAAGTGCTTAGAACTCTGAGATGTTGCCATAAATGCAAACACCAACACCCTTCTGTATGTTAAGTTACCTTGACCTTTTTCAGTTATCTGGTCAACACTGTGATAATTTTTTTCTCCAAAGGACCCATGTTGGAAGTACATGAGAACCAAGAATTTAACTTATCATGCACTGTACAGTTTCCTGCATACGTGGGAAGTACATTATCCATAGCCATGCTTGTTTGTATATGAAGAAACACTGAACAATAGAACACTGAGATTTTATAATCTACATTTGTCTTTTCCAGTCATGTCTGGGAATAAACAATTATTTTCTTGGGAAAACAATTTCATACCACTTACCCTAAATACTGGGCTCTAAGCCATTTTCTAACCAGTGTCTCTATGAAGGCTTTGTTGTACCTGAACAAATGTATGCTGCAGTCCCACATAATGGGAGGTATACCGGCACTGGTTGAAGGTGATATTTGTTCTTTTTTAATTATATTTTAATTGTCTCCTTATTTGAGCATTTCAAGTGTACCTAAATTTGATTTGATTTCAATATTTTTTTTTATATATATATACTTAAAAGTATTTTTCCCAGTGCTGTGGGACTGCAGCTGTGTATTTTGCAGACTATCTGTTGCACCAATGCTCTACATTACAAATGATACACAAAGAATGGTTTAGTGAATATGATTTTGTAAAAGAATCTTTAGCAACCGTGTCAAAAATATTAATTACACTCTGTTGTAAAGTGATTTTTCTAAGTATTTCCTACCTTTATTTTTCAAACTAATGTTGATAAAGATATATAAAGATTTTTACATGTCAGAGAGAAGATCTAATAGAGAGAGAGATTTGTAAATGTTTCTAGTGCCTTCCTTGTCTTGAATGTATGGTTAGTAGGCAGTCTTAATAAATTTTAATTTTAAAGTATTCCATAACACACTTGAAGATGAAAAAAGTATATAGATATATAATATATGGAAATGTTATGACATATTTTTGGCATTCACGTTTAGAAGACACTTTAACTCAGATTTTCATTGTTTAGTCACACCGTAAACAAAAATAGAATGTTTGAAGCAAGTCATAAGTTACATATGTTCAGTTTTTCGTTTTTTCTTTCTTTTTTTTTCTTTTTTAATTTTTTTTTTTAATCTTAAAAAACAGTAACTATTCCTTAGCAGTTACAAATGTTCATTATCCCTTGTTAAATCCCACTGTAGTTTGATACCATGCCATGCGTATATTTGACACTCCTGATGGTCAATTTCTCTGTTTTTTATTTGTGCTGAAAAAATTTGTTATGGTATTTTCGCACTAACCATATTTAAGATGAAAAGTATTTGATCATATGATTGCCAATGTACAGGATATAGTAGTTTTTTTAAGAATGAATATAAATATATCTATAACTGATATATATTCGTATATATATATCTGTTCTGTATTTTCTGTATAGCAGATCTTTCTTTTGTGTTTTTTTTTTCCCTTTTGTGTATTCACAAGGTGATGTTTGTACTGTAAAGAGAACTATTGGTGATTTGAAAATAAAATGGTTACAAAAACCTAAAAAGCAAATAGAATACACTTGAATTGTGTTTGTGCTTGTATTCATAGCCTTACCTTTAATGCTGGGCAGTATGGATCTGAAATGTCTGTCTATTTATGGTGTCTACTGTTATTGACTTAATATAAAAAACGAAACAAAACCCTTTAATGTTTCCAGTTTTCTTTTTTACCTTACCATTTTTTATTTTAATTTTTTTCCCTTGTTTCCAAAACTGGTAATTAAAATATATTTATTTATATCATGGTTGTGTTGTATTCAATGTACTTTCTCAATTTATGGATGGCAAATAAAATGCTGTATAATAAATCTGAATCTGCACTGAAGCCATCCTGTGTGCAAGAGATTCTACAGGTAAGTGTGGGTCAATGTTAAGTTTAACTAGTTCAGCTCATCCAAAGAGCAAAGGGTTGAGCACAAGCTGATGGCTGCAATAGTTTCCATCAGCTTGTGCCCATTTTTTTCAGCCTGCTGCTGTCTGTAAAGTGAAAGTGATCTGGGTGCTGTATAGCCACCGATCACTTTCACAGTGTGGGCAGCACGCTGTAAAGGGATCTTTTATATCTTTTAAATATTACCAAAAATATGTATTATATTGTGTTTGTGTGCACAAAAATTAATTTGATTATATTCTTTCCTTACAATCTGCATTTCATAAACCGTTGCGCAAATAACATGCAACGTAAAAAAAATACAACTACTATCTTTTTTTATTCTACAAGGTTTCTGCTTTTAGGAAATATTTAATGTTTGCAGAGTTTCAAGTAATTTTTATTTATTACAGGTACTTCTATAGTGCTGTCAATTTACTTGGATACATTGTACTTTCACTTCAGTACCTGCCCTCAAGGAACTTACAATGTAAGGTCTATAAAGCCCCAAACACATGGGCAGAATGTTGGGGGACATTTGTTGGTGTAAAAAAAACACAGCCAACATTCTGCCAGTGTGCATGTCCGACCATGAATGCTGGAAAACCAGAAGCCGACCGACTCCAGGTTAGCCCTCTCAGCCAATGGCAGATCGGAGTATTCTGGCGGGGCACTCCCTGTCAGAACACAACAGCTCAGCGGGGGGGAGATTGTTGGACTAAGCTTGCATGGTTAGTACAGTGTCTCCGACTGGAGCTGAAAGTTTTTTTGTTTTGTTTTTGTGCACAACCCGCAGGATTGCACGAAAAAAAAACTGTAGTGTGTACCCGGCTTAACTTGCATTCATACATACACATACTAGGGTAAATTTAGACACAATCCAATAACCTACCAGCTAACCTTTGGAGTGTAGGAGTAAATCCGTGCAGACACATTTATGAACAAAAAAGCTGATTTTTATATGTGTGCAAAAAATTGCTCTAGTGTCAGTGGTTTAGCACCAAAAGTAGAGCCAAAACAACTAATCTATCAACAACTAATCGTTTATGAAAATGATTGTCAACTATTTTCATAATTAATTGGCCAGCTGATTATTTGGCCTGTATGCAGAATTCATTATTTTACATATCAGGAAATACAGTGCAGCACACAAACAGCTCAGTACACCATCCATACATGTCAATAAGTGCCTGAGAACTTGTGAATGTGTGAGGAGCAATGCGTCATGGGACATGTAGTCCTGGGCAGGAAGTGAGTTGTTCTAAAGGCAGAAGTTGTTTTATCTTGCTATAGATACACTCTATACCAGTGATCTGCAATTAGCGGACCTTCAGATGTTGCAAAACTACAAGTCCCCGGGGCGTGTCCTAGCTATGGAGGAGTGAAGACGTGTGTCTCCTCAGCTCCGCTCCACCGCAGCACTGCATCGCAGCTAAGGGGGAGAATCTTACCCCATCCAGCGCCCACGATGTCCCAGAGGAACCGCTCCACCTCCCAGCCGCCACGGACCGACCGAACCAGACAGGGACAGCTGGATTTCTTTGCAGGGAGCAGCACCCGCGGCCGCGAGGCCCCAAAGATGGCGCCGACCACGAAGGCCCAAAAAACTCCAAAGGCCGCTCAGGCCACCCGGTCACAGACGCTGGAGGAATCCCCTGCCTCATCCCCAGGATCGGTGAGTGACTCTCTGCCCCCGGCCTCCCCCGGCTCCCCAGTGCTGAGGGAAGGAGATCAGGCAACGCCAGACCCCCTAGAAGACATGGACATCAGGCGCCATATTTGGTCCCTCCCCACCAAAGCTGACCTAGAGCGCTTTGCAGACAGGGTAGAGAAGGCCCTGAAAGAGGACATAGCCCAGCTTAAAACGGACACTGCACACCTGGGGGGGAGGATGGAGTCCCTAGAACACAGGTTTGAGGAGGCCCTCCCTGTTATTTCACAGCTCCAGGACAAGTGTGCTACACAGGACCTGCAGATTGAGGCCTTGCTTTGCCAGTTAGATGACATGGAGAACCGCAGCCGCAGGGCCAATATTAGGGTCCGCGGCCTACCTGAAGCTACAGGGGCAAGAGATATTATCCCTACACTAGAAGGAGTGTTTAAGGAAATACTGGGGCTACCGGCGACGGCCACTATTGAGATAGACCGAGCACACAGGGCCCTAAAACCCCCCTCCCAGGACGTGAACAACCCCAGAGATGTCATTTGTAAGTTACACAAGTACACTCTTAAAGACCGCATCATGCACAAAATGCGTGGGAAACCCTTTTTTGAGTTTGATGGTGCGCGTCTGGCCTTTTACCAGGACATTTCTAGACGCACTCTCATGCAGCGTAGAGCACTTCGCCCCCTGCTGACGGCTGTTCAAGATGCAGGCTTGACATACCGCTGGGGGTTCCCCTTCTACCTCCAAGTTACTAAAAACGGCAGGACTGTAACGCTTCGCACTAAGGATGACCTCCCGAACTTCCTGTCCTCCCTGGACCTGGACCCAGTAGACTTCCCTGATTGGAGGGGTTCGCCTGACTTTCCCACACCACGGCTACCGCAGTCCCAACCGTGGCAATCATCCACTCGCAAAAATCGCAGACGAGATCGTGGACGCCGCACTGCTGAGCCCACGGAAGACCAGGCCCTATAGGAGGCTGACAACCCTGTAACTCTACGCTGATACCACTCACTATGTTGCTTCCCTGTTTGTGGAGCCCTGACTCTCCCGTGCTACTCCATTGAAGCTGCACTAGCCCTGACTCTCTCTCATGCAACCAGCCGCCTGATTTGACTGTTCTTCTTCTTCATCAATGAACACTGTGAGAGTCCGTCCCTACCCGCAGAACTGGCAGTGGCTGCTGGAGTTGACTTTCAATGCCTTAATGCCCACTAACTGGTCCCCCCCCGACTGGGGACACCTATGCTCTCCCTCTTCCATCGCACCACGTTAGGAGCGGTGGACGGGGCTGGGAGCCTTCCTACCTCTTCCCCATGCTGGCCCACGAACCCCCAGTAGGCCACCCTTTAGGGGTTGACGATCCCGGCCGGGATCGCGGGCTGAGGCTCAAGACCCCCCCCCATATAGGGGACGGGGCCTTGGGCGCGGCCCTTAGATGTTGTTTAAAGTATGTTGGCTTAGGCCTAGTTGTTTTACTTGAACTGTATTGCCTAATTGTCTCATGTGTCTTTTTCTCTCCCCCTCTCCGTTTCCTTCTTCTTTTTCTGCCCCCGCCCTTCTTCTCAATCTCCGTCCAGGTGAGCCTTATTGTCTGGTCACCCACGCCGAGCACGCCACTGATCCGCAGATCCCGTTCATCTCCAGTCTCCCTATGGCCACGCTTCAGGTAAGCACATACAATGTCAGGGGGCTTTGCTCCCCCCACAAGCGCAGTAAATTGTGGTGGGAGCTAAAGCGGCTAAAAACACAGGTGCTTTTCCTCCAAGAAACCCATTTCACGCCCCAGTCCCTCCCTAAACTGCCCACCCACCTCTTTAACCAGTGGTTTCTCAGCAACTCCCCGACACCTAAATCTAGGGGGACGGCAATCGCCATACACAAATCCTGCCCTTTCCAACCCTCCAGCCATGAGATAGACCACCGAGGTAGGTATGTGTTCCTTAAAGGTAGTATTGCTGGCCAGACGTATACATTCGCAACGATCTACGCCCCGAACACAGACCAGCTCACTTTCATTGACTCCACCCTAGACCGACTGACGGACTTTAGAGAAGGCCTTCTGATTCTGGGAGGTGACTTTAATGTCAGCCCTGACCCTTTACTCGACACTTCCCATGCTAGATCCCCGCACTCATATGCTTTCCTCAAACACTTCCGCAAAACGTTTCAGTCCCACCTCCTCGTAGACTGCTGGAGGACGCTACACCCCACAGATCGTGATTTTAGCTACTACTCCAAGGTACACAATGTCTACACCCGTATAGACCACCTGTATGTGGACCTCGCAACCCTAGACCTCCTCCGGACTGCAACCATTGGCAACATTTCCATTTCGGATCACGCCCCGGTCACGATTGTTCTCGACCTACCGTCGGGCACGCATAGGGCCTGGACGTGGAGGTTGAACGACAATCTATTAGATGACCCAGCGGTGGTGAAGGAGGTGTCGGACACGTTGTCTCATTATTTTGCCGAAAACTCAGTTGGGGGCATGGAGGACGGCCTGATTTGGGAGGCCCATAAGGCGGTGGTTCGAGGGGAACTGATATCCCAAGGTGCTAGGCTTAAGCGTGAACGCGGGGCAGACTTTCTTAGGGTGCACACCGCCCTGGGGAAGGCTGAGCTGCGACACAAGGCGACCGGGACCCCTGAGGCACTAAAGGAACTAACGGAGTTGCGAGAGCTGTTCTTACGCTTATTAGACCGCCAGGCCCGTAAGCAATTCCGTTATATGTCCCACAAGTTCTATGAACATGGAAACAAATGCGGGAGGATGCTTGCACGCGCCCTCCGCAAACAGCACGCCCTTTCACACATTCATAAACTGCGTTCCCCCTCGGGAGACCCGATGGTCCACTCCTCTAAGATAGCTGCAGGGTTTAGAGACTACTATGCCGACCTCTATAATCTGAATCCTGACCTCCCTCCTACTGCGCAAGAGGATAGACAGAGGGCGATCCGTGACTACCTTGAGGCAGCTGGCCTACCCCCCCTCACAACTGACCAATCCCTGGAGATGGAGTCACCGATCACTGCCACTGAGCTCAGGGACACTGTTGAGGCCTTGCCTAACGGGAAGAGCCCTGGCCCCGACGGGTTTACTAAGGCATATTACAAGACTTTCCTCTCCCTTTTGGCGACCCCCATGTGCAAATATTTTAACTCTCTTGCGACCGGCGGGAAACTCCACCCAGAAGCCTTGTTAGCTCACATCACTGTGATCCCTAAAGAGGGAAAGGATCCCACGGTTCCCCAGAGCTATCGCCCCATTTCCCTTCTCAACTTGGACGTGAAGCTTTTGGCAAAAATCTTAGCAAATAGACTCAAACACTTACTGCCCTCGATTGTGCACCCAGACCAGACGGGATTCATAGTGGGTAGGGAAGCCAGGGATAATTCCCTTAGAGCCGTCCAACTCATTCACTGGGCCCGCACTAGCCCGAACCCCCCATCTTACATTATCCTCTCAACAGACGCTGAAAAGGCCTTCGATCGCGTAGACTGGCCATATATGACGGAGGTACTGCGATCGATCGGCTTAGGCCCGAGAATGCTGGCGTCAATCCTGGCCCTATATTCTTCTCCCTGCGCTCAGGTCAAAGTAAACGGAACCCTCTCCCCTAGGTTCCCCATCCGGAATGGCACGCGACAGGGCTGCCCCCTGTCGCCCCTCCTGTTCGCCCTAGTTCTGGAGCCCCTGCTCCGAACTGTGCGAGACAACCCGGATATCACAGGCTTGAGGGTTGGAGATACAGAACACAAACTCTCGGCGTATGCCGATGATGTCCTCTTCCACCTCTCACAACCATTGATATCGCTGCCCAACCTGATGAAAGAGCTTAGACTCTTCGGATCCCTGTCCAACTTTAAAATTAATTTAACGAAATCGGAGATTCTTCCCATTTGCCTCCCCGCCCGTGTGGCCGCTGGTCTCCAGGCCTCCTTCCCCTTTACCTGGTCCAAGTCGTCCCTACGTTATCTAGGAATACAACTCACTGACAGGTTCGACGCCCTTTACACTGCGAATTACACCCCATTACTAACCACAGTTAAAAACGACCTTTTGCACTGGACTCGTTCAGCTTTCACATGGCTCGGTCGGGTGAACATCATAAAAATGACTGTCCTCCCACGCATACTATTCTACCTACAAATGCTCCCGATACCCCTGCCCAAATTATTTTTTGACCGTCTCTCCAGCATGATGTCCGCTTTCATCTGGAATGCGCGTAAACCTAGAATCGCCCTGAGGGTGCTACGCCGCCCGAAGAGTAGAGGGGGCTTAGGGGTCCCAGACAT
Source organism: Rana kukunoris (assembly GCA_029574335.1). NCBI lineage: Eukaryota > Metazoa > Chordata > Amphibia > Anura > Ranidae > Rana > Rana kukunoris. Next base: position 79,927,469 of record CM056056.1, read on the forward strand.
CAAACAATACTACCGCGCAATAGCTTTACAGAGGATTCTCAACTGGCGTTTCCATACACACTCAAAACTCTGGGTGCCCTTGGAGAAGAGCCTAGCGGGTAGGAACCTGTCCTATGCACCTTGGCTGTCGCGGGAACACAGGGGGCTGTCTGATACGACTTCCCCTCTGACATCCCATGTGCTGTCGGTTTGGGACAAAGCCAATGCTGAACTCAACTTGGCCCCCCCTGTGTCTCCGCTGGCCCCCCTGGGTGGTTTCCTCTGGTTCCCCCCGGGGGAGAAAATGACGTTTTTCGAGTCCTGGGTTGATGATGCTAACGCTAGTTGTGGAAAACTCATGAAAAATGGTAGACTCTTAAATTATGAAGCTCTTCCAGTAGGTCGACAGGGCTCGCGCATGAACTTCTGGAAATATAGGCAAATACACCACTTCTTTGGGAAGCATGGCCGTATGATTAGAGACCCCTCGTCCCTTACCCCGTTCGAAAGCTTGTTCACCGACGATACCCCTACCCCCCACCTAGTGTCAGAACTCTACCGACTCCTTGGCTCAGCGTCGCCCCAACCTAAACCCGCTTATGTCAGACGGTGGGAAACTGACTTGGGGACGATGTTTACTGACACACAACTGGCTCACCTGTACCACCTAACTCACTCGTCCTCTATCGATTCCAGGACGCAGGAAACTAATTTCAAAATTTTATCCCGTTGGTATAGGGTTCCTGCAGACCTGGCCCAAATCTATCCCTCTGTGTCCGCGCTGTGCTGGCGCGGCTGCGGACACAGGGGAACACTTGTGCACATTTGGTGGGACTGTCCCCTAATTAAACCCTTCTGGGAGGACATGGGACGCCAAATTAAGATAGTGACTGGGCTTGAGGTCCCTCTCTCCCCGCTGCATTTCCTGCTGCATGTACCCCGGATCCCCCTCCGACACTATAAGAAAAATGTGCTGCCTCACCTGCTTAACGCAGCCAGGCGCTTACTCCCGCTCCACTGGAAAACAGCCAGAATTCCTACTCGGGAGGAGTGGATCAGCGGGGTGAATGCGGTTAGGGAAGCGGAGGACTGGAGGGCGACCTGCCACGGCACTAGAGACCAGTTCCATAGCACTTGGACACCCTGGACGGACTATGTCTCAGACTCTTCCTTTGTCCCGTCCAGTTTAGACATAGCCTTACTGGAGCTGTCAGACCCATCCCTTAGGACCCGCAGGCTAAGGGACACCTAGAAGATAACATTATTTCCCTGTTGCTGGCTATATGTATGGATCTAAACCTATGATTGACCTGGACTCGGCCTGCAATGATAGGCGTGGTGAACCGCTCAACTCCCTATTGGATCACAGGTACACCTGGACTCTCTCTGTCTACCTATCACCTCTTCCTTCTCTTTCTACCCTTCATCTTTGATCTTCTCTCCCTCTCTTCCCCCCCCAATCCCATGTTTTATGTTACATTGTTACTACAGAAGCAGACCGGTGGCTCTAACGAGTGACTGGGGGTCGACATGGCAATGCAGAACCTCAGGGCGCACGAACCTGTCCCCAGCCCAGGCGGGGACACCGGTGGTTTTGTGTGAAGGCCCTGACTGCTGCAATTGGGGCCCTGGGTTCACGGGCGGGAGCGGGAGTCGGTTTGCTGGAGGCCACGGTGCCCCCCCTCCTGCCTCACCCGTGGACGGTGGACCCCCCATGACTCAAGGCCTCTGGGGACGGTCTCTTGACCCGTCCCCGGATGGCGAGGCTGTCGGCAGACGGCCCTAAATGCTATATGTGTTGCCTGTGGCCTCACGACTGATACCCTTAGCATCGCCCACTAAGACCTGCTATTCCCGAGCTGAGGGCCCCTGGTTGGGGGCTGGATGCTCGCTGATAATGCATTGTTTGTTTGTTTGTGTTTTTATACGTTCAACGGTTCCCTTTGGGGTCCGGATGCTTATGTGACCCTGCGTGGTCTAAGTTGGCCTTGCCTACATCACTGCTGTTGAACATGTCTTATATGTGTTGTGTGTTGAAATAGCAATAAACTTGATTATACAAAAAAAAACTACAAGTCCCATCATGCCTCTGCCTCTGGGTGTCATTCTTGTGGCTGTCAAAGTCTTACTATGCCTTATGGGATTTGTAGTGCTGCAACAGCTGGAGGTCCGCTAATTGCATATCCCTGCTCTATACTATACTTGCTACTGGTGCACTCTGAAGGCAAGAGGAGCCAGAAGCGTCGATGGAGGGACCCTAGAAGAGGAGCTGCTCTGTTCAAAACTATTACAGAGCAGGCAAGTATAACATGTTTGTTAAAAAAAAGTTAAAATAAATCACTTTAACCACTTCCCCATCATATGACGTCCTGGAATTTAGGGGGGGATATCTAAATGATGCCTGCAGCTACTAGCATCAATTATATATCCTACTCTTCTGCCGGCGATTCTGTGCACCAAAAGGGCGATCAAATCTGCAGAGCCCGCAGAAGCGCCAGATGGAGGCGGGACTTCTCCTCCCGCCTCCATTCGGTGCTTCTCCAAGCCATCTGGGGCCCGGAGGACAAATTTCCCGGCGTCGAATGGAGATCATAAAGATGTTTACATTCCCTGTAATAGGAATAAAAGTAATAATAACATTTTTATTTTTTTTAAATAAAGTGTAATTTTTTTTTTATTAAACCGCCCCTGTCCCCGGTAGCTCACGTAAGTCCAGCCCACATATGTAAACTGTGTTCAAACCACACATGTGAGGTATCGCCGCATGCGTTAGAGCGCGTTCAACAATTCTAGTACTAGACCTCCTCTGTAACTTTAAACTGGTAACCTGTAAAAAAATGTAAAGCGTCGCATATGGAGATTTTTAAGTACCAAAGTTTAGCGTCAAGTTGGGTATCTATTTAGTCGGTGTAACTTCATCTTTCACATTATACCAAAAAATTGGGCTGACTTTACTGTTTTTGTTATTTTTAAATTCCCCAAAAAATGGCGCTTGAAAAATTATTGCGCACTTACCGTGCGAAATAGAAAGTTGCAATGACCGCCACTTTATTTCCTCGGCTGTCTGCTAAAAAAAATATATATGTTTGGGGGTTCTGAGTAATTTTCTAGCAAAAAAAAATATGATTTTTACATGAAGGAGCGAAGTGCCAGAATTGGACAGGTAGGGAAGTGGTTAAAGCGGATGGTCCACTAAAAAAAAAATATTAAAAGCCAGCAGCTACAAATACTGCAGCTGCTGACTTTTAATATTAGGACACTTACCTGTCCTGGAGTCCAGCGGCGTCCGCAGCAGAGGACGAGCGTTCGCTCGTCTCTCTGCTGCTCCCCCCTCCATCCACGGTGAGGGAACCAGGAAGTGAAGCGCTCCGGTTTCACTGCCCGGTTCCCTATGGTGCATGCGCGAGACGCGCTGCGCCCGCCGATTGGCTCCCACTGTGTGCTGGGAGCCGAGAGTTCCCAGCACACAACAGGAAAAACCTGTCTTTTGCCCGAGTCTGCGGGCCGGAAGTGGGTGCAGATACCTGTCTTTAGACAGGTATCTGCACCCCCCTCCCCCCCTGAAAGGTGTCAAATGTGACACCGGAGGGGGGGGTTCCGATCAGCGGAACTTCACTTTAGGGTGGAGATCCGCTTTAAAGATTGTGTGCAGGAAACTGATATACTGGAGGTTACATTTTAAAGTAAACTTTTACTAGTATTATATATTTTACGGAAAAAGATTATATCCATGGAAAAAAGTCACAGCATTTAGTACTAATTTAATATAAATATTTGTATCTCCCTTCCACCCTTCCTATAGCCTCATGTCTGACTCCTAGTTAAAATGCCCATATATTCTACTTCTGGGTGTATTTATTAGAAATATATATGGTAAATACTGTATTGGCGTATAACACTCACTTTTTTACCCTGAAAATAGAGGGTAAACTGTGGCTGCGTGTTATACGCAGGAGGCTGTGGAAAGTATTTTTTTCCTGAAACTTCCCTCTTAAAGTTAGGATGCGTGTTATACGCCGATAAATACAGTAATATATATGATTACTTCCACTGTTTTACAGTATAAATGAACCCCTTATCGTAGAGATTTTCTGCTCTTTTTGTACTATAAAGAGCTAATTTTTTTTTTTTTTTTAATTCAACCCCATTATGACCAGTGATACAAAAACCTGCTGCTGTGACTAAACATCTTAAGCCTGGTTCACACCTATGCAGTTTTTGGTGCTTTTTGCAGAAACACACTACAGTTAATTTTACATGGTTTCACGTTCACATCTATGCTTTTTTCAGCCGATGTGTATTTGAAAAGGGTCAAGGACTTTATTTAATGAATAAAAGGATCGTGCACAGACGACTCATAGGTCTTGGTCCTCCTGGCCCTGCATAGGAGCCGGAACCATGGATCCTCATTCGTGCTGGGTGGAGCTACCTCCAATTGTAAGGATTCCCAGGACTCTATCCAGGAGGACCATATCTTATCAAACTTGTTCAGTTTCTGTTGATGTACGTTACTTTATACAAAGGCAATACTAAATTCAGGATATTCCTCCAGATGGCAATGGTGGACGGCATCCTGGTTTTCCACCTCAGCAAAATAGTACACTATAAACAATTTGGTATATTTCCTCACCATAGGGTCAGTGGTCACATTCAGTAGCATGTCTTCTGGAGTCGATGGGAATGAGTTCCCTGCGGCCTGATTAATATCCCCCAGGACCCATTCCCAAACACTCTGCAGGAGGGGGGTAGGACCATGTCGTATGTATAAAGGAGGCCTCTGAGTCTCCACTTGAGGACAGGTTGGGGACCTATCCAGGTGGATGGCAGCCCGTCTGCACAGTGTATAGTATGGCAGGTGTAAACATTTTAGCTGTATGAAACAGTCTCTTGCAGAAATCATGTTTCAGACATGTGAGGAGACGCAGTTCTCCCAGTTGTCCTCCGTGAGGGATGGGATATCCTGCTTCCATTTTGTGAAGGTTTTAGTTAGTTTAGTAGGTAGGGATGTTGAGAGATAAAAGTATAATGCAGACAGGGGGCCTATTGGAACCTTGGTGGACAACAACCGGTCCACTGGGTCTAAATCGAGGGAGACACCACTGGGAAATTGGTGCTGGAAGGCATGTCTCATCTGCAGAAATCTGAAGAACATCCAGTTGGGAAGGTTATAAGCGGTCTTGAGTTCTGGAAATGTACTCAACCTGCCCCCCCCCCCGTCACTAAGTGCTTCAACCCCACTACTCCTCTAGATGACCATACCTGCGGATCGGGCACATTGCGCATATGAGGAAGGTTGGGATTGCTACACAGAGGTATGTGGTGAGAGAGCGTATAGGAGGAACGATAAACTGCCCTAGTCCTTTGCCAGACTGTAATTGTTGTACGTGTTAGAGTTGTCACTCAAGATGGGCTGTAACTCCATGAAACACTAAATTGCTAATTATAGCATAGGATCCCAGGATCTCTGCCTCCAAGGTCTTTGTCCCTGGGTTGCGAACCAGCAGCAGACCGTCACTAGGATGGCTGCCCAGTAATAATGTTGGAAATTGGGGAGGGCTCGCCCATCCTGTCCCACCAATAGTTTCCGTGTGGACATGCTAGTCTTGACACCTTACCCAGCCATATGAAGGAATTGACTATGGATTTATGTTTATTGGAAAACGATGCTGGGAGTGAGAGTGGACTGTTTCTAAAGAAATACAAAAATTTGGGGAGAAAAATCGTTTTTAGCAAATTTATTCTACCAACCGGGGATAAGGGGATTGATTTCCAATCTGTGCAGTGTCTCGAAAACGTTGCTAGCATGTGTATGTTAAGATCCAGATACCTAGCAACCGGTCCACCCATACGTATCCCCAGATGTTTAAAGCCGTCCACCCATACTAGCGGGCTCTGGCCTGGAGGAGTTCAAGGGGTAGATGAAGGATTTATCCCAGTTCACCCTAATTCCCGAATAGGACCCAAATACATCAATCGGCTGCTGGGAGCGAGAAGGAGACCTCACTCAAATACAGATGTAAACACCGTTTGGATCTCTTTAAGGGTCAGGGGGCTATCTAACCTCTCCCTGGAAGTGTCTGGAAGGCATGGCAGATCCACTTGTTCTAGATATTCATACGTCTCCCTTTCGGTGTATTGCACCCTGGAGCTATATAGCTCCTGGTAATAGGCAAACCAGGCATTGATGTGAGCAGGGTCTGCCCAGGATCTTTCCATTCATGGACTGGATACAGGATATGGACACCGGGGAGGAGTGTTCTCGTGACAACCAGGCCAACAAGCGTCTGCTCCTTTCCCCCTGTTCAAAAATTCTCTGGCTCTGATGGAGTAGGTGAATTTTAGTAGTGGAAATATGAATGAGGGACACAATCCCGCAGGGCCTCCTGAATCGAGGAGTATACCTGAGGAGTGCGCTCCCTAATGTAGACAGTCTCTAGGGCCGCAGCCTTAGCCTCGCCATCCTGCAGTTCCCTACGAGCGCCTTTACAGACTCTTGAAAACGAATATGAAATCAAGAATGATAAGGGGAAGGGAGGGGTGGACTAGGGAGTAAAAGGGGATAAGAAAAAACAAGGGAATTGCACTCACATGGGCCACATCCGTATATGGAATCAAAAATGGAAAAACAATAACTGTGGAGAAGTATTGAAGGTCGGACTATCGAGGCCAAGGAAGTAGTATAAAAATATAGTTTTAATATAGTCATAAAAATAAAACAATTAAACATATACATAAAAATAGAATTGATACATATATACAGATGAATCACTTTATATGGCGACTTTGGGTTTTTTGTATATAAAGTGATTCATCTGTATATATGTATCAATTCTATTTTTATGTATATGTTTAATTGTTTTATTTTTATGACTATATTAAAACTATATTTTTATACTACTTCCTTGGCCTCGATAGTCCGACCTTCAATACTTCTCCACAGTTATTGTTTTTCCATTTTAGACTCTTGAAAACGACACTGCCTACAGGCCTTAAATGGGTCCCAGTTGATAGGAATGGTGATAGATCTGTCCCGCGAGTTCTAGAATGTAATCATGTCAGCCTTACATGGCATATCCACCCTCGAGTCGGACAACCAGAACCTAGAGAGTTGCCATCGCCCCTCCGATGGTGGACACGACAAGCTGGGCTGCAGGGAGACTGGAGCCTTTGTTCTGAGATTCACTTGCTTTTAACATTGTTTTAAAATGAATGTCGTTTCTGAAAATTCCTTTGACCAAGAAGTTTTCTATTCTGCTCCCTCAAATTTTCCCATCCCTGTGGTCGAAAACAAACATTTATTTGACCACACTTACGATTGGAAAATGGAACGAATGTTCTTATTTTTTTTTTTAAGGAAGACATTGTTTTTGTATGGCCACCATATAATATGTTATATCTGAAAATCTGCAAAACAGTCTTTTAATTTATTTTTTCTTAAAATAAAAAATTTGATCTCTGAGTCTGATGATATTTACCAGATTCAACCTCGAATAGTATATACAGTATATCTCTTCTGTCTGTTCCACTGCATATTGATACTTAAGAATAAATTGCTTTAATCGATTAGTTGGCAGATTAATTGAATAAGAAAATAATCGTTAGGCTGCATTCACACCTTTGCGTAGGCGATTTGCGGCGACAAAAAAAAATAGGAGTTTTGTCCCGCGATTTGCGGTGAAAAAACTTGTCGTTTTTAACCGCGTTTTTTTTACATTGTATTGTCTGCTATGCGGAACGCCGAAGCCACCCGATATGCGCGTCGAAAAAGGGTCCGGGACTTGTTTGAAATTTGGCGTTCGACGTTCTATCGACATACGGCGTTCTGCGTTAGGAGGTGTGAACAGTCTCCATAGAGAACAATGTAAGTTCGACCCTCCGGTGTATTGTAGCGTTGCGCTTCATGCGTAAAAACGCCTAGGTGTGAATGGAGCCTTAGTTGCAGCCCTAAACCAAAAGTGACACACAGTGATTTCAGTGCTGGAAAAATAAACATCTGCACCTTAGTCCTGTCTGATGTAACAAGTGTTTTTATGACTGTATCAAGTGGGCCAGTGTGAGATTGAAGTATGTGCATCAACAGCAGTCATGTGGTTCTTTTAAGTCATTTGGTACATTGCATCAGAAACTTGCAGCACCTTATACTGGGCATTTAAAGTATCTTCAACTTAGGTGTGGTGAGTTGTGTTTTTAATCAAATAAAATATATATATATACTTGCTTGTTCTTGGTCAGTGACTTAAACCAGTGTTTTTCAACTCCAGTCCTCAAGGCACACCAACAGGTCATGTTTTCAGGCTCTCCATTATTTTGCACAGGTGATTTGATCAGTTTTGCTGCCTTAAGTAATCACCACAGCCATTTCATCTGAGGGAAATCCTGAAAAATTGACCTGTTGGTGTGCCTTGAGGACTGGAGTTGAAAAACACTGACTTAAACTAGTAAAGTCAGAGACTTTAAGGTAGCCTTCATATTTCAATTAGAACAGGTTTCTTGCATGGTGGATGATGGTATTCATGCTGTGGGTGACCTGCAGGGCCGGACTTACCATTGGGCTTGACTGGGCTAAAGCCCATGGGCCCCGTCCAATAGGGGGCCCCTCTAAAAAAAAAAAAAAAAAAACATTTTTTTTTTTTGGGTCCGGAGGTCCCCAGGGGCCCGGAGGCCCCCAGGGCCCTGGACAGCAACCCCTACTTTTTTTTATTTATTTTTTATAATTTTTTTTATATTATTATTATTATTATTATAATTTACATTTATATATATATATATATATATATATACATTTTATTAAAAGGGCTCAGAGGTCCCCAGGGCCCCATGTGGCAACCCCCCCTTTTTTTATTTTTTTTTATAAATGTTTATTTTTTTATTTTTGTTTATATTTTTTTATTAAAAGGCCCAGAGGTCCCCAGGGCCCCTGGATGGCAACCTCCCTTTTTTATGTATTTTTTATAAATGTTTATTTTTTTTATTTGTTTTTTTAGGGGTCTGGAGGCCCCCAGGGCCCCGGACAGCAACCTCCACTTTTTTTATATTTTTTATATATATATATATATATATATATAATTATCATTATTATTATTAAAGGGCCCAGAGGTCTCCAGGGCCCCCGGATGGCAACCCCCCCTTTTTTTTTATTAAAAAATTTACATTTTCTTTATATTTTTTATAAATGTTTATTTTTTTTATTAAAGGGCCCAGAGGTTTCTTTTTATTAAAGGGTCCAGAGATCCCCAGGGCCCCTGATGGCTACCCCCTTTTTTATATATATATATATATATATATATATATATATATATATATTTCTTCTTTTCTTTGTAAAGGCCCCCCCCCTGCTTCTCAATTTGCGGCAGCCCCCCCGCTTCTTAATTTCAGACGGCAGCACCCCTCCCCCGGTTCTCTGCTCCAGGTGGCCCATGCCTTAAGCTGTGCAAGGGGCCCCAAAATTCCTGATGGCCCTGCGCATACCTCCCAACACGCACGGATTCTGCGAGACTTTCCGCTTCTTCCCGCAGTCCCGCGAAAGGGTTAATTTTCCCGCACTGCAATAGGAGGCAGCATGGAAGCAAGAGGAACCGGAGCGGTGTGTGGAGGACTGTGGCTGCTGAAGGGAAGAAAGCCGACAGTCGGGCTAATGACAGGTGAGAGGCACTCCCCCCTCCGCTGAACAACTGCAAAACCTCCCCCAGGAGGAACCGGAGTGGTGTGGGGATGTCTGCTGAAGGGAAGAGAGCCGACACATTCCGTGCACAGATGAGAGTCACCCCCCCCCCCCCCCGCTGAACAACTTTAATGTCCCCCGCTGAACAACTTTAATGCCCCCCCGCTCAACAACTTTAATGCCCCCCCGCTCAACATCTTCAATTCGCCCCCCCGCTCAACATCTTCAATTCGCCCCCCCCGCTCAAGAACTTCAATGCGAACCCCCCCGCTCAATAACTTCAATGCGAACCCCCCCGCTCAATAACTTTAATGTCCCCCCGTTCAACAACTTTAATGCTCCCCCCGCTCAACAACTTTAATGCGCACCCCCCGCTCAACAACTTCAATTCGCCCCCCCCCGCTCAACAACTTTAATGCGCACCCCCCCCCGCTCAACAACTATGATCCCCCCCCTTGCTCCAGGGGGCCCCTTCAACACTCAAGCCCAGGGGCCCCCACCACCCTAAGTCCTGCCCTGGTGACCTGTGTATACATTTTTAATAGGAGTAAACTCTAGATTCCATGATAAATAACAAAACTGCACATATGACAGGATGGAGCTCTACATTGTTTACATACGCCAATCTATGTCTAGTGTGTCTCCTTGCTGATCAGTGGATGCCAGCAATCATCCATTGGCCGACACCCACTGATATACTTCTGCTGTGACTAATCAAAGCAGAAGTGGCACATGCCCCCCATACCCTGTAGTTCAGAATTATGTATATATATATGTGATTTTACACAAATCGGCTGCCCTGTGGGATAGTTGACAGCTGGTTAATGAAAATTAAGGATATACCGTATACAAACGTAAGGTTATAATGGGTGTGAGGCTGAAGGACTTGTGTAAAACACAAGAGAAACACATAGGCTTTCAAAAACTTTCCAAGAGGCAGCACTGTAGGTAACAGTAGGTGGTGTTTAAACTAGTTGACAACATTTGCTCTTTAACATGTGTCTGGAACATTGAAATGTCTATATTTAGTGATATTTAGTTATACCTACTTAACCGTATATACTCGAGTATATGCTGACTCGAATATAAGCAGAGGCATCTAATTTTACCACAAAAAACTGGGAGAACGTATTGATTACGGGGTGTCCATGTGCATGCCTTGCTGTGTCCATGTGCATGCCTCACTGTGCCCATGCCTCCTTATGCCCATGCCTCCTTATGCCCATGCCTCACTGTGTCCATGACTAGACTAACATTTAACATGGGAGTCTATGGAAGGGGTGCCCGGCTTTGAAAAACATGTGTGCCAAGTTCCGGGTCCAGGGGATCTACGGCCAGCCGGTACCGGGTCCCCAAAATCACCGGAGAAATAACCATTTAACATGGGAGTCTATGGAAGGGGTGCCCGGCTTTGAAAAATCGATGCTCCTCGGCCATAGGTCTCCCGGAAAACAAACTTTAGAAAAAGAGTGTAGCTACATGTGTGCCAAGATTGGCCGGTACCAGGTCCCCAAAGTCTGGGAGATCAGGCGCAAAAAGGTGACTCGAGTATAAGTCGAGGGGGGCATTTTCAGCACAAAAAAAATGTGCTGAAAAACTCGGCTTATACTCGAGTATATACGGTAGTTTATGGCTATCGGGTAACGATCAAATGGTCTAGGCTTTACAATTATTATTTTTGAGTTATTTTCATTATTGAAAACTAGCCAAGTTATACAAATTCATGTAGTTTTCATACATATATACAGCAATAACAAGATACAATTGAAGAGAGCAATGCCTGATCTCCTTCTATTTGACCCATTTATTTTCTTTTTAATATTTTTTTTTTTTTTTATTCTCTGCTGATTAAAGTATTTGGTGGCTTTATGTTCTGCGTCTGTTGATGAAGAAGTGATGAAACAAATAATGATCCTTTTAAACATACACAGATTACAGACTAAGCTTCAAAAGGAGCATCTGGCTTCAAGTAAATATCGCCCTCTGCTGTTCAACCCACAAAAAAAGTTTTATTAAAGGTGAGACACATAATGCGAATTACTGATATATTATTTACTTCAAAATACTCAGGGCATATTCAGATTTATGCATGATTGAAATATATTTTTTATGCGTCATGCTGTGTTTTTTTATCCTGCGTTTTGACATGCATCTTTAATGTAAAACTATAGGCATATTTTCATTATTTAATAGTTTTATATTTACTTAAATGATTGCATTTCCATTTTCTATGTGCTGTGGGAGACCAGATATAGTGAATGCAGGTTCTGGGTTTAACACTTTAATGGTATATTAAGGGGCACAGGATGAAGTATTCAGGTACATTGGATTATGCTGCTACATTCAAGGGATTGGATAGTGGCAAACAAATATCAAAAAGGCAGCCAAATATAACCTACCCAATTTCTAGCTGAGCAGTAGTGGCTTGTTTTGCAGCTTTTCAGATCAGCTGATCTTTGACATATCCACAGAACTCATACCCAGATCCTCCTGAGAAGAAGCAGGGCCAGCTTTATTGTGTTCTTTGGCACTGTACTCCCCTGATTGCAATTGTCTAGGTACTTAAGGGAGTTACCTATGCTATGTGGGTACCATGGGGGTATGACTGCCAGTGCAATGAAGACTAGCTGAGTCCCATGATCCCAGGTGGTGATTATGGTTCTGGTCCCTTTAAAGAGTTAAATGACCAGGCTGCAGGACTTCTGGTCACACAACCAGCAGCGGGAAGAGTGACCTGCACTAAATTAAATTTTTAGTGCCCAGATGGCCCTTGCTGTGGTTGTATGGGCCCCATTGCCCCTATATGCATGAGTCCCCCTCCTGGTAGTCTTACAGTTTTGCGCATGCCACTCTGTCAGTGCATGTATAGACCTTGTTTCCATCCCACCATCTCCTCCACAATTGCATCAGTTCTTAAGATACTGCTCTTTGAACCTGTGATTAATAAGCCACTATATGCAATTTATACCATTCTCTCTTAATGATCCTGTGTCTGTGTTTTGTAAAAAATAAGCCATTCCTTATCTGTTTTCAAAGTGGCGCTCACGTGAACTGCCACTTTTCTGATCTCCCCATCTGACAGCTGCAGTTGGGGGGGGGGGATTCCCCCACTTTCATCAGTCGGGAGGAGAGAGGTAGCGTATCGGGCAAAGAACATCTTATTTTCATAAGACGCAGAAGTACACAGGACTATTAAAAAGAGAGAATGGTATAAAACGTTTACTATAACTTCAGGAGGGGGAGGGCACTGACACAGGAGCTGACAGGCAGGGCGACAGGAGAGCTACAAATGTCGGAGGCATGTAAACTGTCCACGATTTCACGCCTCAGCAGCCATGATAAACCGTGGTCAGTTTACAGGGGGAGGGCATAGCCAGGCAGTATCAGCCAGGTATTTTAGGTTATACAAAGGGCCAAATTACACAGCACAAGCACTGTGCTGTATAACATTCTTTAAAGGAGCAGGATCAATATATATATATATTTTTTAGGGTAACAAACACTAAGGATATTTCTCTGCCTTTCTTTTTTCGTATGGTTGCCTTTTATGTTGCTGACACTTTTACAAGGCCAGTTAATAAGTTGGCATCCTTAACCTGTAAAGAACACTTTATTTGTTCTATGCAAAGACCAGATTGTTTTTAGTCCCAATACCTCTCTACTTTCCTCACTGGTTTCTTCCTTTTTTAATCTTAATTAGGACATTGTTCTACCATCTTTCTACCTTGCCCCAAACATCCCAAGATTTCCCTCCATTATCTGATTGGGGGTACATGCCGTTTAAGTTCATCTCTCAACTACTCCCCTTAACTTCCCACCCACCCCGGCACTGCTTTAACAGGGTCTGTATTGTGGGGGGGTTGGAAGGATTGGACGATTGGGTGCTGGTCCCACTAGCTACTGATCATTAGCAGAGACTGAGAGCTGCCTTTCACAGCTCATTCACTTTGCTGGGACTGCTAAGCGAGGCTGAGCCTGAGGCTGTGGCTGCATTTGATGGTCATTGGTAAGGCTGCATTTGATGAGCACTGGTGAGGCTGAATTTGATGGACACTGATCAGGTTGCATTGATGGACACTGGTAAGGCTGCATTTGATGGACACTGGTGAGGCTGCATTTGATGATGATTTTGCACACAAACTAAAACCATCACAGACACACACAGAAATCATCACAAACACATACTGACATTACACACACGCAGAAACCATAACACCCAAACAATATAAACTACTTTGTCGAGACAGGGGTACTTAGGATTTTTTTTTAGATCTGCAGGGGTACTTCACCGTTACAGGTTGAGAAACACTGCAATAAGGGACACAGGTCCCCCCCCCCCCCCCTCTGTTTTTTATGATCCACTCATACTATTGTGTTGCTACAAAACTGAGACATTTGGTCTTTTTCAGCTTTGTTTTCATATGTCCAATATGTGTCCAATGTCCTGAAGACTGCACTTTATCCTGTGTCTTTTAATGTACTCCCAAGTAAAAGATTTTACAGTAAGTCAAAAATACTATTTTATGCTCTCCCTTTAGGTCTTTAGCATATTGATTGTAAAATAAGTGTAGATTTTCTAACATTTCTTTGTGTATATTTTTCACAGATATGGGCCAGGCATTTTCCAGTCTACACTTCCTTTTCCTGTTTGGCATGTCTCCCGCCTGCAGTATAGTCTATCACACTTGTGTTGCTGTATAATATGAGAGAGCGGTGAAGCCCACTTTTGGAGGATTGGTCCCAGACTGCACATTTATAGAAAATTACCACTTCCCTAACAGGGCTGGACTGGGACAAAAATTTGGCCCTGGACTTCATTCAGACAGGCCCACTTTGGCAGGTCTCTCCCATGGTGGCCGGACAACTCCAGCCACCCAAGCCCCCTCTCCCCCTTCACTAGCCACTAGCCGTTCTCCTTTATTAGAGTAGAACGGCTGGTACTAGTGGGGAAGCTAGACATTATTTCACCCGGGGCAAAGAATCAGTTCGGTGCCCCCCTTATGGGACAAGATTAGGCAGAAGCGAGAAACTCCCAGGCCATAGCTGTTGAGTCAGCTGTCTGTCCCCTCCCCCATGCTCCTCTGTTGTCCCCCTGCTTCTCTGTTCCCCCCAGGTGAGCGCTGCGGGAAAGGAGAGACAAAGGAGCGGAGGGGGGCAGCGGTCCGCTTTTACTGAAGTCGGCCCACTGAGCCATCGGCCCACCGGGAAACTCCCTGTAGTCCCAATGGCCAGTCCATCCTTGTTCCCTAACTGTGTTGGGGTAATTAATAGAAAGCAAATTATATTAAAAATGCCTCCAGGCAGTAACAGCAGATTTTTTAATTATATTATTATATTTTATTTTATGGTGACTAATAGCGATTATTGTTATAGAGAAGTGGATTTTTCCTCTTGGTAGGAAGCTACGTAACAATCGGCTGTAGCTTCCTTCCGATTAGCCTCTGCCAGGAGCTCCAGGACCAGCTACACCAATGTTTCTCAATTCCAGTCCTCAAGGCGCACCAACAGGTCATATTTTCAGGCTTTCAATTATTTAACACAGGGGATTTGATCAGTTTCACTGCCTTAGTTATTACCACAACCGTTTCATCTGAGGGAAATCCTTGAGGACTTGAATTGAGAAACACTCATCTCAATACACATGGTGTTTGTTGGCGATGAGGCATTTGCTTTATACGAACACCTTATGCAGCTCTATTCCAGACCTACCCTGGCCACTGAGAGTAGGGTGTCCATTACTGCCTGGTGGAATCTACCTTTGGTATTTTAGCCAATAAATTGACAATTCTGCAGTCAGCTCTGTTTCCCATGTTGTGAGTGTAGTCTGTGACCTCCACAACTAGGTCTGTCATAAAGACTTATTTCTATATATGGATTCCCTGAGCATATAGAAAGGGCAAAATGGCTAGGCACAAGGGAAGGAGTGGGGCAAAAAACAGATGGTTTGCACAATACTTTTCCCATCAGAAGGAGAGCTTGCCTGGCAGCTAGAAAATATATTGCTAGTATTATGGTAATTTTGTTTTGAACACATGCTTTGTACTGTTCACTCAATAAATTTAATTTAAAACAAGAATGTTCGATTTTTCTTTTCTTGTGCAATGCTATGTGCTAGGAATACCAACGTCTATGTAGATGGATTCATAAAGGAGTAGGAAAAACTACAAATTGTGTGACGATTTGAATGTACAATGTGTATGTAAAGCACTGCATAAATTGACAGCGCTGTATAAGTACCTGTGATAATAATTAAATTCTTTTGTACAATCATGTGAAATACATCTACCAATGAACAAGTCTTCGGAAGTAACAGGGATTTCATTTTCACATGTTTGGATAAATATAGTAAATATTCACAACTCCATATGCATATCAACACTATTGGGTAGTATTCTCTATTAAAGGGATTTTAAAGGTACACACCAGGGAAAAAGCATTGCATTACTGTGTGGAGTTACAGACAGAAGAACAGGAAGTGAGGATTTCTCCGAAGAAATAAGGACATTTTAAAGCAAAATGGAAGGATGAGGTAAGTGAATGAGGACTGCACTAAGGTAAAGGAAGCTATTTAGGAAAAAAAAATGTACCTTTACAACCCCTTTAACTAAGAAAAAATGAAAACTTGATTATGACTCTGAAGTTCACGCTCTAAAGACTCGTACACACGATACAAAAGTCAGAAGGGAAAATTCGTAAGACGAGCTGTCTGCGGATTTTTGGAACGTTAGTACGGCGCTTTCGACAGCAGATTTGACTTTTTCGTCACACAAAAGCTGGATATGCAGGCTATAAAATTTTACTCAGATGTGAACTCCACATCTGATTTTCGGGTGGTCAGTACAGAAATCATAACACAATAGTCGAAAGTACAAAAACGCATGCTTTGAATGAAGGAACGACTGGGAAGGGTTTGGTCTTGTAAACTACCGTTCATAATCTAGAATTAACACGCGGGGTCGTGTGACGTTCCACCCAAACAAAATGTATGTCCTTTTTTTCCCCCACAAATAGAGCTTTCTTTTGGTGATATTTGATCAATTTTTATTTTTTGTGCTATGAACAAAAAAAGAGTGATAATTTTTTGCTATAATTAATCTCCCCCCCCAAATTTTTTTTTAAAAACATTTTTCTTTTCAGTTCGGGCCGATACGTATTCTTCTACATATTCTTGGTAAAAAAAAAAAATCGCAGTAAGCGTATATTAATTGGTTTGTGCAAAAGTTATAGCATCTACAAAATAGGGGGTCATTTTATGGCATTATTTTTTTTTTTTTTATAATAATGCCAGCGATCTGAGATTTTTATCGTGACATTATGGGGGACATCAGATACTTTTGACACTATTTTGGGACCATTGTCATTTATACAGCGATCAATGCTAGGCAGAACAGGGAAATGCCTTGTTTACATCTCCCCGTTCTGCCTCTCCGTGCCACAATCGCGGGACACTGGCGGGCATGAGCACAAAGTACGCAGCGGGCGTTTACTTGGCAAATTCAAAGGGAAGTACATCTGTGTGCGCTGGTGAGCAAGCGGTTAATGGAAAAATAATGAAGCTGCTTTGCTGGTGAAACTGATGTAGTTATGCCAAACTGATTATAAAGGCATTCGTTTTGTACGATCTGAAAATTGTGAATTAACGATCACCAAACTTCTACTAACATGAAATTAGCAGAAGGGGCCCAAAGGGTAGCTAGCGCTTGAGAACTGAACTTCCTCTTTATACTCTCATAGTACGTCACTACGCTCATGTTTGTCAAATGACAATTTGCAGATTGTTGGATGCTAGACAAAATCCTGCACATGCCCCTTTGACAAAAATCAGACGCTCGATCGTGCAACAATCAAACCCTTTGTACGAGGCCTTAGGCCCATTTCACACAGGACGGACTCTGATTAACAAGTGATTAAAGAGATTAACAGGAGATCTGTCCGCTGTTCTGTGCAGAGTGGGCAGATGACAGGTCCGTGTCCGCTTTTCTGAAGAGGGGACATGGACAGACCCCGCTCTGCTCTATGGACTGGCGGGTATAAACGGACTCTGCTGTCTGTTTACACCCAACCGCCCTCTGATCTGCCTAGAGGGAGGGGGATGGATCCCCTTCCGCTTTTTTTTTTGGATCAGATTGGAGGTAGGTGGGTGTAAGAAAACACAAATCTGTTTAGATCTGCCAGTCCATAGGGGTGAATAATTGGTCCGATCAGGTCACCCTAAAAAACTGACAGGCAGACCTGATTGGACTCTTTATGTAAAGGGGGCCTTATTCAAAAATATTATCTAATTTAATTAGGGCTGTGGAAATTACTATTAATTCCTCGATTAATCTTCTTTTGATTGGTTCTCACCTCTCCGCCAGCTTCCGGACCTTCAGGGAGTTTCCGTTGGAGATCCGGTGACGTCACGGACAGCGGCGGGGCTTGCCGTGTCCATCTGAAGGGCTCCTTTGCTGTGCCTTCATATCTGCAAGTGTTGTTACACCTCCCTCTATCAACCTGGGATTCTACAGCCATCCACTGGGAGTTGTGATAGTTCCCTTCACGGGACATCTTCATGCCGACGGACTGATGTTTAACCCATCATCTGGATTCAGCAGTGGTATCGTTGTACACATTTTTATACCAGTATCATACTTAGCTACATGTTTTTATGACTGCTTTTGCTACCGCTTGGTATTACTGGCACCATTTTTACAGTTTATGTAGCTACATCGATTTTATCTCCGGTGCAATATTTATTTTGTTACCTACTTGAAGACTATAAAAGTTTTAATGTTATTCCCATCGAGTGCTGCCTTTGTGTGTTTTTTGTATTCTGCTATCCATTTTTAAAGGTGGTTGGTAGCTACACTGGGAATCGGCCTGCAAAGAGATTAGCTAAAAGTAGTTGGATCTGTATGTGCGTTATAATCGAAATTGGTCGATTAATCGATTAAAAAAAAATCGATTAATCGAACACAAACATTTTATTCAGTAACAGCCCTAAATTTAATAGATACAAAGAAACACGCCATGGACATGTGTCTTTGAATCTATTGAATCATAAGGTATTTTTGAACTAAAGTGTGCATTTCAGAGCCATAATCAGGTTTTTATTTTTTTCCTTAGTTTATTTATATCACACCAGAGACCCCTCCACTCCATTAAATATTTATTTATACAGGTTTTTTATCAGTTGTTCCTGGCATACCTTGAGGTTTTAAAACGGTATAAACCCCAAACCAATAATGTATTATTTTGCAGCTTTAGGCCCCTTTCACACTGGGGCAGGATGTGCGGTGGTGGTATAGCGGCACTATACCATCTGGAATTTTCGCAGGATCTTGGCGTTATTAGGCTGCTAGCAGTGCGGTGCAACACAGGTGAAAGCTCAGGAAATAGGGTAATTAGGCACCTCACGCAGTGAGGACACACCTGGCATACCCACTGCACTCCAGGCTCTGAAAAAGAAGGCTAGTCCTTCGAAACGCATCAACCTGAGGGGTCTCATACAGGACCCCCCAACCCCAGGTTCAGTGACTCTAGTAACCGGTGAGAGATAGCCACATATGTGGCCTGATGAGCATGCCTTTAACTTATGTTTGCGAGTAGACATATTTATGGTTTTATAATTTTTTAAAATTAAATCTGTTGGATAATGCGCTATGCCAGTGCGCCCTCTTTTCTTATTCTTTTCCCACACCCCTGCACATGCCTATGGTTCTGGCAAACCCTGAACAGTTGGCAAGTATGGGGTAAGCAGGGCAAACAGAGGGAAAATCTCAGTCATGTAGATGCAAACAGCAAAAATAACCCTTATGCCCCGTACACACGGTCGGAATTTCCGACAAGAAAAGTGCGATGGGAGCTTCTGGTCGGAAATTGCGAACGTGTAGGCTCCATCTGTTTTTTCCTGTCAGAATTTCCGCTAACAAAAATTTGAGAGCTGGTTCTCAAATTTTTAGATGGAAAAAATTCCAATCGGAAATTCCAATCGTCTGTAGCAATTCCAACGTGCAAAATTCTGACTCGTGCTCGGAAACAATTTGACGCATGGTCGGAAGCATTGAACTTCATTTTCTCGGGTCGTCGTAGTGTTGTACGTCACAGCGGTCTTGACGGACGAAAGTTCAGAGAACATTTTTGTGACTGTGTGTACGCATCCCAGGTTTTTCTGCTGGAAAATCCGATTGTGTGTAGGCAGCAATAGACTTTTAAACCTTTCACTATTCTATTCCAAAAACAAAATTTGGGCCTGGAATTCAAAGTTAATCACATAATGCTAACATATGTAAAAGGGAGTATAAACAGAAGGCAACATCGTGTAAAGCAGGGGTCTCCAAACTTTCTAAACAAAGGGTCGGTTTACTGTCTTTCAGATTTTAGGCGGGCGGAAATTGCAGCCATTGGGAATAGAAACATCATTGAGAGAAAAATAATGCCCCATTGTTTGTCTCATTGGGAGGAATAGTGCCCCTTCATTGGTGTAATTGGGAGACATTGTGCCCCATCGTTGCTATCAGTGGGAGGAATTGTGCCCCATCATTGCTATCAGTGGGAGGAATTGTGCCCCATCATTGCTATCAGTGGGAGGAATTGTGCCCCATCATTGCTATCAGTGGGAGGAATTGTGCCCCATTGTTGGACTTACTTGGAGGAATTGTCCCGTATCATAGGTGTCATTGGACCCCATTATTGGTGTCATTGGAAGAAGAAATTGTCCCCCATCATTGCTGTCATTGGGAGGAATAATGCCCTGTCATTTGTTTCACTGGGAGGAATAGTGCCCCATCATTGGTGTCATTGGGAGAAACTGTGCCCCATCCTTAGTGCCAGTAGGTGGCATTGTGCCCCATTGTTGGAATCACTTGGAGGAATTGTCACCTCTCATTGGTGTCATTGGGAGAAATTGTACCCCATCATTGTGGGCGGAATAGTGCCCCATCTTTGGTGTAATTGGGAGGAATTGTGTTCTTTCATTGGTGTGAGTGGGGTGTGAGTGGGGTGGGGGTTGGGGTGGGGGGGAGAAGTATGTCCCATTGTTGGTATCCATGGATGAAACATTCCCCAAAGGGCTGCATAAAAGCAAGCGAAGGGCCACATCTGGGCCCCCGGACCGCAGTTTGGAGACCCCTGGTGTAAAGGATAATGTCACAATATATACAGTGTACCTTTCTTTGAAAAAGCACTGGGGTTTGCACAATCACGGTGGAAGATGCTACCAATTTCACTCATGCTCTTCTTCTCGTCTCATTGGCGCGGTAATGTCTGTGGATGAATAAAAAAATGGGGTTCTGCTCTGCAAACATATAAGGACCTCCGCATTCATTTCAGAGATGTGGGACATGTTTGTTTTGGACACCGAATTACAGGGAACTTTTTTCTTACAGAAATCAGCCCACATTAATACACACAGCCATTGCATGCAAATGTATAGAATGCACGTTAGTATGCGTCCCTATTCACGTTCATGGGCCATACCATGCACGTTACCAGAAGAAGCCGAAAAATACGCCAGACGCTACTTATACAAAACAACACATAAGTCTAAGCAGAGCCATAGAAGACTAAAAGACATGCTTTGTGGTACATTGTAATGAAGAAGTGTGAATGGGGCCTTATTTTTCTCTTTGTGCAGTTGTCTGGTGTAATGGTCTGACTCAAAGACGATCCCGTTTATCTCTGGAGTCAGGTTGAAATGGCATCCATATATAAGTAGGTTATATATACACTGCCTGAGGTGGCACAGAGCCTTGCACTCATTTCTCTGCCATCATGTCATATTAACAATGTTCCTTACTTTTTTGGCATTTAGTAAATTATTTATTTCCATATATTACTTCACAGTGTTGGATATGGATACATTTCAGTACAGTTTTTTTCTTTTCAGGTTATAGTGTGGTTTTTTTTTTTCTTTAAAGTGGTCTAAAAGCTGTAAATTATTCACAACACTTAGCTGGCACTTGACTGAATTATCTGCATATTTTCTGCATAATACATGTCTCATGTGTATGAAGGAAAGGAAACATTGCCCAATTTCTTTCGTTTTGTCACAATTATTAACCTTATTAAAAAAAAAAAATTAAAACCAATATTGTACAGAGCAAAATATATTTACAGTTTCCATATTTGTTGAAGCATCACTGAATATCTATTCCAAAGGGTAAAGTACAGAAAAGTTGCTTAAATCCGTATTATATCTAAGAGCCCTTTCACATAGCGTTGGCAGTAAAACACCAATATTTTTACCGTCGACGCTATGGGCGGATTTGCGGTGCATTTCAGCCACTAGCGGGGCGCATTTACCCCCCGCTAGCGGCCAAGAAAGGGTTAAAAGTAAAACCGCCCTAGTTCGGCCCTAGTTAAAACTGAAGCAGCGCATTGCGGGCGGTATAGCCGCGCTGTCCCATTGATTTCAATGGGCAGCAGCGGAGGAGGAGTGGTGAACACACCACTCCTTCTTCGCTCCAAAGATGCAGCAGACTGACACATTGCACCACTGATCGCTGCGATATGCGTGGTGGCTGTTATCCTGCTGGACGTCATATGCCATCATTCTGCTATAGGCCGAGTGGGAAGTAGAGATGGCAGTCTACAAATGGCCACCATTAAATTTACCTGAACTTTAGCGGTTTTTCAAACAATAGTGGGCAATTATTGCCAAGTCTTGATGTGCAAAGTTAGTAGAGACATATCCCAACAGACTAAAAACTGTAATGAAAGCAAAAGATGGTCCAGCAAAATACTAACGTAAGGGGGCGATTCTTTTTACAGCTGAGTGATTCTGTTTTTGATTTGTGTCTGTCTTCATTTTAGGGCTGCAAGGCAACAACATGTGATTATTTTAAAGGATGGGTGATTCTGTTTTATACAAACTGTATATGTGCTTTGAGAGAATCCTCAGCCTGTGTAAGCTCTGACTAGGATTGACTCTGCGCTTTTACATGGAGCTTTGTCTTTTACTTTTCAAGTAAAAATAGGATATTGCAGAGGGCCAACAATTTACTTTTCTTATGTGCCTAATATCCCTTTTAGTTGGGTATATCAAAGTATATTCATCAGTTTGATAAATGCAACAAATACATTTATCCTGCCAGAAATATTTACTAACTGTTATCAGTTATCATTGTTTCCAGGTCTCTCTGGACTGCATGACTCTTTCCGCCATGTTTTGAAGAAGAGAAGGACAGTTGTCCTATAGTCTTAACCCTGTAATAGGGTGATGACAGATACCCAGTCACCCAGAACTGGTTCTTACTGGCAGGATTATCAGGTAAAAATAAAGGAAACATATTAAAAAAAGAGTAAGCTAAAATATAGTCTTTGGTTTAGATACCGCTTAAAAAGGAATTCATCGTTTTGGTCTGCATGTCATGGAAAATGTTCTAAGTTCACAATGGCCAGAGTAATAAGAAATTAAAGCGCAATAGCAGGCTTGGAACATTCCACAGTCCGTATTAGCCAATAAAAATGCTCAGTTCTTTAATAAATAAGCAATTATGTGCAGTACTAGTGATGTTAAAACATAAATACATTCAGCACTCGCTCCATCTCACATGCGATGGTGCATATGTAGTGCCTAGATCAATGCTGCCCTCCCAAAGCAGGGAAACTCCAAACAACGCTGTAAAGAAACACAGGAGGGCGCAAACACCTTGTGCATTATCAACAACAATTGTGTTGGTGGTAATGGACTGGACATTTGCACCCTCCTGTGTTTCTTTAGAATACATACAGTATCTTACAAAAGTGAGTACACCCCTCACATTTTTGTAAATATTTTATCATTACAATATATAAAGAAAAAGTTGAGCTACTGTGTATATAAAACTGTGGAGTGGCTGCCAGCATCAGCAATCAGACATATTGCAAACAGAAAAACAAAAATAGAAAGATGTGGCCAGTGAAAAATATGTAGATTGGAAATAGACATATATGTGTATCAAAGGACAAAAATATATATATAAACGTGCTACCTGTGAAGCAGTGACAATCATAAAAAATTAATATGGACCTAGGTGTATGAGCACCAGTCCAAATACGTATAAACAACAAGTGTATATATAAAAATAAATGCACATACACATAATAAACCGTGCTTATAAACTAACTGTACAAAAATAAGGCTGTATAAAGTCCATATAGAAATATCAATGTAAGAAAATTTTAAAGGAGGAGACAGGTATCATATAAGATCATATCTTTGCAATGTCCCCATCAGGCCTGACGCTACAGGACAGGAAAAACAAACCATTGCTTGGGGCCCCTGAGCTGGCCTGGAGCCCCCAACATCCCCTTCCCAGGCTGTAGCGTGGCCAAACTCCTCTTCCTTCCTCCTGGAGTCCCGTCAGTCTGGCCGGGTATCGCAATTCAGTTTCCTGTTCCCGGCCGGACTGACAGGAAGTGTACACTGAGTGCTCACTTCCTTTCAGTCCGGCCTGGGTACTATCTGATAGGGGACCCATAATGTTAGAACACCGGACTGACAGGAGGAAGAGAAGCTCGGCCGCGCTACAGCGGCAGCCTACAGGGAAGAAGGGGAGGTGAGAATAGAGAATCATAGGGAGGGGGGAGTAAGAACATGGGTGTAAAAAATTAGTGTAGCGCTAACGTAGGCTCTGCGTGCGGTGGGGGTGCTTGGGGGCCCCCATTTTGCTTGGGGCCAGGGCTGCTGTTAGAAATCACGGGGCCCCGTACAGCCTACCTGACAGGGGCCCCCCAGCCCCCCCCCCCCTGAAATATATCAAAATAATATTTTCACAAACAAATACACTAAAATCATTATTAGCGGACACAAACATAACAGAGAACTTGTGTGAATTAGCCCTTTTTTTTAAAATAGTTTTAAACTTTTTTTTATATAATTTTTTAAAGAATGTTAAAATGTATCTTATTTTACAATTTGTAGTTTTTTTTAAGTGACAGGTAAGCCAACAGTGCCGTGGGGTAGCAGCCTGGTGACAGGGGGCACAGAGGGGGATCAGAAGCAGGCAGAATAGGAAGGGGGATCGGTGCAGGGAAGTAAATCTGTAATTGCACCTCCATCCGACCACAATGATTCCCTCTGCTGTCTGGGCCCCCCTGTTTGCCCGGGCCCCCTACAGGAGGGCTGGTGTTCCCCCCCTATCAGCGGCCCTGCTTGGGGCCCCCAAATTCCTTCAAACGGCCCTGGTCCCCATTATCCAATGTAGAATGGCCTGGAGTTCCTATGGATGTGAGAGATTGTTCAGCAACTGTAACACCCAGGGACGTGACTCAAACACCACGCTAGATGGGGTATGCATAAATAGTTGTATCTTTCCAACCTTAATAGCTCCAAACTCCAGATATCCCGACCTCAATATCCACCATGAAAAGAAATAAAAAAGCCTCCACATGCAGAATCAGATGGTAGATGACCCTTTAGGAACGAATGTCAACAGCATCAACTTTGTCACATATAGCATTGCTAAGTAAATGACGACTATCCTATCACCTTAGTTGGCAACATGGTACACCTTATTCATTACTCCAAAGAATAATAAAAAAAAAAGGTATGGGGATAGAAATTAGAGCCAGAATAGACAATAGTGTGCTATGATGTCACACCCCGTTTCACTTGTATACCAGCTGCAGAGGGTATTGAGACTGAAAGGAAACAGCTGAAGTTAGATAATACTTTTGACAGTTGAATAGAACACAGGCTAGAGCCATAGGCGTACGCACAGGGTGTGCCGGCTGTGCCCAGGCACACCCTAATCACCCCATGCGCATTAGTGTAATCTCTCTGGGTAGGGAGATCAATGTGCCGGGGCCATATATACAGTATGTAGATACCTAGACATGCATGTGTGTTTGAGCTTAAAGAGGAAGTAAACACTGGTGGGTTTTACTTCCTCTTTTGAATCCAGCAATGTCCCCTGTGCAGGCTGCATCCATCTTCTGGCCCCTCTTCCTTCTGGGCCGCGGACTCGCTACTCTGTATTTCGCCGGAGCCACGGGAGCCCTCATTTACGGCACAGGCTAGGGAAGAAACGTCAGGGAGTTTCGTTTTCTCCCAGCGAATGCGCCGTTTACATTATCGGTGAACTACAAGTGAAATTTCTCCTAAACGGCGCACGTTTAGGAGCTATTTCCAATACCTATAGGCAAGCCTTATTCTAGAAGTCACAAAAAAGGGTTTACAACCACTTTAAGGATGCACACCCTAATGCATTAGGCTGCACACACCTATGGCTAGAGCATGTATGTTCCTTGCTGGACCTTTGTCTCAACAGCATATATTTTAAGTACTGTATATGGATACTTTCTACCGACAAAAACATGGCTGTGCTATGAAATCATATGTATCGTCCATTGTAGCTTATTTGTACATGGAGGTGGTGTGTAGAAAAAGTACCGTATTTATCGGGGTATTGCGCGCTCCGGCGTATAGCGCGCACCCCTAATGTGGACCTGTGAAAAAAACTTTTAGTACTTACAGTTTTGGTGTCTTGCGCGCCATCCATCGTCCGGTCTGGCGTCCGTCTTCGGCTTCAGTGGTGTCCTCCCAGTTTCTCCAGCACTGTCTCGAGTCGAATCCCCGCTTCCCGCGCTCAGTTTGAACGCCTCCGCCGACATATACTGAGTGCAGTACACTCGGGTACATTCGGCCAGGCTCGGCTTCACTCGTGCTCACGCTCTGTGAGGTTTATGCGTGAGCACGAGCGAAGCCGAGCCTGGCCGAATGTACCCGAGTGTACTGCACTCGGTATATGTCGGCGGAGGCGTTCAAACTGAGCACGGGAAGCGGGTATCGGCGTATATCGCGCACCCACGATTTTCCCCTTATTTTAAGGGGAAAAAAGTGCGCGATATACGCCGATAAATATCTTTGAAAATGATTTGTTGATCTTAAAACAAAAAAAAAAAACTCTGTTGCTTGACCTTCACAGTGACCAAGTCTGTGAAACGCATGGAGGTAAGATGGCATTCCATGATTGGTCATGATTATGCTACACCTAAGATGACACTGTATTAATGATAAAAGGTTTAGATTGGTATCTATTAAGGCAATGGTGTTTAGCATGTCATGTGGCATGGTGCAAAAGCAAAATTATGCATTAACCTATAACATTTTAATATTTTGTTCAAAATTTTTTTTATATATTGGGGAAAACAACTATTTTTACTTATACATTCTTCCCTGAATGGTACCTGTAAAGTCGGAATATATTTTGGATTCATTGTGATTATAAGATAATGGATGTGATACCAGCCTAGCACTTATCTTTTTACACTGCCTGCCTATTATCACTTAAAGGATTTAAAACAAATTGGAATTTTTTTTCCTGCATATGTACGGTCTTAAAAATTACAAGGTCAAGTATTGGTATCTCATCTGTATGACGCTCTGAGCTTCTTTTTTATTCTGTTTCTTTCTGGAAAATGTTATGTATTTCAGCTTTAAATTTGATTAACAAATTATATCTGTTCCTTTTTATACATAGAAAACATATTTCCAGTGTAAATTATTTGTATAACTCCACACAGTAATGCAAGGCTTTCTCCCTGGTGTGGAGTGTGGTGCTCGCCAACCTCCCTTGGACTACAGGAGAGTCAGGACGCTCTCTACTTTGCAGATAGAGAAAAGAGCTGTGTGTTAGTGGGCATCCTGACTCTCCTATAGTCCAAGGAAGGGGGCGAGCACGACACTCCACACCAGGGAGAAAGCCTTGCATTACTGTGTGGAGTTACAGACAGAAGAACAGGAAGTGAGGATTTCTCAGAAGAAATAAGGACATTTAAAAGCAAAATTGAAGGATGAGGTAAGTGAAGGAGGACTGCACTAAGGTAAATGAAGCTATTTAGGAAAAAAAATTGTACCTTTACAACCCCTTTAACCACTTAAGGACCGCCTCCTGCACATATACGTCGGCAGAATGGCACGGCTGGGCACAAGCACGTACCTGTACATCCTCTTTAAGTGCCCAGCCGTGGGTCGCGGGTGCGCGCCCGCTACCCGGTCTGAAGCTCCGTGACCGCGGCCATGGGACCCGCAGACCCGATCTCCACTGGAGTCCCATGATCGGTCCCCAGGGCTGAAGAACGAGGAGAGCTGTGTGTAAACACAGCTTCCCCATTCTTCACTTGTGGCACTGTTATTGATCTGTGTTCCCTGATATAGGGAAACACAATCAATGACGTCACACATGCTGCCCCTGCCCCCCTACAGTTAGAAACACATATGAGGTCACACTTAACCCTTTCAGCGCCCCCTAGTGGTTAACTCCCAAACTGCAATTGTAATTTTCACAGTAAACAATGCATTTATATAGCATTTTTTGCTGTGAAAATTACAAAAAATTGTCAAAATTGTCCGATGTGTTAGTGGTAAAAAAAATTTTTTTTTAATAAAAATGCAATAAAACTATCCCCTATTTTGTAAACACTATACATTTTGTGCAAACCAATCGATAAACGCTTATTGTGATTTTATTATAGCAAAAAGGTAAAAATATTGAATTTTTTTCAAAATTGTCGCTCTATTTTTGTTCATAGCGAAAAAAAAAAAAACCGCAGAGGTGATCAAATACCACCAAAAGAAAGCTCTATCTGTGGGAAAAAAAGGACGCCAATTTTGTTTGGTAGCCACGTTGCACGACTGCGCAATTGTCAGTTAAAGCGACGCAGTGCCGAATCACAAAAACTGGCCAGGTCTTTTACCTGCATTTTGGTCCGGGTCTTAAGTGGTTAACTTGCTAACTTAAAGTGTATACATATAAATATTTATTTAGTCAATAATAAGTTGCAGAGAAATTCTGTGTTAATTGCACCCAGAATGGTAAGAAAGTCCAATGATATTCCAAATTCAGTGAGGTAGGCTGCCGTCACCAACACCTTCACACGTACAGGAAAGCGTGGAGGTACAGATTCTCCCTGCGTATAAAACACTTACCAGAAAAACTTGTCTGCTGGAAAGCCGTCTGTCCGACATGTCCACTGGTTAGCACGCCTAACCAGCGGACACAAATCCCCCGAATGCGTCGAATGGATTCGACGCATGCGTGGAAGTATTTTACTTCCTGGTTCGGTCACCATGCTGTCTGTCCGTGGGGATTTTGGTTTGATCGTGTGTACACTGATCAAACCAAATCATCTCAGGAGACATGTCCGATGAAAGCGGTCTGTCGGACCGTTTTCATCGGATTTGTCTCCTCGTGTGTACGCGGCCTAACATGGACAATCTATCCCGGGATATTTCCTCTCCAAGGAGGTTACCAGGCCAAGAACCTCTGACAACTTCTGTATAGGAGAGCAAAAGAATGACCCCTTGATTGTGTGGTGTTGGTGACAGCAGCCCTATCTCACTGAATTCGGAATATCATTGGACTTTCTTACCATTCTGCGTGCAATTAACACAGCATCTCTCTGCAACTTATTATGGACTAAATACATGTTTATACTGTATGTATGCACTTTAAGTTGGCACACTGTGAATATCACAGGTGGTTTGTGTATAGCACTGCCTTTTATCTCTTGATTCTTCTATTCTTCTTTAATTGTTTTTAAACTGAAAACTGTCCAAAGGGTTATGTTTTACAGCCACCTGGAAAAGTGATTGCCATGTATTTTAAAAATGATACCACCAATCTCTGAGCAATAGTTCGAAGTCCGTCTGAGGGCAGCGTGCAAGCTGAAAAGGTGTAAAGTTACTTACTGTATTTGCTGGCTTATAAGACTACCTTTTACATTTAAAAAAATGGGCAAAAAGCAGGGGTCGTCTTATACGCCGGGTCAACTGCTTTGTATTCATTAATAGAATACATCTCTCACCGTGATTGGCTCCAGCTCCAGCAAGAATGAAGAAGAATATGGCTCCAGAAGGAAGACATATAAAGCGTCGGAAGCCTCGGAAGGGGTGTCGTCTTATATGGCGACTACAGGCAAAAAAATCTTAGGGCCCTTTCACACGTGCGGACCGTTCGTCCATTTTTTACACATGAAAAACGGACCGCAATGCTTCCCTATGGGATAGCGGACGTTAGCGGATGATCATCCGCTAACGTCCGTTTACATCCGTCTCCGTTAAGCTCCGTTAACCGTATTTTTCTTCCGTCAAAAAAACGGAACGGACAAAAAACGGATGTTAGCGGACGATCCGTTTAACATCCGATCCGCTAACATCCGTTTTTCATCAAAATATGTAATAAAAATAAAGTTCTAACAAAAAAAAAAAAAACTGATGAAAAAACTGATGAAAAAACTGATGAAATAACGGATGAAAACGGATGAAAAACGGATGAAAACGGACGAAAAACAGATAAAAAACGGACGAAAAAACGAATCAACTGATGAAAAAAAAAACGGACCTAAAAAACGGTCCGCACGTGTGAAAGGACCCTTAAACTGTAAAATTAGGGGGTCGTCTTATACGCCCCGGTCGCCTTATACACCGGCAAATACAGGTATCTCTACATTTGCAGCCAAATTGGGATAACACCTACCTTATATTTGTTACATGCTCCCAATAGCATAACATAAAGCAAATATTTAACAATGCTGGTTACCATTTTAAGGGGCTTTTAGTTGCTAAAAATCCTTGTGTGCACTTCCTGCTTTGTAATGTTTTGGAGGATTCTGTGGAGTAATGCTTAAAAGGGTTGTAAACCCTCATGTTTTTTCACTTTGATGCATCCTATGCATTAAGGCAGGGGTGGCAAACACAAGGCCCGCGGGCCGAATCCGGCCCGCCAAGCCTTGTCATGTGGCCCGCCAGCCACCACCACTTGTTCCAGGCCCGCGGGCCAGTGCTGCCCGCTCTGTGGCCTGTTGATGATCAGGCCGCACAGCGGGAGGTAAACGGCGCCCGCAGCAGCCGCCGCTCACCTACCGCTATGCGGCCGTGCCTGTGTCATCTCCGGGCTCTGGCAAAGCTAAGTTAGCGGCTGATTGGCTGAGCCGTGTGTCTCTCTCACACACAGCTCAGCCTCGGACGCTGCTCCTCCTCTTCCCGCCTCTCTGCGCTGTCTGGCCCGCCCACACTCCCTGTGTCTGCCCCGCCCAAACATCCCGGGAAAATGTGAAGAGTAAACACACGTTTAAAAGCTGCAGGCAGCCCGCCCCTGACCCTCCATCCTGGGGTGAGTAAGCTCACCCTCTCCCACCTCCCAGTGTATATATAAAACGAATTGAAGGGGTGCTCTGTGGACTCTGATGCAAGAGGGGGGCTTTGGTGGGCAGAGCCCCCCTTACATCAGAGTTCCCCTTTATATCTGAGTCCACAGCATTACAAGGGGGTCTGTGCGGACTCTGATGTAATGGTGCTCTGTGTGGACTCTGATGTAATGGTGCTCTGTGCGGAATCTGAAGTAATGGTGCTCTGTGCGGACTCTGATGTAATGGGGGTCAGTGCGGACTCTGATGTAATGGGGGTCAGTGCGGACTCTGATGTAATGGGGGTCAGTGCGGACTCTGATGTAATGGGGGTCAGTGTGGACTCTGATGTAATGGTGCTCTGTGCGGACTCTGATGTAATGGGGGTCAGTGCGGACTCTGATGTAATGGTGCTCTGTGCGGACTCTGATGTAATGGGGGTCAGTGCGGACTCTGATGTAATGGTGCTCTGTGCGGACTCTGATGTAATGGGGGTCAGTGCGGACTCTGATGTAATGGTGCTCTGTGCGGACTCTGATGTAATGGGGGTCAGTGCGGACTCTGATGTAATGGGGGTCAGTGCGGACTCTGATGTAATGGGGGTCAGTGCGGACTCTGATGTAATGGGGGTCAGTGCGGACTCTGATGTAATGGGGGTCAGTGCGGACTCTGATGTAATGGTGCTCTGTGCGGACTCTGATGTAATGGGGGTCAGTGCGGACTCTGATGTAATGGTGCTCTGTGCGGACTCTGATGTAATGGGGGTCAGTGCGGACTCTGATGTAATGGTGCTCTGTGCGGACTCTGATGTAATGGGGGTCAGTGCGGACTCTGATGTAATGGGGGTCAGTGCGGACTCTGATGTAATGGGGGTCAGTGCGGACTCTGATGTAATGGGGGTCAGTGCGGACTCTGATGTAATGGGGGTCAGTGCGGACTCTGATGTAATGGGGGTCAGTGCGGACTCTGATGTAATGGGGGTCAGTGCAGACTCTGATGTAATGGGGGTCAGTGCGGACTCTGATGTAATGGGGGTCAGTGCGGACTCTGATGTAATGGGGGTCAGTGCGGACTTTGATGTAATGGGGGTCAGTGCGGACTTTGATGTAATGGGGGTCAGTGCGGACTCTGATGTAATGGGGGTCTGTGCGGACTCTGATGTAATGGGGGTCAGTGTGGACTCTGATGTAATGGGGGTCAGTGCGGACTCTGATGTAATGGGGGTCAGTGCAGACTCTGATGTAATGGGGGTCAGTGCGGACTCTGATGTAATGGGGGTCAGTGCGGACTCTGATGTAATGGGGGTCAGTGCGGA
The DNA here is from genome assembly GCA_029574335.1 of Rana kukunoris. Classification (NCBI taxonomy): domain Eukaryota; kingdom Metazoa; phylum Chordata; class Amphibia; order Anura; family Ranidae; genus Rana; species Rana kukunoris. Next base: position 79,959,514 of record CM056056.1, read on the forward strand.
CTTTGATGTAATGGGGGTCAGTGCGGACTTTGATGTAATGGGGGTCAGTGCGGACTCTGATGTAATGGGGGTCTGTGCGGACTCTGATGTAATGGGGGTCAGTGTGGACTCTGATGTAATGGGGGTCAGTGCGGACTCTGATGTAATGGGGGTCAGTGCAGACTCTGATGTAATGGGGGTCTGTGCGGACTCTGATGTAATGGGGGTCTGTGCGGACTCTGATGTAATGGGGGTCTGTGCGGACTCTGATGTAATGGTGCTCTGTGCGGACTCTGCACTGTGTACGTAGCGCACCCCTGAATCCCTGCATTGTGTACATAGCGTAATCCTGACGTAAACCTGAACTCTGCATTCTGTATATAGTGCGACCCATATACAACCGGCCTTTTGAGGGCAACCACACTGCTGATGCGGCCCTCGACGAAATTGAGTTTGACAACCCTGCATTAAGGTAAAAAAACTTCTGACAGTGACCGGCCCCCTAGACCCCCCAGTTTTACTCACCTGAACCCTGTATATCCTACGGCGGAGACATGCTCTTCCTCTCTGTCCAGGGTTCTCGGCTCTTGATTGGATAGATTGATAGCAGCGCAGACATTGGCTCTTGCTGCTGTCAGTCAAATCCAATTACGTGGGCTCCTGGGAGGTGGGGCCCAGTCCTACATCCTGCGTCTATGGATGCAAATGCTGGACTTGGGAGAGCGCCCGCAAGGCAACCCCCTGGGAGAGCGCTTCTCTTAGGGTGTTATACGATGTGGGGAGGAGCTGATAGCACCGACAAGGGACCTTAGAAGAGGATGATCGAGGCCACTCTGTGCAAAACAAACTGCACAGTGAAAGTAAATATGACATGTTTGTTATTTAAAAAAAAAAAAAAGCTTTACAATCACTTTAAAGTTGTGTAATCTGAGCAATGCACATACTGCATATCTGTAGTGTTCACTTATTTCTCTTCAAAGCTGTAATTTCTCTTTAGTGCTTTGTTTGTCTGTTATCAGCATAAGTCACTTCTGAGAAGATTTCCCGACACATGAGATACATTTTGTGGCGGTTTGGAGGGGGGGACGGGGACGGAGCTCAGGAGACAGCTTGTCTATTCAGAACACAGTTATGTGCTGTGTGAAGGGGGTGTGTGTTCCTTTCCTCCAATCAGCTCTCAAACACTGTTACTGCAGCCTCTCCACCCCTCCTCTATACTTCTGACAGATGAAGAAAGATTGTAACACTTTTCTGCCCTTTTGAAGGGGTGTAGGGAAGAAAAGAATGCAGGTAAACAAGTACAACTTATGTAGGAGGATTTGTTTCATCTCTGTGTATCATCTGAGACTATTCACTTGGTATATGTGAAGGTTTACATCCACTTTAGCCTAATTAACCCGGTCCCCCCTTCTGACAGGGAGAGCTGTCGATCGTCTCTCCCTGTCAACGCGAACCAAGGAATGCCGTTTACTGACACTTCCTGGTTCACATGATGATTAGCTGTGATTGGTCGAAGGCTTTCACACTGAAGCGGTGCGCTAGCAGGACCGCTCCAAAGGTAAAAGGATCAGTGTGTTTATCGCTCCTTCACCGCTCCTTCCCATTGAAAGCAATGGGAAACCGCGGTAATACCACCGGCAATGTGCCTCTGCAGAGGCGCATTGCCGGCGTTATTAACCCTTTTTCGGCCGCTAGCAGGGGTTAAAACTGCACCGCTAATGGCTGAATATCGCAGTAAAAACAACGATATAGCGGAGCTAAAAATAGCGCCACTATACCACCAGCGCAACTCCCGCGCCCAGTGTAAAAGGGGCCTTAAAGGGTCACTAAAGGAAAAACATTTTTTGGCTGAAATGACTGTTTACAGGGTATAGAGACATAAAAGTTAACTGATTCCTTTTCAAAATGATTAAAAATAGATAAAAATCAATCATATAATGTGCCTGCAGGTTAGTTTGACTTCTGAACTGGCTTCTGTGAAGTAGAAATAGACACACAGAACAAAAACAAACAAATCCAGGGCAGTGTTTTGTTTTTAAAATGAATCTGATTGGTTCTGGGAAGTTTTAGACACACAGTAATGACAGCTTAAACCACCGTGAGAAAGCTCCCAGTATGGTGGTTATAAGGAAACAGACAAGCAGGAAGTGTGGAGAACAGAGCAGGATTACAGCAACTTCAAAGCAAAAACGAACAATAAGGACATGAAACCAGTACTGCAGTAAGGTAAAGGAAGCTATTTAGCTAAAAAAAAAAATTCCTTTAGTGATTCTTTAACCACTTAAGGACCGCCTACTGCACATATACGTCGGCAGAATGGCACGGCTGGGTACATCAACGTATATATACGTTGATTTTAGTACCCAGCCGTGGGTCACGGGCGCGCGCCCGCGGCGCGCTCCCGTGACCCGGTCCGAAGCTCCAGGAACGGGACCGCGGGATTCGCGGACCCGATCGCCGATGCAGTGCGGCGATCCGTCCCTGGCGCTGAAGAACGGCGAGAGCCGTGTGTAAACACGGCTTCCCCGTGCTTCACTGTGGCCGCAGCATCGATCGCGTCATCCCTGTAATAGGGGGACGCGATCGATGACGTCACACCTACAGCCACACCCCCCTACAGTTGTAAACACACACACAGGGAACACTCAAATTCACAGCGCCCCCTGTGGTTAACTCCCAAACTGCAACTGTCATTTCCACAGTAAACAATGCAATTTAAATGCATTTTTTGCTGTGAAAATTACAATTGTCCCAAAAATGTGTCAAAATTGTGAGAAGTGTCTGCCATAATGTCGCAGTCACGAAAAAAATCGCTGATCGCCACTATTAGTAGTAAAAAAAAATAATTAATAAAAATGCAATAAAACTATCCCTTATTTGTAAACGCTATAAATTTTGCGAAAACCAACCGATAAACGCTTATTGCGATTTTTTTTTACCAAAAATATGTAGAAGAATACGTATCGGCCTAAACTGAGGAAAAATGTTTTTTTATATATATTTTTGGGGGATATTTATTATAGCAAAAAGTAAAAAATATTGAATTTTTTTTTAAATTGTCGCTCTATTTTTGTTTATAGCGCAAAAAATGAAAACCGCAGAGGTGATCAAATACCACCAAAAGAAAGCTCTATTTGTGGGGAAAAAAGGACGCCAATTTTGTTTGGGAGCCACGTCGCACGACCGCGCAATTGTCAGTTAAAAGGGGCAAGGTCCTTTACCTGCATTTTGGTCCGGGTCTTAAGTGGTTAATGTTCCTTATAACATGGCAAATCTTTTTCTTCATATGCCGTGATGGTCTTTAATTGGCCCAGCTTGTAAGAGTGCAAAGAACGTTTAGGTGACTGTCAGTGGTAACTCACCGCCATTTCTCTATTAGATTATAATAATATTTGACCTCCCTTCTATTAAATGCCACAGCATGTCTGTCACCTCCTAATGTTTTTTTTTTTTACAACAGCATAATTCTTTATATTCCTATCTGCACAATCTGGGTTTTATCAGGTTTTGCGATTTTAGATAACATATTTTTTTAAAACATACATCTTTACAATGATACTTTAGGACTGTGCCCTTTTTCAAACCTGCTCAGTAAATTATGATTTCAACAAAGCAAGGAACACAGAGGATATCTTGTGAACTTTCATCGTCATTTCAGATGGGTGAATTTTATCAAAAGTGTTTATCCTTGCTATCACTCAATCACTGATTAATAGTAATAAAAACTGCTTATGTGACGATCAACCCTAATGAAAGTCCACTGAGATAAAATGCCGTAAAATATTTATCACTTAAAGAAAACAAGATAAACCTGGAGATGTGTATTGTATTCTGGGGTTTTCTACATTATATAACAACTTCCACATGTCCCAAGATACATGCCTCCTGACAACACCTCTCCTACCAGTTCTCATTCCATTTATTAGTAATCACCACCAAATAATGACTGGATGATTTACACGGTGGAGATCAGCAGTCACCCAGAAAGAACACTATTGGCTTATTAATTACATTTAACCAAAAGTACAGTTGTGTTTAGCAAAACCAATCAGGGCTCGGATTTAAGAAAATGCTAATGAGCAAAGTAATAAATATTGATATCAGAATACTAAGGGTTGGATAATACTGATTATCTTAGTGATGTGAACATCTTTGGCCCTATTTGATTAGGCTGTGTAATATGCAGTAATCTAGAGCTACCTAGTGATTTTCATCTTTTAATCATCTGACTACACAAAACAGAGAGATGCTTGGCTTCTGTACAATTGCGTGAGGAATATACAGGCAGTTCCACGGATTACAAACAAGTTGGAACAGGTACATTTTTTAAGTATAATTCCACCCAAAAATTATATATTTTTATGTTTTTTGGATAGCGTAGGGCAGAGTTAACACCGCTGTAATGTTTGTTTTGCTGTCTGTGAGCCTGTTCAGAAGATTTCATCTCACTTTCTGTCCCGGTGACAAATGGATTAAAAAAATTATGGGTTGTCGTGGAAACAAAAAATAATGATAATGCTTGAATTAGGACCCCTTTTTCTCATGATAATTCTTACAGGAAATAATTTCTCTTCCTTAGGGGTAGATTTCTTCTCACTTCCTGTTGTCTCCTTTCATTTGTAAGTTGTATGTAAGTTGAATGTTTATAACTTGGGGACCACCTGTAGTCTTTGCATTTTATACTCCCTTAACTAGTTGCCGACCGCCCTCCGTCATATTACTGCAGGAAGTCGGCACGCCTGGGCGAGAGCCCGTAGCTCTACGTCGGCTACTTTGCGGCCACTAGGGCCGCTTTGCGGCCGCTCGCCCCCGAGTCCCGTGCGCGTGCCCGGCGGGTACGATCGCCGCCGGGCACACGCGATCGCTCGGTACAGAGCGAGGACCGGGAGCTATGTGTGTAAACACACAGCTCCCGGTCCTGTCAGCGGGGGAAACGCTGATCTTCTGATCATACAATGTGAGGCCAGCCCCCCTACAATTAGAACACACCCAGGAACATACTTAACCCCTTCCCTGCCTCCTAGTGTTAACCCCATTCACTGCCAATGGCATTTTTATAGCACTGATCGCTATAAAAATGCCAATGGTCCCAAAAATGTGTCAAAAGTGTCCGAAGTGTCCGCCATAATGTCGCAGTACTGAAAAAAAACGCTGATCGCCGCCATTACTAGTAAAAAAAAATAAAATATGAATAAAATGCCATAAAACTACCCCCTATTTTGTAAACGCTATAACTTTTGCGCAAACCAATCAATAAACGCTAATTGCGTTTTTTTTTTACAAAAAATATGTAGAAAAATACGTATCAGCCTAAACTGAGGAAAAAAAATATTTTTATATATTTTTGGGGGATATTTATTATAGCAAAATGTAAAAAATATTGTCTTTTTTCAAAATTGTCGCTCTATTTTTGTTTATAGCGCAAAAAATAAAAACCGCAGAGATGATCAAATACCACCAAAAGAAAGCTCTATTTGTGGGAAAAAAAGGACGCCAATTTTGTTTGGGAGCCACGCCACGTCGCAGAATTGTCATTGTAATTGTCAGTTATAGCGACGCAGTGCCGAATCACAAAAGTGCTCTGATCATTGGGCAGCAATATGGTCCGGGGGTTAAGTGGTTAATAAAAAAGACCATCAGTGTGATTCTGGCAGCTAAATTAGTTATATTACACCCAGATGACTGAAAACCCTTTCTGGGCATAGGCAGAGAGACCTCGCCCAGATGGCCCCCCTGTCACATTAGGTTTTACACTGTGTCATTGGGGAAAAGTATTTGCTGTGTCACCCTGTGTAGGTAATTCAGTAAACTCAGAGGACTCGGGCCAGCCAGGCAGGGAACACCCTGTCCTGGCCCATTCGAGTTTTCGGTTTCACATATACAGGGTGATGGGGCAAGTACAGTGTCTTCCTTCTCGACCTGTTCAGCTGTGCTCAACCCTGCTCAACCGTGTTTAACATTGCATGTACACACAAGGTAGGGGCACCCCTTACATCAGATTTCCCCTTTACACCGAAGGCCACAGTGTTTCCCCTTACATCAGAGTCTTCTCCGTACATCAGAGTTCTCAATGTTCCTCCTGAAATCAGGGTTCCCAGAGCATCCCTTATGTTAGAGGCCCCAGAGTTCTCCCTTACATCAGTCTGCAGAGTCCCCCCCCTTACAGTGAAAGGGAACTGCGAGTTCAAAAGTAAAAGGGGAACTCTTCGGATTCAGATGTAAAGGGGAACTCTGTGGACTCTGATGTAAAGGGGACTCTTGTTATCAACTTCATATGATTAGAAATGTTATTTAATAGCAAAATATTTGTATAGTTTATACAATAAAAAAAATAGCTGTGCACCTCTAAAGTGTTCGGGTTTGATGTGATGAAAAGGTGGCAACCCTACTCATGCCTGAAGAAGGGGCCATGCTTGGCTCTGAAACATTGCAATTAAATGCTGTGATGTGATAACTTCAATATATTTCTAAATGCTGTTTCAAAGATCCTTGGTATGCTGGCGATATATGCCTTAACACTGTGAGAGCCAATCACAGGGCTCACATAATATAGAGAAAACACAACCACCTCATGGGCATTAAAGTGCAGTTAAAGGGCTTCTAGGAGGCAGCAAGATAGGGTTAAGATAGCATTATATAAATAAAGGATGGCAACACTATATTCATATCAGTCTATGTATAAAGTATAATGCAAAAAAAAAATGTTCTTTAACGTTATATGACGTTGCACCTTCACAAGCCACTAGGGGTGTGCGTGCGCCACCACGTCACAGGGGACCAGATGCGTGTGCCCGGCGGCCGCGATGACAACCATCGGTCACCTCCCCCAGTCAGTCCCCTCCCCCCACAGTAAGAATCACTCCCTAGGGAACACATTAAACCCTTAATCGCCCCCCTAGTGTTAACCCCTTTCCCTCCAGTCATATTTATACAGTAATCAATGCATTTTTATAGCAGGGATCGCTGTATAAATGTGAATGGTCCCAAAAATATGTCAAAAGTGTCCCATGTGTCTGCCACAATATCGCAGTTACGATAAAAATCGCTGATCGCTGCCATTACTAGTAAAATAATAATAATAATAAAAATGCTATAAATCTATCCCCTATTTTGTAGATGCTATGGCCCAGATTCACATACAATTAGATTCGCGTAGAGTATCAGAAATACTCTACGCCGCCGTATTTCACCTGGCTCTACGTGGAATCCCGGTAGATTTTGTCCAGTAAACTACGGCGGCGTAGTGTATTTCTACCGGCGCAAGCCATCTACGCGAGTAGGGGGCGTGAAGCATTTAAAATAGGCGCGTTCCCGCGGCGATCGAACTGCGCATGCTCCGTTCAGAAATTTCCCGCCGTGCATTGCGCGAAATCACGTCGTTACGTCATTCGTTGTTTGAGTAGCGTCGTTTACGGACATTCCTATTCCCGAACGAGTTACGTAAAAAAAATGAAAAAAAATAAAATTTGACGTGGGAACGACGGCCATACTTAACATGGGCTACGCACCGTTAGACCAGCAAATAGCTGGTCTAACAGTACGTAGCAAAAAAATGACGCAAGCGATTGCAAAGACCACTCGTATCTTCGTGGATCGCCGTAAAAAGTCATTTGCATATCCCGACGCTAAAAACGACGCAGACTCCTCCCAGAGGCCGCAAAAATATCGCAGCATAGATCCGAAGGCTTACGAAGACGTAAGCCTCTCGGATCGAAGCCCGAAGCCACCGTATCATGGTTTGAGGATTCAAACTAGTGATACGGCGCGCGAAATTTGAAATTACTCCTGTCTAACACCAGTTAGACAGGCGTAATCGCTCTGTGAATCTGGGCCTATAACTTTTGCGCAAACCAATTAATATACACTTATTGCGATTTTCTTTCTACCAAAACAAAACAAACAATTTGTTTAAAAAAAAATGGATATTTATTATAGCAAAAAGTAAAAAAATATTGTGTTTTTTTCAAACTTGTTCCTATTCTTTTGTTTATAGAGCAAGAAATAAAAAATGCAGAGGTGATCAAATGCCACCAAAATAAAGCTCTTTTGTCAGGAAAAGGTGATAAAAATGTTATTTGGGTACAGTGTTGCATGACTGCGCAATTGTTATTCAAATTGTGACAGCGCTGAAAGCAAAAAAATGGCTTGGGCTGGAAGGGGGTGAAAGTGCCCAGTAGGCAAGTGGTTAATATCTTGCATAATGCAGCTGGTCCAGACTAGAGAATAATGCTGCAATTGTGTATGGCATGAATATTCCTGTCTCGCCTCTGGGTTCTGATGTTCTTATGTTTTTTTCAGCTTGGTTTAATAACACTCATTGCTATCCTGTTTTCTTCATGCTTGGTTCTTGGTGATAGCACTGCTATAGATGTGTTTTCTTCTATGTATCAATAAATGTGATAGAGAATATATGAGAGGTACCATAGGGTGTAAAGTACAATACGTAGAATCATATAAAAAGATTTTGATTGTCTGTGTTGGTGTCATCTCATGAAGCAGCTGACTTCTTTCCAGGACCCCATTAACATCCAGCAACAGGGGTTGTTATCAGTGAGAAGGGTTAAGAGGAGCATCCTTGAAGTAATAAAGATAAGACTGGAATAGCAGTGAGCAATGATTCAGAGTGAACAGTATAAGATTATGTTCAGTGTACGCTCATAACAGGAGATCTTAATGGAGTGAGACTCGGGAACATTCTCCTGTACATCTGTACTTTTATATTCCACAGTCAGTGGGAATTGTGCTCAGAGGTAAGACATTCAGCCCTAAAGGCATTTCATTTAGACTGTGCTCTTAGCATTCCTCTTCTTTTCAGAGACAGTAATATTTCCTCTGTCTGTTCTTGAGGTTTGTGTGTGCTCATCTATGTATATACTGTATGTCTGAGAGGTTTATCAAATGAAATAAAAAAGCAAAAAGGTGGTACAAAATGCTGTAACCCATAACAACAAAGCATCCTTACCAAGGTGACTACTGTAACCTATTCCTATTAGTGACTCTACTGCATTTTGCCATGTCTTGTTGAATTTTTGTAGCTTTTATAGTTTTTCGGACATATCTTCACAAATCTCATGTGCCATTTGATATTTTTTTATTGATGAACACATACAGAATTTTTGTGTTCTAGTGTCAGATGCTTGAAATTAGTTGCTGTTGAGTTTTGGGTATAGTCCTTTATCATGGAAGCAAATACGTTGTTAACTTTGCAAGGGAATTATCCACAGAGCTTAGTTGATGAGGTGAAGCTTAGGCCACGTACACAGGATCAGACCGGTCCGACAGACCGCTTTCATCGGACCAGGCTGAAGTGGTCTGATGGTGTGATGTGTGTACACACCACATCGGACAAAAAATCCGATCAGACCAGAATGCGGTGACGTAGAACACAACGACGTGCTGAAAAAACGAAGTTCAATGCTTCCAAGTATGCGTTGACTTGATTCTGAGCATGCAGGTTTTTGGTCTGATGCTTTTACGTATTAACCATCGAACCTGTCCAACGGACAGATGTCCATCAGACAGATTTTGAAGCAGGTTTTAAAACTTTGGTCCGACGGACAACGGTACACACCATCGAACTGGTCCGATGAAACTGGTCTGCAGACCAGTTTCATCGGACCGGTCTGATCGCGTGTACGCGGCCTTCGATGACTTCAATCATTCAATAATGTGCAATGGGCAGGGCTTTTTTTCAGGTGGAACTTGGTGTGCCTGCTCACCACAATCGCTTGTAAACACAGAAGTCCGGTTTCTGTGTTTACAAGTGACAGCTCTGCACTCTATGTGTAACCCTCCTGGACTCTGCACTCTGTATGTAATGTGATCCTGGTATTTAATGCCCCTTTAAGACCCTTCTACGGTTTGTGAAATCTGATCACACCTACTATTTGATGTGATTTGGAGGGTGTGTGTAGGGGGAGAGGTTTTGGGGGTCGTGGTTGAGTTCCAGCACCTATTGTTTGAGAAAAAAAGCCCTGGCAATGGGGTATACATGGGAAGTAGAGAGAAGAAACTGCGCTAAAAACAGTAAACAAATAACTGAAAAAAGTTTCACAGTTGTTCAATTGGGAGCTGCGATTATCATGTAAACATATATACAAGAGCAAAACTGTGGAAGAAAAAATAAATCGCGCTTACCCTGTGATCATTTAATATTGAGTTGAAATAAATAAATGAGTGGTAAACTAGTTAATCACCATTGATAAAACTGATAAATATCCCATATATGAAAATTGTGATAAATTCATAAAAATTAACCACTTCAGCCCCGGACCATATTGCTGCTCAATAACCGGGCCCCTTTTTGCGATTTGGCACTGCGTCGCTTTAACTGACAATTGCGCGGCTGTGCGACGTGGCTCCCAAAACAAAATTGGCGTCCTTTTTTTTCCCACAAATAGAGCTTTCTTTTGGTGGTATTTGATCACCTCTGCGGTTTTTATTTTTTTGCGCTATAAACAAAAATAGAGCGACAATTTGAAAAAAAAATGAATATTTTTTACTTTTTGCTGTAATAAATATCCCCAAAAATATATAAAAAAAACCCATTTTTTTCAGTTTAGGCCGATACGTATTCTTCTACATATTTTTTTCATTAAAAAAAATCGCAATAAGCGTTTATTGATTTGTTTGTGCAAAAATTATAGCGTTTACAAAATAGGGGATAGTTTTATGCCTTTTTATTAATATATTTTTTTTACTAGTAATGGCGGCGATCAGCGATTTTTATCGGTACTGCGACATTATGGCAGACACTTCGGACACTTTTGACACATTTTTGGGACCATTGGCATTTTTATAGCGATCAGTGCTATAAAAATGCATTGATTACTATAAAAATGACACTGGCAGGGAAGGGGTTAATCATTTTCCTTGGGTGGGTTCTAACTGAAGGGGGGTGGGACTGACATGGGGAAATGACAAATCACTGTTCATACATTGTATGAACAGGTGATAGGTCATTCCCCCCCCCCCCCCCCACAGCTCCAGGTTCTCGCCCTGTAATGAGCGATTGCGGGTGCCCGGCGGTGATTGCGCCCACTGGGCACGCGCGTCTGCATCAAGGGCGAGCGTGGTGGATTTAACACGGTTGCTTTTGGATACGACATTTCACAATCATATGGACTTTTTTTCACAGAGCACTGGTGTTCAGTTTGATTTTTCAATATGGACACATTTTTTTGTTTTCAACTATTAACACTGTTGAGAACTTATTTTCAATTTAGTTCTAATTGTATTAATTTTTATAAATTTATCACAATTTTCATATATGGGTTATTTATCAGTTTTATCAATGGTGATTAACTGTTAGTTTACCACTCATTTATTTATTTCAACTCAATGGGGTATACATAATGGTGTATTCTTTGTAAAGTGAAATATCGTTACATTCTCTAGGTTTTGAGAAATTCCCTATGCAGAGTGCAGCTTACCTTGCAAAAGCCTTTTCGTCTCAGGGCTCTTTCACACATGTATGTCCGTTTTTCATCCATCCGTTTTCGGAAGAAAAACTGACATACATTGATCCCTATGAGATTGTGGGTGTCAGCGGATGAACATCCGCTGACACCCGATCTCATCCGGGTCCACAATCCTCCGATTCTGCAGACGGAGGAAAACCCTATTTTCCCATCGGGTAAACACGGACAGATGGTCCGTGTTCATCTGATCCCCCCTAGGGGAGAGAGGAGATCTGACAGGGTGGTCCCTGCACAGCGGGGATCAGCGGAGCGATCACCGCTGAGTAAGCGGAAGTTCATGGGCAGATCATCATGGATCTGTCCCATGTGAAAGAGCCCTAAGGCAAATGAATCTCATGGGGTCAGTCACATGTCTTCTTGCAAGAGGGCAAACTTGCTGGGCACCAGGCGCTAGGCACTTGGGTAGTTCAGGAACAGATAGCTCACCGGGGTATTAGTTTACCCAGCTTACACCCCTGAACACTGTATAACTGTGGGGGGGATGCTTTTTCCAGTGTCACTGAAAGTTGAGGATGCACTTGTGCTTCCCAAGACAGGGGTACTAAAGGCAATCAAATTAAGTACTGTGTAATGTGACCCATAGCAAAACATGTTTAATGAACTGTAGTGTGTTTCTGCAAAACTGAAAACAAACTAAAAAATGCATAGGTGTGAACCAGACCTAAAAGTACACAGCCCTTTCAAGTGAAAGGCTACAAGCTGAGGGTGAGATCTTAGATTAACCACTTCCTTACTGGGCACATATACCCCTTCCTGACCTGGTGAAATTTCAGCTTGTGGCACTGCATCACTTTAACTGACAATTGCGCGGTGGTGCGATGTGGCTCCCAAACAAAATTGACGTCCTTTTTTCCCCACAAATAGAGCTTTCTTTTGGTGGTATTTGATCGCCTCTGCGGTTTTTAATCTTTGCGCTATAAACAAAAGTAGAGCGACAATTTAAAAAAAAAATATATATATATATTTTTTACTTGTTGCTGTAATAAATATCCCAATTTAAAAAAAATAAAAATAATTCTCAGTCTAGGCGATACGTATTCCTCTACATATTTTTGGTAAAAAAAAAAATCGCAGTAAGCGTCTGGTTTGCGCAAAAGTTATTGCGCTTACAAAATAGGGGACAGAATTATTATTATTATTATTTTTTTTAAATATTGATGGCAGCGATCAGCATTTTTTTCGTGACTGCGACATTATGGCGGAGACATCGGACACTTTTGACACATTTTTGGCGCCATTCACATTTATACAGCGATCAGTGCTATAAATATGCACTAATTACTGTATAAATGTGACTGGCATTGAAGGGGTTAACACTAGGGGGTGAGGAAGGGGTTAATGTGTACCTGAATTGTGTTCTAACTGTGGGGGGAGGGTGGTGACTGGGGGAGGTGACCGATGCTGTGTCCCTATGTACAAGGGACACAGTTCGGTCTCCTCTCTCCCCTGACAGGACATGGATCTCTGTGTTTACACACAGAGATCCACGTATTGTCCCTGTAGCCGCTGATCCCGAGTGCCTGGCGGACATCACGGCCGCCAGGCACGCGCATCGGCATGTCAGCGATGCGGCCAGTGGCCTGGCAGAGTGCAGGCCGTAAAAACACGGCCAGTTAGAGATTTAGAACCACCCTTCGGCCGTACAAAGTCGTACGGCCGTCGGGTAGTGGTTAAATAAGTGATATACTGTGAGAGACCCTTAGCTTAAAATGGTTGTAGGGCCTGATTCACACCTATGTATTTTTAGTGCATTTTTCGGATTTGCACTACAGAACATATTCCATAGGAAACCATGTTAAATGGACTGCAGTGCAAATCTGTAAAATGCAAAAAGCACTAAAAATACATAGATGTAAATCAGGCCTAGCATACAGCTGCCCTCGCAGCCCCCATACCTGAGCCCATTCTCAATCCAGTGATGTGCACGAGAGCCAAGGCTCTGTCGAGACTTTCGCTTCTCATTGGCTCAGATACATTGGCTCCCACTGCTATCAGTAACAGCCAGTGAGGAGGAAGCTGGATGCAGGGCCGAGACATGCTCTATGGACACAGAGCAGGAAGCAGGGAGCGAGCACACACGAGTGCCCCAATAGCAAGCGACTTGCTGTGGGGGCACTCAGCAGGGTGGAGGAGCCAGGAACGCCAGAGGGAGACCGAAGGTCCGAAGGACCGTTTTCATCGGTTAACCCGATGAAGCTGACTGATGGTCTGATGTGCCTACACACAATCAGTTAAAAAAACGATCGTGTCAGAACGCGGTGACGTAAAACACAACAACGTGCTGAAAAAAATGAAGTTCAATGCTTCCAAGCATGCGTCGACTTGATTCTGAGCATGCGTGGATTTTTAACCGATGGTCGTGCGTACTAACGATCGGTTTTGACCTATCGGTTAGGAATCCATCAGTTATATTTTAACCACTTTAGCCCCGGATCATATTGCTGTCCAATGACCAGAGCACTTTTTGTAAATTCGGCACTGCGTCGCTTTAACTGACAATAGCGCGGTCGTGCAATGTGGCTCCCAAACAAAATTGTCGTCCTTTTTTTCCCACAAATAGAGCTTTCTTTTGGTGGTATTTGATCATCTCTGCGGTTTTTATTTTTTGTGCTATAAACAAAAATAGAGCGACAATTTTGAAAAAAATGCAATATTTTTTACTTTTTGCTATAATAAATATCCTCCCAAAAAATATATATATATATAAAAAAAAAATGTTTCCTCAGTTTAGGCCGATACGTATTCTTCTACATATTTTTCGTAAAAAAAAATCGCAATAAGCGTTTATTGATTGGTTTGCGCAAAAGTTATAGCATTTACAAAATAGGGGGTCATTTTATGGCATTTCTATTAATATTTTTTTTTACTAGTAATGGCGGCGATCAGCATTTTTTTCAGTACTGCGACATTATGGCGGGCACTTCGGACACTTTTGACACATTTTTTGGGCCATTGGCATTTTTATAGCGATCAATGCTATAAAAATGCATTGTATTACTATAAAAATGCCATTGGCAGTGAAGGGGTTAACACTAGGGGGCGGGAAGGGGTTAAGTGTGTTCTAACTGTATGGGGGGGTGACTACACTAGGGGAAATCACTGATCTTCTGTTCATACATTGTATGAACAGAAAAATCGGTGTTTCCCCCGCTGACAGGAACGAGAGCTATGTGTTTACACACAAAGCTCCCGTTCCCCGCTCTGTAACGAGCGATCGCGTGTTCCCAGCGGCGATCGTACCTGCCGGGCACGCGCACGGGACTCGGGGGCTAGCAGGCGCTTTAGAGCGGACGTATAACTACGGGCTCTCACCCAGCAGTGCCACCGTCCCGCAGTAATATGACGGCGGGCGGTCGGCAAGGAGTTAAAGTTCTCTTTTTTTTGACTGAAGGATAACTGACTGATGGGGCCCACACACGATCGGTTTGGACCGATGAAACGGACCTTCAGTCCATTTTCATCGGTTTTGACCGATCGTGTGTAAGCGGCCTTAGTCTGTAAGGTATACAGTATGTGAACTAATACATTGTAAAACAACTCATTCAGTTTAAAATAGGAATGAAAGGCAAAACATTTGTGTATATATATAAAAAAATATTATAAATATCTTTTTTCTTTTTTTTTATAACTGACCACGTCATCTGTGTTCTCAGATGCATAAGGGACTTAGGGAGGTAGGAGAGGAGAAACTGCAGTACAATGATCTTCCCAGTGAATAGCTGTGCAGGGTAGGGGGGGGGGGGATGCTGCACAGAACAGCCAGAAAACTAACCATGCTTTGAAGGATAAAGTAGATCCTTTTTAACAAAAGTACATGGCACAACAGGCACATATCAGGAATATAAAATGTTGGGATAACATGCACTATATTGTCAAAAGTATTGGGATGCCTACCTATACACGCGCATGAACTTTAATGGCATCCCAGTCTTAGTACGTAGGGTTCAATATTGAGTTGACTCACCCTTTGCAGCTATAAGACCTACAACTGTTCTGGGAAAGCTTTCCACAAGGTTTAGGAGTGTGTCTATGGGAAGGTTTGACCATTATTCCAGAAGCGCATTTGAAGTCAGGCTCTGATGTCGGACGAGAAGGCCTGGCTTGCAGTCTCTACTCTAATTCATCCCAAAGGTGTTCTATCCGGTAGAAGTCAGGACTGTGTGCCGGCCAGTCAAGTTCCTCCACTCCAAACTTGCTCATCCATGTTTTTATGGACCTTGCTTTGTGCACTGGTACAAATGATTTGGTGGAGGGGGGATTATAGTGTGAGGTTATTTTTAGGGGTTGGGCTTTGCCCCTTAGTTCCAGGGAAGGGAACTCTTAAAGCGTCAGCAGCATACCAAGACATTTTGGACAACTTTGTGCTCCCAACTCAGTTTAGGGATGGCCCCTTCCTGTTCCAGCATGACTGCGCACCAGTGCACAAAGCAAGGCCCATAAAGACATGGATGAGTGAGTTTAGGGCAGAGGAACTTGACTGGCCTACACAGAGTGCTGACCTCAACCCGGTAGAACACCTTTGGGAGCAATTAGAGCGGAGAATGCCAGCCAGGCCATAGACATACTCCTAAACCTTATGGACAGCAAGAGTTGAAGGTGTTATAGCTCCAAAGGGTGGGTCAACTCAATATTGAACCCGACGGACTAAGACTGGAGTGTCATTAAAGTTCATGTGCATCTAAAGGCAGGTGTCCCAATACTTTTTACAATATAGTGTATTTTTAAAGCCTTCCAGCTTAACAAAGTCACTAACATCTGATTGCACTAAGCTTAGAAGATTTCTTCTGTAAAATCAATAAAAGATATTTCTTTAGAAGAACATTCGTTCCAATTGATCTGTTTGTGCTGTTACAGGGAAATATCATAACTTTGTATACGTACGCAATCATAATCAATTCAAATATCTTGAAGTACTGTATAATCTGTGTAAATAACACAAGGTTCAACTAATTTAGTATTGGCTAATGCAGGCTTTCCCAACCAGGGACAATTTCTAACTAAAATCCATTGTAGGAGGTTACTTCAACACTGACCACCAGTTTGAGTGAGTTCTTCTCCATAGACCGCCAAAGTAAAGCTGCATTTCTTACCTGATCACAGTATAAGTGGGCCCTCCATTGGCCACCAATGTAAGGGGACACCTTCTCACTGACCATTGCTGCAATGAGGGCACTTCTTCACTAACTACAAATGTAAGGGGGGCACTTCTCTGCTGACTACCAATGTAAGGGGGCACTTAATTATTGTCCACCAGTGTAAGAAGGCCAATCTCCACTGACTTGCGTAAGGTGGGAACTTCTCCACTGACCGCTTGTTTAACCACTTAAGGACCGCCTCCTGCACATATACGTCGGCAGAATGGCACGGCTGGGCACATGCATGTACAGGTACGTCCTCTTTAAGTGCCCAGCCGTGGCTCGTGCGCCCGCGGCACGCTTCCGCGACCTGGTCTGAAGCTCCATGACCGCAGACCCGATCGCCGCTGGAGTCCCACGATCGGTCCCTGGAGCTGAAGAACGGGGAGAGCTGTGTGTAAACACAGCTTCCCAGTTCTTAACTGTGGCGCCGTCATTGATCGTGTGTTCCCTTATATAGGGAATCACAATCAATGACGTCACACCTACAGCCACACCCCCTACAGTTAGAAACAGAGATGAGGTCACACTTAACCCCTTCAGCACCCCCTAGTGGTTAACTCCCAAACTGCTATTGTCATTTTCACAGTAAGGGTCCTTTCACACGTACGGACCGTTCGTCCGTTTTTTACAAGTCCGTTTACGGACTTGTAATGCATCCCTATGGGATTGTGTACGTTCGCGCATGATGCATCCGCTAACGTCCGCAAAGATCCGCGTCCGCAAAAATCCGCTTTTTTTGACGGAAGAAAACCCTATTTTTGCGATTTTATTTTTAATTTTTTTTTACCAAAAATATGTAGAAGAATACGTATCAGCTTAAACTGAGATTAATTTTTTTTTTTTTTTATGGGATATTTATTATAGCAAAAAGCAAAAAATGTTGTATTTTTTCAAAATTGTCGCTTTTTTTGTTTATAGCCTAAAAAATAAAAACCGCACGGGCAATGAAATAGCACCAATAGAAAGCTCTATTTGTGGGAAAAAAAGGACGCCAATTTTGTTTGGAAACCACATCGCACGACCGCGCAATTGTCAGTTAAAACGACGCAGTGCCGGAAGCTAAAATTTTGTCTGGGCAGGAAGGGGGTGTAGGTGCACAGTAGGCAAGTGGTTAAACGCTATAAATTTTGTGCAAACCAATCGATAAACGCTTATTGCAATTTTTTTTACCAAAAATAGGTAGAAGAATACGTATCGGCCTAAACTGACGATTTTTTTTTATATAGTTTTTGGGGGATATTTATTATAGCAAAAAGTCAAAAATATAGAATTATTTTCAAAATTGTCACCCTATTTTTGTTTATAGCGCAAAAAATAAAAACCGCAGAGGTGATCAAATACCACCAAAAGAAAGCTCTATTTGTGGGAAAAAAACTACGCCAATTTTGTTTGGGAGCCACTTCGCACGACCGCGCAATTGTCAGTTAAAGCGACGCAGTGCCGAATCGCAAAAACTGGCCAGGCCCTTTAGCTGCCTAAAGGTCCGGGTCTTAAGTGGTTAAGGGGACACTACAATTTTCACAGTCTGTGTTTCATTTAATGAAAATATTATTATTATTATTTACCCTCTTCATAAAACAATTTACCTATCATTACCTAAAATTCTAAAAATTTAAGGAACAAAAGCCTTGGAATACATTTTTTTTGCGGATCCCACTGTTTGAGAACACATTGCCACATAGTTTGGTAACATAGTCACATGATCTCTGCTGAAAGGGATCTGAACTCCTCCTCCTACAGCAGAAGTCATATGACTGAATGCCCAGGCTTTCAAGCATGTAGCCAGCCACCATGCTATTCTACAGCAGTAGTTGTTGCAATGAAGTAGGCATGTTATGCCTTGTACACATGATCGGAATTTCTGATGTAAAAAGTCTGACGGAATTTTTTCATCCGATATTCCGAACGTGTGAGTGCCCCATCTGAGTTGGCAAAGCTGGTAAAATGGAGATCTTTCTCATCTCCCCGCTGCTACACAGACTGCAGATAGGATAGCTAGAAAGTTCAGTTTGAGGGTCAAACTCCGCTTTAATGTGCACAGCTGCACCAAATTCTGTGTGCATCAGGTTTAGTAAATCTCCCCCAAATGTCATTCATTGTTATGGTACTGGCAGCCGCCTGAAAGCACAGTGGAAGCAGATACAGTGCGGAAAATAAGTATTTGAACACCCTGCTATTTTGCAAGTTCTCCCACTTGGAAATCATGGAGGGGTCTGAAATTGTCATCGTAGGTGCATGTCCACTGTGAGAGACATAATCAAAAAAAAAAATTCCAGAAATCACAATTTATGAATTTTTAACTATTTATTTGTATGATACAGCTGCAAAGAAGTATTTGAACACCTGTCTATCAGCTAGAATTCTGACCCTCAAAGACCTGTTAGACTGCCTTTAAAATGTCCACCTCCACTCCATTTATTATCCTAAATTAGATGCACCTGTTTGAGGTCATTAGCTGCATAAAGACACCTGTCCACCCCATACAATCAGTAAGAATCCAACTACTAACATGGCCAAGACCAAAGAGCTGTCCAAAGACACTAGAGACAAAATTGTACACCTCCACAAGGCTGGAAAGGGCTACGGGGAAATTGCCAAGCAGCTTGGTGAAAAAAGGTCCACTGTTGGAGCAATCATTAGAAAATGGAAGAAGCTAAACATGACTGTCAATCTCCCTCGGACTGGGGCTCCATGCAAAATCTCACCTCGTGGGGTCTCAATGATCCTAAGAAAGGTGAGAAATCAGCCCAGGACTACACGGGAGGAGCTGGTCAATGACCTGAAAAGAGCTGGGACCACCGTTTCCAAGGTCAGGCGGCGTACACACGACCGAGGTTCTCGCTAGAAGCTGCATTCCAGCTAGAACCTTGGCCGTGTGTACGCTCTCGGCGAGCATCCCGTCGGGAATGCCGTCGAGCAGAAATAGAGAGCATGTTCTCTATTTGCTCGACGGCCCGCCTGGATGAATGGCTGGTTGCCATTCCCGACGGGCGGGTCGCCGAATCTGACGGCCGGCAGAGAACCTCGACGGGCGGAACGATGTGTTCTGCCCGTCGAGGTTCTCTGCCGTGTGTACACGGCTTCACTGTTGGTAATACACTAAGACGTCATGGTTTGAAATCATGCATGGCACGGAAGGTTCCCCTACTTAAACCAGCACATGTCAAGGCCCGTCTTAAGTTTGCCAATGACCATTTGGATGATCCAGAGGAGTCATGGGAGAAAGTCATGTGGTCAGATGAGACCAAAATAGAACTTTTTGGTCATAATTCCACTAACCGTGTTTGGAGGAAGAAGAATGATGAGTACCATCCCAAGAACACCATCCCTACTGTGAAGCATGGGGGTGGTAGCATCATGCTTTGGGGGTGTTTTTCTGCACATGGGACAGGGCGACTGCACTGTATTAAGGAGAGGATGACCGGGGCCATGTATTGCAAGATTTTGGGCAACAACCTCCTTCCCTCAGTTAGAGCTTTGAAGATGGGTCGAGGCTGGGTCTTCCAACATGACAATGACCCGAAGCACACAGCCAGGATAACCAAGGAGTGGCTCTGTAAGAAGCATATTAAGGTTCTGGCGTGGCCTAGCCAGTCTCCAGACCTAAACCCAATAGAGAATCTTTGGAGGGAGCTCAAACTCTGTGTTTCTCAGCGACAGCCCAGAAACCTGACTGATCTAGAGAAGATCTGTGTGGAGGAGTGGGCCAAAATCCTTCCTCCAGTGTGTGCAAACCTGGTGAAAAACTACAAGAAACATTTGACCTCTGTAATTGCAAACAAAGGCTACTGTACCAAATATTAACATTGATTTTCTCAGGTGTTCAAATACTTATTTGCAGCTGTATCATACAAATAAATAGTTAAAAAAATCATACATTGTGATTTCTGGAATTTTTTTTTTTTGATTATGTCTCTCACAGTGGACATGCACCTACGATAACAATTTCAGACCCCTCCATGATTTCCAAGTGGGAGAACTTGCAAAATAGCAGGGTGTTCAAATACTTATTTTCCGCACTGTAATCTGAACTTCTTTGAAGAATCTAGGGCTTGATTATTTTTCTATCATTTGGATTATAACTCTGTTCAATCTGTTAATTTTCCTCTTGCAGTCACATACAGGAAGGTTAACTAACTTTCAAAATTGGAATTCTTGGATATTACTAAATAATACAAATGGTGTACCTTCCCTTAAATGGTTAGCATAGGACAAACTTTGTTCTCATTCAAAGTGAATTAAGCTGTTGAATTGCACAGTGTAATATATTTGGAGGATATTTATGATAAGGTTTAGCCAATTTCCATATTTTACTTGAAAATAAATTATTTCGGACAAATGATTGTGTCCCCTAAAATGGAAAACATTTTTTCATTATGTTCCTGTCCAATAAAGCTAATGAACGCAATGTTTTTAAACAGAAATAAAAACAACTATTGTCTTTTAATTTGTTCTGTGATTGCAATCATAACATTTGTGCCATTTTAACAAAAGCAATTATACTGCTAAAGCGCCTGCCATCAGCTTTATAGCCTCTGCTTCATTTGTGGCTGCTTATTTCAAAGCATTACTACTGAAATATATGCACATATTTTATTCCTACCACTGCGTCTATTAAGAAATACATTGAAATACTTTTATGTGATAGAACAACACAAAGTGTATTTTTATTCAGCCCCCCTGAGTCAATAATTTGTAGAACCACCTGTCGCTGCAATTACAGCTGCTTTTTTTGGGGGGTATGTCTCTACCAGGGTTGCACATATAAAGAGTGACATTTTTGTCCATTCTATAGATTCAACAGATTCTTAATTGGATTTAGGTCTGGACTTTGACTGGGCCATTCTAAGGCCCCATACACACGATCGGACATATCCGATGAAAACGGTCCGCGGACCGTTTCCATCGGATATGTCCGATCTGGAGTTTGGTCAGATGGCGTGTACACACCATCGGATCAAATTCCCCGCCGGCGGACGGCGCATTGACGTTAGCGGTGACGTGGCGGTGACGTTGACGCCGCCACGTCACCGCACCAGGAAGTAAAACACTTCCGCGCATGCGCCGAATCCATTTGGCGGCGGCGCGGCGGCGGTGGGGGACGACATGTCTGCTGGTAAGTGTACTAACCAGCAGACATGTCGGGCGGACACATTCTCACCCGATAGATTTCAAAGCATGCTTTGAAATCTGTCGGGTGGACAAATCTGTCCGCTAGCCCATACACACGATCGGAGATGTCTGCTGAAACGGTCCATCGGACCGTTTTCAGCGGACATATCCGCTCGTGTGTACGAGGCCTAACACATAAATATGCTTTGCTCTAAACCATTTAATTGTAGTTCTGGCTGTATGTTTAGGGTTGTTGTCCTGCTGGAAGGTGAACCTCTGCCCCAGTCTCACGTCTTTTGCAGAATGTAAGGCCACGTACACACGAGGAGACATATCCAATAAAAATGGTCCGACGGACCGTTTTCATCGGACATGTCTCCTGGGAGATTTTGGTCTGATGTGTGTACACACGATCAATCCAAAATCCCCGCGGACAGACAGCGCGGTGACGTTGACGTCGCGACGTCCGCAAACCAGGAAGTAAAATGCTTTTTTTCGGTCCGCTGGTTAGGCGTACTAACCAGCGGACATGTCCGACGGACAGGTTTCCAGCAGACAAGTTTTAAAGCATGTTTTAAAACTTTTGTCCGCTAGAAACCTGTCCACTAGGCCGTACACACGATCGGATATGTCTGCTGAAACTGGTCTGCGGACCAGTTTCAGCGGACATGTTCGATCGTGTGTACGCAGCCTAACAGGTTTGCTTCTAAGATTTTCCTGTATTTGGCTCCATTCATCTTCATATACATTTTGAACAATTTTCCTGTCCCTGCTGAAGAAAAGCATCCACACAATATGATGCTGCCACCACCATATTTCAGGGTGATATGCATTGTTTGTTTTCTGCCACACATAGCTTTTTGCTTTTAGGCCAAAAAGTTCCATTTTGGTCTCATCTGACCAGAAAACCTATTACACATGTTTGCTGTGTCTCTCACATGGCTTCTCGCAAACTGAACACTGGACTTCTTATGGCTTTCTTCTTGCCACTCTTCCATAAAATTTGTGTAGTGCACAACTAATAGTTGTCCTGTGGACATATTCTCCCTCCAGAGTTACCTTGGCTGCTTCTCTGATTATTGCCCAGCCTGTCAGTTTAGGTGGACAGTTATGTCTTGGTAGGTTTGCAGTTGTGCCATACTCTTTTTATTTTCGGATGATGGATTGAACAGTGCTCTGTGAGATGTTCAAAGCTTGGTATATTTTTTATAACCCAACCCTGCTTTAAATTTCCCCACAAATGTATCCCTGACCTGTTTGGTGTGTTCCTTGGCATTCATGATGCTGTTTGTTTGCTAAGGTTTCACTTAACAAACCTCTGAGGGCTTCATAGAACAGCTGTATTTATACTGAGATTAAATTACACACCGGTGGACTCTAGTTACTAATTAGGTGACTTCTGAAGGCAATTGGTTCCACTAGATTTTAGTTAGGGGTATCAGAGTTTAGGGGGCTCAATACAAATGCACACCACACTTTTCACATATTTATTTATAAAAAAAAAAATGAAAATCATTTTCTTTCCGCTTCACAATTATGTGCCACTTTGTGTTGGTCTACTACATAAAATCCCAATAAAATACATTATGTTTTTGGGCTGTTACATGACAATATGTGGAAAATTTCAAGGGGTGTGAATACTTTTTCAAGGCACAGTATATATATATATGTAGGCATGGCTTGGCTGGAGGGGGAGGGGGGGGGCATGGCTGGAGCGTTGGCTGGCTGGGGCCACATTCATCTACATACTAATGCACTGGGTTGGTGAGTGGCACCTTTTCTTCTCATTGATAATGCCCTTACACCTCTGAATGATGCACTGACGCCATCTCTGTTCACTGTTACCAGCAAGGAGACCTCTGTCTCATCTTAGAGTGGCACTGCAAGTTTAGTTTGGGTCAATTAGATCAAATGATCAGATGATCTGGACTGGAACCAGATCTCTCAGTTTATGATCATCAGTACAGAGCTCTTGGTAAAACACAGCATTGCATATACGTGACTTCATGGAAAAAGATCCACTTCCAGGAGGCTGTATATATGCATATGCTCAACAGGAAGAGCCTAAGACACATCCAACATGACAAAGATGCAAAGATCCATGTTTATAAAATCTTTGAGAGTAAGTGGCTGCAAATATAAGCTGAATGCTTTTTTTCTATTCAAACATTCTAAAAACAAACAATTGCCCTTTTCTACATAAACAATCTTAAAAGTAGGGTTGTCCTGATACCGATACCAGTATCGGGACCGATACCGAGTATTTGCTGGAGTACTTGTACTCCCGCAAATACCCCCAATACCAGAATAGAATACTTTTTCCGTGTCGCCCCCCCCTGACATGGCTTCATATATTGATGACATGCCTGCATATATTGGTGACATGCCTGCATATATTGGTGACATGCCTGCATATATTGGTGACATGGCTGCATATATGGGTGACATGGCTGCATATATGGGTGACATGGCTGCATTTGTGGGTGACAAAAAGTATCGGTACCTGTACTCGGTCCTAAAAAAGTGGTATCGGGACAACCCTACTTAAAAGTAATGCCTCAAAATGGATAGTTTTTATTTGTGTGGATGATGTCTGAATCCTGCACTTTGTATGCTTTGAAGACTACAGCATGAGGCTCTCGTTTACAACACAGCAGGCTAGATTCACGTACGAGTTACGCCGGCGTATCTCCAGATACGCCGTCGTAACTCTGAGTGAGGGGCGTCGTATCTATGCGCCTGATTCTTAGAATCAGTTACGCATTGATTTTTTCTTAGATCCGACTGGCATAAGTCTCTTAAGCCGTCGTATCTTAGTTGCATATATACGCTGGCCGCTAGGTGGCGTTTCCATTGATTTACGCGTCGAATATGTAAATGAGCTAGATATGCCGATTCACGAACGTACTTGCGGCGGAGCGTATTTTTTTACGTCGTTTGCGTAAGCGTAAGTCCAGAGTAAAGTTACCCCTGCTATATGAGGCGTACGTAATGTTAAGTATGGACGTCGGGCCGGCGTAAAATTTTCCATTGTTTACGTCGTTTGCGTAAAACGTTTGCGAATAGGGCTTTGCGTAAGTTACGTTCACGTCGAAACCAATGAGTATTTGCGGCGTAATTTTAAGCATGCGAACTGGGATACGTCCACGACCGACGCATGCGCAGTTCGTTTGGCGTGTCATTTACACGGGGTCACGGTTAATTTCAATACAACACGCCCCCTACATGCCTAATTTGAATTACGCGCAGTTACGCCAGCAAATTTACCCTACGCCGCTGCAACTTACGGAGCAAGTGCTTTGTGAATACAGCACTTGTTGTGGAGGCGTAGCGTAAATAGGAAACGCTACGTCCGCACAAAAATATGCTCTTATACCTGAATCTAGCCCAGCATGTTTACAGTACATCTGTGAGGATATAATAATAGAATACAAAATAAGATAATAAAATAAAACAAATAGAAAAAAATTTAATAGAATAAAATAGAAAGAATATAGCTGTCTTCTGAAATAAATTTGAATTTCAAATCGATTAAAAAATAATGAATATACAAAATGTATTTGAATATATGAAACAAATTCCGAAAATGGATTCTTCTAAGATAATGAATATGATGAAATGAAATCATTCACAAAGCCGAACAAAAGGAAATGCATTTTTCTGTTGTGCACATCTCTAGTTGCCACAACGGAGCAGTGGCTGCAGCTTTCCTAAATCCCACCAGGATTTCTGAACCCTGCCTTTACCCCCACGTTGAAACAGATGTCTTCTTTCTGAATTCTCCACAATAGAAAACATTTTGGGTGGACTAACTTTGTAAAAAATAACACACGCAAAGAGTTTTCTAGAGTTTTATAGCTTCTCTTTGTTCAATTTTGATAACGTGATTTTTTTCCTCTCACCTTGTAGATCTTGACCTTAAAGAAAGGAAAATGGCAACAAAGAAAAGAGTTTTAAGCAATTTGGAAATAATCTTGATTACACTTCTTGTGTTGCTTTTTGCCGTTTCGGCTGGCTTAATAACATTAATATTTGTCCTGGAAGACATGCCGCGAGATCCCAGTAAGTTATTTCCTGCTTTCATGTATCTCTTTGGAAGGAGCACAGTGGAAAGTATATTTTACACTGTCATTTACTGGAATATTAATCCATACCTCTGACTCTTGTAGCAACCATTTTACTAAGAAAGAAATGTGACATATATCAGCAGAGATGCTCAATACTTTTGCTAATCCAACGTCCTTAGCTCCGCTTTTCCCTGCACTTCTTTAGTACTGAGTCTTGTGAAGATGTTCATTTTATCATAGTATGTGATTTTTGTCAGGAAGAATGGATATGTCAGGAAACAGCAGGCACAAGGTCAAAACACCACCACTTCTGGTAGCCGGGAGTATTAGGATGATGAACGCATATACATAAACACTGAGGCTGTCAAATACAGTCTGAAAAAAACAAAGTGCAGTCCGTGCAAAAAGTGCAAATGCATATATATCAAATGATAAACAGTTCCATCCGTGATGTTGCAGCTAATTCTGTGAAATATGTGACTTTCTTTAAATAAATGAGCTCACATTGCACTTACCTTAATAAGGCAATGAACAACCCTTATGTTTGTGTGGCACTTTCGTGGGTCTCCAGTAGGTGTCCCTCTATCCTCTCTGTGAGATGGTATAGAAATCCTGGTTGTGGTCCAATGCTCCAAGGCAAGGATCTCCAAACTACGGCCCTCCAGCTGTTTCGGAACTACATTTCCCATGAGGCATTGTAAAACTCTGACATTCACAGACACGACTAAGCATGATGGGAATTGTAGTTCCTGAACAACTGGAGGGCCATAGTTTGGAGACCCCTGCTCCAAGGTATGGAAAAGGGAGGTTTCCAGTGGTGCTCAAATGAAGAAGAGTAGTGCCATAGTGAAGTATATAGGTGCAATTTTAATAATAAAATAGAAACTTACATCAAAGTATTAAAACAGTTGAACGAACGATCGGATTACACATTTTTTTTCTCTTTATTTATTTGGTGGCGCAAGAGCTTCACATTTTCATACTTCTGGTAGCCGGTAGCAAGCTGCTAGCACTCTGGTTTTATTGACCTTCACAAATTCTTGCAAATAAACAAATTTTTGAAGAAATTAAGTTCTTAGGTTCTAGTTTATATTATATAGTTTTATATATACACTCTATTACCTGCCTTTACACGCCCATGAACTTTAATGGCATCCCAGTTTTAGTCTGGGTTTAATATTGAGTTGGCTATAACAGCTTCAACTCTTCTGCCTGTCAACAAGGTTTAGGAGTGTGTCTATGAGGTTGGGCCAAGACCAACCCCTGAAAAACAACACCACCCCATAATCCCCCCTCCACCAAACGATTTGGACCAGTGCACAATGCAAAGTCCATAAATACATGGATGAGTGAGTTTGGGTGGAGGAACTTAACCGGTCTGCACAGAGTTCTGACCTTAACCCAATAGAACACCTTTTAGATGAATTTGAGTGCAGACTACGAGCCAGGCCTTCTTGTTCAACATCAGTGCCAACCTCACAAATGTACTGTACTTCTGGAAGAATGGTCAAACATTCCCATAAACACACTCCTAAACCTTGTGGACAGCCTTCCCAGAAGAGTTAAAGCAGTTATAGCTGCAAAGGGTAGGCCAACTCAATATTGAACCCTGTTTTATAAAAAAAACTGTTTTATAAATATGCCTCCCAATCTTTTTTTTTGTTACCCTGACAGATTCTAATAGTAAAATCTATAGTTCAAGGCTTCCTCTGCAACCATGATGAACACGAAGACCTTACTACCCTACTAAACTTTATACTGTACAGTCCATTTGCTGAATAGTCCTTATGGAATTAATTTTAATGTCAAAATAACCGTTCATGGAATCAGAATCTGAAAATATCGTTAACATTTTATAATAAAAAACATAAAATGAAAGACAGATATTTCCCAATCACATTAAAAAGCATCCGATAGCCAGGGGATCCCATTGACAAATAAATTTAAAAGAGCGAACAAAAGTCCTGGATGGCTTCCCTCCAATATAAAAATGCATATAAAAGCAAAGGAGAAGGCCTTCAAAAAATACAATGCTGAGAGATCATCATCAGCATTCAGACTTTACAAAGAATGCAACAATATATGTAAGGGTGCAATTAGGAAGGCTAAGATATAACACAAAATACACATAGCGTTGGAAAGCAAAAAAAGTATATAAACAGTAAAAAAGGAGGACAGACAATTTGGCCACATAAAGAATTAGGAAGGACATCTAGTTAAAAAGGATGGGGAGATGGTGAAGGTATTGAATTTATTCTTCTCTTTTGAAGTCCCACCGGCATGTCAGATTCAAAGTCATGCGGAAGTTGTGGCAGTGTGAACCAGGGCTTAAACCTAGAAGCTTATTGGTTACTATGCACAGCTGCACAAGATTCTGTGTGCATCAGTTTTAGTAAATCTTCCCAACTGTGTAAAATCTACATAAAAACCTATTGCAATGATTTCATAAACCCATATTTTATTCACTTTAGAAAATAGAAAACATATCCAATGTTTATACTGAGAAGTATCATTTTAAGAAAAAAATAAAGTAATTTTGAAATTAATTGCAGCAACGTCTCAAAAAGTTGTGCGTGAGGCGTAAATTACTGACCAAAAATGCAGATTTTTTAAATTTATTTTCTTTTACTGAAGAATACAGAGCGCTTTTTTACTACGTGATCGTGTGCATAGGCACATTACAATTAATAGGCTGTTCTTTAGCTCAGTAGAAAAAAAAAGCTGTACTGAGCTTTTTCAACCTGCGGTGTGTAAGAGGCCTAAAAAGAAAAGCTGGGAAAAATATTTGCAACTAGTTATGTTAGTAACATAATTGGGTATAAAAAAAGTATCCTACGGGAGCTGTGGTGGCTCAATGTGATTGGCACTGCGCTGACAAGCCGTTCACCTCTGCAGCCAAGGGTTCGGATCCTGGTCTCGGCTACATGTGAATTGAGTTTGGTGGTCTCAGCCCGGCTCCCGGTGGGTGTGCTATGCAAGGTAAGCCTGTGCTTAGTACGCCCACCCCCCCCCCCCACAAAAACCACCACACTTGCACGCACACGAAATTGGTTTAACACACACTTTGGCCATGCGGTCTCCTAAAAAAGAGAGGCGAAGGACCTGCGGGGCTGGCTGGGCCCCCTCACTTCTTCATAGGGGGAGTCCCTCTGCCCCGTCTGGGTCTCGTTGGGCTCCCAGGCGGAGCAGGTAGGGCGGGGTGAGGGGGAGGTCCTCCCTCACACCCACCATTGCCACCGGGGGCATGGAGAAGGATGACAGATTGCCTCCGGAGGGAGGGTCTGCCTGCTCCCAACTCCTGCAGTCCGGCTCCTCTCTCGAGTTCACGCACAAAAATACACTTAAAAAAAAAAAAAGTATCCTAGATAGTCATATGGGCTCAAGAATACTTCCAAAAATCACTGTCTGTGAACACAGTTCATCATGCCATAAAGCTCTATCATGCAAAGAGGAATCCATATATGAACACGATTCAGAGTCACTGCTGTCTTTTTTGGGCGAAAGCTCATTTAAAATGGCATGTTACCAATTATAAAACTTCTGTGGTCAGACAGATCAAAATTTTACATTCTTTTTTGCAACCTTGGGTGCCATGTCCTTCAGACTAAAGAGGAGAGGAACCTTCTGGCTGGTTATCAGCAATCAGTTCAAAAGGCTGCAACTCTAAAAGTATAGGTGAGCATTAGTGCGTATGGAATGGGCAGCTTGCACATTTGGAATACACCATCAATGCTGAAATATATATACAGGTTTTAGAGCAGCATATGATCCCATCTAGACAAAGACTTATTCAGGGAAGGCCTTGCATATTTTATCAGGACAATGCCAAACCGCATACTGCATCTATGACCACAGCAATGCTTCCTAGTACAAGTCTGGGTGCATAACTGGCCTGCCTGTAGTCCAGACCTTTCACCAATTGAAAATATTAAGTGCATCTTGAAACGAAAAATACGACAACAAAGACCCAGAACTATGGAGCTGTTAGAAACCTATATCAGGCAAAAATGGGACAATATTCCTCTCCCAAAATTTCAGCACCTGGTCTCCTCAGTTTTCATATGTTTACAGAGTATTGTTAAAAGAAGAGGGGGATGTTACATTGTGGTAAACCTTGCTCTGTCCCAACTTTTTTTTAAATGTACCTTATTTTTCTCTTAAAATTGTAAATTTCCTCAATTTAAACATTTTATATGTTTTATATTTTCTTTTGTAAATAAAATATGGGTTTGTGAGGTTGCATTCTGTTTTTATATAGATTTTACACAGTGTTGTAACTTTTTTGGAATTGGCGTTTTAGCTCAATGAGCGAAATTGAACTTTTATGCTTTTTGTGAAATTTTCCCTATGGCAAAAACTGTTATGTCCCTGGCAAAATCAATTTTTACAAAACCACTCCACTCATTTCTAGTGCTAACAGTAACAAGCAACCGGTCATTAATTTTTTAATATAGTGCACATTCTTCTTTGCCCTACTAAACTTGCTCACATGATTTTAGAGTTAATGACTGGTATGATTTTAATATGCTTATATTGTCAAATATGGCAATTTCAACTACAATTGTTGAAGTAAACTTGGGTTTTTTCTCTATGCATGGTTATCCAATGAACTAAGATTTTTAGGGTTCAAAACTCTAGCCTATGTTATTTTTTTCAGGTCCAACAACAGCTGCCACCACAGCCACCACTGCCACGACCAGCACCACAACCACCACCACCACCACCACGACCACCACCACTGCCACAACTACTATCCTAACCGATTCTGAAAATTTCCTCGTTGGTGCTGGTAGAGCTGATTGCACTGGCTTCCTAGCAGATGTTCCCTTGGTATATATATTTTTTTACCTACATTGCTTATGTAAAAAATTAATTACAATAATATTCATAACAGTTAAAGTGGTTGTAAACATCTGAAATGAAAAATGAACAGATTATATCCATCTATAATAAGTCCATCTAAAGTATCAAGTTTGATTTCTGTCTCCTTTCTTCCTTCTGCTATCTGCATTAGTTACTTCTGACTGGTTATCCCGGCACTACAGTATCTTGGAAGACAGTCCTGCCCCCCCTACAGGACACAGAAGATGATTGACAGCCTCAGTGCTACATGTTGCCCGAGACTGTGTAGAGTGGGAGTGTCGTTTCCTTTCACTAAGGTCTCATATTACATGCAGCTCTGCTCTCTATGATGTGCAGTGAGTGACATCAGATCCCCACCCCCTACCTGCTTAAGCAGAGAAATAGCCTTCAATCTGTGTGTTTTAGAAGACTGTAGAGAAGAGAGGCTGCAGATAAACATGTACAACTTTTGTAGGAGGATTTGTTTCAGTTCTGTGTATCGCCTAGCTAGGCTAGTCCCGTATGTGATGGTTTGTTGTTGTTCAGTTGATTAGTCGAGGTTGACTCTTCATGACCTCATGGACTATAGCGCACCAGGCTTTTCTGTCCTCCACTGCCTCCCGGAGTTTACTTAACTTTTATGTTCATTGTTTCGATGATGCTATTAATCCATCTTGTTTTCTGTCATCCTCTTCTCCTTTTTTCTTCCATGTTTCCTAGCATCAGAGTCTTTTCCAATGAGTCCTCTCTTCACATTTGGTGGCCAGAGTACTAGAGTTTCAGCTTCAGGATCTGTCTTTCCAGTGAATTTTCAGGGTTGATTTTCTTTCAGGATTGACTGGTTTGATCTTCTTACCATCCAAGGGACCTTCCAGAGTCTTCTCCAACACCATAGTTCAAAAGCATCAATTCTTCGGTGATCAGCCTTCCTTATGATCCAACTTTCACAGCCATAGGTTACTACTGGGAATACCATAGCTTTGACTATACGGCAGTTTGTCGTTAGGGTGATGTCTCTGCTTTTTATAATGTTGTCTAGGTCTCCCAAGAAGCAAGCATCTCTTAATTGCATGGCTACAGTCACCGTCTGCTGTGATCTTGGAGCCTAGGAAGATAAAATGTGTAACTGTTTCTATTTCTTCTCCTTCTATTTGCCAAGTATAATTAAAGGCAAAAAATGTTTTTGTTAGTTTTGGATAGAGTGGAAAGGGATTCAAACAGGTTTTATCAGTTTCTGCCGCTGTCGGGGAGTTTCACCATCTCTTGTGTTCATTGAAAGGGAAAGTAAAAGAAAGTCCCAAATTCTGGGTTGACACTAGAACAGAAATAGAAGGGAAATGGGGACACTAGTTCTGGTGACCCGGTGACACCACTGGATTCCCTTGCTTTGGATGGATCTCCTTTCACTTTCTGTTTTGGCTGTAGAACAGGAAGTAAAGGGAAATTTTCCCAATGGGACACAGAAGGCACAAAAAAAAAAAAAAAAACCTGGCAGGGCTTATAACCCTCCCTTATTCTATCCAAAATGAAAAAATAAATGTTACATTTAGTGCTGTTAGGTTGTAATTAGCCTAAGCTAAATTCATAGTTTGGTATTCACTACTCCCCCTAAGCCCCGTGTAATTGTTTTTGTCTGTTTGTTGCTGGAGTGTGTCACTGGCAATAGTGCAAGAAGATTTAATAAAGCTGAATTATGAGTTTTCATGTCATGGCACTTATTACACATATCAAAGCATCCAAAAACTGTATATGCTACTTGTATAAAGTCTTCAAGTAAGTAACCAAATGTTTTTTTTTAATCTCTAGATGGGTTATGCTAGTGGTGATCAAATAGCAGGAGGACTTCACACTCGTCAGTACAGTCGAGCCTTCATTGTAGCCCAGCCGGATAATTCTAAGAGGGTGGTGTTTGTCAGTGCAGACATAGGAATGATGTCTCAGAGAGTGCGGCTGGAGGTAAGTTCACAAATAATGTGTTTGAAAGGATTTGAGATTGTTATTTTTCTCTGTTTAAATGTAACTGGAAAATTTTCACACGTTTTACCAAGGCATTACACAGAACATTATAGTCTTGAAGAACATGATATTTTAGTATCAGCATAACAGAAATCTTCTCCTCAGAGTGCACAAATGTGACAGTTAGTATTGTCACACAAAAATATGGTTTAGGACATGGGTGCTCAACCTGTGGCCCTCTGGCTGTTGTGGGACTACACGTTCCATGCAGCATTGCAAGGCTAACAGTTACAAGCATGACTCCAAAAAGCAGAGGCATGATGGGAAATGTAGTTGCAACAGCTGGATGGCCACAGGTTGAGCACCCATGGTTTAGGAGTTGCAACTTTTTCTCTAGAGAGGTCATACGGTCATGAAGTGCATATCATGTCAGATGGGGAGGTACAATCAAATGAGGTCAATGGGGATGGATAGTAAGGCCTCATTCACACAGGACTGCCTATCCATGCACCCGTATGAAGGGCCATCTTTGCCTGCACAAGATGCACACGTGTTCCATGCATTTGCGTGCAGGCAGACATATTCATGCCTTTTGAGGTGCAGCGGCTGCATGGACACAACCACTCGTCCCACCATGACAGCTGTGCGGGTGCACGTCCCCAAACGTACACTGTCAGCATTCGGCGATTGTCAAGTTAGGACCAAGTGGCTGTGTCTGTGCAGACGCTGTTTCCCAATAGACACGTATGGGTCTGCAAGGCATGCAAATTCATGGAGCACCTGTGCAGGCAAAAATGGTTCTTTGCACGGGAGTATGTATAGGTATGCCGGTATGAATGAGGCCTAAAAGGTAAGGAAGTAAAGAGGAATAGTGAAGGTGATAATATAGAGAGGTGGGACAGAGCATGACAGAGCATGACAGCTCGCCAGGATCAATTCTGGGATATATCCCCAGTATATATTCTACAAAGAGGTATCAAACCAGACCCGGGGATCCTACACACATTTAGAAGCATTGAGAGTGTTACTCATTGTTGTTACTCATGCAGTTTTTACACATTTCTACTACCATATTTTTCTTCAAAGGTAATGGACAAGTTGAAAACCAAATATGGTGATCTATACAGGCAAGACAATGTAGTGTTAAGTGGCACCCACACCCATTCAGGACCATCAGGCTTTTTCCAATACACAATCTTCATGTTGACAAGTAGAGGATTTCACAGAGGGATCACCGATGCCATTGTCAATGGTATTGTTAAGGTATGATCTGTTTCATGTGATTTTCTTTAAGGTTTCAAAGTAATGTCAATGTCAAAGTAAACAGCAATTCATATATACTTTGTTTTTTTATAGTCAACAAAAAGTGATAACCATATTTATTTTAGATTTAAGTGTTAAATAAACTCTTGCACCACTACAGCACACCAGGGCTTTTAACATCTCTGTATTCTGACATCTAGAATTGTAATAGGATTTTATCGCTTTTGTCTCTAATTCTCGGGACCTTCACATTCACTCTTAAAGGAGCATGTTCCCAGTCACCTCACATGACAGAAATTCCCATTCCCATGGCAGAATACCTTTTTACCCCAGAATAGATAACACCCTTTGTAGTCTGTGATAAGAGGAATAGCAGAAAGATAATTATAAGCTGAAGTCCATAAGTAATTACCACACCTTAATATTATAGTGAGCTCTTTTGATATGTATAAAAGTTCAAACCATTTGCCTATCAGCAAACATTTTCGGAAACATATCGGATATAAAATTTTCAGAGCAGTAATTAAAAACAAGTGCTTACCTTTATAGATAATGTGCACACATATTCCAGTTTATAGAGCCCTAAAGAATCTTAAAGTGACCATGTGCTTTATTTAACTTGGCTTTAAAATCAGTCAATAATTCCTTTGCAAAGATAGTTTAAATGTAATGTCATATGTAAGAATGCCTGCGGTTAATCAAAAAGCCTCCACATAACAGGGTTACATGCAGTGTTGCCAACTGCCAGTATTTTTACTGGCAGCCAGTACAAAACTGGCACATTTCTCCTGCCAGTAAATGCCAGTAAGAGGAAAAGGGTGCCAGCAAAAAATATGGCTGTGACACTTGGCTTGGAATTGGGCTCAGAGCCAGCCAGGATCATCCAAGTGCCTGTTACAGTGTGTTTGGGTGGTACCGGCGGGGGGCGTGTCTGGTCTGAGCATGTCGTGTGATGTCATGGTACAAGGGAGCCGAGTGGAGCGGCCAGAGCCTTGTATGCAGGCCTGTCAGTGTTGTTTGGACTGGAGGGGACTGAGAGCCCCCCACCTGGCATGGATAGAGACCCTCACTGTGACTCATGATGGGACGTGTCAGTAATCTGTGCTACTGAACACTGCTGTCAGTGTCACTGTGAGAGTCCATTTCATGTGCGTGTCACCCCTTTTAATTTCCTGCCCCTGAGTCACTTACTATATTGAAAATAAAATAAGAAATATGCCTTTTGCCCTAATGTCTATTGCTAATTTCATATTGTATTTATTTGTAGCCTAAATGCTGAAATTTTAACTTACAACTGCCATTTTGTAACTTTTGGAAATGGCAGTAAAAGCTTGGCTGTGCCAGTACATTTTGGGTGTAGTGTCAGTAAATTTCAATCTGGTAGGTTGGCAACACTGGTTACATGTCTGTGCTATGAAATATCTTTTAGGTAGTTGTACGCATGTACATGTAGGTTCTCTTGTTACTGTATGTTTCAGAAAAAAGTCATCTGGTAGCTTGGAATTAGTGCTTGATAAATGGTACGTTTGCCCAAAATGGAAGTAACGGTGCACAGATGCATATTCTCCTGTAACTTCAAGACTAGTTTTAATGGTCTTTGTGATTAACTTCTGGCAACATTATTAATAGCATTTCATTTGAATTATCTTTCCACCAGTATCGGTGACTAAGTTTTATTCAACCCATGAAGAACTTGACTCTATTCAGATGTAGTACACAAAATGTCTTTTGATAACTTACTTCCTGCATTCTCCATTTACAGTAAGTATAGGATTTTGCAGACTCCACTGAAGCCTGGGGGGCCTTTTACTAGGAGGGGGACCTACACAATGCTATACAGTATATAGGCCTTGCCACAGGAAAAATAGATAACTGCTCCTTGGAAATGCTACAACAGTGGTTCTCAACCTTGGTCCTCAAGTACCTCCAACAGGCCATGTTTTGGTAATTTCTCTTAGATAAAATAGCTGTCCAAAATACCAAGCCAATGACTCGGATTTAAAGCACCCGTGCAAGACGATGGAAAACTTGAAAACATGGCCGGTTGGGGGTACTAGAGGATTGAGGTTGAGAACCACTGCACTACACCATACCACTCTCTAAACACCAGACACCTGCGAGCAGTCCTCCTATTTATCTCTCCCTGTCTGCAATTCCCTGATTGGTCAGGAGAAGTATATTGCACCTACCTACTATCAACAGGGCACAGACTGTCTCCAGAAGGCTCCAGAAGCTCCCTGTCCTTGCAGAGCTAAAAATATGTGAACAGTGTTGCTGGGATGAATATAGTTATAAAAACGAATGCTATAATTACCTTTCTATGATAAAAAGCTACTATTTGCTCATTAAAATGCTGGCCACATGTCTGAAGGCCTAGGTACTAAGTCCTATGATGTATGCCAAAGGCTAAAATCAGCCATACTGAATTCTAATCCTTGCCTTTAAAAGATGTCACATGACTAAGTGCCCCGATACAGCGTTTTCTCCTAGAAAGGTAACTTACTTTGGATTCTTTGTTTCTCTTTATTTGTCCATCTTCGAAGACTGTTAGGCCTCGTACACACGACCGAGAAACTCGACAGAATCCATGAAGAAACTTGGTGGGAGAGCTTTTTTGCCGAGGAAAACGGTCGTGTGTATGCTTTTCATCGAGAAAACTGTCGAGGAACTCGACGAGGAAAAAAGAGAGCAAGTTCTCTTTTTCTTCGAAGGGAGTCTCAATTTCCTCGTCGTGTTCCTCGTCGGGCTGGTTTTCGACAAGAAACACGTTGGTGTGTAACCTGAAAAATTATGTGTAGCCCACACACGATAATTTTAAATGAA
The DNA here is from genome assembly GCA_029574335.1 of Rana kukunoris. Taxonomy (NCBI): domain Eukaryota; kingdom Metazoa; phylum Chordata; class Amphibia; order Anura; family Ranidae; genus Rana; species Rana kukunoris. Next base: position 79,996,174 of record CM056056.1, read on the forward strand.
GTTTTTTTTTTTCATGCTTCAATTAAATTTTTATTGTTAGACAGTAGATTACGTCACTCTAAATCTACCTTTTTTTCTGGCTGTACTTTTTTACAGACATTTTATAAACAGGTACTGGATTTTTTTAAATTAATCAATCAAATAGCCCACATCCTAGACTAAAAAGTGCAAATATTATCTAAATAACAACTAAATATGTTTCCAATACAATCACAAACCATACAATCAATAAAGTAATTATAATAAATCTAACATGAAATTCCATCCAAAAGCAGTCCACGCAGTGCTCTGTGCTGTTCAGTGTTGTATTAGTAAATAAAACAGTTCTTCAGTAAGGCCCCTTTCACACCTGTGGACCGTATGTCCCCTTTTCATCCATTCATGAACATCCGCTGACACCCGATCTCGTCCGCCTCCGCAATGCTCCGATTCTGCAGACGGAAGAAAACCCTATTTTTCCTTCCGTCTGCGGATCGGTTAGGGTGAACACGGACATACGGTCCGTGTTCATCCGATCCCCCCATAGGGAAGAGCGGAGAAAAGACAGGGTGGTCCCTGCACAGTGTGCAGGGACTGCCCTGTCATCTGCCGGCTCAGTGGGGATCAACGGAGCCATACCGAGGTTCACGGGGCGGATCAGTAATGAGTGTGAAAGAGCCCTAAAGGTCACCCTTGTACCACCACCTTTAACACAAACAAGTCGCCGGACCTCCATGACCCCCTAATGAAAATTGGGTCATGCAGCACTTTTCCACTTTAAGGAAAGGGATCCCCTGGCCAGCCATTCTCTCTTCTCCAAATTTATTCACTCTTCCAATTGAGGAAAAAAAACTTACATAGTGTAAAATTCGCATTTTATTAGGAGCTATCAGTTAAAAGCTTACTAGTGCTCACTCACGTTAAAATGTACACAACCTAGCACCAGGATTTTTAGCATACAATCACATATACCATCGGCTCCGCCACTATGAGTGTCTTGCAACGCTAGCCAAAGGGGTATACCTCTACCTCCTGGGCCGTGACAATGGAATTGCATCACTTCCTGTCTGTTGTCACTGATTTTTTTTTCTGGCATTTCATATCCGATAGACCAGTGGTCTTCAAACTGTGGCCCTGGGGCCAGATGTGGCCCTTTCTGGAGCTTTTATTTGGCCCTTGGGGCACTGTTTCATCCTTTGATACCAACAATAGGGCATAATTCCCTCCCACTGACACCAATGAAGGGACACAATTCCTCTCAGTGACACAAATGATGGGGCACAATTCCTCCCAGTGACATCAAGGATGGGGCACAATTCCTCCCAGTGACACCAATGACGGGGCACAATTACTCCCACTGAAACCATCAATGAGGGATTATTTTTTCCCACTGACATCGGGACTTTTTCTGCTCCCAATGGACACAATCTGGCCCCTCTAAAGTCTAAAGGACAGTAAACTGGCCCTTTTTTTTTAGAGTGTTTGAAGACCCCTGCTATAGACAAAGGGCCAGATTCAGGTAGAGTTAGGCTGGCGGATCAATGGATCCGCCAGCTTAACTGTCACTTTAAGCTGGCGTTTTTTGTTTTCTGTAACCAGAAAACAAGAAACGCCGGGTTGGAGTTCCGATGCGATCGGCGCAATTGAATTTCGCCATCGCATCGTTACTTCAACTTAAAAATGGCGCCGGGGGCGTTCCCACCAATTTACGCTAAAAAAATATGTTAATGAGCGGGAATCGGCAATTCACGATCTTTTTCGGGCGCGACGCAGTGACTTTACGACGTTTCCGGAAGCGATACGCGGCGTATAGATAAAGCAGCCCCCTAGTGGAGTATCCTATGTTAAGTATAGGCGTCGTCATCACGTCGGAAAAAAAACAAATCGCGTCGCTTGCGTAAAACATTCATGAATGGGGATGTGACGTCATTGACGTTCACTGACAGAATTTGGAGCATGCGCACTGGGATGCATTGACACTCGACGCATGCGCAGTACGTTCGCCGCGGGATCGCGCTTAGTTTGAATACTACACGCCCCGTACCCGCCCAATTTGAATTCCGCCGGCTCATTTGCGATGCGCTGCCGCAACTTTAGGAGCAAGTGCTTCATGAATAACAGCACTTGCTCCTAAAATTTCGGCAGAGTAACGTAAATGAGAAGCGTTACTCCAGAGCAAAGATGCTCTGATCTACCTGAATCTGGCCCAAAGAGTTTCTTTGAAGCCACTAAAAGAAAACAAATCTAATACAGAAATATTCTTTTGAGTGCACTTAGCCTTCAAGTGGTTTCCCATCTGAAACATTTGTATACTGCAGTTATATTCTGTAATTTAGGCATATTAAAAAACTGTTAGGGCAACTTCTGAATTTTTTTTTGAAGAACATAAAATATAGTAGTGTAAAAAAAAATAAAGGTCTATCCTAACTTGAATGCTTTGTTTCAATTCTTCATTCTGTGCCTAGAGCATTGACATAGCACATGCAAATCTAAGAAGAGGAAAGGTGTATGTGAACAGGGGCACTGTACAGAATAGCCATATCAACAGAAGCCCCACCTCCTATCTGCGTAACCCTGAATCAGAGAGAGCCAGGTGAGGCGGTAGTTGTGCTATACATTTCATAATGGAAAATTATGGCTGCTAATAATCATATGTGGTATATGTACCTAATGACTAACAGTCTAATTTTTCTTTTTCTATTTGATATAACTCTATGATAGAATATAATCATTTTTTTTCGAACTCAAATGTGTGTTTGTAGGCCATCATTTATAGTAAGATCTGCCCTTGTCCTGGGAATGATTGTTGTGACGTTACCTGCAGGGGCGGACTGACAACTCATTGGCAATAGGCGATCATGCGGCCCCCGGGCAATAGAAGATTATGGGGCCACACAGTATAAACACACACACATACACTATACATACACAGTATACACACACAGGCACACATAGTATACACACATACAGTATACATCAGGGGCAGACTGACCATTAGGGCACTGCCCGAGGGCCCCATGCCACTAGGGGGCCCCATCAGGGTTGCCAGCCTCAGAAAAACCAGGGACAGTATGTAAAAATCTGTGTTTTAAAAAAATAAAAAGATTATAGCTGCCCCGCCACTCCAGTACCTTTTCAGTGTGTGTATGTGTATTCTGTGTGTATGTATACTGTGTGTATACTGTGTATGTATACTGTATGTGTGTGTGTATACTGTGTATGTATACTGTATGTGTCTGTGTGTGTATACTGTATGTGTCTGTGTGTTTATACTGTGTATGTATACTGTATGTGTCTGTGTGTGTATACTGTGTGTGTATACGGTATGTGTCTGTGTGTGTATACTGTGTATGTATACTGTATGTGTCTGTGTGTGTATACTGTGTATGTATACTGTATGTGTCTGTGTGTGTATACTGTGTATGTATACTGTATGTGTCTGTGTGTATACTGCGTATGTATACTGTATGTGTCTGTGTGTGTATACTGTGTATGTATACTGTATGTGTCTGTGTGTGTATACTGTGTATGTATACTGTATGTGTCTATGTGTATACTGCGTATGTATACTGTATGTGTCTGTGTGTGTATACTGTGTATGTATACCAGGGGCAGACTGACAACTCATGGGGCCCTCGTGCAATGTGCTCTTCTAGGCACGATCGGTGTTTTCAGAATAATAGGTTAGCATTAACAGCCTACAGTATAGATCAGTGTTTCTTAACTCCAGTCGTTAAAGGGCCCCAACAGGTCATGTTTTCAGGCTTTCCATTATTTTGCACAAGGAATTCTCCCCCTAAATTTAACATAGCACCGGCTCTGAAAGTAGCCAGGCACTACACTCGGTTTGCGAGTGTTGTCTCGAAAACGATCAGGATTCAGGCCAAAGCGATGTGCAGTACCGCGTTTGGCCTGAGGTCGCAGCCGATCGGCGCTGTTCGGGAATGCTCAGAAAGACACAAAAATACTCCGTTCCTGAGCCTTTCCGAGGTTTGCCGAGGTCAGCCGAGCTGTCCTCTGGCCTTTCCTCTGTGCAGAGAATGTATTTAGATAATAAAATGTCTGCCTTTAGAATCACTTTAATGCCTTTAAGAATCACGTTAATGTTTATCGGCTATCACATATGTGACATCTATACCTTGCATCAGAGAAATCACTGTTCCTCACAAATGACACCCAACCTACTGTGCCTAGGGCAGGCGTCCCAAACTGACGGCCCTCCAGCTGTTGCGAAACTACAAGTCCCATCATGTCCTGCTTGTAACTGTCAGCCTTGCATTGCCTCATGGGACTTGTAGTTTTGCACAGCTGGAGGGCCACCAGTTTGTGACTTTACCCAAACTTTTTCCGAGGCAGAATTAGTCACTACCATTTAAAACACCTGGAACTGGAAGTTTCACCAGCAGAGAATGTTTGCTGAATTTCAGATTCCCTGCTTTATAAATATGCCCCTCAATGCCCAGAGCCCAAACGCCCCAAATAATCATACCTAGATATTCAATGGTTATCTTAAAACCCTTCATAAAGATCCATTTTGCAGCAGTATGAGATATTTTGATCTATAAAGATTTTCCTTAAGGGTACCTACACTAAACAGGGCAGAGTTTTGATATTGCATTTGAAAGGCAAACAGAAGGTGGAATACCGCTCAGGTGTAGGTGTTAGTTAATTAATCCAAGGTGCCGGCCCAGAGGAGAAGTCTTGCGGTGTTTAGCTCTTTCCACTCTTCCTGATACTCCCCCGTGTGACAAAACTTGTCCCCAGACTGTAGATAGCATCCATAAAAGTCCCATAACACGGCACAAATGTTACTAGGATATACAATGCAGTTAACGCATTTCACATAAGGAGTGCTTAATCAACTTAAAAGGCGCATTTCATGCTAGTGGAGAGTCTAAAGTTATGAAGCTGTGGTGCAGCAGTTACGTCTCCTGCAGTTAGCACTAAACAAGTATTGGGACACTGGCCTTTACAAGCACATTAAAATTAAATTAGTCTTAGTCCATTGGGTTCAGTATTGATTTGGCCCACCCTTTACAGCTATAACAGCTTCAACTCTTCTGGGAAGGCTTTTGCACAAGGTTTAGGAGTGTGTCTATGGGAAGGTTTGATCATTCTTCCAAAAGCGGTGAGGTCAGGCACTGATGTTGGACAAGAAGGCCTGGCTCGCAATCTCCGCTCTAATTCATCAAATCAAGTTCTTCCACCCCAAACTCGCTCAAACATGTCTTTATGGACCTTGCTTTGTGCACTGGCCCAAATCATTGTGTGTAGGGGGATTATGGTGTGGGGTTGTTTTTCAGGGGTTAGGCTTGGCCCTTTAGTTCCAATGAAGGGAACTCTTAAAGGAGTTGTAAAGGAAGTTTTTCTTTTGCTGAAATGACTGTTTACAGGGTATAGAGACATATTAGTTAACCGATTCCTTTTAAAAACGATTAAAAACAAATACAAATCATTCATATAATGTACCTGCAGTTTCTAGTTTCGTTTTTGCATGTTTCCTGGTTCTCTGCTGTACAGAGCCACAGAGCCAATACAGGGCAGTGATGGTTTGAAAAATGAAACTGATTGGTGCTGAGGGGTTTTAGACACACAGTAATCACACCTCCTTGATTAGTGACCACAGAGAGAAAGCTCCCAGTACTGTGGTTATCAGGAAACAGACAACCAGGAAGTGTGGAGATCAGAGAAGAAGTACAGCAACTTAAGTGCAAAAAACGAACAATGAGGACATGAAAACAGCACTGCAGTAAGGTAAAGGAAGCTAATAAGATAAAAAAAATTCCTTTACAAACCCTTTAAGGTGTCAGCATACCAAGGCATTTTGGACAATTTCATGCTCCCAACTTTGTGGGAACAGTTTGGGGATGGCCCCTTCCTGACTGCACACCAGTGCACAAACAAGGTCCATAAAGATATGGATGAGCAGGTTTGGGGTGGAGGAACTTGACTGGCCTGCACAGAGTCCTGACTTCCAAACTAGAAAACCTTGGGGATTAACTAGAGTGGAGACTGCGAGCCAGCCTAACCTTACAAATGTGCTTCTGGAAGACTGGTCAAACATTCCCATAGACACACTTCTAAACCTTGTGGACAGCCTTCACAGAAGAGTTGAAGCTGTTATAGTGGCAACGGGTGGGCTAACTCAATATTGAACCCTATGGACTAAGACTGGGATGCCATTAAAGTTAATGTGAACGTAAAGGCAGATGTCCCAATACTTTTGGTAATATAGTGTATGAAGCAGAGTCTGACTGACTAACCGAGCTGCCCCTCCTTAATCTCAATATTAAACCCTATGGACTAGGACTGGGATGCGATTAAAGTTCATATGCATGCAAAAATACTTTTGGTAATAAAGTGTAGTGGACTGTCCCTCCCAAGCTGTAATTTGGCTTACATTTGGCCCTCCACAGCAAAAATCTCTGTTCACACCCAGCCTGAAAACTCATACAATGTCCTATTCTGTTGTGGTCTTTTTGCAGTTCCCATTGCTAAATATGTACAGAATCAGTTATTATTTAGCAGGTTTGGTACTTCAAATGCGGTGAACGTATATACAATGCACCTGGATCAGGCTCATTAACACTTTTTCCATCATAAACTCCCTAACCGGGAGTGTGGTCACTTGTTAGATGGGGGGAAACAGTGGGACTGCATATATATGGCTGGCTTAGCAAACATTACTTAGCACTGTTCTGCAGATTCATGTCATACTATTTAGTGCAAAGTGAAATACAATATTTCTAGTGTCGACTTTTGTGAACTTCTGAGTCAATGTGCATCTTACAGTGGACAAAATGACAAAATATACCTCTGTATGCAGGTACCCAACAAACACAGACGACGACATGGTTATATTAAAGATGGTGGACATTAACGGAAATGATGTTGGGCTCGTTAGGTAAATGGCTTCAACTTATTTTAGTAAATGCAGAGAGAATGTATGCAACTATACATAACCCATGTATGATGTGAACCACAGGCATATACGTTTTCAAATAAACCTATCAGGATTGAAGTGGGAGTCACCTTTCCTGACTAGGGTTGTCGCCTCATAAATTGAAAACGAAACACATATTAATTACAGGTTCTGGGCCAGATTCTCAGCGGCGTTACGACGGAGTATCTCGGATACCCCGTCGTATCGCCGTTTTTTTTGTCTCGTATCTATGCGCGTGATGCTTAGCATCACTTTTGCATAGATACGCTTCTACATCCGACAAGTGTAAAACCATTACACTTGCGGATCGTAGATGTAATGACAACTCCGGCCACTAGGTGGCCTTTACGTTGTTTTCGCATTTGCATATGCAAATGAGGTAGTACGCCGATTCTTGATCGCTTTTACGCCACCCCGTCGTCGCGTACGTCGTTTTCGTTCGCGTAAGGTTACCCCAGCTTCTATGTGGAGTAACCTTACGAAGTACCGTCGGATGCCGTCGGGTCCCGTCGGATGCCATGTTAAGTATGGCCTCGGGTCAGCGTCGGCTTTTTCTGTCGCTTACGTCGTTTTACTAACTCGTTCGCGAATAGGGAGTTGCGTAAATGACGCTCACGTCGTTTTGACGTCGGTTTCAACGATGCTTTCCGACATGAGCTGGAGCATGCGCACTGGGCTTTTTCCCCGGCCGGCGCATGCGCAGTTCATTCGACGCGGGGGCGCGCTTAATTTAACGACGCAGGCGAAACCTACGGAGCAAGTGCTTTGAGATTAAAGCACTTGCTCTAGTACGATGCGGCGGCGTAGTGTAACTGGCTTACGCTACGCCGCCGGAATTCTTAGAGAATCTGGCCCTCTATGTCTAATTTAGTGCAGATAAGGCACTATGTGAGTTTAATTGCTTGTGTATATTAGGTTTTGGGGCTTAGGATGACAGTCCCAGCGTTGGCAGATCCTATAATTCTCACCTCACAGATTTAACTTGAGAGTTGTCTGAAGAAATGCTGTTTGTTGCAATAACCGTATCTAGGCCAATGTGCAAACTGTAAATGACCAACAGCCATTTGTTGTTGTTTCAACTAATATAAACTGAAGAAATTGCATGTCTCTCTCTCTCTCTCTCTCTCGATCAGGATTTAAAAAGAATGCCTAGGGGTATACAAAAAATGTAACTACTAAAAGTAAATGTACATGTGCTCTCTTCAAATTGGGCAAACAAGAATGATATTAGGTTAAGTCCTAGGCCGCGTACACACGATCGACTGTTTCAGCAGACATCTCCGATCGTGTGTACGGGCTAGCGGACAGGTTTGTCCATCGGACAAATTTCAAAGCATGCTTTGAAATTTGTCTGCTACAAACCTGTCCGTCGGATCTGTCCTTCGGATCTGTCCGCGGATCTGTCCGCGGATCTGTCCGCGGATCTGTCCGCGGATCTGTCCGCGGATCTGTCCGCGGATGCGTCGAATGGATTCGACGCATGCGCGGAAGGATTTCACTTCCTCGTTTAGTGACATGGCGGCGTCAACGTCACAGCCACGTCACCGCGTTCCCTGGCCAAGGGGATTTTCAACCGATGGTGTGTACACACCGTCGGACGAAAATCCGGAGGAGACATGTCTGCTGGAAACGGTCCGTCGGACATGTTTCTGCGGACATGTCCCTCCGTGTGTACGCGGCCTTAGAGGCAGAATATTCACACAGCAGATCTGCTCAGGAGATGGTAAGAGGCAGTGTGATTGGGTGCTGGTGGTGGTTTCTTCATTCCTTTTGGAACACTTAGTTCTACCACCAGGGCCGATCCGCCCTATAGGCTCACTATGCAAGCCGCTTAGGGCCCCGCAAAGCTGCAAAGGGCCCTCCAAATTACTAGAGGCCCTGCCTGGCGAGAAGTCATTTTCGCCCCCTCACCCCGCTTCTCAACTCGCTGGCTGCATGGGAGAAGAGGTAAGAAGTCGGCACCCCCTGCTTCTCAATTTGAGGGGACAGCAAATTTACACCGTTTTACAAGCTGTACACTCACTACTTTACATTGCAGCAAAGTGTCATCACATGAAAAGATATAATAAAATATTTACAACAATGTCAGTGGTGTACTCTTTTTTGTGACATACTGTGTATATATATATATACGTATATATTTAAGGCAGCACTGGGCAAAACTAACTAGCAATATGCATGTTCTAAGAAGATTGATATATTCACTATGTGTACAGTATATATACAGTAAAACCTTGGTTTGAGAGTAACTTGGTTTGAGAGCGTTTTGCAAGGCAAGCAAAATGTTTTAATAAATTGTGCCTTGATATACAAGCGATGTCTTGATATACAAGTAGTATCATGTCACAACTGAGTATAAAAAAGAAAAGAGGAGCCTCTAAGTGTAGCAATATGGTTACATTTAATGAAGGTACAACATTTAGCAACTTATTGCTACACATGACCGTTTTTCGGGTTCTAAAAAAATAAGTTTTTTTTAACGTCATTAACAACGATTGTGTGTGGATTTCAGAGCATTTTTTCACGATCTAAATATTGGGCAATTTTTTTTCTCGAACATGCTCCAATTTTCCATGTTGTTTTTAACATTGACGTTTTTAACGTCGTAAAAAATGGTCGTGTGGGCTTTAACGATTTGAAAAAAACACGCATGCTCAGAAGCAAGTTATGAGATGGGAGCGCTCGTTCTGGTAAAACTAGCGTTCTTAATGCAGTAAGCACATTCATCACGCTGTAACAGACTGAAAAGCGCAAATCGACTTTGCTAGAGCATTTTTTTTCACGACCGTGTGTAGGCAAGGATGTTTTAATTATCAGGTTGAAAAAAACTTTGTTTTTTCTAGACCCTTAAAAACAACGGCCCAGATTCATAAAGCAATTACGCCTGTCTAACTGGTGTTAGACAGGAGTAATTTCAAATTTCGCGCGCCGTATCACTAGTTTGAATCCTCAAACCATGATACGGCGGCTTCGATCCGAGAGGCTTACGTCTTCGTAAGCCTTCGGATCTACGCTGCGATATTTTTGCGGCCGCTGGGAGGAGTTTGCGTCGTTTTGATGCGTCGGGATATGCAAATGTGTTTTTACGGCGATCCACGAAGATACGATCGGTCTTCGCAATCGCTTACGTCTATTTTTGTTTACGTACTGTTAGACCAGCTTTTTGCTGGTCTAACGGTGCGTAGCCCATGTTAAGTATGGCCGTCGTTCCCACGTCGAATTTAATTTTTTTTTTTTACGTAACTCGTTCGGGAATAGAAATGTCCGTAAACGACGCTACTCAAACAACGAATGACGTAACGACGTGATTTCGCGCAATGCACGGCGGGAAATTTGCGAACGGAGCATGCGCAGTTTGATCGCCGCGGGAACGCGCCTATTTTAAATCCTTCACGCCCCCTACTCGCGTAGATGGATTGCGACGGGAGAAATACACTACGCCGCCGTCGTTTACTGGACAAAATCTACCTGGATTCCACGTAGAGCCAGGTAAAAAACGGCGGCGTAGTGTATTTCTGATACGCTACGATAATCTAATTCTCTCTGAATCTGGGCCAACGTTTTTTAGAACCCGAAAAATGGTCGTGTGTACGCGGCATTAGAGGCGCCTCTCTTCTATTTTATACTGATTTGATATACAAGTGCTTTGGATTACAAGCATGTTTCTGGAATAAATTATGCTCGCAATCCAAGGTTTTACTGTATACCTGTATATCTTCCTTGGAAATGCATAGTTATATGCTCCACAATTTTTCTATGCTATAAACATTTAGCTTAGCAGTATTTGGATATTCTATTGACAAAAAGTTGATAGCTAGGGAGTGTTTGCATGTGATAAAAGTTTTTAGGGCTGGTTGCAGATTTTCCCATTATGCTGGAAAATCACCACTGACATGTTTCCCCAGAAGAAAAAAGAGAAATTACTGCTGGAGCAACAAATGTCACCCTTATCTCAACTGCCAAAAGGTTTGATTGCATATAGGCAGCATATGTCTGTCACACTGTCGGATAGTTGCCCTGGGTCATATTGTATTTATAAGTTATTAAAGTCAGTACTACTAAGCTTATCGAATCTTTTTTATGAAGACATTTTTATAGACTTTAAATCACTAAAGCCCACCTCTATTCCATCAGAAAACACTGCATATTGATCTCACTAACATATGAATTTCCCCTGTTGCTTCCAGCTGGTTTGCTGTGCATGCCGTTAGTATGCCGAACACTAACCACTTGATCAGCAGTGACAACTTGGGCTACGCGTCTTACTTGTTTGAGATGGAAAAGAATAAAGGGTTTCTGCCTGGAGAGGTTGGTGTTGCACTGAATGGCAAATAGATAATTGTAGCACTGATTGACAGAACAATGACATTGTAGAGAAACAAAACAGTAATGTTTTTGAGTGTGTGCATTATGGTACTTCTTGATAAAAACAAAAAAACAAACCTGTATAATTAAAGTAGAAGAAACACCTAAGTCTAACTATTCTTAAAAATATCCCTTCACCTTTTCTCCTACCTATTCAGCCTAAACTGTACTTACCTATTATTAATATTAATCTGTTCCAGTCCTGTCATGTGATCCTGCAGTTCTGCCTCAGGGAGTGCTGGACAACGGCTGTGAATTCTGGAAGCCGTCTCGTCACCCATTACCCAACTGTTATCAGCGCTCTCTCTTCTCCCCTGCAGCAGCTGCTCATTGATACAGGGGAGTCAGAACTGCAGGGTCATGTAAACAAGCTGGATCACGTAAATTAAGCTGATTAAAAATAGGTATGTACACACATCTACTTATTTTTTAGGCAGGATGGGTAGTTCAATACCAAACAATGTTAAGGCACGTTTTTATGTAATTTTATATATATTCCTGTTGTTTTGAGGTAACTTAAGATATATGTTTAGATTTCTACAAACATTATTATAAATATTTTATGTGTGAAATTAGGTCATCCTTACAGAATTTTTGTATATTTTCTAGGGATCTTTTGTTGCAGCTTTTACATCAACAAATCATGGGGATGTGACACCAAATACCAAGGGTCCTCACTGTACAAATACAGGTGTTTCATGTGAAAACCCTACCAGTACTTGTCCAGAAGGCGGGGTGAGTTTGACTTTACTTTTTCCTCTTCTCTCTTTTAGGATCCTGCAGATCTCTAATTTACTCCATTGCCTTGATATTCAAGGCCTTGAAAGGGTGGTTGATTTTGGAAAAAATGCAAGTAATGTATCAACATTTTTAGTTTGGAGACTGAGTTTGAAGAGTTTGGGGGCAGGGTTTAATGGACCTTGATGCCTTAGGGTCCTTTCACACGGAGCGGACCGTTTTTGATCCGCCCCGTGTGTATCCGTCGGCTCAGCAGGGATCATCTGTAAATCCCTGCTGAGCTGTCGACAGACACGGCGTTCCCCGCACACTGTGCAGAGACCGCCCTGTCTTTCCTCCGCTCTCCCCTATGGGGAATCGGATGATTACGGACCATCTGTCCGTATTCATCCGATCCGATCCGCCAGACGGAAGAAAAATAGGGATTTCTTCCATCCGTAAAAATGGATCTTTGCGGACGCGGATCTTTGCGGATGTTAGCGGATGCATCATCCGCTAACGGACGCGATCCCACAGGGATGCATTACAAGTCCGTAAACGGACTTGTAAAAAATGGACAAACGGTCTGTACGTGTGAAAGGACCCTTACACTACTAGGGATACACTTGGAATATTCCTCAGTCTTTGCTGCACATTTAGTGGATTTTGCACAGTAAAAGTTTAAGGATCACTATAATAAAATGTTTTCTTATAAACTACTGTACATGCCTTGCACTCCTACATACTTAAAATTCAATCTGACTTAATATTTTTATAATTACTTTCTAAAACAGATATTTAGTTGGACTGTTGCTTTTAGTGGGATCACAGGAGGATACGATTAGAGTATTCACTTAGAATACAGCTAAAACAGTTGAACAAAAATAGAGCAAAGACATTTAGAGATGAGTTCTAGGATACATTAACCTACTGCCCAGGTCAAATAGAATATGAAATACACTCGGTTTATAAATAATAGTAAACATGTAGCCCTGCCTCTGGGTTAGCATGAAAGAGCAGACTAGAAGATACTATACAAGACATAAAACAGCTCATCTCTCAAGAACAGCTATTGAAGTCAGAGGATATTTTTATTTGATGTCTGAATGCAGAGTTGAGTGGTGAAGCTACAATTAGAAGAACTACCGTATCAGTCTACCGTATTTTCTGGCGTTTAAGATAACCTTTTGTACTTAAAAATATCCCCCAAAAGTCGGGGCTCATCTTATATGCCAGTACTTGTAATGCAGAGTCAGTCAGATTGCGGGCGTCCATTGTTCAAAAGCCGCACCTCCTCCTTGTCCTGTTCCGTGATAGGCGGAACACTCAGTTTCCCAGCCTGTGTTAAGTGTCCCGCCTAACATGGAGGTCCTCTCATCCTTGGCCTCGGACGAGAGGACCTCCATGATAGGCAGAACACCGAACACATGCTCTGCTGGGAAACTGAGTGTTCCGCCTATCACAGAACAGGAAGAGGAGGCGGTTGCGGCTTTTGAACAATGGACGCCTGAAGTCTGATTCTGCATACAGGGATAAGGCATGGAGATCTAGAGATCGGCACAGTGAGGTGGACAATGGGCACAGTGAGGTATGCAGTGAGCACAGTGAAGTATGCAATGAGCACAGTGAGGTGTTTCGGAAAGGGGTCGTCTTATACGGCAAGTATATCCCACAACCAAATGTTTAGCTGGAAAATTAGGGGTCGTCTTATACGCCCAGTCGCCTTATACGCCAGCAAATACGGTACTGTACCCTGAGGAGGTGCAATGGCTGGTCTAACGGCAAGGTTCATATAAGTAACACTGACAGCACAGTACCACTAAGTATTATAATATATTACAATATATACAATACAGTATTACAATATAACCACAAATAACTTCCTAAAATACGTTCTATGAAAAAAGATAAAAAAAAGAGGTAAAAAAATAAAAGCCATTAAGTCGAATAATGTTCAGAATGTCCATAAAATATTTCTTGTCCTCTTCACCCTTCTGTGCATGTGAAAAAAACTTCAAACAGTGCTTGTGACAACCTTCAATACAGCATGGGGTTGATTTACTAAAACTAGAGAGCGTTAAATTTGGTGCAGATGTGCATGGTAGCCAATCAGCTTTTAGCTTCAGCGTGTTCAATTAAGCTCTGACAAAACACAAACAAACTTGTAGACTAATTGCACTCATATATGAAACCTCACGAGATATCCTCCTGTGCTGCTCTATGTGTCTCTTGCTCATCTGGTCCAGCTCTTATTGTACCCTGCCCCCAGTTTGTTCAAGGAAAATCCTTTCAAGAAGTGGCCACACCTACTAATGCATTTTGTCATAGTAGACTTTGTCTGGGGATCCCTAAATAAATTCTTCTGTGGTACCATGGTACTGCATTGTCAATGTTGTTGACATGTATGATAAAGAGCTGATGAGGCACTTCAGTTGGCAGCTGCAGTACAAGCGCACTATTTTGAGTAGATAGTGTGAAGTGGTTTATATACTTAAAGATAATACAAGGTCAATAGGATGAATGAACCCTTAGGCCCCGTTCACACTGGGGCACTTTTCGAGCCTTATTCGAGTGTTTTTTAAGCGTTATTCAAGCGTTTTTCGAGCATTATTATAGCGTTATTACAGCGTTATTCGAGCGAAGCCTCATCTGCAATCCCAATGTGCTGGTAAAGCACCACTAGGACCCTAACATTTAGGGCGTTTTTGCAGTGCCTCAGTGTGAAAGGGTAAGGTGTTTTTGGAGCATTTTTTTCAGCGCCCAAAAGCTACTCCAAAGTTGCTGCTTACAGGACTTTTCCTGACGCATTCATGGCAGCACACACTGGGTTGTCCGTTAGTCCGTTTTGTACCTTTGTCTGCCTGTTGTTTTTTTCTCAGCTCTGCTGAGCCCTGTGGTTCCTCTGACACCCCATACTCTCGGGGTCACCGCTGCGTACCCCTTGGCGCTCTGCAAATGCGCGCGTCATTAAAAAAAAAAAAAAAAAAGAAACAGTCCTATTGCTCTGTAGTTCTGGCTGCCGCCCTGCTGCTCTGCTCTACTCAGAGTGAAGATTGCACCAGGTGTGTGCAGGCATGTCCCAGATCAGCCTGGGCTAATTGATTACACACACACAAAAAAAAAAAAAAGGAACATATAGGATAGAAGATCTAATACATTTATATATTAATTTATAACATACCATAGGAGAAAGTATATCCCTAATTAAACAATTTAATATAACCAAAAAAATAAATAAAAAAAAAGGATAGATATATGTATATAAAATTATTATATTAATTTAATAAATAGAAATGTTGGGGGGGAACATATTGTAATGTTTTCCCTTCTCTCTTTTTTTCCCACCTTTTCGGGCTGCCTCTCTGCTATCCTCATGGGGACCACTGCCCTCGCAGACCACCGTCAGCTGACCAGGTATAGAGGCCGTCCAGAAGGGGAGACAAAAAAGAGAGCCTGGCCACTAACGCTACAGTTTTGGTAGCCCTATCGGGTCAAGAGACGCAAGTTTGCGGCACAGAGGGAGATTCCAGCCATGCTTCCGGCAGAAGGCGCAAGAAGTCGCTCAAGGTTACCCTCTTGATTTCTTCAATCAAGGCATAGCCGCTCGCGTCACAGCCACTCCCGTCCTAGTCGGTCCCACCGCAGACGATTACCTTCATCCCAGACAGAGCTATCTTACCCGCACCACGGCAAATGTTTGCCAAATATGCGGGGCGCCAGCCTTGCCAGGGGAATTGGCCTGCCGCTCATGCTTCATTGAAGTAACCAAGGATTCAGAGGCCAGAGTAGATACTGAACTCCTAGGAGAATCGCCACAGGGATCATATGTGGGCGATCCTTCCCCAAGCACATCGCCCGGCCGTTACGCCAGGCTGCAGTAACCCTCTCTAAGAATGAGGAGTGTGAGCAGGCGTCGGACTGTATCTTTTTAGTTGAACCATTTGTCCATTCAGTCAAGGAAGCGATCGGCTGGGAGGAGGTTATGGCAGAACTTCTGAAGGTTCAGAAATATTTCCTGGTGCTGAAAAGGGGGTCCTGAATCATTTCCCTTCATCAAAGAGCTGGAAAACCTCATAAAGGATAAGTGGGGGGATCGCATAAGCGGACCAGTATGAGCAACAAGTTTGCAGATTGTACCCCTGGTGGGATTCTAAGATCAATTCTTTTGATCAATGCAACTACGGTGGATTCATCTTTAATGCGACTCGCTAGAGACGTTTCTCTACCGATTGAAGACGCAGTTACCTTCCGGGACTTTCTTGATTGTAAAATCAATATAGAACTGAAGAAAGCCTGCTCCACGACAGGAGACGCTTGTAGGCCGGCTATCACCATGGCGGCAGTCGCTAAAACTATCGCTGCATGGGCGGCTAATGTTGAGAATTCCATTCTAGAAGGAGCCGACCAGGGGAAGATATTCTCCTCCCTGCAGGAAAATTAAGTTGGCTTACGGCTCCTGAGGGGGCGACTTCATGGCTGGGAAGAGCCTTATGGCTGAGACCCTGGATAGCGAAGGCAGCGTCAAAATCAACTGGTGCAAAATTCCATATGGCGGCTCAAGTGTATTCGGCACAAAGATGGACTCGGCCATCTCCAAGGTTACCGGGGGAAAGTCCGGGCTGATTCCCTCCGATAGGAAACCAGAGCCCCAGAAGGGCCCCGCTTACAGGCGTGATCTTCCTGTCAAATACAGGGATGTTAGATCCTACCGCCCCGGCAGGGAATTTAGGAGGGACTGGAAGACTCGACCCTCCTTCATGTAGATACAGTAAGCCAATCACAGCTGGGGAACAGCAGAAGTCCTTTTTGAGGGTCCGTCTGCCCACCCAGCTCAGGTGAGCACCAGACTCAAGAGATTCGCTCGGATGTGGGCATCTCGTATAACAGATCCATGGACACTATCCTCTATCAAGACCGGTCACAATTGGAAATTCATGGGCACATTGCCAGGGAACACATTCCAGCCTACCAAGTACTTCCGCACCAGAAAGGGAGGGGGTTTTATTCTCCTTTATTTCTGATATAAAAAAAAAAAAAAAAAAAACGGGGATCTACGTCCAGTCTTGGACCTAAAGAAGTTCAACAGACGATCAAAATAGAGGCCCTCAGATTGGAAAAGCCTTCAGTCCATTTTGTTGTCAGTGGACGTGGGAGACTGGATGCTATCTCTAGATTTTTCGGACGTTTACCTTCACATCCCAGTTCATCTTAACTTCCAGAGGTCCCTTCGGTTCTCAATCGATCAATCCCATTTCCAATTTTGGTGCCCCCCATTCGGCATCACCTCAGCACCCAGAGCATTCGGCAAGTTAGGGTGTTCCTAGGGGCAGAATAAAATACCAGGTTGTACCGGGTGCAACTCCCTCAAGAGAGGCTGAAGCCCTTGCTCCAGAAGATACAGAATCTGCTATCATCCAGACGTCTAACTGTCAGAGCCTGCCTCAGTACCCTGGGGTCCATGTCAGCATCCATACCCTTGATACAGTGGCCCCTGTGGCACATGCGAGTCTTACAGAACTCCTTTCTCAGGCAGTGGAATAGAACATCAATACTCCAAACCATTCACATCCCGAACTTTGGTAAAGCAATTAGTATGGTGGTGGACACACCCGTCCAACCTCAGGGAGTCCATTCCAAAAGTTCCCCCAAGTCCAGAAGTAGTAACATCGGACGCCAGCCAGGGGTGATGGGGTCCACACAATCTAGACTGAGTAGCCCAGGGACAGTGGCACTTTCGGGCTCAGGGCATAGTGTCAAATATTTTAGAGCTCAGAGCAGCCTTTCAGGCCCTCCTGGCCATTGCGCCTCTTCTAGAGTGTCCTGATCAGGATGGACAACAAGTAGCGGTGTCATGTATCCAGAGACAGGGGGGCATCAGGAGTCGCACGCTTCAGGAGGAAGTTCGCCCAAAATGGAAGGGGCACAAGTGCACCTGTTAGATCTGTGGGGAGTATGCGTCCCAGCAACACAGAATTCGTTGGCCAACTACCTAAGCCGAGAGACACTTTCAAACAACGAATGGTCCCTGAACCAACATGTATTCTCCATTCTTACGAAAACTTGTGGAGTACCAGAAGTCGACCTAGCGGCCACGCCAAAGAAGTCCAAGTGTCAGAGGTTCCTGTCCAGAGCCCACTTTCCATTACCTGAAGGAACAAACTGCCTAGTTCTTCCATGGAGCTGCGAGCTAGGGTAAATTTTTCTTCCAACTTCTCGGATTACAAGATTCCTGTCCCGACTTCGGAAGTCCTCAGCCACGGTTATTGTACTAATACCGTTCTGGCTGAGGAGGCCATGGTTTACGACCCCGCTACAGCTAGGTACGCGGCCTCCAATACATCTTCCAGTAACCTGGGATCTCATATATCAGAGGCAATTCTTCCATCCAGCCCAGAGAAGCTGCATTTGCCAGCTTTGAAGCGGAGAGGGCTAGGTTAGGGGAACTAGGATACTCTCAGGAGGTAATATCAACCTTAGTACAAGCTCTAAGGAGCTCCACTGATGTCACCTATACTAGGATCTGGGAGAGGTTCGTGTCATTGCAGCAAAGAGATTGGAATCCCATCTCAAATTCTTGAATTTCTTCAGTCAGGGCTTAACAAGGGCCCGGGCTCGGGTACCCTGAAGGTGCAAGTATCTGCCCTTTCAGCCCGTCTCAGCCATGACGGGTACTAGATGGGCTCTTCATCATCCAGTCACTCTGTTCCTCAGGGCCTACGTAAGATCAGACCACCTAGGAGGCCAGCCTTTCCAACAGGGGATCTCTGTGTAGTACTCGGGCCCTGTCCAATCCACCTTTTTCTCAATTCAACTTAGTCTCACCGGTCACCGTGGAACCTAGCTCTGAAGATGGCTTCCCATATTGCTATCACCTCAGTTAAGAGGGCGTCGGAGATACAGCACTTATGGCTACGGAACCCCTATTTAGTGTTCTTCCCTGACAGAGTGGTTCTGAAGCCCTCAGACCATTTTTATCCAAGGGTAACTTCCTCCTTTCATTATAACCAGGACATCGTCCTTCCGTCTTTTACTAATGAGAGGGGCGAGTCCCATGACTAGGATGTCAAGTCTACGATCTCCAGTTACGTCACAGCTACATCTCAGGAAGACGGATTCTCTCTTGATTATCCCACACGGGAGCAGACGAGGTCAGCCAGCTACCTCCCGTAACCATTACCTCTTGGTTGTTAAAGCTATCAAAGAGACCTATTCCATCCAGCAACTTACGACTCCTAGAGGGCATTAGGGCTCATTCGACAGGGGCAGAGGCCACTTCTTGGGCAGCATATTGCGGGACTTCACCGGAAACCATAGGCAGAACAGCAACTTGGTCTACCCAACACATCTTCATTTCTCACTACAGAGTGAATTCTGCTCTCCTGGCTACCGTCGACTTCGGCAGATCTGTTCTTAGAGCCAATTCCTCAGCGCTATAAAGAATAAATATTACTGTTTTCTTGCACCCTCCCGACTGGCGAGTTATTTCCCAGTGTGTGCTGCCATGAATGCGTCAGGAAAATGGAAAATTGTATACTCACCTTTCCGTAATTTTCCTTTCCTGACGCATCTTCATGGCAGCACACAGATGCCCACCCTGCTGTTTTATGATGATATATACAGAGAATGGTGCGGGGCGTCTCCCCTTCAAATTTATAGCTAACCAATCCTGTCAGGTTGTGGGGGCGGAGTCACAACCCAGTGTGTGCTGCCATGAAGATGCGTCAGGAAAGGAAAATTACGGAAAGGTGAGTATACAATTTTCCATTTTCTCAACGCCTCGCCAGTGCAACGCCTCAGTGTGAAAGGGTAAGGCGTTTTTACAGCGCTTTCAATTAATTTCAATGGAGAGAGGCGTTTTTGGAGCTTTTTTTTCAGGGCCCAAAAGCTGCTCCAAAGATTCTGCTTGCAAGACTCAGTGTGAAAGGCTCCATTGAGATGCATGGAGAACGTTTTAAGAGTGCTATTTTTAACGCTAAAACGCTGTAAAAACGCTTAGGTGTGAAAGGGGTCTTAAGTATTGTTTGCTTTGCTTTGGCTTTTCCCACATTTCAACATGTATTCTCAACAACAATGACAGCAATGAAGCTGTTTAATTAAAAAAAAAATATTGCATTGAATCTTTCTGCTTCTTTATTGTCAAGTTTGGGTCTTTACCTTTCTCCTAGCAATGATGAATCAACCACAAAGTTAATTGAGGCCTAATTTTCTAGATACCAGAAAGCGTCAGAATTTTTTTACCTGCATGAAAATTTTGAAGTGTAAATGGCCATAAAATAGCTTATCTTGGTACATTATGTCCAGTTGTGACTAATCAGCAATATAATCATGGCAAAAAATATGACAGCCATATGATAACTGTCTTAAAGGGGTTGTAAAGACAAAAATATTTTCCTCTTAAATTAAAGTCTGACAGTAGCTGATTAAGTAAAAAGTAATGTTTTGCATTATAACTAGTTTGAAACCTGTTGAAATCGAGCTGTTTTATTCACCTCCTTCTTCAGTCACTCCTGAATCATTATTCTCACCAACTTCCTAGTTTTCGGTGCACGTTCATTCTTGCTACATCACGGCCTAATGGGAACTACAGTTCCCGTTAGGCTTAGCCTCCATGCCTGTCAATGATAAGAGAGCATCTTCACGCAGGGCTGTAGTCATAGGCAGGGGGTGAGCACATTCTGCTTTCCACCATGCAAAACGGCTCAGATGCTGGTGGAAAGCAAGAAGAAGAGAGACAGGAAATGGCATTTTCAAACCTGGATTACTGTATTTTGGAGGTCAAAAGGAAAAACGAGGTAAGTGATATTTAAATGCTCTAGCTTACAGCAATCAATTGATCTAATAAAAAACAAACCTTTAGTGTTCCTTTAAATCCAAACTATGCATTTATTTTTTATAAAGCCTATCTATATATTTTTTTAAGCAGAAAGGTTACAGTGTGTAATAAAATACATTGTTTTATTTTGTGATCAAAATTCTAGGTCACAACCTGTGTTGCTACTGGGCCTGGAGAGAATGGGTTTGAAAGTACAAGAATAATAGGAGAAAATATATTTTTAAAGGCAAAGGTAGGTTAGTTTATGTAATAAAGTGTAGAGCTCCACTTGATGAAATCAAAATGTGAATTTATATGTAAACAAAATACTAATAACTCTCTTAACTAAAAGCATTTACATCAAATAAATCTCTTTAACATTCGTGATCCAAAATGATGTGCTCTAATAATATGTGATTAGAAGTTCTTGAAAGTTAATTTTGTCCACAGAAATAAAAGCGTTCATAAATAATCATCCTAAGTGCTCTTCATTCAGAGCCACCCTGTGATCACCACACATGTGCAAAACAAATGCACTCATCATTAGCATTTGACCCCTATATATAGACGGTAAAAAAAAAGCTTGCCATCATATAAGTATTACTGCCAGGCTCCCCCTCACACTGTCCTTGTGGAATGTCAGCCAATGCACAGAATTCTCCTTTGAGGCCCCGTACACACGGCCGAGGTTCTCGCTGAAAATCAGCGAGAACCTCGCTGGAATGCACATTCCAGCGAGGACCTCGGCCGTGTGTACGGTCTCGGCGAGCTTCCCGTCGGGAAGCCCGTCGAGCCGAAATAGAGAGCACGCTCTCTATTTTCTCGACGGCCCGCCTGGAAGAATGGCTGGTTGCCATTCCCGACGGGCGGGTCGCCGAATCCGACGGCCGGGAGAGAACCTCGACGGGCGGAACGATGTGTTCTGCCCGTCGAGGTTCTCTGCCGTGTGTACGGCACCTTAGAGAGACATCTCTTTGCTTGATAATGCAGCATTCATCACATATAGCAATTCCACATGTAATGGCACTTGAGAATTCACTTCTGGTCTCACTTCAACCATTTAGTTCACCTGACGGCTTTGCAAAAAACTAATCCCAGTAGCGTGCTGACATCACAGACCAGCCCTGCTTGATGCGTTGCATCCCAGTGGGCTTCCTCAGAAGCTAAGGATCAATCAGCAACTGCATGCTTTAAAGAGGAACTGCAGTCTGCTCACATAATTTGTAATATAAACATCTTTGCCATCCTAACGATTCACTCCAACCACTGTGCATATTATTTTGTATATACTGTGATTCTATACTTGCTAAATATACTGCAGAAATCTCCATCCACTAAGTCTTGCTGCAACCATTTTAACTATGGGCAGCTTATTTACACAGACACACACCTCCAGCTCTACAGCTCTCATTGGCCCTCTTAGGTCTCACCCCCTCCCTTCCTGGCAAACTTTCACGAGAGTGAGAGAACTGTGCATGATGTAAAAAGCCTAGGCTTTTTACCAGCCAAGAAACAGGAAGTGGTCTGTATAAGGTATTTACTGGCAGAAAAAAAATGTTTTACTATCCAAAGTTAAAACAACAAGGGCAGAGGGTTTAATAGATGGAAAGTTGAAAAAATTACTGAAGTTCTGCTTTAAATAGAAGCATCCCTTGGTGTTATCACAGCAACCGCTGAAGTAAACATCCCAAAAGCTAGAGCACAAACTTTGGATAGGTTAGTGTTCATTCCAGGGGCGGACTGACAACTCATGGGGCCCCCAGGCTTACAGATGGCCACCACGCCAGGAGGCAGTGCAGAGGTGGGGCAGCTAAAATCTCTGGATTTTCACATCAAAAGCATGTCGGTTTCGGACATATCAGGGACAGATGTAAAAAAAACCACAGATTTCATACTTTCCCTGGTTTTACTGAGCCTGGCAACCCTGATGGGGCCCCCTAGTGGCATGGGGCCCGCGGGCAGTGCCCGAGTGACTCAATGGTCAGTCCGCCCCTGGTTCATTCCATAAAAGAGCAAACGGTCAAAAAATAGAGCAAGTATTCATTGTAGCTATAGTGTTCTCTGTATGTATAATATAGGTATTCTATAGTGTTCTCTTTTTCCATAGTGCTCTCTGTATCTAGAGTGTACTCCATGGGCGTAGCATAAGGGGTTGCAGGGGTCACAATAGCAACCCCACCCCTAGCTCCAGGGGGCCCCTGAAGCTTCCTGTCATATCATATGCTCCACAAAGTCCAGCTCCGATCTGCCCTAGGGCCCCACAGCCAGGCTCCAGTACTGGACTTCCACTTTACCTTCCACAGTCCACACCCCTCTGTTCTCATTGGCTGGGGAGAAGCTGTGAGACATTTCCTGAATGGAGAGAAGCACGGGGTGAGAACAGCTCAGCGAGTTAGGAGAGTGCCATCCTGTAGCCACGATGGGACCAATGTCACTGATGAGAGACTGCTAAGTGTCTCTAGTCATTAGCTGGAATTCTCTGTATCCCCCACCCAGGGATGTCCACTTACCCCACTTCCCTGACAACTGGGGAACACACACAAACGTCTAGGAGGTGACCTTCTCCTAACACTTGCCAATACTAACAGAGAAACCTTAAAAAATTGCTAAAACAAAAAACAAAGGGCCAGATTCAGAGAGCCGTAACTCCTGTCCTGTGGTCTCCTGTGGTGTTAGACTGGAGTAATTTCAAATTACGCGCGCTTTTTAGCTAGTCGGAAACCTCAAACCTCAATAGACGGCTGCGGGCTTCAATTCGACTGGATTACGTGTTCGTACGCCTTCGGATCTATGCTGCAAAAAAATTGCGGCCACTGGGTGGACTTCCCGTCATTTTCCGCGTCGGGGTATGCTAATGAGCTTTTGCCGGCGATCCCAGAAATTACGATCTTCAATCGCAATCTCTTACGGCATCTTTAGTCATCTTTTTTTTGCGTATCACTATACCAGCTTTTTGCTGGTCTAATATTAGACAGCCCATGTTAAGTATGGTCGTCGTTCCCGCGTCAAATTTCTAAGTTTTCTGACGTCTTTTATTATTTTTAACATAAGTCGTCCGGGAATAGGAATGTTCGTAAACGACGCTACTCAAACAACGAATGACGTAACGACGTGATTTTGCGCAATGCACGGCGGGGAATTTCTGAACGGAGCATGCGTAGTTCGATCGCCGCGGGGACGCGCCTAATTTAAATGCTTCACGCCCCCTAATCGCGTATTTCGATTACGCGGCGAGAAATAGACTACGCCACCGTAGCGTACGGGGAAAAATCTACCAGAATTCGATGTAGAGCCTGGTAAAATACGGCAGCGTAGAGTATTTCGATTACGCCATGGTAACTTAGGACGCAAGTGCTTTGTGAATACTGCACTTGCCTCACTAAGTTGCGGTGGCGTAACATAAATACGATACGCTACGCCCACTCAAAGTTACGCCGCCCTTCGTGAATCTGGGCCTATATCTACAGTTTTCTCTATATCTATTGCATTCTCTGTATCTCTCGGTATTAGAGCTTTCATAGGGTATCTGCTACATCAATTAGCTAGCTCTATCTGGTGATCCTGTCCTTCACTTTATAGAGGTCTTGTCTCAGGAGTGAGATATTTATCTTCACCTCATCAATTTTAGCCGTCAGAGTGCCCTGCAGAGCGGCTATGGCATCCAGCACGTTTGCCGTGTCCGCGACATGACGGTCGGCCCCTGGACATGCTGTCTTTGTCCTTCCTCTCCATGGTGGAATTTATCCAGTTTATCTGCCGCCGTAGATGCCCTTTTGGGCGGCGACATCTCCGGTCCGATTTCCGGTACCCTTAAGCAGCTTTGTGGGTAAAAAGAAGTGCGGATGCCCAATCAGGCTGTTAATGAGGAGCTCCTGCTAACCGCGTCTTACTCCATCGCTTGCCAGGCCACGCCCCAAAGCTAGCTCTATCTACTTTAGCAGTTTTCTCCCATTTTGTAGCTGCTGGTTATACATTGGCTCATTTTTGGGCAGCATTACTCTAGACCAGGGGTCTCCAAACTGCAGCCCGTGGGCTGGATGTGGCCTTTTGCTTGCCTTTATCCGGCCCTTGAGCACTACTACCTGCCAGGAGTTTGCATGTTCTCCCTGTGCCTGCATGGGTTTCCTCAGTATACTCCGGTTTCCTCCCACAATCCAAAGATATGCTGGTAGGTTATTTGGCTCCTGTCTAAATTGGCCCTAGTATGTGTATGAATTAATGTACAGTATGTTAGGGGCCTTATATTGTAAGCTCCTTGAAGGCAAGGGCTGATATGAATGTATAATAAATATGTAAAGCGCTGTGTAAAATAACAGCGCTATATAAGTACCTGTTATAATTAAAATAAAATACATATTACATCCACTGATATGAAGCACTATTCCTTACACTGACACCTCAGATGGGGCACTATTCCTCCCACTGACATCAGAGATGTGGAACTAATTCTCACACTGGCACCAATTATGGGGCACTATTCCTCCCACTGACAAACAATGGGGTACTATCCCTCCCACTGATATTAGAGATGGGGACCTAATTCTCACTGACACCAATTGTAATGTCATTTTTTTACTCCCACTGACCATCAAGCCTATGGCATTGTTTACTCCCACTGATTCAAGGGCATTTTATACCCCCACTGTTCACCGCCTGACTCCCCCTAAAGTTTAAAGGGCAGTAAACTGGCCCTTTGTTTCAAAGGTTTAGAAACCCCTGCTATAGACACTAATTGGCTGCCCCAGGTATCCTCTCAGATAATATTGAGTGGCAAATGGAATCTCCTTATCATTTGCTATACTAAGTTTGCATAATAAATATTTCAGAAACTGTTCTTGACTGCATATGTACAAGTTACATGCGTTCTAATTGCTATTGATATATAGGTTTTGTATGATGATGCATCCAAGCAGATAGAAGGGAATGTGAGTTCAGCCCACCAGTGGGTCAACATGAGTAATGTCACTGTGAAACTTAATGACACCCATAATGTGAGTATTTATGTGAATCCATGAATATTATGACTAACACTAACTAAGAATGGCCATATTGTATTGTTTAAATGGTGTGCACATTTCAACTAAATTTGCATTTTATCTATTTTCTTTAAAACATTTTTGTCAAATCTCCAAATTCTGAAAAAACAAAAAAACAAAACACATTCCAATCTATTTCAAATTACCTTGGTTTCCCATAGAATGTGAAATACTGTATGTCTGTACTGTATTAATATAGAAAATTTGCCTTTTATTCTGTAATTTGTTTTTTTACCTTCTGAAGGCAACAACCTGTAAACCTGCCCTTGGCTACAGCTTTGCTGCTGGAACAATTGATGGTCCTGGACTGATCAATTTTACTCATGGTAAGACCCCCTTTGCATAAACCTCATACTGTATGTTAATACATGCGTTTTAAATACAAAGTGCTTTCCAATGCATTTGGTTCAACAACCTTGCTCGGTAGGGCAGTGTAAAGAGAAATCATGATGTAAACTGAGATTAGCCAAGCCAAAACCCTATCTTACTTATACTGTATGATTACAAGAAGATTATATCTGATGTGTTGCTGTGGAATATTGTACTTTACCCTCCTTTTAAATTAATGTATTATTTACTGAATAAATATGCATATGGGAAAGGTGTGTCGGTACAGGTATGTAAAAAATATAGAAAAAGTTGGACCTGCTTAAAATAATACTTCAAAAACCAGGTCAGTTCCAGCACCTCTATCAATCTATCCATCAGTGGTGACCATCCACTAGGGGTGCAGGGGTGCTCATTCCCTTGTCCATACATCCGGCCCCCTAATCTTCATGCGGGATGCCGGACGCATGGATTTCAATGGGGTTTTTTCTTTTTTTAAGCACGAGATTAGAGCCAGAGGTTTTAATATGCTTTATAAAAGGGTGGGCTCGGGGCGTAGAGCACTGCGCCCTGAGCCCACCCAGTTGTGTGACAATAGGGAATTAATATACCCAAAATTAACCACCATCTGCCACTGCTATCCATAGAGAAACGTCTCTAATCTGACACCTTGAAGCAAAGTTGACCATCATTTTAAGTGGTTCTAAAGCCTAAACAATTTTTACCTTAGGGTAAAAAATGTTTAGGCTTCGAATGTTGCCCCACTCCCCTCCTCCCCCTCCCATTATACTTACCTGAGTCCTGATTCTATTCAACTCTGTGCATGTCTGAAGCTTTTTTCTTCCCTCACTTCTGAGTCTCACTAGCTTTGCTGGGGCATCAGGAGCCATTGGCTCTCAATGTTGTCAATCAAAGCCAGTGTCAAGGGGGATGAGAGTCCTGCTGTCTGTAGCAATAAACGTATGGAGTATAGAGATGTTTTCTATTTTAATTAAAAAAAAAATCCTTTACAATCACTTTAACACATGAAACACAAAAAAAAGAGCCAAATACACACCAGACCACCAGATCTTTAAAAAAAAAAAACAATGTATTAGAGTTTAGGTAAATCTAAATCATCTGGTCCCAAACCTAGACAGATATGGTTATCTCAGTCAACAGATATCTCATAGTTACACATGACATGAGGGAAAATAGAGGGGAGGAAAGACGTCCGACGTCCTCTAGTGGGCCCTGTGCTCACTCCCTGGCACCGTGGAGCACTATTGGCATTTGCCATTGAACACCAGAGTTGGTAGGTTTGCCGCTGACACCCTGTGGTTCTCACAGATGAGAGCAGATTCACCCGAGCACATGTGACAGATGTAAAAGGGTCTGAAGAAGCCGTGGACAATGTTATGCTGCCTGTAACATTGTTCTGAATGACAGGTTTGGTGGTGGGTCAGTGATCGTCTGGGGAGTCATATCGATTGAGGGATGTACAGACCTCTACAGGCTACACAATGGCACCCTGACTGCCATTAGGTATTGGAATGAAATCCTTGGACGCATTGTCAGACCCTATGCTGGTGCAGTGGGTCCTGGGTTACTCCAGGTGCACCACAATCCCCAGCCTCATGTGGTAAGAGTATTTAGCCAGATCCTGGAGAATGAAGAAATTGATTCCATTAAATAGCCCCCACTTAAATCCAATAGAACACCTCTGGGACATTATGTTTCGGTACATCCGACGCCACCAGGTTGCAGCTCAGTCTGTTCGGGAGCTCAGTGATGCTCTGGTCCAGATCTAGGAGGAAATACCCCAGGACACCATCCGCCGTCTCATTGGGGGCCATACAAACTATTGAGTACCATTTTGAGTTGCTTCAATTAAATTTCTGCAAAATGGACTAGCCTGCTGCATGATTTTTTTACTTTGATTTTCGGGGTATCTTTGAATTCAGCCCCCTGTAGGCTGATAATTTTTATTTCTAATTCTGAGGTGGGAGGGCGCGGGAGCCGAATGGAGCCGGTCGGCGCTGTTCGGAAATGAACGGAAAGGCTCGGAAACACGCCATTCCCAAGCTTTTCCAAGGTTTGCCAAGGTCAGTCGAGCTGTCCTCGGACCTTTTCGTTTGTTCCCGAGGCTCTCCTGTGCCCCACCTCTGGCCGTATTCGGTATTGCATGCCATTAAAGTCAATGCGGAACACAAAACTCAATGCGGAACAAACAAGTACTTTGGATGCGGAACAAACAAGTACTTTGGAGTACGAGCATTCACCTGGAACGGATTATGCTCGTAATACGAGGTTCCACTGTATA